>CM026389.1:36000401-36222017 GCA_014843695.1 Archivesica marissinica | reverse complement strand
TCACACAAATGGATTGTTAAATAAGCTTTTAATGATACGATGTATATATATATAGATCACTGATTATATATATATGGATATTTCTGATGCCAATTTAAACAAGATATTATATAGAAGAAATGTAATACTGTGTTGAGTTATCATTAATACATATAATAACGAAGAAACCCCCTAGACAACTCCAGCGAGTCTACAATAGGATAGACCCTGGTAAGAGCCGTAGCAACCGAGACATATTATTACGAGAAGAAAAAGGAGAGTTTGCGACAGGTGTGGGGGAGTATATCAGTGTAGATATGAAAATTAATGTCAGCCAAACAGGGTTATATAAGGTGTTTATGTAAACCATTATGATTGATATGTGTAGCTTTATGGGTAGGTATCGTTGGGGATTGGTGTAGGGGACTCTGATTGAGAATGATAAAGAAAACGTATATTGTTATCTTCGGAACAAGGTTGTATATACGGAAATAGTAGTAACTAATATAGTGCATTTTTCTGTTAGGAAAAAAATGCATATTCATGACAGGCAGTGTATAGTTGTGTGTTTGTTTTAATTATGTGACTTCAGATTTCAGACTAGTTGATGTGGAGAAAATATGTGATATAAGAAGTCAGGCAATGAATGAAAACTGAGGGTAATGTTTACTGTGATATTTGGCGGAAGAATACAGTGTGTAAACACAGTGACGCCATTCACACGTGACCCGGTGCCAATTCTCAACATTACATTTGTGATATATTTGCTATTTTTCAGTTTAATTTTGAATACCTCTTCACAGTGGATGTGGTATCAGAAGAAATGAAAGATTGGAAATATAAATGAACACATTGTATGTTTTTACTTTTCACAAATGTATTTAATAGGCACTTTTTTTTACAACCACAGTAGTCAAATGACTAGAGTTAGACACACACTAGAAGACAAACAACAAAGGTCTAACTCGACAGATCGTTGAAGAAACTTACTGAATTCTTAATAGACTGATAATAACATAATTTGCTCTGCAGACTGGTAATATGGCCATTGCATATGTTTCGTATAATCCACTAGTGTAATAACTATGCAAATGAGCACTACATATGTATTCATACGTACTGTAAGCAAAATAAACATCCAATATAGCGTCGCAATTCTGATGTCACTGAAAGTCATCAAGCTATAAACACTATAATAATTAATCTGCACGGCTGGTTATTAACATCCTACACATCCTGCCCTATCGCTGAATTCTATCAGCTACAGTAGCAATTCCAATGTAAAACTTGCTAAAAGTTGTGCAAATATACAGTTTTCAAATGTTGCACATTTTGACCGACTTAAATAAATATGTACTTGGTGCGACGTCATAGCCCCATTCAAGAGTCTCCGCTGGTTCTTTTACGTGCACGGTGTACAGCACCGACACGAGACCTCGGTTTAACGTCCCATCTGAAAGACTGTTAATTGTATTATGGTCAAACGGGGGATCGAATTTGCGATCCCTGGATTACAAGTCCAGCGTGATACCACTGGACTACAGATCCGTTTTTCTTAGTAGTCCAAAATCTAATTTATACTAAGCCATTTGCCGTCGATTCAAACCTAGCCACGATCTACACATTCTCATACAATGCCGAGCCCGATACAACGTAGATTCAAACCTAGCCACGATCTACACATTCTCATACCATACCGAGCCCGATACAACGTAGATTCAAACCTAGCCACGATCTACACATTCTCATAACATACCGAGCCCTATACAACGTAGATTCAAACCTAGCCACGATCTACATATTATCATAACATGCCGAGCCCGATACAACGTAGATTCAAACCTAGCCACGATCTACACATTGTCATACCATACCGAGCCCGATACAACGTAGATTCAAACCTAGCCACGATCTACACATTCTCATACCATACCGAGCCCGATACAATGTAGATTCAAACCTAGCCACGATCTACACATTCTCATAACATGCCGAGCCCGATACAACGTAGATTCAAACCTAGCCACGATCTACACATTCTCATAACCTACCGAGCCCGATACAACGTAGATTCAAACCTAGCCACGATCTACACATTCTCATACCATACCTAGCCCTATACAACGTAGATTCAAACCTAGCCACGATCTACACATTCTCATACCATACCGAGCCCGATACAACGTAGATTCAAACCTAGCCACGATCTACAAATTCTCATACCATACCGAGCCCCATATAACGTAGATTCAAACCTAGCCACGATCTACACATTCTCATACCATACCGAGCCCGATACAACGTAGATTCAAACCTAGCCACGATCTACACATTCTCATACCATACCGAGCCCGATACAACGTAGATTCAAACCTAGCCACGATCTACACATTATCATACTATGCCGAGCCCGATACAATGTAGAGTCAAACCTAGCCACGATCTACACATTCTCATACCATACCGAGCCCGATACAACGTAGATTCAAACCTAGCCACGATCTACACATTCTCATAACATGCCGAGCAGGATACAACGTAGATTCAAACCTAGCCACGATCTACACATTCTCATAACATGCCGAGCAGGATACAATGTAGATTCAAACCTAGCCACGATCTACACATTCTCATAACATGCCGAGCAGGATACAATGTAGATTCAAACCTAGCCACGATCTACACATTCTCATACCATACCGAGCCCCATACAATGTAGATTCAAACCTAGCCACGATCTACACATTCTCATACCATACCGAGCCCCATACAATGTAGATTCAAACCTAGCCACGATCTACACATTCTCATACCATACCGAGCCCGATACAACGTAGATTCAAACCTAGCCACGATCTACACACTCTCATACAATACCGAGCCCGATACAATGTAGATTCAAACCTAGCCACGATCTACACATTCTCATACCATACCGAGCCCGATACAACGTAGATTCAAACCTAGCCACGATCTACACATTCTCATAACATGCCGAGCAGGATACAATGTAGATTCAAACCTAGCCACGATCTACACATTCTCATAACATGCCGAGCAGGATACAATGTAGATTCAAACCTAGCCACGATCTACACATTCTCATACCATACCGAGCCCCATACAATGTAGATTCAAACCTAGCCACGATCTACACATTCTCATACCATACCGAGCCCCATACAATGTAGATTCAAACCTAGCCACGATCTACACATTCTCATAACATGCCGAGCAGGATACAATGTAGATTCAAACCTAGCCACGATCTACACATTCTCATACCATACCGAGCCCGATACAACGTAGATTCAAACCTAGCCACGATCTACACATTCTCATAACATGCCGAGCCCGATACAACGTAGATTCAAACCTAGCCACGATCTACACATTCTCATACCATGCCGAGCATACGTAGATTCAAACCTAGCCACGATCTACACATTTCATACCATACCGAGCCCGATACAACGTAGATTCAAACCTAGCCACGATCTACACATTCTCATACCATGCCGAGCCTGATACAATGTAGATTCAACCTAGCCACGATCTACACATTCTCATACCATGCCGAGCCCGATACAATGTAGATTCATACCTAGCCACGATCTACACATTCTCATACCATACCGAGCCCCATACAATGTAGATTCAAACCTAGCCACGATCTACACATTCTCATACCATGCCGAGCCCGATACAATGTAGATTCAAACCTAGCCACGATCTACACATTCTCATACCATACGGAGCCCCATACAATGTAGATTCAACCTAGCCACGATCTACACATTCTCATACCATACCGAGCCCGATACACGTAGATTCAAACCTAGCCACGATCTACACATTCTCATACAATACCGAGCCCGATACAATGTAGATTCAAACCTAGCCACGATCTACACATTCTCATACCATACCGAACCCGATACAACGTAGATTAAAACCTAGCCACGATCTACACATTCTCATACCATACCGAGCCCCATACAATGTAGATTCAAACCTAGCCACGATCTACACATTCTCATACCATACCGAACCCGATACAACGTAGATTAAAACCTAGCCATGATCTACACATTCTCATACCATACCGAGCCCGATACAACGTAGATTAAAACCTAGCCACGATCTACACATTCTCATACCATACCGAGCCCGATACAACGTAGATTCAAACCTAGCCACGATCTACACATTCTCATACCATACCGAGCCCGATACAACGTAGTTAAACCTAGCCATGATCTACACATTCTCATACCATACCGAGCCCCATACAACGTAGATTCAAACCTAGTCACGATCTACACATTCTCATACCATGCCGAGCCCAATACAACGTAGATTCAAACCTAGCCACGATCTACACATTCTCATACCATGCCGAGCCCGATACGATGTATATTAAAACCTAGCCACGATCTACACATTCTCATACCATGCCGAGCCCGATACAATGTAGAATCAAACCTAGCCATGATCTACACATTCTCATACCATGCCGACCTTGATACAATGTTGAATTAGTCAACAAATAAACAGCAAATGAAACTCAAACAAACGCTCAATTAACCACACTCATTAATGATTTAAACACCAAATACATTTGGGAATGAATCAAATATGGATCGGGCTCCAATGAGAGGAATATTCTATAGATAATTATCTGTTATTGTCATTATGAATGAGTATATTTTATTCATACGCACATTACAACCTTGATATGTGACATAGGAATAAAATATGATATATGTGATCACAAAGTTATCACACAGGTTTGACCCACAGAGATGACGCTAGACCATGTGTTTAGATTCTCTTAATCGTCTATTATAGTCATAGTTTATACAAATTTATTTTAGCTCGATTGCGAAACAAGTTCTTGCAACTTATACTAATCACTCTCGATACCTCATTCCTGTTCTTTGCTGCAAACGTGTGTAATAACACGTGGGTAATACTTGATTGTATACAGACGGATCTGTAGTCCAGTGGTAACACGCTGGACTGGTAATCCAGCAGGTTCGATCCCCCGTCTGACCATAATAAAATTAACAGTCTATCAGATGGGACTTTAAACCGAGGTCTCGTGTCGGTGCTTTAAACCGTGCACGTAAAAGAACCAGAGGAGACTCTGGAATGGGTCTCTCTCTCTGTATCATTGCACTATCCTCCATAAATCTAGTATAATCATATGTTATTGCTTTTATCAATTACATGTGTAATACAACAGCAATAGATACCATACATACATGGTGATACATGTTTTGCCAACATTAGTAATCGGCCCGCACCAGAATGTCTCCAAAAATCTAAAATGATTAATCTCTTCAGGAGGCGTCGCTCATGTGGGCAACCGGTAGCGACGATAAATAAACGTAACACACACGTAATACTGATTTTGCAAAGAATAAAATTGCATGATAACAATTGCTTTAGAAACAATTTCAGTTTAAACATGTTCGTTTATGATTTCCAATGAATGATTGAGTTTTCTCAGTGAAAGATGGCATGTTCTCTGCCACCGGTTGCGTTTCGTATTCCTGCGCGGCTAGATGTTTAGATGTACCTTTGTATTACAGTCAAACCTGTGTTAGTGGTCACCTGTATTAAGCAGCCAACCTGTATTAAGCAGCCAGTTTCCAGATTCCCAATATGTTGTTTTACTATACATTTGACCTCTATTAAGCAGCTACCTGTGCGAAGCAGCCACTTTTTGTGATTCCCTTGGCTGGCTGCTTAAGACAGGTTTGACTGTATATCTATTGTCTAGCTATCATTAACAGTTAAGTATTAAGTAATATATTCTAATGAGTAGTTTTTGACAGTTGACAGCAAACAGAAACCAACTTGAACATTATACAGGAACTATTTCTTATTGCGGACGTTCACACTAAGAGAAGTGTTTGTGCGGTTGTGTCACGTAGTGCAATGAGGCCCCAGACAGGGCAGCTAACATGCATACAAATAAAAACAAATATTATATTAGCCAAAGTCATCGAAATCTTAAAACAGATTTGTGTTTATTAGTTTAAACATATTTTATTTCCCAATATAATACATATTGAACAATGCATACACCACGCATAATCAGAATACAGAAACAGGATTAGAATGGAAGACAGAGTCTTATATAATTCCTCTCCGCCAAGTGTTTATTAGTGTAAGATAGGATTTTATTTCATATCGTGATCAACGAAATATGTCGTGGAAGTCGTGATAGTGCAGTGGTAGCGCGTGCGTTTCAGGTGCGAAAGGCCCGGACTTCAAGTCCCACTGGAGCCGTTACGATAGTGCCCTTAGGCAAGGTATTTAAATGCCACCTTGTCTCACCACTCTCTATTACAGACGGATATGTAGTCCAGTGGTAACACGCTGGACTGGTAATCCAGGGATCGCAGGTTCGATCCCCCGTCTGACCCTAATAAAATTAACAGTCTTTCAGATGGGACGTTAACACGAGGTCTCGTATCGGTGCTTTACACCGTGAACGTAAAAGAACCAGAGAAGATTCTGGAATGGGTCTCTGTCTGTATCATTGCACTATCCTCCAAAATCTAGAATAACTAATCTCTTCAGGAGGCGTCGCTCATATGAGCAACCGGTAGCGACGATAAATAAACGTAAAAGCACCACTCTCCATCGTGGCGATGTATTCCATCAGGAATGAGGTCTCGAACGGCGTGATTAATATAAGTTGTAAGAACCTGTTTCGCAATCGAGCTAACATAAATTTGTATAGACTAACGAAATATGTATTTCGGTGATTACTCGATGAAATAAAATCCTATCTTACAATAATAAAACCAAATGTTCTCTATATTTTTAAAACACATCTTAATAGTGTCCCCAATATGTAGCGTGCTCATGTACAAATAAGGTGTACGGCAAATCACTGATACAACTCCCGCTGCGTCCTAATACTTACTTCCCGTAAAAACACCGTTGTTGAATTCAATAGCATTGTATCTATAAATGGCACTGTCGAAAGCATCCGCTGCTACAGGACAACCAACGGCTTCCATCTGTCATGTCTAACTGTGATGCTGCACCCAAGGGAAATATACCATCTCTGATTTAGTCATCTTATAATTCAATCGGAACTATTTGTCTCGTTTAAATGGATTGTTTCTAATCCGTTACTTGCGCCCGAATAAATGGAAATACATGAATAATTTTTCCGAAATATAATTTTGTATGACAAAGTGTTAATTGATCAGGAGACTATTCTGTGTAAAATGTCTAATAATGGATACAAATGCAGATAGACTAAGGGAAATAAAGAATTAACTTATGCGGTCAGATTAGCTCAGTGGTTTGCGCGCTCTCTTCCCATCAATGCAACCCGGGTTCCATCCTCGGACCGGGAAGTATGCGAGATGGTACCGTCGTCGCCAGATCGGACAGATGGGGGTTCTCCGGGTACTCCGGTTTCCTCCCACACTAATGAACACATTTACGCTTCCATCCGCGCCAACGAGATGGATTAATATAAGTTGTTAAAAATTGCTTCCAATCATTTTCAAATAAATGAAGTTTTAAAAAAACTTTAAATCGTGCAAAATAAAATGTCAGTCGTATAATTATGTTTTGTTCATTTAATATCGTATATTTTTATAGTTGATGGATGCGTTTGTGTCGTATGGAGCAAAGACACATTATTGCCTCGTTATATCATGATGTCAATATGAAATTTATACTACGTGTGCATGAATGTAGTTCTTCTCTTTTATGTTTTCCAATGAATTAGCGAGGTTGTTCTCGGTGAAATACAATGCTTATTAATGTTGATCCTTTTGAAGCAGCGGAATATGACATTTTCTGTGTGTGTTTTACGTTTTATTTATCGTCGCTACCGGTTGCCCATATCAGTGACGCCTACAGAAGAGATTAGTCCTTTTAGATTTTGGAGGATAGTGCGTGATACAGAGAGAGACCCATTCCAGAGTCTCCTTTGGTTCTTTTACGTGCACGGTGTAAAGCACCGACACGAGACCTCGATTTAACGTCCCATCTGAAAGACTGTTCATTTTATTAGGGTAAGACGGGGGATCGAACCTGCGTTCCCTGGATTACCAGTCCAGCGTGTTACCACTGGACTACATATCCGTCTGACATGTTCTTGCACACTGCTTGTGTTTTGTATTCCTCCGCGGTTGAATATACGTTTGTATTTTAGGTGTTCAGTTTATGACAACATTTATGTGTGATTGTATCCTGTAGCGAAACGAGGTTCCAGAAATATGAATTGGATAACAATATATTTGGCAAAAGTCAATGGAAACAATAAAAGAAAACGAAGATTTATATTTATTAGTGAAACAAAGGATTACATTTCATCTCTTGTTCACCGAAATAATGTTTTGTCCTAATACAGATATCGTTGATCATCCTGTGTAATTCTTAAAGCGACATTATATCGCAAAAAGCAATTCAACGCTACTGTTTGGATTGATGTTTCCTTTAAAGCGACATTACATCGCAAAAAGCAATTCAACGCTACTGTTTGGATTGATGTTTCCTTTAAAGCGACATTACATCGCAAAAAGCAATTCAACGCTACTGTTTGGATTGATGTTTCCTTTAAAGCGACATTACATCGCAAAAAGCAATTCAACGCTACTGTTTGGATTGATGTTTCCTTTAAAGCGACATTACATCGCAAAAAGCAATTCAACGCTACTGTTTGGATTGATGTTTCCTTTAAAGCGACATTACATCGCAAAAAGCAATTCAACGCTACTGTTTGGATTGATGTTTCCTGTAAAGCGACATTACATCGCAAAAAGCAATTCAACGCTACTGTTTGGATTGATGTTTCCTTTAAAGCGACATTACATCGCAAAAAGCAATTCAACGCTACTGTTTGGATTGATGTTTCCTTTAAAGCGACATTACATTGCAAAAAGCAGGCATAGCTACTACACATTCTTCTGAATACATTCGAACCCTAACATTGAATCAATTCAGTGTTTTTTGAGGTACACAAACGTTCAAAAGTGAAATTAGGAGTTCATATAACGGTCATCAATGCTCCTGAATTTACGTTTGTTTGTCATTGGAGTCAATACTAAACACGCGATACTTTCGATTAGAGATAATTTAACTATGCTTAGTCTACAAATAGGCAAACCTGTGAGATATCACGGTAAATATGTACCATACCTCGTGTTATTCAGGATAAACGCATTGTATTACGCATGAATGTCGACCCTATATTTACATTATTTTGTTATGTCAACAAACAGCGTATACGACGTTTGTTTATTTGTTGAAATACTCAGTTTTTTAGTCAAATATTTGGAAACAATATTTATACCATATAATAGCAAATTACATTCTGCAGACATTTGCGTTTCAGCGATGTAGTGTCGCTTTAAACATCTTACACAAATACACCCACACATCCTCTATTTCTCTTGAATAAAACTGTAAGGATAAACCTCAAACTCCTATTTAACAGTAATGAGAGACATCTCTAATTTTCTATTACCTCCCTTTGCAGATCAAATCTGATTTATTCCAAAATGTGAATAGGTCCTTTTAGTTAGAATCCTTTGTTTTAACTGTTGTTCCCTAACCAGATGTTGCGGTATGATAATTGTGATTTTATCAAAATCGTGTTAATTAACTGATAGCATTGTTTTACAAATAAGTATTTGCGTAATTGTCAAATGGAGACGATTCCGAGGAAGGTGTCACAGGTGTAGTGGGAGCCTCGTAGGTAGGGATCGACCCAATCACTGGACCGACTACACTCTGTGATACACTTCTTAGAAGTAGGCTTTGCTATGGCTGTTTCATCTCACGCTATATCTCTCTACAAATAGTATTCCCTACATATGAATTAATATGGAATCTGTATTGTTTACAGTATCTGGATCATCGACTAAGTTTTTAATTTATTCTAAGTATGTCTATTTCTTATATAAGTTTGTCGTTTTCTGTTGTGACTGGTACTTATATCGGTGAGGAAATGAAATACAGTATATCGCTTATATATGTATGTCAGTGTCATTTCGAATACATTCAGTAAAAATTTAAGATTTCGATCAAGTAAATTTCTACTATTGTTCATCCCTATATGTATAGCAATAATTATAGCCTACATCTGTTGCCATAATTATATGCTTATGTCGTAAAATGTATATTAAGTCACTAGAAACTGTATAGTTTATGTGAATACAAGATGTTCGTTCGTTCGTTCGTTCGTTCGTTCGTTCGTTCGTTCGTTCGTTCGTTCGTTCGTTCGTTCGTTCGTTCGTTCGTTCGTTCGTTCGTTCGTTCGTTCGTTCGTTCGTTCGTTCGTTCGTTCGTTCGTTCGTTCGTTCGTTCGTTTCGTTCGTTCGTTCGTTCGTTCGTTCGTTCGTTCGTTCGTTCGTTCGTTCGTTCGTTCGTTCGTTCGTTCGTTCGTTCGTTCGTTCGTTCATAAAGTAAGATGTTTGAGCTTATATCAATGCATTGACCAAGAGGTATGCAGCTAAGTCCAATTGTTAAGTTGGGTACTATATTGTAAGTACATGGAAACAATACATCCAAATATGATTGGTTTAAAACAACGGGACTAATGCGAAGTTCATATATATGGACTGTCCGAATTTCTATCATACACCCTATACTAGTACACTAAAGATGAAACTATACATGTATAATGTACAGTATAATTATATAAAACGCCAATATTTATCAGAGACAATTACAAATACGGTCACGAGCCCGTATCAAACTAGAAAAAGCAGTATCATAACTAGTTCCTGCGGAATAACGCATGCGCACTCGGTAATAGTTTGTTTACTTCCGCAGCTTCTCAATGTGTCAACGTTGATAGATAACAGATGTGTGTATTACAATAGTGCTCGTGTATCTAATTCAGTAAGTGTGATTTATTCCTGTTAAATGGATAACGGAGAGCATGATTTCGATTATTAAATGTTCAATTTCTTTCGATTATTAAATGTTCAAATTCTTTCGAATATTAAATGTTCAAATTCGTTCGATTATTAAATGTTCAATTTCTTTCGATTATTAAATGTTCAAATTCTTTCGAATATTAAATGTTCAAATTCGTTCGATTATTAAATGTTCAAATTCTTTCGATTATTAAATGTTCAAATTCTTTCGATTATTAAATGTTCAAATTCTTTCGAATATTAAATGTTCAAATTCTTTCGATTATTAAATGTTCAAATTCTTTCGATTATTAAATGTTCAAATTCTTTCGAATATTAAATGTTCAAATTCTTTCGATTATTAAATGTTCAAATTCTTTCGATTATTAAATGTTCAAATTCTTTCGAATATTAAATGTTCAAATTCATATTAGAGTAATAAAGACGTTATTATGCGGCTTCGCTCTCAGGCTGATATCAAGTTACCTCGTGTCGATACCTAGGCTAATATGAAACTAGCCACCTAATAACCTCTAAATAGTCATTAAAAATAAATGTTGCAAAGGTATTATTAGCAATTGTTGGAACTTAAAGAGAAGAAGGAGGAAATAGAACGACACAGTTTATGTTTGTTATCAAACAATAATTATGTTCCGGTATACGTTGATATATACTCGACGCATTCATTTAAAGAGATTAATAATGTTTGGAAAGCATTAAGAGCAGACTTATTAGAACCAGAAGGAAGTTCCTAGTTCCCTTGAATTGGGTTACAATACTGTGAAATGAAAAACATATTGCAAGTTCTGCTCTGAATATGTTGGTATATATATGACAGGAAAGAAAAGAGTGATAATAATTTTCAATTTCACCACAATAGCAAGGAAACGACAATATTCGTGTGAAACTGATCAGCAGAGAGAGAGAGAGAGAGAGAAGAGAGAGGGGGAGAGAGAGTGAGAGAGAAGAGAGCGGGAGAGAGAGAAGGGAGAGAGAGAGAGAGGGGGAGTGATCTTGTGAAACTGATCAGCAGAGAGAGAGAAGGGGAGAGAGAGCAGAGAGAGAGAGAGAGAGGGTGAGAGAGGGTGAGAGAGGGAGGGAGATATATCTTGTGAAACTGATCAGCAGAGAGAGAGAGAAGAGAGAAAACTCCAATGTGTGAGTAATCTAGTGTGATTATTTGAAGCGTTCTATTTCCAGTGAAATATTAGTCTGGTACATGTCGTAAGTTATTCTTTAAAAGGGTGTTTAAAAGATATCACTGTAGTTGCATTTTGTGTATCGTCTGGGAAAGAATTGCAATCTCTAATTACAGAAGGAAAAACTAGTGTTTAGTACGCGTGTATATAGTTAGAGTGTCTTCTACATTTCTTGTTGGATTTCGACGAGTGCTACCAACATATGCAGGTACTAAATCTGAAAGATAGGAAGTTGTGAGTGTGTGATTCACTTTTGAAAAATAAAATAAATTTATGTTTATATCGTCTTTTCCCAAGTGATTCCCATCCAACATCCTTCCTTGGTGTTTCTATGGATACTAGTTTCGTAGTTCCGGTTACGATTACTGCTACTTCCTGTTGTATTTATCCGATGTACTGTTTTACTAGTTGTGTATTCCAGAATGGGTCGGATAAATGATATGTAAATAGTTCCAAGTGATTTTCGTTCTAGTTGAAATGTTCATTTTCTGGTGATATGTGTCGTTTTCCATGGCTTGGTATTTTCATATCTATAGTCTATGTGATGTCCATCGAAGATCGTGAGAAATGAAAACACCGATATGTTGTGTGTGTGTTTTACGTTTATTTATCGTCGCTACCGGACATTATTTAAATAAGGTTGAAACTCAAAAGTAGAACGGTACAACCTTATTTAAAGCGACACTACATCGGTGAAAGCGCAAATTACTACAGAATATATTTTCCTATTATAATGTATAATTGTTTTCCGAATATTTACCACGGAAGCTGAGTAATTCAACTAAATAAACAACCGTCGTATACAACGTTTGTTAGCATAAAATAATGTAAATAGGGTCAGCATACATGCGTAATGCAATGTGGGTATCCTGCATAACACATGTGCATATTTATTTTTTAGACTAATACTAAATATATCTCTAAACGACAGTAGCACGCTCTTGGCATATACTCCAATAATAAATAAACATCAATTCAGGAGCATAGCTGACCGCTATATGAATTCCTACTTTCACTTTTGAGAGTTTGTATACCACAAAAACACTGTTCATGTATAGAAAGATAGTGTTCGAATTATTTCTGAAGCATTTATAGTAGCAATGCTATTTCTACGAAAAAAGCATTTTTTGGGCTCTTTACGGTGTAATGTCGCTTTAAAAAAGTGTAAATAATGAACTAATTAATATTTCGGTTACAAAAAGCTTTAGAGGAATCTCATATTCCATTATTGCATAAATATATCGGTTATCCTTTGTTTAAATAGTCCTGGGTCTGCTGGTGTTCCACATGGATCTATTCTTGGACCTATTTTATTTCTGATTTATATAAACGACATAGTACGAGAAATACAAGCCATGATTCGCCGATTTGCTGACGACACTAGCCTTTTTCTCATTGCTGGTAATCCATTTACCGCGTCTACAACTATAAACTCAGACCTCCAGGGACTATCCAATCGTGCGGTGAGATGGCTTGTTAACTTCAATCCTGTAAAAACAGAATACGTATTAATAACTCACAAACCTCAAATAAATCAAAACCATCCTCCAATACAAATGAAAGGCAAACACTTATACAAAATACGCTATAAAAGAAGTTGCTCTTCACAAACATATCGGTACAGACGGATCTGTAGTCCAATGGTTAACACGCTGGGAATGGTTGAATGGTAATCCAGGGATCACAGGTTCGATCCCCCGTCTGACCCTAATGCAATTAACAGTCTTTCAGATGTGACTGGAAACTGAAGTCTCGTGTCGGTGCTGTACATCGTGCACGTAAAATAGCCAGAGGAGACTCTGGAATTGGTCTCTGTCTGTATCATTGCACTATCCTCCCAAAATAGAAAAATGACTAATCTCTTCAGGAGGCGTCGCTCATATGGACAACCGGTAGCGACGATAAATAAACGTTAAACACGCATTTGTCATTATAGGATATACACGTTTCTGAGAAAGAAATAAAGATATACTATATATGTTTGCAAACTAGGACATTATGGACATACAATTGAAATCTTACAATGTACACGGCCGGGTCACAGTCTTCCACCCCCGCCCGATACATTTTCACAGAATTTAAATACATTGGTTATGTGTTATGTTTCAATATTGTGTAGACCATTTCGTTGCAGAATAAGGTGGGAATCTTCCAAATTCCAAATAACAGTGTTGTGTCAAATTGCTTAGAATAAACATATAATTACTAAATTAGTTGGCAGTACAACAATTGAATGTTCTAAATATAGATATTCTTAGAATGACGACAATTGATCATTAATATTGTGTATGCGTCGACAGTTGAAGTTTAAAATAGTTTCTTCGCAATTTCTTCTGATCGAATTTACAAGACTATTTCTAACTAATGAGTTATCTATATCGAGAGTGCGCATTTAGCCAAATATGAAACGAAACAGATTGCATGCAAATGTGCCGATATACCACTGCACCATCAGGAATGTACATACGTCCGTACGTGGGGGCCCTGGCAAAGTATTTAATGTCGTTGCTTTCAAATAACTTGCCCCTCCCCACTGTGGCTGTCGAATTCTTACTTATGATAACGTTATCCAGCTGGCGAGTGTGTGACTGGTGGCTGTTCCTATCCGTGTACGACTATCCTGCTGGCGAGTGTGTGGAAGGTGGCTGTTCCTATCCGTGTACGACTATCCAGCTGGCGAGTGTGTGGAAGGTGGCTGTTCCTATCCGTGTACGACTATCCAGCTGGCGAGTGTGTGGCAGGTGGCTGTTCCTATCCGTGTACGACTATCCAGCTGGCGAGTGTGTGGAAGGTGGCTGTTCCTATCCGTGTACGACTATCCAGCTGGCGAGTGTGTGGAAGGTGGCTGTTCCTATCCGTGTACGACTATCCAGCTGGCGAGTGTGTGGAAGGTGGCTGTTCCTATCCGTGTACGACTATCCTGCTGGCAAGTGTGTGGACGGTGGCTGTTCCTATCCGTGTACGACTATCCAGTTGGCGAGTGTGTGGAAGGTGGCTGTTCCTATCCGTGTACGACTATCCTGCTGGCAAGTGTGTGGACGGTGGCTGTTCCTATCCGTGTACGACTATCCAGTTGGCGAGTGTGTGGAAGGTGGCTGTTCCTATCCGTGTACGACTATCCAGCTGGCGAGTGTGTGGAAGGTGGCTGTTCCTATCCGTGTACGACTATCCAGCTGGCGAGTGTGTGGAAGGTGGCTGTTCCTATCCATGTACGACTATCCAGCTGGCGAGTGTGTGGAAGGTGGCTGTTCCTATCCATGTACGACTATCCAGCTGGCGAGTGTGTGGCAGGTGGCTGTTCCTATCCGTGTACGACTATCCAGCTGGCGAGTGTGTGGAAGGTGGCTGTTCCTATCCATGTACGACTATCCAGCTGGCGAGTGTGTGGCAGGTGGCTGTTCCTATCCGTGTACGACTATCCAGCTGGCGAGTGTGTGGAAGGTGGCTGTTCCTATCCATGTACGACTATCCAGCTGGCGAATGTGTGGCAGGTGGCTGTTCCTATCCGTGTACGACTATCCAGCTGGCGAGTGTGTGGAAGGTGGCTGTTCCTATCCGTGTAACAGACAATGAGTGCAATACTCCTCTGAGGGATACATGTGGCCTTGGGATGTCATAAAACTGTTCTCCAATCTCAGACTAGGTCTCAAGCGTCCGATTGGTTCAGTTAAGTGTCAATATCAGACTCAACCAATCATATCACTTGAGCTTGAGTTTGAATAACTGATTGGGAGCCGTCATATAACCTAAGCTGTTGGTGCGACTTCAAACCCCAAACACAAACATGGCCTCGTGGAACAATTGCTGCAAGTCTGTAGCATGCTCAACCATCTACTGTTATCTAATGTGTGAAGCTAGTAATGGGCGGTAATTAATAGTTAGAAAGAGAATGTGTGTAGCGTGTTTTTAAAGTTAATTTATCGTCGCTACCGGTTTTCCATATGAGCGATGCCTCATTGATGGATTAGTAATGTTATATATTAGGATAGTGCAATGATACAGACGGAGACACAATCCAGAGTAGTATCTGGTTCTTTTAAGGGCACGGTGTAATAGGACCGACATTAGAAGTTATTAAAGTCTCATCCGAAATACAAGTTCATCCGAAATACTACAAGTTGTTGTGATGTTAGTGATGAGTGATGTTAGTATAGAATAGCGTGGTTTGACACCTGGATTACATGTCCAGTCTGTTAACACCGTGCTGGACAACTTATCCGCTAATGATTTGCTGTTGTTCTTTCGGGTTCGTACATGTCTGCCCACCCGAAGACAATGTAAAGGAGACACCGAAAGGGCTAAATGAGTACATTGGCGGTCCTTGATAAGAATTGGAGACAAGTCATAAACCATTGGTTTAGACGCCACAAACAGACACATATGTACATTCAACCTCAAGTAAAGAAATGAAAACCTGCATTGCCAGGTACACAACGGAATAACAGAAACGAGAACTACTCGTAGATACGATAAGTAGAGGAAAGTGTGATTCTCAATGTTTTCCATGTTTCATGATAATATAGTTCTGAGCTGGTACAAATTAATAAACTCTGAATATGAAATAAATTGATCAAGGTATGGAAGTAAACTAAATAATACTTACAAACTATGCACAAATCGAATACGAAACGGAAATATGTGACCTCTGCATATCAACGAGCCGTACCGGAAGTATCATATGCGAAGCTAGGTGCGGCATTGTAGTTCTAAAAATAGAATCAGGATATTAATCCGCACTTCCGGTAGAATGGTGAATTTTCTCTCACTCTAGAGAATACACTGCAAGTGTAGACAACTTGTCCGTGGTGAGACACTATTATATAAACAATAAAGAAAAAGCTTTCGATCGTATACAGGTGTTTCTATATACTATTAGTGCATGTTTTACGTTTATTTATTGTCGCTACCGGTTGCCCATATGAGCGACGCCTCCTGAAGAGATTAGTCATTCTAGATGTTTGGAGGATAGTGCAATGATACAGACAGAGACCCATTCCAGAGTCTTCTCTGGTTCTTTTACGTGCACGGTGTACAGCTCGGTGTAACGTCCCATCTGAAAGACTGTTAGTTTCATTAAGGTAAGACGGGGGATCCAACCTGCGACCCCTGGATCCATATATACTAATAGACATGATGCATGTGTAATAAACTATCGGATCTGTATAGAAACGCAGATATTTCGGCAGACTACAACATGTCTGCGTTTTCAGTGTATTTAAACTTTATTTTATTTTACAACGATTGCGAGGCAAGTTTTAACAACTTATATTAATCACTCTCGTTGGCGCGGATGAAAATGTAAATGTGGTCATTCGTGTGGGAGGAAACCGGAGTACCCTGAGAAAAACAACATTTCTGATCTGTCGACCATCGTACCATTAGTTCAGTGTATAAAACGCAGACCAATTCTGCAGACTTCAACTTGCAGACTGCTGTGTTTTCATAGGGGACATGTGTATAAAACGCATATATGTCTGCATGCTGTAATTTATAGGTGTATAAAACGCAGATATGTCTTCAGGCTGTAATTTGCAGACTGCAGTGTTATTAAATATAGGTGTATACAACGCAGACTAAACTTGCATACTGTAATTTGCAGACCAGTTATTTATTTTCAACAAATTGAAAACATAAATAGTGTTATAGATATATCTACTCATTACATACTTTTATAAAAATATGTACAATGTATATAACCGTCATCGCTTGTGTTTTGGCGACAGGCATTCTAAAATGTGTTTGCCAATAAAATATCTTGATTGATTGATTGTTAAAATAATTACTGGTTGAATAACTTGGAGTAGTAAGTTAGGATAATGGTGAATCCCAGGACAAAACGAACATACTGGTGGTAAAAGTATATAACGCTAGACTCATAAGATAGAAAGATACACTAGCTAATATTCTAAAACACAGCGAAGATACATAACCATCCAATAGGCTGTCCGATTAGCGCCGTGGTTAGCGCGCTCGCTTCTCACCAATGCAACCCGAAGTATGTGAGATGGTATGATGGTCGCCAGATCGGGCAGGTTGGTTTTCTCCGGGTACACCGGTTTCCTCCCACACGAATGACCACATTTACGCTTTCATTTGCGCCAACGAGAGTGATTAATATAAGTTGCAATCGTTGTAAAAGAAATAAAGTTTTTAAAAAAACCCATCCAATTTGGTTAATGTGCACACATTAAAAATTAATGCAAATATTCGAACTTGTTTGTTTTATTGAAGAACGTAATCTATGTAGACAAATTTTTCTCCGAAGTTTCTAAATATGTCACCTATTACAAAATTGAAAATAGTTTCATTTACACACGATGGAAATGAACAAATCATCATCAACATAAGCAGCTTTATATTTGTGTTTATTTACAAACAACAGTATACAACAACAGTAATACTCTTACAAGATTCAAGATTTAAATATTTTATTAAGCAACGTAACTTGTTCTATGATAAATATATTAACATATAAAATAACACCAGTAGTCATAAACATGCATTACAGCTGATTTAAAATGTACTGTTTCAAAGCATTAACAACAGAATAATAATACTAAACTAATGATAATAATAACTAATACTCACAACTCTGACTTTGTAGGAATATTATATATTTTGATATGTATCACTTACAAACGAACGATATAGTTTTCTTTACAGTCGCATCCACCGAGGCATTTGGGCGACTGGTAAGTATATTACGTTGTCATCTAAGTTGCTTATGTTGACAACTGGAAAGGTATCTTCCGTTCTTCTCAGAGGCCAAATCCTGTATCCTATCTTTCGAAGCAGTCCTTTTTAGGGCCTCATCCTCCACGATTCGTAAGCGCACAGCAGCAATAATGGTTCCGGTTTTTTCGCTGGGGTCATCGCTCCATCAAGAAGTCAGCGTCCCACCGTCTTCCTTGAAGGAGAACCGTCCCCTTGAAGGAGACGGCTAAAATAAACCCGCTATCCGCCGTCGCCAGCACCGAGCATTGCTGTCTCGCCAAGTAGGTAAGTTACTGGGTTTACACTCGTGTAGAGTCACGCGACTTCTACAGGTCCGATGGCGCGGCTTCCGTCAGCGAAGTCCTTGACCCATATTCCTGCTGTGAGATGTGCCTAGGTCACGACCTACACGCTGTGGAGGAGCGACCTGGTTACAAAGATGACAGATAAACTCATTTATATATGCGGCAGGAGACACACTTGCATGGAATATGGACCATACATGAATTACATTAAATCATTTGCGTTTTATACACGTTTGCCCCATAGACATACAGCTTGACAAGTTGCAGTCTGCAGAACTGGCTTGCGTCCTGAAAACGCAGTCTGCAGAAAGATATGCGTTTTATATCGGCCCTAAACTATCTATCTAAATACAATTCACCAGACAAATTCCAGTTCAAGCTAGCTGATCGTTCTTCGTGCAGGTTTGTTTGAAGTCGATTCCGCGGAGGCATGTGGGCGATTGGTTTCTCTAAGACGTTTATATTTAACCACCTTGCTTCTGGCCAGCTCATGAGCATGGCATCTGCTTCCTCTTGTCCAGAGTGACAGGTCATAGGGTAATGCTTGATTATTTCGAAAAAGGGTCCTTTGTAGGGACACCCTCCTCACAATTGGTCATCTCGCAGCAGCATATAAAGGATCTGACAGTTAGACATCTGACCGTCTCGGTCGCTCCAGGTGCTGTCCATACCAACACAACCTCCGTAAAACAGCAATGGTGAAGAGCCCTTGTTGCAAGTTCAACGGCCAGAAGATCCCAATATCCTACGCTGCTGTTGCGAGATGTGCCCCGACCGCGAAGTGCACATAGTGAGGAGATCGGCCAGGACCTGATCATTGACTTGTTAAGTACAGTGTCAAACCCAGCTATGTTTTACCATTAGAGATGTAAATACATAAATACAAATAATCGGATTATTATTTTGCTATATTTAGGCTTTGACTTAAAATATTTACGTAGTGTTGAGTCTCAATTTATGTTTAACTGTGAATCCTGTTTTTAATTTGCAAATGGCCTCTCATAGTTCATTATGGGTGGTTATGTCTATTCGGGTGATGTGTTGATAGTTTACGTGTTATGCTCAGCAGACGCACAAAGGTGAGACCATACTAAATTGTCTTTCTTCCTGTCCTGAATTTATAGATTTACATTTCATTATTCTTCAAACGAATAAATACTAAATCATATATAATTACTATTCGCGAGATAACAATGAATCGCCAGGGATAACTATGTCTCTTGCTCTCTGGTATTTATTAGGCTGGATCAGAATGTACGGCTTCGATTCGTTTACAATTGTGTGAGAGCCATCGTCGTTGTAGTTTTCTTTAAAGTCGCCTCAGCCGAAGCATTTGGGCGACTGGTTTCTCTAAGGTCATTATGTTGTCTTCTAAGTTGCTTATGTTGCCAACTGCAGAGGCATCTTCCGTTCTTCCCAGGGTGACAAATCCAGTGTCCTTTCTTTCGAAGGCGTTCCATTTTAGGGTCACATCCTCCACCATTTGTCAGCTCACAGCAGCAATAATGGTACCGGTTTCTTCACTGGGATCCTCGTCACTATCTGGAAGTCACGGCCCACCGTCTCCTTGGAGGAGCCGGCTAACAATCGCCAGCTATCCGCCGTGGCCAGCACCGAGCGTTGCTGTCTCGCCAAGTAGTTAAGTTAGTAGGTATGTTGACACTCGTATAGAGTCACGCGGCTTCTACAGTTCCGATAGCCCGGCTTCCGTCAGCGAAGTCCTTGACCCATTTCCTGCTGTGACCTGTGCCTATATCAACACACACTTATTTAGTTTAGTTTGTGCTGTACAAATGTTCTTCTCATGGCAAAGTTGGTGTTGGCGATTGGATGGGACATACTTTAGGTTGTGGAGGAAAGACCTGGACGTGTGAGAGCCTCGTGTGTTCTACGTTTATTTACCGTCGCTAACGGTTGCCCATATGAGCGACGCCTCCTGAAGAGATTAGTCATTTGAGATTTTGGAGGATAGTGCATGATACAGACAGAGACCCATTCCAGGGTCTCCTCTGGTTCTTTTACATGCACGGTGTAAAGCACCGACACGAGACCTTGGTTTAACGTTCCATCTGAAAGACTGTTAATTTTATTAGGATCAGATGGGGGATCGAACCTGCGATCCCTGGATTACCAGTTCAGCGTGCTACCACTGGACTATAGCTCCGTCGATCCAGGGCCTTTTGTGAACCAGGTATATGTATACATGTGAATTGCTAGCGACAGCCAATCAGTGTAGCTATGTCGGAAGAGTCCGTAGTTACACTCGACACCGCTGATCATCTGGGTCCTTGTTTGGGCTACTCTCTTCAATGTCGTGACCCCTGCAGCAGCGTATACACCAACCATGCATTTAGACATCAGTACGTCGTATACATGTCGCTAGTCGCTTCTCGGTCTAGGTCCGATGTTCTTCTTGGCGGCTGGATCATGTCGGATAACGCTGTCAGTGGCATAGCTAGCCCTTTTTTAATGCATAGGCTCGACTAATAAATTGAGCTCCGATGATACGGTGGTCCTTGAAGGGTATTTCACCCAGGGCAGGTTTGAATCCTAATACATCGATGCATACACTAAAGCATTTTATCGTACGTGTTATACAAAGGTCGATGTATTTTCATAATGATACGAAATTAATTCTAGACTTGCTCTACACAGAGATGAAATGTTATATAACAACAAAATATATCATCACTTCGTGAGATATGTGGTAGCTGGTCTAGATTCTATACCATAGAGACATGTTAATACCCCCTCCACTTTTAATTGCATTTTTGGCCTATTTGGATTTGACAATATGCAGGCCCGGGTCTTCAATATCTTATATGAGCTACACCACTTGATGTGAATACTCGTAAATCTAAGAGACGGTCTAGTTGCCAATATGATGCGCGCGCACACCGGTAGAGAGTGCGACACGCTGATGAACCATGTATCCTAGGCTGCTGCGACAAGCTGTGCTTCGTTCGTGACGTGTCCGCTGTGAAGAGATCGGTTGAGGTGTCAGAATGAAAACTAGGACTGCAGGTGACAACCAATCAGTAGTTGCTACGGTCAAAATTGGAAGTCGAAGTGGCAACTAACCAACTATGCTGTGTCAGAATGTAGGAACCTAACTAACAGCAAGTCAGCTATGCAGCATTATAAATGTGGGTAGGATTAATCGGGGGAGCCAATCAATGTGATTGTGCTGACTGTTTGGTTTGGTTCCAGATGACAGACACTTAGCTTTGCTGTTTCAGACTGGTCAGTTTGATTTTAGCTGACAGCCAATCAGCGTTGCTGTTTCAGACTGGTCCGTTTGATTTTAAATGACAGTCAATTGCCTTTTCAGACCATTCGGGTTGATTTCAGATGTCAGCCAATCTGCATTGCTCTATCAGAATGGTTTGTAGGATTGCATGTGACAGCTAGCTTGCTTGTGGAGCAGTGACGTCACAGGATCATCCAAGCTGCAATATTAAGCTGAATCGAAGAATATCCACATATGTCTCTGGGGTGTGTTCCCTAGTGCACCATGCTAACAATGATTAGTACAGTCTAGCACGAATAGACACAGTCGATGAGCCGGATCGAAATGTTACTAATTTGTCTGGCTGAGTACGATTGGGTTCTGAAAAGATAACTATATTGGAATCAGGCAACGAGGAAGGTCATGATAACCAGAGTAAGCATCGGGTTCGTTTCCGTCATTTAAGGGCCAATGTTCCGTAGGTAGGAAACGGAAATAAATTAGAGTTTATGTTAGGAGATCGACTCAGACATGATTTCTGCCTATTTCAAATTAACAGGGAAAGCTTGCTGGCTACCAGGCTTCACAACTAATTCTCTTAACACTTTCACCCCTAGAAGCACCTCCTGACGCCATTACCAATACCATATACATTGACAATGTAGTAGCCAAACCAATGTTCATAAATGGGCTAGAATCTCATGTAGTCCCAGTAATACCTATGGAGGTGGGATAGATATGGCGACTACTTATCCATTGTATGATAGCTAAATGGCTGTCGTTTGTATGGAGATATAATAGTATATTAACCTAAATCTCTATGAAGGAAAGGGTTAAATGGCTGTCGTTTGTATGGAGATATAATAGTATATGAACCTAAATCTCTATTAAGGAAAGGGTTAAATGGCTGTCGTTTGTATGGAGATATAATAGTATATGAACCTAAATCTCTATTAAGGAAAGGGTTAAATACCAACAGCTTGATGTATTATCAGGACTTCATCAGTGCATTATGTATTAGAATTGTTTTAATAACGTTTTAATTGGAAGCAGACGGATCTGTAGTGCAGTGGTAACACGTTGGACTGGTAATCCATGGATCGCAGGTTCGATCCCCCGTCTGACCCTAATAAAATTAACAATCTTTCAGATGGGACTTTAAACCGAGGTCTCGTGTCGGTACTTTACACCGTGCACGTAAAAGAACCAGAGGAGACTCTGGAATGGGTCTCTGTCTGTATCATTGCACTATCCTCCAAAATCTAAAATGACTAATATCTTCAGGCGGCGTCGCTCATATGGGCAACCGGTAGCGACGATAAATAAACGTAAAACACAATTTTAATTGGACAATTATAGTTACTACTCCTTAGTTTTACCTTGTACAGTCTACATCCGTTATGTCAAAGTCGGTTATGTCGAATTATCCAGTTATCTCGTAGTCGGATCAAAGTCCCGTTTCAGACACTATCATTTTACATTTATGTCCTGCTCGTTGTCTAGCATAGGATGTGATAGGCTCAGTGGAACTCTGATGGGAGAATGAAACAATAAAACCTGAATGGTTGGAAAAGGACATTTTTATTAAAATGTCAGAAAACAATAAATATTTACAACAGTAGTTCTACAATGTAGTACGTACAGATTATACTAAAACGAACTACTGCTAATGATTTGCCCAAGGCTAATACAGATTGTTTCAGATAGCCATATCTGGGCAAACCAAAAACCGCCAAAGAGAAACCGCCCAGATCCACGAGTCTAACGCAACTATGATATATATGAAATGCTAGCGAACCTATAATTAAGGAGAGCAATAAACCAACGCTCCCACCCCGATATACCTGCATGTAATTTTAATTAACAAGATTAAGGTTAATACCCTCGAAGCTATTATTGAAACCATAGTAGAACTATCCTACTACTTGACTAGCCTGACCATGCGGTGAGACTGTACCTGTACTACCGGTACTGTATACATTGTACATGTAAGAAAAAACAAAACACAAATATACATATTTACAGCATTCAGCGAATAGCTAGCTGCATGTACAGTGTACTAAACACCTTACAATACACTCCAAACCGGCGCGTGTATAGCCTCGGCCGTTTGCAGTTTTGTACAGGTCACCAGGTTATTCGCTGAATTAAACAGAGCTATAATTGAACTAAGACCGTAATGTTTTATAACTCGGTAACGAAAATGCTATGCACGCCGTTAGTAATCTATATTATACAGTAAACATGGCCCACAACAAACGACTCTAGATTACTCCTGGCTTGTTATGTCCCCATAGTTAAATAGAACTTGGGAAATAGACGGAAATGTTCCTGACGCAGTATTCTCCAGATCGTTTGTTGTAAGTGGATGCCACTGTAGCACGTGTAATTGTATATTAGGTCTATTGAATGAATGCCCCTGCTTTGTTACGGTAGGCTTCACTATTGGCCACCGGCCTAAATGTCGTTATCATGCTGATCACGCACCGTTGGTTACAAGTCTCTACTTCTACTACCGTAGACTTCTATATATATATATATATATATATATATATATATATATATATACACACACTTATAATACTAGTGACTCCAAGCCCCGGCTTTATTACCGTAGTAATTCCCTTACACAATCACCCAGGGTGGGGACGTCCCGGCCTCTGTAAATAATGACTCTCGTACATAAAACATTTTATGCTTTTCATAAAATTATATATAACTGGCTCCGTGTATATAGAATTAAGTTAAGGCAAACTTCGGTTATGTCGAAGTATTTTGTTCGGTCCGACGGAATTCGACATAACGGATGTAGACTGTACATATAAACGGATGTAGACTATACATATAAACGGATGTAGACTGTACATATAAACGGATGTAGACTGTACATATAAACGGATGTAGACTGTACATATAAACGGATGTAGACTGTACATATAAACGGATGTAGACTGTACATATAACGGATGTAGACTGTACATATAACGGATGTAGACTGTACATATAACGGATGTAGACTGTACATATAACGGATGTAGACTGTACATATAACGGATGTAGACTGTACATATAACGGATGTAGACTGTACATATAACGGATGTAGACTGTACATATAACGGATGTAGACTGTACATATAAACGGATGTAGACTGTACATATAACGGATGTAGACTGTACATATAACGGATGTAGACTGTACATATAAACGGATGTAGACTGTACATATAAACGGATGTAGACTGTACATATAAACGGATGTAGACTGTACATATAACGGATGTAGACTGTACATATAAACGGATGTAGACTGTACATATAAACGGATGTAGACTGTACATATAAACGATGTAGACTGTACATATAACGGATGTAGACTGTACATATAAACGGATGTAGACTGTACTATAAACGGATGTAGACTGTACATATAACGGATGTAGACTGTACATATAAACAGATGTAGACTGTACATATAACGGATGTACTGTACATATAACGGATGTAGACTGTACATATAAACGGATGTAGACTGTACATATAACGGATGTACACTGTACATATAACGGATGTAGACTGTACATATACGGATGTAGACTGTACATATAAACGGATGTAGACTGTACATATAAACGGATGTAGACTGTACATATAAACGATGTAGACTGTACATATAAACGGATGTAGACTGTACATATAAACGGATGTAGACTGTACATATAAACGGATGTAGACTGTACATATAAACGGATGTAGACTGTACATATAACGGATGTAGACTGTACATATAACGGATGTAGACTGTACATATAAACGGATGTAGACTGTACATATAACGGATGTAGACTGTACATATAACGGATGTAGACTGTACATATAACGGATGTAGACTGTACATATAACGGATGTAGACTGTACATATAAACGGATGTAGACTGTACATATAACGGATGTAGACTGTACATATAACGGATGTAGACTGTACATATAAACGGATGTAGACTGTACATATAACGGATGTAGACTGTACATATAAACGGATGTAGACTGTACATATAAACGGATGTAGACTGTACATATAACGGATGTAGACTGTACATATAACGGATGTAGACTGTACATATAAACGGATGTAGACTGTACATATAAACGGATGTAGACTGTACATATAAACGGATGTAGACTGTACATATAACGGATGTAGACTGTACATATAATATAACGGATGTAGACTGTACATATAAACGGATGTAGACTGTACATATAAACGGATGTAGACTGTACATATAAACGGATGTAGACTGTACATATAAACGGATGTAGATGTAGACTGTACATATAAACGGATGTAGACTGTACATATAAACGGATGTAGACTGTACATATAACGGATGTAGACTGTACATATAACGGATGTAGACTGTACATATAAACGGATGTAGACTGTACATATAACGGATGTAGACTGTACATATAACGGATGTAGACTGTACATATAACGGATGTAGACTGTACATATAAACGGATGTAGACTGTACATATAACGGATGTAGACTGTACATATAACGGATGTAGACTGTACATATAACGGATGTAGACTGTACATATAACGGATGTAGACTGTACATATAAACGGATGTAGACTGTACATATAACGGATGTAGACTGTACATATAAACGGATGTAGACTGTACATATAAACGGATGTAGACTGTACATATAACGGATGTAGACTGTACATATAAACGGATGTAGACTGTACATATAACGGATGTAGACTGTACATATAAACGGATGTAGACTGTACATATAACGGATGTAGACTGTACATATAAACGGATGTAGACTGTACATATAACGGATGTAGACTGTACATATAAACGGATGTAGACTGTACATATAACGGATGTAGACTGTACATATAACGGATGTAGACTGTACATATAAACGGATGTAGACTGTACATATAACGGATGTAGACTGTACATATAAACGGATGTAGACTGTACATATAACGGATGTAGACTGTACATATAACGGATGTAGACTGTACATATAAACGGATGTAGACTGTACATATAACGGATGTAGACTGTACATATAACGGATGTAGACTGTACATATAACGGATGTAGACTGTACATATAACGGATGTAGACTGTACATATAACGGATGTAGACTGTACATATAAACGGATGTAGACTGTACATATAAACGGATGTAGACTGTACATATAACGGATGTAGACTGTACATATAAACGGATGTAGACTGTACATATAAACGGATGTAGACTGTACATATAAACGGATGTAGACTGTACATATAACGGATGTAGACTGTACATATAACGGATGTAGACTGTACATATAAACGGATGTAGACTGTACATATAAACGGATGTAGACTGTACATATAACGGATGTAGACTGTACATATAACGGATGTAGACTGTACATATAAACGGATGTAGACTGTACATATAACGGATGTAGACTGTACATATAACGGATGTAGACTGTACATATAACGGATGTAGACTGTACATATAAACGGATGTAGACTGTACATATAAACGGATGTAGACTGTACATATAAACGGATGTAGACTGTACATATAAACGGATGTAGACTGTACATATAAACGGATGTAGACTGTACATATAACGGATGTAGACGGATGTAGACTGTACATATAACGGATGTAGACTGTACATATAACGGATGTAGACTGTACATATAAACGGATGTAGACTGTACATATAACGGATGTAGACTGTACATATAACGGATGTAGACTGTACATATAACGGATGTAGACTGTACATATAACGGATGTAGACTGTACATATAACGGATGTAGACTGTACATATAAACGGATGTAGACTGTACATATAAACGGATGTAGACTGTACATATAAACGGATGTAGACTGTACATATAAACGGATGTAGACTGTACATATAACGGATGTAGACTGTACATATAAACGGATGTAGACTGTACATATAACGGATGTAGACTGTACATATAAACGGATGTAGACTGTACATATAACGGATGTAGACTGTACATATAACGGATGTAGACTGTACATATAACGGATGTAGACTGTACATATAACGGATGTAGACTGTACATATAAACGGATGTAGACTGTACATATAAACGGATGTAGACTGTACATATAAACGGATGTAGACTGTACATATAACGGATGTAGACTGTACATATAACGGATGTAGACTGTACATATAAACGGATGTAGACTGTACATATAAACGGATGTAGACTGTACATATAACGGATGTAGACTGTACATATAAACGGATGTAGACTGTACATATAACGGATGTAGACTGTACATATAAACGGATGTAGACTGTACATATAAACGGATGTAGACTGTACATATAACGGATGTAGACTGTACATATAAACGGATGTAGACTGTACATATAAACGGATGTAGACTGTACATATAAACGGATGTAGACTGTACATATAAACGGATGTAGACTGTACATATAAACGGATGTAGACTGTACATATAAACGGATGTAGACTGTACATATAACGGATGTAGACTGTACATATAAACGGATGTAGACTGTACATATAAACGGATGTAGACTGTACATATAACGGATGTAGACTGTACATATAAACGGATGTAGACTGTACATATAACGGATGTAGACTGTACATATAACGGATGTAGACTGTACATATAAACGGATGTAGACTGTACATATAACGGATGTAGACTGTACATATAACGGATGTAGACTGTACATATAACGGATGTAGACTGTACATATAACGGATGTAGACTGTACATATAAACGGATGTAGACTGTACATATAACGGATGTAGACTGTACATATAAACGGATGTAGACTGTACATATAAACGGATGTAGACTGTACATAAAACGGATGTAGACTGTACATATAAACGGATGTAGACTGTACATATAACGGATGTAGACTGTACATATAAACGGATGTAGACTGTACATATAACGGATGTAGACTGTACATATAAACGGATGTAGACTGTACATATAAACGGATGTAGACTGTACATATAACGGATGTAGACTGTACATATAACGGATGTAGACTGTACATATAAACGGATGTAGACTGTACATATAAACGGATGTAGACTGTACATATAACGGATGTAGACTGTACATATAAACGGATGTAGACTGTACATATAACGGATGTAGACTGTACATATAACGGATGTAGACTGTACATATAACGGATGTAGACTGTACATATAACGGATGTAGACTGTACATATAAACGGATGTAGACTGTACATATAACGGATGTAGACTGTACATATAACGGATGTAGACTGTACATATAAACGGATGTAGACTGTACATATAACGGATGTAGACTGTACATATAAACGGATGTAGACTGTACATAAACGGATGTAGACTGTACATAAACGGATGTAGACTGTACATATAAACGGATGTAGACTGTACATATAAACGGATGTAGACTGTACATATAAACGGATGTAGACTGTACATATAAACGGATGTAGACTGTACATATAACGGATGTAGACTGTACATATAAACGGATGTAGACTGTACATATAACGGATGTAGACTGTACATATAACGGATGTAGACTGTACATATAAACGGATGTAGACTGTACATATAAACGGATGTAGACTGTACATATAACGGATGTAGACTGTACATATAACGGATGTAGACTGTACATATAACGGATGTAGACTGTACATATAACGGATGTAGACTGTACATATAACGGATGTAGACTGTACATATAACGGATAACGGATGTAGACTGTACATATAACGGATGTAGACTGTACATATAACGGATGTAGACTGTACATATAACGGATGTAGACTGTACATATAAACGGATGTAGACTGTACATATAACGGATGTAGACTGTACATATAAACGGATGTAGACTGTACATATAACGGATGTAGACTGTACATATAAACGGATGTAGACTGTACATATAACGGATGTAGACTGTACATATAAACGGATGTAGACTGTACATATAAACGGATGTAGACTGTACATATAACGGATGTAGACTGTACATATAACGGATGTAGACTGTACATATAACGGATGTAGACTGTACATATAAACGGATGTAGACTGTACATATAACGGATGTAGACTGTACATATAACGGATGTAGACTGTACATATAACGGATGTAGACTGTACATATAACGGATGTAGACTGTACATATAAACGGATGTAGACTGTACATATAACGGATGTAGACTGTACATATAACGGATGTAGACTGTACATATAACGGATGTAGACTGTACATATAACGGATGTAGACTGTACATATAACGGATGTAGACTGTACATATAACGGATGTAGACTGTACATATAACGGATGTAGACTGTACATATAACGGATGTAGACTGTACATATAACGGATGTAGACTGTACATATAACGGATGTAGACTGTACATATAACGGATGTAGACGGTGTAGACTGTACATATAACGGATGTAGACTGTACATATAACGGATGTAGACTGTACATATAACGGATGTAGACTGTACATATAACGGATGTAGACTGTACATATAACGGATGTAGACTGTACATATAATGGATGTAGACTGTACATATAACGGATGTAGACTGTACATATAACGGATGTAGACTGTACATATAACGGATGTAGACTTGTAATAATATCAATATGTTATAATGTTTGTATGACTATGTTATATCAATATGTTATAATGTTTGTATGACTTCTGTGATATCAATGTGATCGTGTTTGTATGACTTCTGTGATATCAATGTGATCGTGTTTGTATGACTATGGGATATCAATGTGATCGTGTTTGTATGACTATGTTATATCAATGTGATCATGTTTGTATGACTATGTTATATCAATGTGATCATGTTTGTATGACTTCTGTGATATCAATGTGATCGTGTTTGTATGACTATGTTATATCAATGTGATCATGTTTGTATGACTATGTTATATCAATGTGATCATGTTTGTATGACTATGTTATATCAATGTGATTATGTTTGTATGACTATGGGATATCAATGTGATCGTGTTTGTATGACTTATGTGATATCAATGTGATCGTGTTTGTATGACTTCTGTGATATCAATGTGATCGTGTTTGTATGACTATGGGATATCAATGTGATCGTGTTTGTATGACTATGTTATATCAATGTGATCATGTTTGTATGACTATGTTATATCAATGTGATCATGTTTGTATGACTTCTGTGATATCAATGTGATCGTGTTTGTATGACTTCTGTGATATCAATGTGATCGTGTTTGTATGACTATGGGATATCAATGTGATCGTGTTTGTATGACTATGTTATATCAATGTGATCATGTTTGTATGACTATGTTATATCAATGTGATCATGTTTGTATGACTTCTGTGATATCAATGTGATCGTGTTTGTATGACTATGTTATATCAATGTGATCATGTTTGTATGACTATGTTATATCAATGTGATCATGTTTGTATGACTATGTTATATCAATGTGATTATGTTTGTATGACTATGGGATATCAATGTGATCGTGTTTGTATGACTTCTGTGATATCAATGTGATCGTGTTTGTATGACTTCTGTGATATCAATGTGATCGTGTTTGTATGACTATGGGATATCAATGTGATCGTGTTTGTATGACTATGTTATATCAATGTGATCATGTTTGTATGACTATGTTATATCAATGTGATCATGTTTGTATGACTTCTGTGATATCAATGTGATCGTGTTTGTATGACTATGTTATATCAATGTGATCATGTTTGTATGACTATGTTATATCAATGTGATCATGTTTGTATGACTATGTTATATCAATGTGATTATGTTTGTATGACTATGGGATATCAATGTGATCGTGTTTGTATGACTATATTATATCAATGTGATCATGTTTGTATGACTTCTGTGATATCACTATGTTATAATGTTTGTATGACTTCTGTGATATCAATGTGATCGTGTTTGTATGACTTCTGTGATATCAATGTGATCGTGTTTGTATGACTATGTTATATCAATGTGATCATGTTTGTATGACTATGTTATGTCAATGTGATCATGTTTGTATGACTTCTGTGATATCAATGTGATCGTGTTTGTATGACTATGTTATATCAATGTGATCGTGTTTGTATGACCATGGGATATCAATGTGATCGTGTTTGTATGACTATGTTATATCAATGTGATCGTGTTTGTATGACTATGTGATATCAATGTGATCGTGTTTGTATGACTATGTTATATCAATGTGATCATGTTTGTATGACTATGTTATATCAATGTGATCATGTTTGTATGACTTCTGTGATATCAATGTGATCGTGTTTGTATGACTATGGGATATCAATGTGATCGTGTTTGTATGACTATGTTATATCAATGTGATCATGTTTGTATGACTATGTTATATCAATGTGATCATGTTTGTATGACTTTGTGATATCAATGTGATCGTGTTTGTATGACTATGTTATATCAATGTGATCATGTTTGTATGACTATGTTATATCAATGTGATCATGTTTGTATGACTATGTTATATCAATGTGATTATGTTTGTATGACTATGGGATATCAATGTGATCGTGTTTGTATGACTTCTGTGATATCAATGTGATCGTGTTTGTATGACTATGGGATATCAATGTGATCATGTTTGTATGACTATGTTATATCAATGTGATCATGTTTGTATGACTATGTTATATCTATGTGATACTGTTTATAATGTGATATTCTAAATTATGTCTCCTGTAATTCTATATTAATGAATGGCTATGTACTGCTGTATAGTGTTCATGGTTTGTTATATTAGTTGTATATGTACATAGATGAGACAATAAATGAAGATTAAAAGTAAGCATATAACCATTTATGAGTAACCATCGGTCATCTGACACGGCTATTTACCATTCCCGTCATTGGTTATTACATGTAGATGTGACAATAGTTAGTATGAATAGACCATGCTAATTAGGCGACGCTAATGGGCAGCTCTATTAGTGGTCTATTAGCGAACAATCAGCGGTGTATGTGTGCTATATAGGTGCCCATATCATTCAGGAAAATAATAGCGCTCGCCCATATGGTTCGCCGGTGGCGAGGGTAAATAAGCTCAATCATCAGGAAAATAATACACAGGTGGCTCTGTAGTCCAGTGGTAACACGTTGGACTGGTAATCCAGGGAACGCAGGTTATATCCCCCGTCTGACCCTAATAAAATTAACAGTCTTTCAGATGAGACTTTAATCCGAGGTCTCGTTTCGATGCTGTACACTGTGCACGTAAAAGAACCAGAGGAGACTCTGGAATGGGTCTCTGTCTGCATCATGCACTATCCTCCAAAATCTAAAATAACTAATCTCTTCAGGAGGCGTCGCTCATATGGGCAACCGGTAGCGACGATAAATAAACATAAAACACACACAGGGAAAAATACGTTTGTTTGTTCGGGTCTTATGCTTTCGTCAGCATCATTTGGGGCTATATCTATATCATTACAATAGGATGGAATCTATAGAGAGGCTAATGTTGGGCAGTTTATCTGACAACACCTTTCCAGGGCAGGCTCCAGTGGTTAATCAGTACTTAGTGCACCAACCCCCGTAAGAAACTGGCAACATTGTCATATAAACAGACACGGCCTGAGCGGGACTCGAACCAGTGACCATCAGTTATGATATGTTACAGCTGTATACAAGTAAGCGACCGTAGCCACTCCACCACGGAGGCGGTCCAGGAAATAGCAATGATATAACACTTAACGGTACACATCCGAATGTGACCTCAGTGGCCGAGTGGCTACGGCCGTTAACATTAAAACACTTGCTCCTCGCAGCTATTAGTTCGAATCACATTGAGGGGTGTGTCGAATTCATTCATGCGAGGACGCTATCCAGCTGAATTTCGGACGATCGACGGTTCTACCCGTACCTGAAGTACTGCTCGTATGGGCATTCGGGGTCTCCCTCCACCTGCAATGCTGCTTGTAGGGGCATTCGGGGTCTCCCTCCACCTGAAATACTGCTCGTAGGGGCATTCGGGGTCTCCCTCCACCTGAAATACTGCTCGTAGGGGCATTCCGGGCTCCCTCCACCTGAAGTACTGCTCGTAGGGGCATTCGGGGTCTCCCTCCACCTGAAGTACTGCTCGTAGGGGCATTCGGGGTCTCCCTCCACCTGAAGTACTGCTCGTAGGGGCATTCGGGGTCTCCCTCCACCTGAAGTACTGCTCGTAGGGGCATTCGGGGTCTCCCTTCACCTGCAATGCTGCTTGTAGGGGCATTCGGGGTCTCCCTCCACCTGAAGTACTGCTCATAGGGGCATTCGAGGTCTCCCTCCACCTGAAGTACTGCTCGTAGGGGCATTCGGGGTCTCCCTCCACCTGAAGTACTGCTCGTAGGGGCATTCGGGGTCTCCCTCCACCTGAAGTACTGCTCGTAGGGGCATTCGGGGTCTCCCTCCACCTGAAATACTGCACCACCTCTGATAGCATGAGAGTTTCCATATGATCTAAGTTCTCGGTTCGACCTTCAGTAACCAGAATTCTAAGCTTGTCTATAGTTGTGCTCTCATAAACGTGGAAGGGAGACAATCGGTATATGTTGCAGTGTGTTAAGAGTCACTCAGTTATTTCTCTTTGATTTGATTCCTACCCTATCTGATTATCTACCGGATCCTAGCCTCAGTTCCAGTCTGTCGATTTTTCACTTTTTTACTTCTGACAAAACGACGTTGATCTCAGAAACTCTGTACGGTTCAATTAACTGTTTGGGTATTAATTGTGTGCTTTACGATTATTTATCGTCGCTACCGGTTGCCCATATGAGCGACGCCTCCTGAAGAGATTTGTCCTTTTATAGTGTTGGTGAATAGAGCAATGATACAGATAGAGACCCATTCCAGAGTCTCCGTAGTTGTTTTACGAGCACCGACACGAGACCTCGGTTTAACGTCCCAATTGAAATACTGTTAATTTTATTAGGATCAGATTGAGGCTCGAACCTGCGATCCCTGGATTACCAGTCCAACGTGTTAACCACTGGACTACAGGTCCGTCTGTTTGGGTGTTAAACAAATATACCTGGTATATATATATATATGACGGACACGGAAAAGCATATCAACGCCTGTTTCCAGGCTAATCGGGCACATGGGTCGACAGTAAACAGTAAAATCAAAGGATTCCAACCAGAAGGACAAGATACATTTCGGGATCAATCAGACGTTATCGATGGTGTAGATGAAACATAATAATATGTAATGAAATAGCTGACTTCTCAAAAAATATATACATATCTTTATTGGGGGAGAACAACATAGGCGTCTCCATAGATTCCACCCTGCTGCAATGACATAAAATGCAACGTAATTGTTATTCCACTGAAATAGCATAATAGTTCCTATTATGCGTATGGACGACAGACATTAGCTTCGTTTATAAGTGTGAATGACGTTAGTGCATGCGTCAGTCATGACACTGCGTTCATTAGAATAACAAATAATTAGTACATAGTTTAAAATAGTCATTGATTCTTATTTCAAACTGTTAGCGGTTTTTGGATCATGCAATATGTATAATTATTTTCTCTCTCTCTAGCTTATGAACAAACTGATAATAATACGAATAGTCGATGATATGTGCTATTTCATCATTTCAACTTCCTGAATTCACGATTTCAACTTCACAAATTCATTATCTCGGCTTCATGAATTCACGATTTCCACTTCATTAATTCACGATTTCCACTTAATGAATTCACGATTTCCACTTCACGACTTCACGATTTCGCAATGCACGGAACCTGCTATGAGCCTGGTACCGTGCTGTTGAATTGCATCAGGCCGCATAATGCTTGAGTACCGATCATTACGGCAGATATCATAGCCCTACCCTAGGATTGTACCATCTACCACAGGGATGTAAGACCATTATTCTTCACACCGATGTAGTTATGACTTTATTTACTTCAAACAGATCTCACTCTAGCAAATCGCACGTACTTCCATGTACTATTCCACGTATATAAACACGTATGCGCCATTTGAAAGGTAACACGTTGGACTGGTATTCCAGGGATCGCAGGTTCGATCCCCCATCTGACCTTAATAAAATTAACAGTCTTTCAGATGGGACTTTAAACCGAGGTCCACGTGTCGGTGTTGTACACCGTGCACGTAAAAGAACCAGAAGAGACTCTGGAATGAGTATATCTGTATCATTGCACTATCCTCCAAAAATCTAAAAATGACTAATCTCTTCAGGAGGCGTCGCTCATATGGGCAACCGGTAGCGACGATAAATAAACGTAAAAAAATCACTGAAAGGTAATAAGAACTGTTATTGCAGCCATTTGATCCGATACACTTTTGTGTCGAAGAATTTTTGTTTCTATTGTGATACCCGTTGCTGCTTGTCATTGAAATACGCAGTGATACTGAGACAGTCCCGTTTAGTATTGCTACTGAAGATAGCCGGTCCTCTTGTCAAGCAAAATATTTAAGTTGTGGATGTAGCACTGTCTAGCTGACCAAGACATATGCAACGACATCTTGTAACGAAACGACAAATAGCTTCGAGTGGAAGTCATGATACCGCAGTCGTAGCGCGGTCGCTTCGGGTGCGAACGGTCGGGAGTTCGCGCCAGGTTGTAGCAGTTACGAGTGTGCTCAGCTATTTAAATTCCACATTGCATCTTCTCTCTCCCTAGTGGCGATGGATTCCACATGGAATGAGGTATCGAGCGTTATTACTATAAGTTGTAAAATTTTGTTTCGCAATTGAGCTAAAATAAATGTGTATAAACGGTAGACTAAAATATCTTTATGGTGGTGGATTATTTAGGATCGGCTAGATTACCATAAAATATATAAAGACATCTTGCATACGTAAATCAAAGTCTTTATATATATTTAAAACAATATCATGACGTCATACCTTTATACTTGCAGTCCATTATTAATAATATTGGACTGGTGTCAAAAGGCAAAGAGTATTACATTAAATCCCAAGCGTAAATGTACGAATTTAACAATTTTAATTAGTAGGATCTTGTTATATGAGTGTGTGTTTTAAGTAAGATATAAGCCTCAAACGTATCCAATCTGTAAACTATTGGTACTCTCTTCGGCGCTATGCGCCTCACACAGTCCAATATTTTACATATTGGATCGTTTTGGGCTTATATCCTATACATAGAACGGTATAGTAGGTATAGCACAGTCTAGTTCGTCGATAAATTCTCAAAAGCATCGTGAGAAAGTCGTTGCTTTTTTGTTTTGAAAACGCCAAACGTTTATGACCTTCTAGCTCGTGGCTTAGTATTTAAATGTGCAAAATCATCTGCAGAAAGTCCTCGATTATGCTTGCGCACGTCAGTCACTATGTTAGCAAGATCCTTTCTCCTGATATTAAGCAGGGCCTGTATGAGATTGTCCGCCAATTCAGGCTGTGTCTTGCGACCTCTCCATTCATACAGAACATAGAACGAAGCCAGTGAGCTGCTATGGCGATACGTCCTGTAAATTTGACTGATTTTCTCTTGTTTCAGACCCAAACACACTCCCAGATGACTTCCTTCGTCATTTACAATGTGCTTCGCCAGATTCACCAAGCTGTTCCTGTTCAGAATTCTCAACGAAGCTGGAAAGGATGTCAAGGAAACAATGTAGACACTTATTATCAAACATCATGCATTGGTTGTTAAACATTTACAAATGTATTTTCTTGGACGAGTTACTAACTAACTCGTATGTAAAGTGTTTTGTTTATTATAGTGTCACCCCTATTTAAAGGGCCAGCCATTTCTGACTTATGAGAGACCTCTTTTTATGAACATCAGTACTTCCCGAATCCTATGCTTGTATGCCAGACGCCAGGCTGGTAGGCAATCGGTAACCATTATTTAACTAGCTGGCGGCTCACCAACCGGCCATATCAAAACGAACCCCTGACGAGATTAGAACTTTCGACCTCCCGCTCTGTAGGCGGACGCCTTAACCACTGGGTCACGGAGACGGTCATGTGTTAACTCGATATTCTGAAGAGTGATCACGCAATAGCTATAATTATAGTATTTCTGTTCAAACTGCATGTTGCAAGTTCTAAAACACGTACAGCCTGATCAGACGGTACGTTCTGTTCTGTCTGATCGGGTTCTCTTTTATGCGACATTGGCGGTGAAATAATTAATGAAAATCAACTATGTGTGTTTTACGTTTATTTATCGTCGCTACCGGTTACCCATATGAGCGACGCCTACTGAAGAGATTAGTCATTTTAGATTTTTGGAGGATAGTGCAATGATACAGAGAGAGACCCATTCCAGAGTCTCCTCTGGTTCTGTTACGTGCACGGTGTAAAGCACCGACACGAAACCTCGGTTTAACGTCGCATCTGAAAGAACTGTTAATTTTATTATGGTCAGACGGGGGATCGAATCTGCGATCCCTGGATTACCAGTACAGTGTGTTACCACTGGACTACATATCCGTCTGTGAAAATCAACTATAATGCAACTTCGTTATATATACCTGATCTCTCCAGATCAACGGAATCGCTGTCATCTGAAAGCAAACATAATAGTAATAATTACATATTACTAGTGCATTACATAATAGTGTAATTTGTGTATAGCTGAAACTATCGAATTCGTTCCAGAGAGGAAGCTGTACAGCTGGCTTGTGGGTGGTCGGTGGTTATACCTGGAGCATGTCAATGCTTGCTAATGTAATTTGTGCATAGCTGAAACTGTCGAATTCGTCTCAGTGAGGAAGGTATACAGCTGGCTTGTGGGTGGTCGGTGGTTATACACGGGAGTCTGACGTGTACTGATACTTTTATGGTCAGTTAGATAATTACTTTCATACAGCCGAGTGGTTACGGTCGGTGACTTTAATTGTCTCATCCCTCAGCGCTGTATGTTCGAATCCCACTAGGAGTGTATAATTCATGTGAGGAAGCTATCCAGCTAGCGTAGTTCGGTGGTTCTATCCGGGTGGTATCCAGTTTCCTCTTCCACCAATGGATGTTCCATATGTCCTTAGCTGTTGGTGGAGACAATAAACCCAAATACAAACATAATTGCACAGAAAAACCCCACAAGCACAAACATAGTTGCACAGTCAAACCCACACACACAAACATAGTTGCATAGTCAAACCCCCAGACACAAATATAGTTGCACAGTCAAACCCCCAGACACAAACATAGTTGCACAGTCAAACCCCCAGACACAAACATAGTTGCACAGTCAAACCTCGAAACACAAACATAGTTGCACAGTCAAACCCCCATACACAAACATAGTTGCACAGTCAAACCCCCAGACACAAACATAGTTGCACAGTCAAATCCACACACACAAACATAGTTGCACAGTCAAACCCCCAGACACAAACATAGTTGCACAGTCAAACCCACACACACAAACATAGTTGCACAGTCAAACCTCGAAACACAAACATAGTTGCACAGTCAAACCCCCAGACACAAACATAGTTGCACAGTCAAACCCCCAAATACAAACATAGTTGCATAGTCAAACCCCCAGACACAAACATAGTTGCACAGTCAAACCCCCAAACAAAAACATAGTTGCACAGTCAAACCCCGAAACACAAACATAGTTGCACAGTCAAACCCCCAGACACAAACATAGTTGCACAGTCAAGCCCCCAGACACAAACATAGTTGCACAGTCAAACCTCCAAACACAAACATAGTTGCACAGTCAAACCTCCAGACACAAACATAAGTACACAGTCAAACCTACAGACACAAACATAACAATATTTACCTTGTAGAATGTCGGATGACGAAGTGGATTCCCGTCGTAGGGTCGGGAGTCCTACGAATATAAAGCAAAATGTAAACAATATATAATTAAGCATAGATACGTTTCGAACCCGGAGAGACACGACGCCGTCGACTAGCAGTAACACCTTTGATCACGATCGCAACAATTGGAGAGAGAGTTTACACACATAACACTGATGATCAATGCGGTATTCAATGTGTGTTTTACGTTTATTTATCGTCGCTACCGGTTGCCCGTATGAGCGACGCCTCCTGAAGAGATTAGTCATTTTAGATTTTGGAGGATAGTGCAATGATACAGACAGAGACCCATTCCAGAGTCTCCTCTGGTTCTTTTACGTGCTAGGTGTACAGCACCGACACGAGACCTCTGTTTAACGTCCCATCTGAAAGACTGTTAATTTTATTAGGGTCAGACGGGGGATCGAACCTGCGATCCCTGGATTACAAGTCCAGTATTTTACCACTGGGCTACAGATCCGTCTGTTGGTATTCAATGTATAAACCATAGAGCTATATTCTTGTATATGCAGCATCGATCAGATACATGTATTGTCGACCACTAATAAGCTGCAAACAATTGAATAGTAAACAAGATTGCTATACGTGCATCAATTAGGATTTGTATGTCTACAGATCATTTTCCAATTGGAGTAGCATATACTGACACCGTATGTTTTTACGTTTATTTATCGTCGCTACCGGTTGCCCATATGAGCGACGCCTCCTGAAGAGCTTAGTCATTTTATATGTTTGGAGGATAGTGCAATGATACAGACAGAGACCCATTCCAGAATCTCCTCTGGTTCTTTTACGTGCACGGTGTAAAGCACCGACACGAGACCTCGGTTTAACATCCCATCTGAAAGACTGTTAATTTTATTAGGATCAGACGGGGTCTCTGCGATCCCTGGATTACCAGTCCAGCGTGTTACCACTGGACTACATATCCGTCTGTACTGACACCGTAAGCAAAGCTGTGCCTTTTTATAGTGAGCGTTACTTTTTCGTTACTAAGTTTTGAATTATGGATTGGTTTTTTTTAATTAATTGATTTTACCATCATGAGTGTAGAAAATAATCTTTCATATATTGCACTAATCTACCCAATATTTAAGCCAAATGTGACTATAGTGTTTTCTAAAAGGATATAAATGTTACCCCTTGTGTCAGTATAATGGCTGTCTGATTAGCACAGTCGGATTCGTTCCTCAGATCGGGAATTATGTGAAATGGTACGATGGTCACCAGATCGGACAGGTGGGTTTTCTCCGGGTACTCCGGTTTCCATCCACATGCTTGGCTACATTATACGCTTTCATCCGCGCCAACGAGAGTGATTAATATAAGTTGTTAAAACTTGCTTCGCAATCATTGTCGCTCGCCCACATGGTTCACAGGAGGCGAGGGTTAATAATCTCAATATTAAACAAAGTTTAAGCAAAGTGACATTATAATTATAGTATTAAATAAAAACATATGTTTGAAGATTTGAAATGTTACATATATATATAAGTATAATTTGAATACTTATCTTTTAAGTCAGAAACCAACTGTGTGTTTTGCAATGTACCAAACTGGGCGTGAAAGTAGACTTTCACGAATTGGTTCACCATGCCATGAATACATGCCATGAATACAAACGTTTATTTATCGTCGCTACCGGTTCTCCATATGAGCGACGCCTCCGGAAGAGAGAGAAGGCTTAATAAAATTAACAGTCTTTCAGATGGGACTTTAAACCGAGGTCTCGTGTCGGTGCTTTACACCGTGCATGTAAAAGAACCAGAGGAGATTCTGGAATGGGTCTCTGTCTGTATCATGCACTATCCTCCAACAATCTAAAATGACTAATCTCTTCAGGAGGCGTCGCTCATGTGGGCAACCAGTAGCGACGATAAATAAACGTAAAACACACACATTCAAATGGTAGTTTCACAAAAGCAGGTTCATTTGTGGACATGTTTTATCCAAATTTTACTTTTTGCAATAAATCATTTATTATTGAAAAATGAAAATATAAGACAATACTCACAATATTTAATCATCCGCTCCTTATAATAGATAGGTGTGCAACACATTCTAAGTAAACGAATTAAGGGGCTTTAAACTTAAAAACTCAAACAAACACATCGTAATCTGTTAAATGGGGTTTGGATCCTTTGGTGTAAAGCAGTGATAATCGAATATTGTTGAATATGCAAATTCACTGCTTTCAACAAGAGAAATAATTTTCCAATTTTAGCATACATGTATTATATTTCACTGATAAACTTCGCTGGAAAGCATAGCATAAATAGATAAGCATGCTGATTATAAAATGCAATCATAAATAATAAAAAATGTGATTAATGAAAACTTCAAGATTTGCATACTTTCAAATAAATTGTGACAATTTATCTGCTTTACGCATAGTTTGCTCTTTGATAACTAATATGTGAACTCCATAAGTACCCACGCACCTGTTTTGCTAACAATGACGTAATTAGCATTCAGAATGTAAACAAAAATCACGTGATTAAACAAAGGCCGAAAATAGGCGCCGGCCGATATCAGGGATGTTGACGATAAATACATAAAAAACGGTGTACTTTTATATTGAGCGTTATTTTTTCATTAACAATTTTAGAATTATGGATTTTACTATTATGAGTGAAGAAAATAATCCTTCACAAATTGTACTAATATACCCAATAGTTAAGTGCGTAGACGTCCAAATGTGTTGTTCTAAAAGCAGGCCCGTAGCTACACGGAGGCACATCGAGGCAGCTGCCACGGTTAACATTTCCAAAGCAAACCAAAAAATAAATGAAAATTTAATAAATAAAATACAAAAATACCGCATTGCAGTATAAAATGTTGACTGCTAGAGAGCTGAAATGTGAGTACATACAAAAAATGTTATTTAAGTTTATTTAACGTCGCTACCGGTTTCCCATTTGAGGGACGAGCAGTTTACCTAACAACACGTTTCCTGGGCAGGCTCCAGCGGTTTACCAGTACTTGGTGCACCAACCTCCATAAGAAACTGCCAACTTTTTCATATAAATGAGACACGGTCCATAGCTGACACGTCAGCGACCTTAACCACTCGACCACGAAGGCGGTCTACATAAGTATACGTCTATAAGCTCATTAAATAAGAAAACGTAAGCTCATTAAATAAGGAAACGCAGGAAATCGCTTCTATACCCCAATAAAGGGGAACATGCCCCCGGACACCCCTAGATTGCCTCGGTTGAAATTTGCCACAATATCCACAGTTTCTGTTTGGTGTCAGTATAATTATATAATTATGTATATATACACTCAACTAAATTCCTAATAATTATGTTTTTCCATATTTGGGGGCAAACTAATAATCATTAAAAAATTATATTAATATTCATATCATCTTATTTAATATATTTTATTACAGATCTTTATGCAATGAATTGCTGTATAATCATCTGGAGTAACATGCATTAAATGACAATATGAAACTATATATATTGTAGAATTATTAGTTGGTTCCTAATATTATAAAACACCTGGTGACCGATTAGGAATTTTGGTGTTTTATAATATTATGAACCAACTAATAATTCCACAATATATATATACATATATAAATAAATAATTTCTATAAATAAATGCATTTCTAGAAAAATTACAAGAAAATTATTGTTCATATAAAACAACTAGCTCCACACAATCATACAGAAACAACATGGTAGAATATACCGTACTCTTCAGAACACCACGGTTATCTATAACGTGCTCGTTCTCGTCAATTTCGAACGTTTTGGACCTCAGTAACTGTACCCGTTTTTCTAAGAAATTATACAAATGATAAGATGTTCATTATATTCAATTATGATGCATTTATTTGAGCTATGAAATCAGCATAGGCCTACTAATTTAGGTAACTCGATATGTTTGTGTGTGTTTTATGAGCGACGCCTCCTGGCGAGATTACTCATTTTAGATTTTCGGAGGATAGTGCAATGATACAGACGGTGACCAATTCCAGAGTCTCCTCTGGTTCTTTTACGTGCACAGTGTAAAGCACCGAAAGTCTCATCTGAAGGACTGTTAAATGTTTATTAGGGTCAGACGGGGGATCGGACCTGGGATCCCTGGATTACCTGTCCAGCGTGTTACCACTGTACTACCGATTCGTATGTATGTTTATATTCTTTACTGTGAGCTATAAATGCACACGCTATATAACGCGATACAACAGAGTATCTTTACTATGAGATATGAATTCACTCTATGTAACGTGATACAACAGAGTGTCTTTACTGTGAGCTATGGATTCACTCTATGTAGCGTGATACAACAGAGTGTCTTTACTGTGAGCTATGAATTCACTCTATGTAACGTGATACAACAGAGCGTCTTTATTGTAAGCTATAGATTCACTCTATGTAGCGTGATACAACAGAGTGTCTTTACTGTGAGCTATGCATTCACTATATATGTAACGCGATAAAACATACTGTCTACTTTGAGCTATGGATTCAATGTATGTAACGTGATACAACAGAGTGTCTTTACTGTGAGCTATGCATTCACTCTATGTAACGCGATAACATTGACAGTTGATACAACGAAGCAGGAACGTTGAATGAAATAAATACAATAGCGTTATTTCAATCAATTTCCGTCTTTACCCTTTCCCTCATAGAAGCACCTCTTGACGCCATTATCAATATGACATACATTGACAATGTAGTAGCCAAACCAATGTTCATAATAAAGACCAGAATCTCATGTAGTCCCAGTAATATCTATGGAGGTGGGATAGATATGGCGACTACTTATCCACTACATGATAGCTAAATGGCTGTCGTTTGTATGGAGATAATAATAGTATATTAACGTAAATCTCTATGAAGGAAAGGGTTACATTGTACACTATTTTCGCAGGAAGGACACTTTATTGCATCTTGGTATAAAGGGGCAAGTTGTGGGAGGGTGTTAGTGACACCTTAGAGCAGTACATGTAGCTAGCTGCATGTGTATAGGACATGTGTGTATAGTAAATTGATTAATATTAATTGTGTATGTAGTGTACATGTATACAGGGTAGAGGTGAGTGTTAATTGATTATTCTAACACGACCCAGCTAATAACATACATACTTGTAGAGTAAAATCTACCTCGGGTTATTCTGCGATATACCTACCTTGAACTATGCTGCGCGCGCACCGTGTTTTGGCTATTCCATTTATACAATGCGTGTACAGTTTTATGAATGAAAGTCACGTGTTGTTTGTAAATAATACCGTGGGAATTCGCGGAAGTGAGCTATTTTTAGAATCAGATAATCTCTTGTCCGTCTTGTTTTTCTGTTAAGTAACGTTTCAGTTACTATTCTGTACAGTTTTATTTGATAAAATAAATAAAATTATTGATCAGTTACAACTTTTGTTCATTTATGCACTAGATTGATATTTTCCATAAAAAATAATGTCATCACCCCTTACGCGGGAGGAAATTTCGAAAGCCAAATGCACGGCGTATATTAATACCCAAGATATAAATTATTTAAATATTAAATCAATATTTTTGAAGGAAATTTTAATGTCATGGTCAAAATTTAACTATAAAAATAACATACAAACAGCTTCTAAACAACTTATATGGAACAATTCAAACATCAAGTCGCCACAAAAGAATCTATTTTATTACAAAAAATGGTTTGAAAAGGGAATCCAATTTATAGAACATATATATGATTTTCGGAAGCGAGAATTTTACAGTTTCGAAGAGATACAAGAATTATATGGTGTAAACTCGGCTGATTTTTTTAAATATTATACAATTTTACGAAGCATTCCCATCGAGTGGAAAAATAAACTAAAAATTGAAAATATGTCGTACACTACACCAGCATACTTAATGGATAAAGTAAATAAACACACAAAAGTATGTAAACTTGTATATAAAGACCTTATATTAAAACAAAAACCATGCGAATTAAAATCAATTAACAAGTGGCAGACAATTTTTAAGAAAGATGATTTTAACTGGGAAAAAATATTCATACAACCACTTCACATAACAATAGACACAAAATTACGTGAATTCCAGTACAAGTATTTGATGGATATAATCCCAGATAATTCATTCTTATTCAAATGCAAAATTGTAAATTCAACTTTATGTGACTTGTTCCATGAAAAGTGACTCAATATACCATATGTTCTGGGAATGCCATTGTGTTCAAATATTCTGGGTAGACCTAAAATTATATCTAAACAATTTTATACCCAATTTAGATACAATTACATTTGAAAATATTTCTTTCTGTAATATATGCGAACATAATAATAACATCGGACAAATTGCTAACTTTATAATTTTACTATCTACATATTTCATTTTCAGAAACAAGTGCAACAAAATAACACCTTCACTAGACAATTTTGTGTCATATTTATATGTGCGCATTCAGGTTGAAAAAACAATTGCATCGCTTAAAGGAAAACTTAATATGTTTAACGACAAATGGGACACATTCCTTAGTCAGAATGCAGGTAATGTGTAATTGTGAGCAATTTATTGTTAATAACCTTCATTACAAATTTATTTCCATCCAAATAACTCATAGTAAACTTTTTTCTCTTTTATTTACTTTGTCTCTTTTGCATTTATCCTCTTCTTTCTCAAACCGCAACCTATATTATACAATCCATATATACATTGTTTAAAGACACATTAGCTATGTGTACTTTGTCAATTGTACATTGATATGATATTATATGTATAATAATATGTATGATAATGTGTATTTGGAACAATAAAATTGAGAAGAAAAAAAAATGCACGGCGTTTGAAGAAAATACTCCTTGATTCTCGTCTAAAATTATTAGAGGTAAGTCGTGTTAGAATCGAAATAATAGTGTAAATTGGTTAATATTAATTGTGCATGTACTGTACATGTATACAGGGTAGAGGTGAGTGTTAATTGATTAATAATGTAAATTGGTTAATATTAATTGTACTTGTGTAAATAACATTAAGTGTGCATGTTCTGTATACTGGTATATGTGTATGTAAATAACTTTAAGTGTGCATGTTCTGTATACTGGTATATGTGCGTGTAAATAACATTAATTGTGCATGTTCTGTATACTGGTATATGTGCGTGTAAATAACATTAATTGTGCATGTTCTGTATACTGGTATATGTGCATGTAAATAACATTAATTGTGCATGTTCTGTATACTGGTATATGTGCGTGTAAATAACATTAATTGTGCATGTTCTGTATACTGGTATATGTGCATGTAAATAACATTAATTGTGCATGTTCTGTATACTGGTATATATGCGTGTAAATAACATTAATTATGCATGTTCTGTATACTGGTATGTGTGCGTGTAAATAACATTAATTGTGCATGTTCTGTATACTGGTATATCTGCGTGTAAATAACATTAAGTGTGCATGTTCTGTATACTGGTATATGTGCGTGTAAATAACATTAATTGTGCATGCATGCTGGTATATGTGCGTGTAAATAACATTAATTGTGCATGTTCTGTATACTGGTATATGTGCGTGTAAATAACATTAATTGTGCATGTATGCTGGTATATGTGCGTGTAAATAACATTAGGTGTGCATGTACTGTATGCTGGTATATGAGCGTGTAAATAACATTAATTGTGCATGTTCTGTATACTGGTATATGTGCGTGTAAATAACATTAATTGTGCATGTTCTGTATACTGGTATATGTGCGTGTAAATAACATTAATTGTGCATGTATGCTGGTATATGTGCGTGTAAATAACATTAGGTGTGCATGTACTGTATGCTGGTATATGAGCGTGTAAATAACATTAATTGTGCATGTTCTGTATACTGGTATATGTGCGTGTAAATAACATTAATTGTGCATGTTCTGTATACTGGTATATGTGCGTGTAAATAACATTAATTGTGCATGTATGCTGGTATATGTGCGTGTAAATAACATTAGGTGTGCATGTACTGTATGCTGGTATATGAGCGTGTAAATAACATTAATTGTGCATGTTCTGTATACTGGTATATGTGCGTGTAAATAACATTAATTGTGCATGTTCTGTATACTGGTATATGTGCGTGTAAATAACATTAATTGTGCATGTATGCTGGTATATGTGCGTGTAAATAACATTAAGTGTGCATGTACTGTATGCTGGTATATGTGCGTGTAAATAACATTAAGTGTACATGCATGCTGGTATATGTGAGTGTAAATAACATTAATTGTGCATGTACTGTATACTGGTATATATGAGGTTAAATAACATTAATTGTGCATGCATGCTGGTATATGTGCATGTACATAACAATACTTGTGCATATTCTGTATACTGGTATATGAGCTTGTAAATAACATTAAGTGTGCATGCATGCTGGTACATGTGCGTGTAAATAACATTAAGTGTGCATGTACTGTATGCTGGTATATGAGCGTGTAAATAACATTAAGTGTGCATGTTCTGTATGCTGGTATATGTGCGTGTAAATAACATTAATTGTGCATGTACTGTATGCTGGTATATATGCGTGTAAATAACATTAAGTGTGCATGCACTGTATGCTGGTATATGTGCGTGTAAATAACATTAAGTGTGCATGTTCTGTATACTGGTATATGTGCGTGTAAATAACATTACGTGTGCATGCATGCTGGTATATGTGCGTGTAAATAACATTAAGTGTGCATGCATGCTGGTATATGTGCGTGTAAATAACATTAAGTGTGCATGTACTGTATGCTGGTATATGTGTGTGTAAATAACATTAAGTGTGCATGCATGCTGGTATATGTGCGTGTAAATAACATTAAGTGTGCATGCACTGTATGCTGGTATATGTGCGTGTAAATAACATTAAGTGTGCATGTTCTGTATACTGGTATATGTGCGTGTAAATAACATTAAGTGTGCATGCATGCTGGTATATGAGCGTGTAAATAACATTTAGTGTGCATGTACTGTATGCTGGTATATGTGCGTGTAAATAACATTAAGTGTGTATGCATGCTGGTATATGTGCGTGTAAATAACATTAAGTGTGCATGCACTGTATGCTGGTATATGTGCGTGTAAATAACATTAAGTGTGTATGTTCTGTATACTGGTATATGTGCCTGTAAATAACATTAAGTGTGCATGCATGCTGGTATATGAGCGTGTAAATAACATTAAGTGTGCATGTTCTGTATACTGGTATATGTGCGTGTAAATAACATTAAGTTTGCATGTTCTATATGCTGGTATATGTGCGTGTAAATAACATTAAGTGTGCATGTTCTGTATGCTGGTATATGAGCGTGTAAATAACATTAAGTGTGCATGTTCTGTATGCTGGTATATGTGTGTGTAAATAACATTAAGTTTGCATGTTCTATATGCTAGTATATGTGCGTGTAAATAACATTAAGTGTGCATGTTCTGTATGCTGGTATATGAGCGTGTAAATAACATTAAGTGTGCATGTTCTGCATGCTGGTATATGAGCGTGTAAATAACAATAAGTGTGCATGCATGCTGGTATATGTGCGTGTAAATAACATTAAGTGTGCATGTACTGTATGCTGGTATATGTGCGTGTAAATAACATTAAGTGTGCATGTATACTGGTATATATGCGTGTAAATAACATTAAGTGTGCATGCATGCTTGTATATGTGCGTGTAAATAACATTAAGTGTGCATGTACTGTATGCTGGTATATGAGCGTGTAAATAACATTAAGTGTGCATGTTCTGTATACTGGTATATGTGCGTGTAAATAACATTAATTGTGCATGTTCTGTATACTGGTATATGAGCATGTAAATAACATTAAGTGTGCATGTATGCTGGTATATGAGCTTGTAAATAACAATAAGTGTGCATATTCTGTCTGCTGGTATATGTGCGTGTAAATAACATTAAGTGTGCATGTATGCTGGTATATGAGCGTGTAAATAACATTAAGTGTGCATGTACTGTATGCTGGTATATGAGCGTGTAAATAACATTAAGTGTGCATGTACTGTATGCTGGTATATGTGCGTGTAAATAACATTAAGTGTGCATGTTCTGTATACTGGTATATGTGCGTGTAAATAACATTAAGTGTACATGTATACTGGTATATGTGCGTGTAAATAACATTAATTGTGCATGTTCTGTATACTGGTATATGAGCATGTAAATAACATTAAGTGTGCATGTATGCTGGTATATGAGCTTGTAAATAACAATAAGTGTGCATATTCTGTCTGCTGGTATATGTGCGTGTAAATAACATTAAGTGTGCATGTATGCTGGTATATGAGCGTGTAAATAACATTAAGTGTGCATGTACTGTACGCTGGTATATGACCGTGTAAATAACATTAAGTGTGCATGTACTGTATGCTGGTATATGTGCGTGTAAATAACATTAAGTGTGCATGTATGCTGGTATATGAGCGTGTAAATAACATTAAGTGTGCATGTTCTGTATGCTGGTATATGTGCGTGTAAATAACATTAAGTGTGCATGTTTTCTGTATGCTGGTATATGAGCGTGTAAATAACATTAAGTGTGCATGTACTGTATGCTGGTATATTAACGTGTAAATAACATTAAGTGTGCATGTACTGTATGCTGGTATATGAGCGTGTAAATAACTTTAAGTGTGCATGTACTGTATGCTGGTATATGTGCGTTTAAATAACATTAAGTGTGCATGCATGCTGGTATATGTAGCGTGTAAATAACATTAAGTGTGCATGTACTGTATGCTAGTATATGTGCGTGTAAATAACATTAAGTGTGCATGCATGCTGGTATATGTGCGTGTAAATAACATTAAGTGTGCATGCACTGTATGCTGGTATATGTGCGTGTAAATAACATTAAGTGTGCATGTTCTGTATACTGGTATATGTGCGTGTAAATAACATTAAGTGTGCATGCATGCTGGTATATGTGCGTGTAAATAACATTAAGTGTGCATGCATGCTGGTATATGTGCGTGTAAATAACATTAAGTGTGCATGTTCTGTATACTGGTATATGTGCGTGTAAATAACATTAAGTGTGCATGCATGCTGGTATATGAGCATGTAAATAACATTAAGTTTGCATGTACTGTATACTGGTATATGTGCGTGTAAATAACATTAAGTGTGCATGTACTGTATGCTGGTATAGGTGCGTGTAAATAACATTAAGTGTGCATGCACTGTATGCTGGTATAGATGCGTGTAAATAACATTAAGTGTGCATGTTCTGTATGCTGGTATATGAGCGTGTAAATAACATTAAGTGTGCATGTTCTGTATGCTGGTATATGAGCGTGTAAATAACAATAAGTGTGCATGCATGCTGGTATATGTGCGTGTAAATAACATTAAGTGTGCATGTTCTGTATGCTGGTATATGAGCGTGTAAATAACATTAAGTGTGCATGCATGCTGGTATATGTGCGTGTAAATAACATTAAGTGTGCATGTACTGTATGCTGGTATATGTGCGTGTAAATAACATTAAGTTTGCATGTGCATGCATGCTGGTATATCTGCGTGTAAATAACATTAAGTGTGCATGCATGCTGGTATATGTGCGTGTAAATAACATTAAGTGTGCATGCATGCTGGTATATGTGCATGTAAATAACATTAAGTGTGCATGCATGCTGGTAAATGTGCGTGTAAATAACATTAATTGTGCATGTATACTGGTATATGTCGTGTAAATAACATTAATTGTGCATGTTCTGTATACTGGTATATGTGCGGGTAAATAACATTAATTGTGCATGCATGCTGGTATATGTGCATGTACATAACAATACTTGTGCATATTCTGTATACTGGTATATGAGCGTGTAAGTAACATTAATTGTGCATGTATACTGGTATATGTCGTGTAAATAACATTAATTGTGCATGTTCTGTATACTGGTATATGTGCGGGTAAATAACATTAATTGTGCATGCATGCTGGTATATGTGCATGTACATAACAATACTTGTGCATATTCTGTATACTGGTATATGAGCGTGTAAGTAACATTAAGTGTGCATGCATGCTGGTATATGTGCGTGTAAATAACATTAAGTGTGCATGTTCTGTATGCTGGTATATGTGCGTGTAAATAACATTAATTGTGCATGTACTGTATGCTGGTATATGTGCGTGTAAATAACATTAAGTGTGCATGTATGCTGGTATATGTGCGTGTAAATAACATTAAGTGTGCATGTATGCTGGTATATGTGCGTGTAAATAACATTAAGTGTGCATGTATGCTGGTATATGTGCGTGTAAATAACATTAAGTATGCATGTTCTGTATACTGGTATATGAGCGTGTAAATAACATTAAGTGTGCATGTATGCTGGTATATGAGCGTGTAAATAACATTAAGTGTGCATGTACTGTATGCTGGTATATGTGCGTGTAAATAACATTAAGTGTGCATGTGCTGTATGCTGGCATATGAGCGTGTAAATAACATTAAGTGTGCATGCACTGTATGCTGGTATATGTGTGTGTAAATAACATTAAGTGTGCATGTGCTGTATGCTGGCATATGAGCGTGTAAATAACATTAAGTGTGCATGCACTGTATGCTGGTATATGAGCTTGTAAATAACATTAAGTGTGCATGCACTGTATGCTTGTATATGAGCGTGTAAATAACATTAAGTGTGCATGTTCTGTATGCTGGTATATGTGCCTGTAAATAACAATAAGTGTGCATGCATGCTGGTATATCTGCGTGTAAATAACATTAAGTGTGCATGCATGCTGGTATATGTGCGTGTAAATAACATTAAGTGTGCATGCATGCTGGTATATGTGCATGTAAATAACATTAAGTGTGCATGCATGCTGGTATATGTGCGTGTAAATAACATTAATTGTGCATGTATACTGGTATATGTTGTGTAAATAACATTAATTGTGCATGTTCTGTATACTGGTATATGTGCGTGTAAATAACATTAATTGTGCATGTTCTGTATACTGGTATATGTGCGTGTAAATAACATTAATTGTGCATGCATGCTGGTATATGTGCATGTACATAACAATACTTGTGCATATTCTGTATACTGGTATATGAGCGTGTAACTAACATTAAATGTGCATGCATGCTGGTATATGTGCGTGTAATTAACATTGAGTGTGCATGTTCTGTATGCTGGTATATGTGCCTGTAAATAACAATAAGTGTGCATGCATGCTGGTATATCTGCGTGTAAATAACATTAAGTGTGCATGCATGCTGGTATATGTGCGTGTAAATAACATTAAGTGTGCATGCATGCTGGTATATGTGCATGTAAATAACATTAAGTGTGCATGCATGCTGGTATATGTGCGTGTAAATAACATTAATTGTGCATGTATACTGGTATATGTGCGTGTAAATAACATTAATTGTGCATGTTCTGTATACTGGTATATGTGCGTGTAAATAACATTAATTGTGCATGTTCTGTATACTGGTATATGTGCGTGTAAATAACATTAATTGTGCATGCATGCTGGTATATGTGCATGTACATAACAATACTTGTGCATATTCTGTATACTGGTATATGAGCGTGTAACTAACATTAAGTGTGCATGCATGCTGGTATATGTGCGTGTAATTAACATTGAGTGTGCATGTTCTGTATGCTGGTATATGTGCGTGTAAATAACATTAATTGTGCATGTACTGTATACTGGTATATATGCGCGTAAATAACATTAATTGTGCATGTATGCTGGTATATGTGCGTGTAAATAACATTAAGTGTGCATGTACTGTATGCTGGTATATGAGCGTGTAAATAACATTAATTGTGCATGTATGCTGGTATATGAGCTTGTAAATAACAATAAGTGTGCATATTCTGTCTGCTGGTATATGTGCGTGTAAATAACATTAAGTGTGCATGTATGCTGGTATATGAGCATGTAAATAACATTAAGTGTGCATGTACTGTATACTGGTATATGTGCGTGTAAATAACATTAAGTTTGCATGTTCTATATGCTGGTATATGTGCGTGTAAATAACATTAAGTGTGCATGCATGCTGGTATATGAGCGTGTAAATAACATTAAGTTTGCATGTTCTGTATGCTGGTATATGTGCGTGTAAATAACAATAAGTGTGCATGCATGCTAGTATATCTGCGTGTAAATAACATTAAGTGTGCATGCATGCTGGTATATGTGCGTGTAAATAACATTAAGTGTGCATGCATGCTGGTATATGTGCATGTAAATAACATTAAGTGTGCATGCATGCTGGTATATGTGCGTGTAAATAACATTAATTGTGCATGTTCTGTATACTGGTATATGTGCGTGTAAATAACATTAATTGTGCATGCATGCTGGTATATGTGCATGTACATAACAATACTTGTGCATATTCTGTATACTGGTATATGAGCGTGTAAGTAACATTAAGTGTGCATGTTCTGTATGTTGGTATATGTGCGTGTAAATAACATTAATTGTGCATGTACTGTATACTGGTATATATGCGTGTAAATAACATTAATTGTGCATGCATGCTGGTATATGTGCGTGTAAATAACATTAAGTGTGCATGTACTGTATGCTGGTATATGAGCGTGTAAATAACATTAATTGTGCATGTATGCTGGTATATGAGCTTGTAAATAACAATAAGTGTGCATATTCTGTCTGCTGGTGTATGTGCGTGTAAATAACATTAAGTGTGCATGCATGCTGGTATATGAGCGTGTAAATAACATTAAGTGTGCATGCACTGTATGCTGGTATATGAGCGTGTAAATAACATTAAGTGTGCATGTACTGTATGCTGGTATATGTGCGTGTAAATAACATTAAGTGTGCATGTATGCTGGTATATGAGCGTGTAAATAACATTAAGTGTGCATGTTCTGTATGCTGGTATATGTGCGTGTAAATAACATTAAGTGTGCATGTTCTGTATGCTGGTATATGAGCGTGTAAATAACATTAAGTGTGCATGTACTGTATGCTGGTATATGAGCGTGTAAATAACATTAAGTGTGCATGTACTGTATGCTGGTATATGAGCGTGTAAATAACATTAAGTGTGCATGTACTTATGCTGGTATATGAGCGTGTAAATAACATTAAGTGTGTATGTACTGTATGCTGGTACATGTGCGTGTAAATAACATTAAGTGTGCATGCATGCTGGTATATGTAGCATGTAAATAACATTAAGTGTGCATGTACTGTATGCTGGTATATGTGCGTGTAAATAACATTAAGTGTGCATGCATGCTGGTATATGTGCGTGTAAATAACATTAAGTGTGCATGCACTGTATGCTGGTATATGTGCGTGTAAATAACATTAAGTGTGCATGCATGCTGGTATATGTGCGTGTAAATAACATTAAGTGTGCATGTACTGTATGCTGGTATATGTGCGTGTAAATAACATTAAGTGTGCATGTTCTATATGCTGGTATATGTGCGTGTAAATAACATTAAGTGTGCATGCATGCTGGTATATGTGCGTGTAAATAACATTAAGTGTGCATGTACTGTATGCTTGTATATGTGCGTGTAAATAACATTAAGTGTGCATGCACTGTATGCTGGTATATGTGCGTGTAAATAACATTAAGTGTGCATGCACTGTATGCTGGTATATGTGCGTGTAAATAACATTAAGTGTGCATGCATGCTGGTATATGTGCGTGTAAATAACATTAAGTGTGCATGTACTGTATGCTGGTATATGTGCGTGTAAATAACATTAAGTGTACATGCATGCTGGTATATGTGAGTGTAAATAACATTAAGTGTGCATGTACTGTATGCTGGTATATGTGCGTGTAAATAACATTAAGTGTGCATGCATGCTGGTATATGTGCGTGTAAATAACATTAAGTGTGTATGTACTGTATGCTTGTATATGTGCGTGTAAATAACATTAAGTGTCCATGCACTGTATGCTGGTATATGTGCGTGTAATTAACATTAAGTGTGCATGCATGCTGGTATATGTGCGTGTAAATAACATTAAGTGTGCATGCACTGTATGCTGGAATATGAGCGTGTAAATAACATTAAGTGTGCATGTTCTATATGCTGGTATATGTGCGTGTAAATAACATTAAGTGTGCATGCATGCTGGTATATGTGCGTGTAAATAACATTAATTGTGCATGTATACTTGTATATGTGCGTGTAAATAACATTAATTGTGCATGTTCTGCATACTGGTATATGTGCCTGTAAATAACATTATTTGTGCATGTTCTGTATACTGGTATATGTGCGTGTAAATAACATTAATTGTGCATGTTCTGTATACTGGTATAGGAGCGTGTAAATAACATTAATTGTGCATGTTCTGTATACTGGTATATGTGCGTGTAAATAACATTAATTGTGCATGCATGCTGGTATATGTGCATGTACATAACAATACTTGTGCATATTCTGTATACTGGTATATGAGCGTGTAAATAACATTAAGTGTGCATGCATGCTGGTATATGTGCGTGTAAATAACATTAATTGTGCATGTACTGTATACTGGTATATATGCGTGTAAATAACATTAATTGTGCATGCATGCTGGTATATGAGCGTGTAAATAACATTAAGTGTGCATGTATGCTGGTATATGAGCGTGTAAATAACATTAAGTGTGCATGTTCTGTATACTGGTATATGTGCGTGTAAATAACATTAAGTGTGCATGTATGCTGGTATATGAGCGTGTAAATAACATTAAGTGTGCATGTACTGTATACTGGTATATGTGCATGTAAATAACATTAAGTGTACATGCATGCTGGTATATGTTCGTGTAAATAACATTAAGTGTGCATGTACTGTATGCTGGTATATGTTCGTGTAAATAACATTAAGTGTGCATGCATGCTGGTATATGTGCGTGTAAATAACATTAAGTGTGCATGCATGCTGGTATATGTGCGTGTAAATAACATTAAGTGTACATGCATGCTGGTATATGTGAGTGTAAATAACATTAAGTGTGCATGTACTGTATGCTGGTATATGTGAGTGTAAATAACATTAAGTGTGCATGCATGCTGGTATATGTGAGTGTAAATAACATTAAGTGTGCATGATCTGTATACTGGTATATGTGCGTGTAAATAACATTAAGTGTGCATGTTCTGTATACTGGTATATGTGCGTGTAAATAACATTAAGTGTGCATGTTCTGTATACTGGTATATGAGCGTGTAAGTAACATTAAGTGTGCATGCATGCTGGTATATGTGCGTGTAAATAACATTAAGTGTGCATGTTCTATATGCTGGTATATGTGCGTGTAAATAACATTAAGTGCATGTTCTATATGCTGGTATATGTGCGTGTAAATACCATTAAGTGTGCATGCATGCTGGTATATGTGCGTGTAAATAACATTAAGTGTGCATGTACTGTATGCTGGTATATGTGCGTGTAAATAACATTAATTGTGCATGTTCTGTATACTGGTATATGTGCGTGTAAATAACATTAATTGTGCATGTTCTGTATACTGGTATATGTGCGTGTAAATAACATTAATTGTGCATGTTCTGTATACTGGTATATGTGCGTGTAAATAACATTAATTGTGCATGTAGCCTACTGTATGCTGGTATATGTGCGTGTAAATAACATTAATTGTGCATGTACTGTATACTGGTATATATGCGTGTAAATAACATTAATTGTGCATGCATGCTGGTATATGTGCGTGTAAATAACATTATGTGTGCATATTCTGTCTGCTGGTATATATGCGTGTAAATAACATTAATTGTGCATGTTCTGTATACTGGTATATGTGCGTGTAAATAACATTATGTGTGCATATTCTGTCTGCTGGTATATGTGCGTGTAAATAACATTAATTGTGCATGTATGCTGGTATATGAGCGTGTAAATAACAATAATTGTGCATATTCTGTCTGCTGGTATATGTGCGTGTAAATAACATTAATTGTGCATGTATGCTGGTATATGTGCGTGTAAATAACAATAAGTGTGCATATTCTGTCTGCTGGTATATGTGCGTGTAAATAACATTAAGTGTGCATGTCTGCTGGTATATGTGCGTGTAAATAACATTAATTGTGCATGTATGCTGGTATATGAGCGTGTAAATAACATTAATTGTGCATGTATGCTGGTATATGAGCGTGTAAATAACAATAATTGTGCATATTCTGTCTGCTGGTATATGTGCGTGTAAATAACATTAATTGTGCATGTATGCTGGTATATGTGCGTGTAAATAACAATAAGTGTGCATATTCTGTCTGCTGGTATATGTGCGTGTAAATAACATTAATTGTGCATGTCTGCTGGTATATGTGCGTGTAAATAACATTAATTGTGCATGTATGCTGGTATATGAGCGTGTATATAACATTAATTGTGCATGTATGCTGGTATATGTGCGTGTAAATAACATCAAGTGTGCATGTTCTGTATGCTGGTATATGTGCGTGTAAACGAGTAACATCAATAATACATGCATGCTGGTGTATATATATGCATGTAAATTGATTAATATTAATGATACATGTACTTTATGTTGGGTACAGAAGGGTACAGAAGGGTATTATTTCTATTTCTAGGTATTATTAGCAAAAAAAGGGAACAGCACTTTGCACGACTGTGCGACGTATTATACTGGAAATTGGATATTTAACAGATTGATATGAATTGAATATGTATCGTTCTTGAACATAGTATATACTGCACAAGAACAGCCATTAACAAATAACACACTAACACTCGCCCTCTCATTATATGAGTAGCAAAATTCTAGGAAATTGATCATTAACAATCATAATGTATTGTTTGGTATAAATTCCACTCGCTTGCTTGTGGAAGGTCGATGGTTACTGTTCGTAGGGGCACCCTGCGGTGTAACCCGACACTATTTCAATTGTGTAGACATGTTTAAATGAATGATTCGAAGAGGAAAATGTTCGTTTTTTAAATTAAAATAATTGTTTGTTTGTTTGTTGTCCTTTCCGTGTTTTACTTACTTTACGCTCAGTATCACGTAGCCAATCATGAAACAGAAAACTTATTAAATGATATGGCATTGGTATCAACACTACCACCCCAAACCCCGCCTATCCACCAAAAACAATTATTGAATACAATTAATAAAAACGTAATTACCATACTAATTTAAAAGTAATGTCGGGAATTTTACACAAACGAAACCCTGTTGTGTTGCCCAAATCAATATTAATTATTTTGTGTGTCTGTTCATGAACGATAAAGGTATTAAAACAGTTTTTTTTACATTTTACAAACACGCTTGCTACTAGAAAGGAACTCTCGGTGACTACTGTGGATACAAGAAACATACTACTATTAATAGCTTTAACGACTTCCGTTTCCTTTTCTGGCTCATTGTCATCACTTTTCTTTGCTGAAACTAAAACGTACTTTAACATTCAATATAATATGTATTCAATTTACGTAGATCACTTCTATGATGTTGCTCGTGAAAGCATAGAGAGAGAGGGAGAGAGAGACACACACACATGTGTGTGTTTTACGCTAATTTATCGTCGCTACCGGTTGCCCATATGAGCGACGCCTCCTGAAGAGATTATTCATTTTAGATTTTGGAGAATAGTGCAATGATACAGATAGAAACCTAGTCCAGAGTCTCCTCTGGTTCTTTTACGTATACGGTGTAAAGCACCGACACGAGACGGGGGATCGTACCTGCGATCCTGAATTACGAGTCCAACGTGTTAACCACTGGACTACATATCCGTCTGTTGAGACACACGTACTCACTATGGTGTCGCATTGTGCTTCCAGCTGTTGAGACACACGTACTCACTATGGTGTCGCATTGTGCTTCCAGCTGTTGAGACACACGTACTCACTATGGTGTCGCATTGTGCTTCCAGCTGTTGAGACACACGTACTCACTATGGTGTCGCATTGTGCTTCCAGCTGTTGAGACACACGTACTCACTATGGTGTCGCATTGTGCTTCCAGCTGTTGAGACACACGTACTCACTATGGTGTCGCATTGTGCTTCCAGCTGTTGAGACACACGTACTCACTATGGTGTCGCATTGTGCTTCCAGCTGTTGAGACACACGTACTCACTATGGTGTCGCATTGTGCTTCCAGCTGTTGAGACACACGTACTCACTATGGTGTCGCATTGTGCTTCCAGCTGTTGAGACACACGTACTCACTATGGTGTCGCATTGTGCTTCCAGCTGTTGAGACACACGTACTCACTATGGTGTCGCATTGTGCTTCCAGCTGTTGAGACACACGTACTCACTATGGTGTCGCATTGTGCTTCCAGCTGTTATGACATTTGCTATTTCTGAATAGCACACACATTATGAGAACATGACATGCAAATTTAGTGAAAACGAAACCATGTTATTAAAGCGACACTACATCAGAGAAAACGCAAATTTCTATAGAATGTATTGTCTTATAATATGGTATAATTTTATTCCAAATATTTGCCTCAAAAACTGAGTATTTCTTCTTCTTTTTTTTATCATTTATTTTCTCAAGTGCATCTCAAAATACAATATCAATATAACATGTTTTCAAAGTTACTATGTTCAGAAACAGTATGTATGCATATATTATTGGATATCATACATTGATATGCGCCATGCATTTGAAAGAGACATATATATAATAGAGAAAGTCTTAAGAAGATGTCCACAGAAGGAAGAGGAAAATGGATACATATATATTATTTTTCAATAGTCTCTGTATTCAGGCAGTTGAACACAGACACTCAAACAAGAAAACAATCCCTGATATATATACAAACGCTGTTTTATAAAATGATTATAAATAATATTTAAATTAAAAGAAAGAGTAACTCATATGCTCAAATGGGCCCATTTACGGTTATGTTGGTTTATCTTGTTTTTCATAAATGCTATTTGATATTCAATGTCTCTTCTGGTCTTCAAATATTTTTAAAAAAAACATAAAAGAAGGAGTGAAATATTTAGCTAGAAAAATAATAAAGTTGATCAATGTATCTTTCAAATTAGATTGTGGAATCCCAAAAGATATTGTTTGCCGGCAAATGTTAATGTTAATATTATTTGTAGCAAGAAAGGATCGCAATCTTGACCAAAAATGTTGACAGGCATGGCAATCCCAGAACAAATGGTCCAAAGTTTCATCATGCATGTTGCAAAAATCACATAAAGTAGATGGAGCAATTTTACATTTTAGAAGGTACCTGTTTGTTGGTATTATACGCATTAAATATTTGTATTGAACTATTCGTAGCCGTGTATCTAATATACATGTAAACGGAACTAAATATATGTTTCTCCAATTCAGATCATCAAATTGAGTATTCCATTTTTGTTCTGCCTTACAGTATTGTTGTCTATTTTCTGAAGATTTTTCAAGATACTTCTGGTAAAGAGATCTATTGTTTTGCTTTACTTTTAACATATTATTAATAAAACATGTTTTGGGCTCAATGCTGTTAGCAGCTTGGGTGTTCAATTTAATTTTCCAATCATTTGGAATACTGTTCAATAAACTGTTATATATTAAGAATGCTCCATCAGATAGATTATATAGGTCTCTTAATTCAATAAAGTTATAGAAACGTTTAAGTCTGAAATCATATATATGTTCTATGAATTTTATACCTCTGTTATAAAGTTCTTTGTTAAAAAACATTTTGTTATTTGCTTGTATGAACGAGTTATTCCAGATAATTTCTTTTGGAATATTCTCAGGTTCCATTTCAAAATGTATCTTTGTCCAGCTAGTTACAATGTTACGAATAAAGTCATTTTTAAACATTTTCTTAACATCTATATCTTGTAAGTTAGATTCAAATACTAATATTCCTCCAAATCTATCGAGTTCATAAACTTTTATAATAATCTTTCCAGCTACCCATATTATTGTCGTCAAATAGTCTGTAAACCCAACTGCACTTAAAGGTATTTAAAGAGGCATTGACATCAATCATTTTTAGGCCACCTTTATCATATTCAAGCTTTATTGTTCTTCTAGCTATTTTTTCTGGCTTATTATCCCATAAAAATCGATAAAATATTCTTGTTATATCACTTATTACATATTCTGGGGGGTCATGTAATACTGTTAAGGGGTAAATCAATTTAGGCATAATAAACGTCTTTAATACTGTTATTGTTCCTAGCAATGATAAGTGATACTTTCCCCACAATTTAAGGTTTGAAGTTACCTGATTTATTTTCGGTGTTAAATTTAATTCATGAATTTTCTTTTTATCATTTACAAAAACTATTCCAAGTGTAGAAGCTTTTTCTGATGTCCAATTAAATTTTTTCTCTTTGCAGTGGATTATTCCGCTATTTCTTAACGATCCTGCTCTTAAAACAACAGATTTTTTCACATTTAATTTCAGTCCTGAGACAGTACTATATGCGTCAATTGTTTTAATGAGATTACTAAAGGATGCCTCTGTGCCATCTGTTACAAATGTAGCATCATCAGCGAAAAGAGACTTCTTAATTTCTTCATTAACAAGTTTAATCACACTAATCTCTTTATTGTTTCTTACTGATAGAGATAAAGTTTCTATCGCTATAACAAATAAATACGGAGATAACGGACATCCTTGACGTACCCCTCTTCCAACACTAAAGAACTCCGATAAGAAACCATTATTCGATATTGAACTTTGTTTGTCAGTATAGAACGTTTTTATCCATTTGATCATTGATTCTCCAAAATTAAAATATTTAAGTGTTCTATAGATAAAATTATGATCTAAGCTGTCAAATGCTTTTTCAAAATCCGCAAAGAATAGTACCCCTGGTAGATTATTTTCATTTAAATGGTCTAGTACGTCATATAACAGTCTAATATTTTCACCTATATATCTGTTTTTGATAAACCCTGTCTGCGATTTGTGAATTATCTTTGGTAGTACTGATTTTATTCTATTAGATATTGCTTTTGTTGCAATTTTATAGTCGGTATTCAACAGGGAAATTGGTCTCCAGTTATTTAAAATATTTAAATCGGTATCTTTTTTTGGTATTAAAGTAATTTTTCCTTGTTTCTGCAACTGAGATAGATTACCAATTTCATACGCGTAATTAATTGATTTAAGGAAGAAATGTTTTATATCTTGCCAGAATATCTTGTAAAACTCAGCCGTAATGCCGTCAGAGCCAGGACTTTTATTATTTTGCATACTTAATAATGCTGTTGAACATTCATAATCAGTCAAAGTACCTTCGCAAGTATGTGTATCTTCCTCAGTTAACTTAGGAACACTTTCATCAGGTGGAAAGAAATCTTCATTATTATTATCAAGAGTTTTCCTTTCATATAGATTTCGATAAAATGATCTCGTTTCTGTTAATATCTCCTTAGGGTCAGTTATGTCTTTGTTGTCAACAGTTAATTTTGCTATAGTTTTTATTTCACTTCTCTTCTTTTCCAAATTCGAAAAATATTTTGAATTACTTTCAAATCCCTCAATATGTTGTGCTTTTGAACGGATGAATATTCCTTTAGCCCTTCGTTCTACAAGTTGTTCAAGTTTTATCCTATTTTCTCTTAATAATTCATTTTTTTCATTATCATCTGGGTTTTCTGAAATGTCCAGCTCTAATGCATTAATATATGTTATTAAATCTTTTTCATCTTGAAGTTCACCTTTCTTTTTAAAACTACAATATTTTATACTAACATTTCTAATGGTTCCCTTAATCAATTCCCACAGTGTGACTGGATTTGCTTCTTTGTTAAAATCTACAGTTTCTTGTATTTGTTTCCTTATTTCTATTTGATAAGATTCATCTAGAATTACAGAGTTATTTAATTTGTAAAATCCCCGGCCCCTTAGATTTTTAGTTAAATCTATATTCATCATTACTATTGAATGATCCGATCGAAGTCCAGTTGATATTTTGCAGTTTAAGATCCTGTTAACTATATTGTTTGAAATTAGGAAAAAGTCGAGTCTGCAAAATATAGGGGCTCTGTTATTTGAATGCTAAGTGTATTGCTTTGAGTCGGGATTTTTGATGCGCCATATGTCACTTAGCTCGTAGTTTTCTATGATATGGTTTAATTTTTCTCTTGTTTTTTTGTTAGTGTCTACACGTCCATTTTTCTTATCTTTATTTACATCAATTACTCGATTGAAATCTCCCCCAATAATAAATGTTTCATCATCGTGTTCTGCAATATAATTTTCAATTAATTCAAAAAACTGAACATCGTCAACATTAGGTGCATAAATATTTAAAATAGATATATCAGAACCATTTATCTTTAACTTTAGCGATTGTAGTCTACCAACATATAACTCTTTATATTCAATTACCTCATAGTTTCTATCCAGCAGAATCCCTACACCCATGCTATTGGAACTATTTCCACTAAGAAAGATATTTTCACTCCATTCTTTTCTCCAGCTTTGAAGATTATTCTCCTTATAATGAATTTCTTGTAATAAGCAAATTGAGTATTTATTGTGTTTTAACCAGTCAAATATTTGATTTCTCTTTCTAGTATCACCTAGTCCTTTAACGTTAAAGGTACATAACTTAATAGTCATATCTGTATATGTGAGGTATATATTCTATGTAGCCGTTTAATATATCATAGGTTATGTTTTCATTCAGCATAAGTACATACATCAGGAATGTAAAGACAAGTATCCATAACATAAAAAAGGGAAGTGTTGCTGACATATTGAATGTGTGTGCAAGGCAGCATATTTCAATATGTACAAATCTGTGCAATATACATCTATAAACATATACAAGTAAGTGGTATTATTTAGCCTAGCTTTATCGAAACGAAAAATAAAGAAGGCCAGTCGGTTAGCTTAGAGAAATATAAATATCAATCACGTTTTACAAATATAAAATTGGACATAATTATGCTGTCGCATCTACTCCCGCTATCATGTTTGTATAAAATAATATTCCTCAACGAATGGCGTAGATGTTAGCAAGGGGAGTAAATGTAATATTCATAGTGGTGAATAGCTTGATCAATGATCGCGTGGCAGATGACATGGTGTTTACATTCGTAAGGGAGATAATTATGTCAATAACTATAGCTTTCTTTAATAACGTAGTGGACGTAATTATAAATATCAATCACATTTTACAAATATAAAATTGGACATAATTATGCTGTCGCATCTACTCATAGGCTATCATGTTTTTATAAAATAATATTCCTCAACGAATGGCGTAGATGTTAACAAGGGGAGTAAATGTAATACTCATAGTGATGAATAATTTGATCAATGATCGCGTGGCATATGACCAGGTGTTTACATTATTTGCGTTAATAAGTAATGTAAGTAATTACATGTATAGTATTACCGTCCATCGGCCTATCTTTATATAGACCAACCATAAATGGTTATATCTATGGACACATAATCACTGTCTATACATATGTAATTATCGCTCATGGAAGTAAGAACACATTTACAATATACAACCAATTATGATGAGCACACTGAAGCGTATAATCGAGGTATTCAGCGTATTAGGTAGTTTTCACCTGATGTATCAATGTATAACTATACCTCCCTGTAGAGATATATTCAGTGAGTGTAACTATAAATCCATGTAGAGATATATTCAGTGAGTGATTGTTGCACTTAGTTCATTCCATTAACCGTTTGGTTTTATTTTTAAACTACAATATTTCAAACTTACAAGAATGTGCATATATGTAAGAAGGGAAATAATTGCAACAATACCACAATGTCCATATTCTCTACAGGATGTTAAACAATGCTTGATACAATTATGTAATGTTTGACATGATTATAGTTATATTGTCGCACCAAACTCACTATAATTTATTTAGAATAAAGACTATATTGTGAACAAATAGTTTTCAACAAAAGACTTAGACGTTAGCACGTGGAGTAGTTGCAATACTATTAACAATGAGTAGTTCTATAAATAGCTATCAATAGGATTAAGGCGAGCACCTGTATTGAAATACTTAATCTCATACAGCTAAGTTGTCAGTAAGATGGTAATTCATATTATACGCATATACTATTTGACATGATTATATTGACGAATTAAGTCACATTGTCATTTATAAGCTATACTATAATGGGCAGACATACTTCTCAGTAAAAGGAGTGTGTGTTATAACAGAGATAAGGTGCGACATTACAAATATAATTAATTTTAACATGTTTGATCAAAGTCGTTTGATAGGCAAACAGTTTATTTTGCCTTATTGCATTTAATCCCTTACAACTGTGATATAAACGATTATTATTTAGTATACAGTGTGTGTTCTAGACAATACACAAATAACGTTAAACGGTGCATGTGAGTAACTTCAACAATACAAAGCTTTACGTCTTAAATTATAATACATAGTGTGTATTTAGCGCTCACTGTACTAATATAGTATGTTGTCTTTTACATTAGCACTAGCAGTTCTGTTTTTAAAGCTCTATGTTTTAGAGGCTTTTCCTTTCGCCGGCATTGGAGGTGCTCTGTATGAGAGCCAATAGTTATAGTCTATGTAGGGCACTTGCTCCATATACACTTTCTTGTCTTCGTGGATAAATCTCGCATAGAGTTTACCCTCAAATGACCAACAATGTTCTATTTTATCCCTGGCGTTTCGTCGCATGGCCGCAAGTACCTCCTGGTTGATGTGGGTCAAATCTTCATTGAGATAAATATTTGTACCTTTCAGTTGTTTTGCTACCTTCATAATATTTACTTTCGTCTGTCTATGTACAAATTTAGCAAGGATCGGCCGGTGCTTTCCAACTTTATATGACCCTATTCGGTGTGAAATATCTATGTCAGCGATTGTTAAGTTCAACTTTAACTTTTCGTTCAGTTTTTTGACAATGATATATGTTGTTGCATCCGATTGTTGTGTTTCGACGTCATCATTAATGCCCGTGATGCGTATGTTGTTCCTTCGCCCGTATTGTTCTAAATTATTTAGATTCTCGTCAAAATTTGATTTATTTCTCTTCAATTCATTTTTTAAATTTATGTTTTCGGATTGTAGCGAATCATTTATTTTTGCTTGTTTTTTATCTCACTTCTTAATCGCTCGTTGTCTACCGCATTCACATGAACATCGTTTTCGAGCGCATCTAATCGCCTGTTCACAGTGCCTAGTATTTGCTCTTTAATTTCGTCAACTGTATCTTTTATCATATCTCGAATGAAGCTGCGATCTTTCTTTGTTAGAACTTCGGCAAGTTTATTGTTAATTTCTTCTAGTTTAGTTTCAATTGAAGAACTATTTTCAGTTGACGAGTTTTCGGACATTGTCTTTGCTTTTTTCGTCTTTTTAGCCTTTTGCTTGCCTATTCTGCTATCATTTGTCTTTGGCTGTTCTAGAGTACTTGTTGCATCGTTTTCGGAAGTATTTAACGTTGAATCAAAATCACTAACCGACGTCACAGTTGAGTTTGCAGAACGTTTTCGTTTTGAATTGTCCACTTGCATAGTTATAGCCTATAGCAGTTATATCAACATAATGCTACATATAATACCGTTACATATAATTACAGTTCACCATTAGCAATTATCACTCAATAGAGTCACGGTAGATCAATTCTTTTCTGCATTGTGTATGCTACCAGAAATGTACACATGAAATATCAGCTTTATCATCAAGTTACATAGTCAATTTGAAAAATCCAAATTTCTAATCCAAGAACATATATTTTAAACTGTTTTGTAAGTTATCCTGTTCTCCTGTTATTAGTGCTCTCAATTTACCAAAAAAAGAAACATTTTCATAGTCTCTAGCGATAACAAAAATCCAAATATCGAGAGCTCAGAATTTCACGTCTATATCGTCTCAGTTCATAAAAATCTGAGTATTTCAACTAATAATAAAGCGTCGTATACGCGGTTTGTTGACATAACAAAATAATGTAATCAGGGTCGACATACATGCGTAATACAACATGTGTATCCCGAATAACGAGATTGATGGTACAGATTTACCATTATATCTCACAATTGTGCCTATGCATATTTATTTGTAGACTAATCTTAGTTAAATGTATTATCTCTAAGCGACAGTATCAAGCGTTTAGTATTGAATACAATGACAAAGAAATGTCAATTCAGGAGCATTTATGAAATCCCAGTTTCACTTTTGAAAGTTTGTAGACCACAATCATACTGTTTATTGATTCAATATTTGTGTTCGAAGGTATTCGGAAGAATTTTAGCAGCAATGCATTTATACGTGAACAATGCATTGTGTTGGCTTTTTGCGATGTAATTCCGCTTTAAGCTGTTGTATGGAATGCACTAATCATCTGTGTGACTTTCGTTAACAGTTGCTGCCGACAGACATATATATATATATTAAGTACAAAGTCAAGGTTATATAAACACCTTGCAGGTACCTAGACAAGTTTTCCTGGACATACTTAGCCGACCTAAGCGATTGGCCAGTACTAAGCAATGTGTGTGAGGTGCCTGGCCGAAAGACACTGCATATGCGGATTAAGTATCGAACCAGGGACCCCTCTATTCCAAATCCGACGCACTAACACTTTACCACGGACGCCACACGTATTTAATGGCATATCACGAATATGTTCGCCTCCGTGGTCGAGTGGTTACGGTCGCTGACTTGTATACCACTGTAACTTATACTCACTGATGGTCACGGTTTCGAGTCCCACTCAGACAGTGTCACATTTATATGAACAAGTTGGCAGATTTGTGCTGGTACTGGTTAATAGCTGGAGCCTGTCCAGGAAATGTGTTGTTGGGTAAGCTGCCCGTCGCGCACATAGACAGCCGGTAGCGACTTTAAATACACTTTTAAAAAAGAAAGAAAGAAATTCACCGAGCCGAAGTGTTTCAGCTGCGTTTGTTTTGTTTATGGGTTGTCATTTATTTTATCATTTTTACCCCGTCGACTACCTCAATTGAATCATTTCACGAATTGTGATCTTTACCTGGACACCGGCTATTCCAGATATGGAATCCCGTAAATGTCCAATATATTTTCATAACGTAGTTCGCGGTTAGTCTTCCCGTGTGTTAAGAGATTCAACATACTTAAATATAGAAACATATAGAAAAATTATCTCGATATTTATATTGGATACTTGTATATATACATTGCTCTTAGTTCAACCGTGTGCGCAGCTTTTAAAAATCGCGAGGCCCGCGAAAGGTTTGTTATACCCGGCCTGTTCGGAGCCATCAAAATATATGTATGGGACGGTTATCCAATCAAAATACTGGACACTGCATGGAAGCATTATCAAATGTGCTCTCCACTTGCGGAATAACACATTATATGTTCACTGATATATTTCATTGGAGAACAAACAATACAAATGGGCAACTGGTAGCGACGTTAAATAAAGTTAAATGTTAAAAAAGGTCACGAATATAACAGGCTTGCTATACCTGTACCAAGCCAATATTGCAGGATAAATCAATAATAGCAGATACGTTAATGCACACATGCAAATAAACAGAACGGAATGCTCCCTCTCATACCTGGGTAACTAAATACGTCATCATCTGTCTCGGTTGGGGAAGTCACTATGTACCTTTCAACTGTAAATACACCGCAACCAGGGTTATGTCTAGGGACACATCTATTCTACATACCGTCAAGACTCAGAATTCTCAGAAATGTTCCAAAAAATTCTAAGCAATGGTTGGTGTTAATCAAATATTAATAGACACATGAGAACTAAGCGGATGGCGGATACAATAAGTGATTCCAACAATAGTTTAGTTTATACAAATTTAGTTTAGCTCGATTGCGAAACAAATTATTACAACTTATATTAATCACTCTCGAGACCTCATTCCTGATGGAATCCATCGCCACGAGGGAGAGAGAAGAGGCAATGTGGAATTTAAATGCCTTGTGTCTAAGGGCAAAATCGTAACGACTCCAGCGGGGACTAGATCTCCGGACCGTTCGCGCCTGAAGCGAACGTGCAACTACTGCATCACGACTTCCAACAATAACACGCAGACATAATGTCATAACGGGACTAATCAATGACACACATAGTAAGTTTCTCTATGAATTGTCACAGATCGTTCTCTGATTAGTCATCGGTGCTCTTCATTCACGAATAATAACTGAAGAGTCGTCACATGACCTAAGCTGTTGGTGCGACTTTCGGATTAGCGCAGTGGTTAGCGCGCTCGCTTCTCACCAATGCAACCCGGGTTCGATCTTCGGACCGGGAAGTATGTGAGATGGTAGCCAGATTGGACAGGTGGGTTTTTTCAGGGTACTCCGGTTTCCTCCCACACGAATGACCACATATATGCTTTCCTCCGCGCCAACGAGAGTGATAAATATTAAGTTGTTAGAACTTGCTTCGCAATCGTTGTAAAATAAAAAAGCTTAAACTTTAATCCCAAAAACAGATAAGTAGATCAGTCATCGGCTAAGTTCGGATATGTCTATTTCGAGTGCTACTAGTTAACAACTGCATACGCTAAACATCTACAGCCATACGCAATATCAGAACCAAATGTGTGACTTGATAACATTCCAGGGAATCACGAACCAGTAACAGTTGTATTATTATGATAGTCTTCTTCGGATCGTGCTAAGATGTGCTTAAAATAGTACAAACAATGAACAAACGTCTTCAATACTTCCTGTGAAACAGGAACCAGTAACTGTTGTATTCTTATGATAGTCTTCTTCGAATAGTGCTAAGATGTGTTTAAAATAGTACAATGAACAAACGTCTTCAATACTTTTAAAATAGCAATATATAGTGCCTCCGGAACAACGGGGTCAAAACTGAAGATTGATTCAACTCAAGGCGACAGGTATCCAGCTCAAGAGGTGCTACTTTATAAAGATCATTCGCTTCAAACGCGAAAGACCCGGAGTTGGAGCCCCGCTGGAGCCGTTACGATTATGCCCTTAGACAATGCATTTAATTCCACGATGACTCTTCTCTCGCAGTCGTTGCAATGGATTACATCAGGAATGAGGTCTCGAGCGTGATTAATATAAGTTGTAAGAACTTGTTTTGCCATCTAGTATTTTGGTGACAAAGAGCTAGCTCAAGATATGATATGGTATCAAAATCAATGATGACTTCAAAGAGTTGAAAGATGAAATAAACGCTGTTCCAATTATTTAGAATTATCAAACATTTTCAATTTTTCATTAAAACCTAGGGTCGTTATATTAACACTTTCCCTCATAGAAGCACCTATTGACCCATTACCAATACGACATACATTGACAATGTAGTAGCCAAACAAATGTTCATAACCCTTTCCCTCATAGAAGCAGCTCTTGACGCCATTACCAATACGACATACATTGACAATGCAGTAGCCAAACAAATGTTCATAAACCCTTTCCCTCATAGAAGCAGCTCTTGACGCCATTACCAACACGACATACATTAACAATGTAGTAGCCAAACCAATGTTCATAAACCCTTTCCCTCATAGAAGCACCTCTTGATGCCATTACCAATACGACATACATTAACAATGTAGTAGTCAAGCCAATGTTCATAATAAAGACCATAATCTCATGTAGTCCCAGTAATATCTATGGAGGTGGGATAGATATGGCGACTACTTATCCACTGCATGATAGCTAAATGGCTGTCGTTTGTATGGAGATATAGTAGTATAGTAACCTAAATCTCTATGAAGGAAAGGGTGATGTAATTTGCGGAAGTTAATAAAGTCACACCAAATGCTCATGATATTCTACAGCATATAATATTATCACAATAATGTTTGAAGCACCCTTGATGTACACACGCACAATCACATAGAGCCTACCTTTTGTATATTGTGTATGTTTCAGCATTCGTTGGAAGTATTATGTTACAAATAACGACATCAAACTAGTGACAGGGAAATGTGTTTTGCAAAATGAAATTCAAAGTGAAATTATAAATGTAGAATTTGTGCAGAAAACTTCAAGGTGCCAAACTACAAGTTAAGCTACAAGTTACTAAGTTATTCTTACCAATAAGAGCTAAGATGTCTTGCACGCTGCAGAAATATGTATGTAGCACTGCGTTATCCCTACCAAGCCTCAGCACAAACGTTATGTTCCCAGTAGTGTCCATTACTTCCACAGGAAACCGTACATAATTATCAGAACCTTCCAAATATGTCAGGGTGTACGCGTCTTTTGGAATATCCGGATGAAGTGTCACATTGCCTTTTATTTCCAGCTTTATATCGTCTGCTTGTTTTAGCAGACGGTCTGGAGACTGACTCTTTGGAAGTTCGATCATACCCACTTTAGCCTTTTCCTTTATAACATCCGATATTCTATATTTTTCAGCACAAACAACACTCATCACAATCTGATTCAGGTCCGCTTGTGCTTCATGCTGAGTATTCTGAGTTTCAACAAAGATGAGCAGCTTGCACAGTTGTTTCTTGCCCAGCAGGACTTCCATTTCTCTTCTTACATTGGCTTCAGTTCCGGTGCTGTATGTTCTATGATCAACCGTCGCTAACACTGTACTGTAAATGTAAAAATATATGAGAACATGATCCACTAACTTTGGAAACAGTTCGAAAACAAAACGCTTCAACTGCAAACATGGTCTCAATTTATCTCGTTATATTGTCAGTGTTTTTTTGTCTCTTTTATAAAATTCTATAAAATGAGACAACGTGTTCAACGTGTTCTATGAACATGTAAGTTCATGTCCTAATACAATAGATCCAGGATAATTATGACATTGGTCCACACGCAGGTTTATATAAGTCACTTCATGCTAATAATGAAGCAGCGTTAGCATTATGCTCCGTGAGATACCTTACATCATCGGCGGAACTCCACACGTTCAACCATACATGCTCTTCAAGATAGGGAAGAACCTGGTAGATCTCGAAAGGACAAGCCAGAAATGCCAGAACCAACCGAGAACACAACGTTACAATACGACTAGAACAAGAACCATTATCTATCCGAGCAGCATCTTCCCTGCAGCCTTCGTACTGTGTAACAACATGTCTTACGCGGCGATTGACAAGACAACTCAGGACTGATATATTCTGAATCCACACAGACGGAATGCCAGAACCAACCGAGGGGATAACAACGGTAAAGTCAGACTAAACCAAGAACCATGATCCATCATAATATATTTTTCCTTGCAACCACCGTACTGTGGAACAACACGTCTCATTCTGCGGTTAGTTAGTCTAAACATTATTTATTTCAGTATATGTACATGTAATCAAGACATGAACATTAAAACATTGTTTATTTCAGTATGTGTTATGTTATGTTATATTTCGGATTTTACGCCTGCATCAGTACCATTTTGGGCTATATCGCCGGCGGGCAGTTTACCTAACAACACCTTTCCTGGGCAGGCTACAGCGGTTAACCAGTACTTGGGTGCACCAACCTTCGTAAGAAACTGCCAACTTTTTCATATAAATGAGACACGGCCTGAGTGGGGCTCGAACCCGTGACCATCAGTGATGATAGGTTACAGTGGTATACAAGTCAGCAACCTTAACCACTCGACCACGGAGGCGGACATTTCAGTATGTGTACATGTAATCAAGAAATGAACATTATACATATAATTTAACAGCAGTAGACTGAATGGGATTAGAACGAAAGAAAACTTATATAGTTCTTCTCCCTATCAATTGATTGATATACAATTGGCAGGAGGATAACAAGCTGCGGTTGGCTAGACCATTCAGGAAGGTTTCCAATCGATCCTGGCCAACAGCAACCCAATAAATATGAGGTATGTTTTTATTCAGAATGGATACTTCTGTACTTCTGTACTTCTGTACATAGTGGACAGTGTTTTGGTCAGTCCTGCATAGTATTTTATAATACTGCTAGTATACTCTTGAGAGTGAGGCAATCACTAGAGATAACCGTGTTGCTCATTGAATTAATTCCGATTAATATTGCACATATGTACACGACAGTACATTCTACTACTACAATAGGATATACTGGGTTATTCGGTCCAGTACAATCAACCGCTAGTCTATAATAAACATAGTGTATGCTGAAGCTCACAACTGGAGTATCAATACACCTAGTTCGCTTCAGGTGCGAAAGGTCCGGAGTTCGAGCCCCACTGGAGCCGTTACGATTGTGCCCTTAGGCAAGGCATTTAAATTCCACGTTGCCTCTTCTCTCTCCCTCGTGGCGATAGATTCCATCAGGAATGAGGTCTCGAGAGTGATTTATATAAGTTGAAATAACTTGTTTCGCAATCGAGCTAAAATAAATGTGTATAAACTAATAAACCTAGTGTCTCGTGTTTCAATAAACTTAAAGCTAACAACTGGAGGATATTTTATATTGTTCAACCAATTAGAACCGTATCTCAATATTTTCCATGACGTATAATCACATGAAATATTTCCAGAATGGATGAAGCTACAATATTGACAACTACCATAGCGGTGAAATGGACACGGGCTCGAACCCGGACAGAACCACGGTGTGTATGATCTTAGACAACAATCTTAACCCTTTGCCTGCTGAGTAAATAAATTCACATTTACGTGATTTTCGCAACGCCGCGTCTGATCAGGATCTTTGTTGTTTGCTATTCAGCCAAGTGTTTTAGCCCCACTATCCGAATAGCAACAGCATAGAGCCTGATAAGACGGCTGAATGGTGTTTGCAATAATCATGGTATCTGCCTCTAGCGTTCAAAGGGTTAAATACGCAATGCATTATCACTCTCCCTCTTTGCGATGGATTCCACCAGGAAAGAGGTACCGGGGGTGATTACGCTAATGTTGTAAAATTAAACTAAATTGTTACAGAATATAAAATACATCTACCCTCCAAGGCCTGATTTGACAGTAAAACAATTCTCCCCGGACTCCTGGAGCAACCCCTCGCTATCGCTGATTTCAATACTGTCGCTTGTATACTTCAACACCAGTATTTTTGTATGTGGTTCACGTAGCACCGTGAATGGTATCTTAATGGCAATGTTCCTCTCGTCCACACTCACTCCCTCTATTTCTACTGCATTTGAAGTGGACTTAATAAGCTTAAAATCATCTGGACATGCATCTCGATACTGACGTTCGGCTGGTATATCTCTGGGCTGAACCTGCCAAATAAAATACCACTAAGTTTAACATACTCTCATGGGAAGGGCCAATTACTAATGTTGTTCAGAACTTATGGCCCAACCCATTTGCTTTTGCTCTTATTATATATGTTTTTGAATTTATTATGTACATGTATATAGCAATAAAATATGATTAAACAATAAAATACCGACATATATTCCAATTCTGCATTGCAACATACTTGTATACGTATTATGAGTTTGCATACAAGAGCACGACAGCCGTGATAGCCCACTGGTAGCGCGTTCGCTTCAGATGCGAAATGTCCGGAGTTCGAGCCCCGCTGGAGCCGTTACGATTGTGCCCTTAGGCAAGGCATTTAATTCCATGTTGACTCTTCTCTCTCCCTCGTGACATCAGGAATGAGGTCTCGAGAGTGATTAATATAAGTTGCAAGAACTTGTTTCGCAATCGAGCTCAAATAAATTTGTATAAACTTGGCTTTATCACATAACTTTAATTGTATTGAGTGTAATACAGTCATCACATATTTCTTATATGTACACACGTGTAATACAACATGGAAGGATTCTGATTGGGCACGACATGACAGCTTGCTGAAAGATAATTTGCAACTTTGCCTTGAATTTCGTGATTTGTTTGTTGAAAATCACTAACATGTTAAATATGCACTAGTGTGATACAGTGTAGTGATTAAAAGTAGTGCGCCGAGTATTTGCGTGGAGCTGTTAGTTTGATTATCGGGGACTATTTACTAACAGTGTACGGATTTACCATAGTGATTTCATTGAGATGTAATAAGGCTCAATGTATACAGACAAACAGAAGTTTCTATTTCAAACATGGTTACTATGGTAATGTGATCAAACGGATTTTACACTCGTGATGATTTCATACCATATTTTATGAAACTCGTTTCATAAAATATTGTATGAAATCACCACTCATGTAAAATCGTATATATAGAATATTGTCTCCAAAATTGACGTCGTTTTCTAGTACACTACAGGCATGTGTTAATAGTATCATGATACAGCGGACGATCGAACCTGCGATTGGTGGACTTCCACACCTAATAGTATTAACAACTAGACAACTGACCCATTTCCTTGTCTTCAGCAACAACTCCGAATCACAATTCATACGTAGGTATGTGTAGACATTAAACGTTGGTACCAACCGGTTAATAGTAAACTCACCATCATTTTGACAAGAGCACCATTCGACAATGACCCTTCAGGAATAGTGATCTCCATAGTTGGATCGTATGGTGTGCTCATTCTACCGCCCTCTGGACCAACCCTCTTCGTGGTCAGTGGAAGCTCTTCTATTGCAACAAAGCCATCCATTTTACAACCATCAAAAACTAGAAAATGGCCTTTTCCAAAACTTTTCTGAAAATTAACCTTCAGAATATGATAATTCCATCGGTAAATTGTAAAACAATAGAGGATATTTGTGTTTATTAGTGTAAGATATAGAGGATATTTGTTTGTTTTGAGTGAATATGGAATATATCTCACTGAGAAGTGAGAAAATTTCAAATATTTTCACTTCGAAAACAAACAAATTTCCTTTTTAGTTTATGCTAATTGGTGAAAAACAAACACAAAATGAAGAAATTAAAATAGCTGGCCGCCGTGTTTTTGCGTGGATGAATACATTGACCACTATACGTCGTGAGTCGATACATAAATCTGCCGCCATCTTGAATTTAAAGTTGAATCGAGGAAAAATACATGAAAACATTTATTGGATTTGCAGTGACAAAATTCGAGACATTGTCAGTTGTATTTCGCTTTTGATTTGATTCATAACAAAAACAATAATACAGTGAAATAGTGTCATTGAAGCCGGGTAAACGGTGAAAATTAAATGACACGATAGACACGGTGAAGAATAGTGGGAAGGGAGATAATAAAAAAGTAGTCCGGCATAATACAGTGAGTGATATGCAGTGAGTGATATGGATTATATCTCACTGATAGAACACTGTATTTCATCAATTAGCATAAAATAAAAGATTGTATTACATCGAGTGATCACCAACATTTGTATTTCCACTAGTGGTGTTATCTTACACTAATAAACACAAATCTTCTTTTTCTTGTATGGTTTCCAAATTGATGAATTTGGCTAATATAATTCTTTTTCAAATTTTATTCATTTTACCTGCTTGCCTGTCTGGACACTCGTTGCACTACAATGCACTACCGCACAACAACTTATGTTAAGCATGATCGTCCATAATATGACATAGTTCCGGTTTAATGTTCTAGTTAGTTTCTGTTTGCTGTCAAAATTAAAAACTAGAGATAATACAAATTCATTAGAATATATTACTTTATAATTATCATGATTGTCAGAAAATTTGCTCAAATATAAAAGTACATCTAACAGCGGAGGAATACGAAACTACAAGATGCATTGACCGTTATTGTGAATGTGTGTGTGTGGCTACTACATTGTCAATGTATGTGTATTGGCAATAGCGTCGATGTGTGCTTCTATGTGGCAACGGGTTAAAACTAATTTATTGTGTATATAGATTTTTCTAAAAATGTGTCCTAATACTGTGTTTGATTTGTATACAGTCTACGTCCGTTATGTCGAATTCCGACGGACCGAACAAAATACTTCGACATAACAGAAGTTAGACTTAACGAAATTCGATATAAACAGATCCAGCTATATGTATAATGATAGTGTCTGAAACGGGACTTTGATCCGACTTCGAGAAAACCGGATAATTCGACATAACCGACTTTGAAATAACGGATGTAGACTGTATAATATTACAGTGATTTTGATATGTATGCCTTACACATTAAAATTTACTTACGTCATAGCGTGCTTCCCTTTCCTGCCACTCTTCTCCAACCTTCACTTTAACGAACAACTTCACTTTAACCTCATCATAGCGTTTAGTCAATGGACAATGCATCATTACCCCCAACCACGAATCTAGCGGATTTCCATATACTATAAATATATCTGAAATTAACTTTTGATTTTCTTTCAAACTGATCTCTTCAATGAATCCTTTGCGTTGTTCGTTCGGACAATGTGCAAGTCTTGTATTGGCAACGTCCATCCATTTGAATGGTTGGCAAGCAGCTCGAACCCGGCAAGAGTTTCTTATTTTTAATGGCGCGAGCGAAGGTTCTGCTAATTCGACTGGTAATGATCTGGAAAATGCAACACGATATAGTGTATATTAATAAGAAATGATACAATGATCAGGGTTCATTCTAGGTCAGAATTGTTGGGAGAAGTGAGAAAGCGCGTGATCGCTTCCTTAAATGGTGTTCTTTAATATACTTCTGCAAAATAGGGTTAAAATGCACAGTACAACCATTAAATACAACATTTGAATAGGAGTGCTTTATAATGGGCCAGTGTATCTTACTAGGCAAAATTTTATTTGAAAATTGTAAAAACCAAAACATATTTTTTTTTTTAGGGAGAAGTGGGGCCCCCAGAGGGCGAAGTCAGGGTCCCTAGGGCGACAATTTCGCCCACATCGCCCTCTAAACTGATCCCTGAATGATATTGATATGCACTTTATCTACTAGTATCTGATTCATTTGTGACAAGTAGTTCTGAGTTTATTGATTTGATACATTTACAATTGTTATTTATAATACAACAACAACAACAACAATAGTTTATTGCGTAAAACATCTATAAGACGTTTAAAGCAAATACAATAGTTACACATTGTAGTGGATACACAAAAGTACTTACCGAGAGGTCTCTTTAATAAAATCTTGTGAAAAGATAACAGTTCGAATTACAAGGATCTGTTCTGTATACATATGCTTACGGTGGGTTGTATGTATTAATATGATTATTTAAATATTAAAATGTATTAATGTCCACTCCTACTGATTAATGCATAATATATAAACTTAGAAGTATTAAGAATACAACGTTTTGACTGTTCCGACATGATATGTTCAAGCTTATTAATGTTGGGCCAATGGCTATAATACGGTTTAAGATACTTGGTCCGTAATAATAATAATAATAATAATAATAATAAATACTTTATTTAACGAGAGAACTCATTTGAACAATTAAGTCAATCTACCATGAGGCCCTCAACAAATTAAAACATTCCACAAGTGTGACCCTGCATATAAGAAAGATTTTCTAAAAAGTTCAGTAGTTGGCTTAGGAGGGTAAAGTTGGAGATTGGCGGATGATCGCACGTTTTGAGTTCGAACATCGGAAGTAAATCTGAATGACCCTTGCAGATATACAGGTGCTAGGCCATTGTGTGATAAGACAAGACCAATAAATGTTTTTACTCAATGATGTACTATATCAAAATAAGATATTCAACAAGTTATGGTGGATAAATAACAAATAACAAGTACGCCGTGCATAGGTGCCCTGAAGTCTTCAGCGATAGCTGTATTGGGCAGCAGGGTCACATTATGAAGCTAAAACTGTCAACAAGAGTGTTTTGAAAGTTGTTGTCACGACTTAAGAAAATAATAATATACGGCAAGTGCTATTAACATTTTATTCTGGTCAGATTTACGCCGAGCATAGGTTCCACCTCTCTACGCGTACATGTACGAAATTAACAATTATAATTAGTATGATCGTGTTATATAAGTGTGTGTTTTAAGTAGGATATAAGCCTCAAACGGATCCAATATGTAAAATATTCGTACTGTCTTCGGCGCTATGCCCATCACACAGTCCAATATTTTACATATTGGATAGTTTTCGGCTTATATCGTATACATATTGCGACACGAACGCTAATATACGTACGAGTCTGAAGAGAGTGAGAGCGCAGTATTCAGTGTCTTTGGCAAGGTGTCGTCTGGGTCCACTCTGCTCACACTGTGCCGGAAGTCTCGTCTAGCCTCGTTAAGTCTCGCAGAAACTTTCGGTAACAATATATTGTCAGTCCTGAACATTTTGAGGAAACATTTGAAGGAATATAATTATTACATTCCAGCACACATGTACTTGCAATTGGCAGCCACTTCCTTCCTAGGCGAACGTTTCTCTCAATCTAATCTCCGCCCTAGGAAAGAAGGGCTACGCGCGTGTGTGTGTGTGTGTGTGTGTGTGTGTGCGTGCGTGCGTGCGTGCGTGCGTGCGTGCGTGCGTGCGTGCGTGCGTGCGTGCGTGCGTGCGTGCGTGCGTGCGTGCGTGCGTGCGTGCGTGCGTGCGTGCGTGCGTGCGTGCGTGCGTGCGTGCGTGCGTGCGTGCGTGCGTGCGTGCGTGCGTGCGTGCGTGCGTGCGTGCGTCAGCAGGATCAATCAGAAAGGTATGATGAATGTTATTGGAACTTTGTTGATTGATTGATGGTTGGTCCAGGAGGAATTGATTAGTGTGGTCATGGTGGTCAGCCAAGTGTACACTGCCATTTATTGATACACTGCATGTGCTTTGGCTTGGAAACGAAGCAATATATACATATAATTGGTTATGTTGAATTCACCGGTTATTTCGAAGTCGGATCAACGTCCCGTTTCAGATACTATCATTTTACACATGACAGGATCTTTTTATATCGAATTTCGTTAAGTCAAACTTCGGTTATGTCGAAGTATTTTGTTCGATCCTACGGAATTCGACATAACGGGTGTAGACTGTAGTTACAATGGTACATCCATAGGAAATACCATATGACCATTCTAATAAGCTATGCACATGATCTTGAAGTTGACCTTTCTATGTCACATCAAGGTCATGTGAAATGAACCATCTGCTCTTGTGTCAAATATCAATGCGGCGTTTGCATCTTTATGAGGGCTTATCATTAGCTCACTTTGTTTACACCATGTGTTCATATCAACCATGCATAAACGAAATGCGGCTAATATCCTATACAACTTAACTTCAATGAGTCGGATCTACTAAACCACAGAATCATGTTAGAAATTATATATTTAATTGTTTAACCGCCGGGTCTGAAACATTTCACGTGGGTGGATGGGGGCACGAGGGGTATACCTCCATTAATACATGGATAGTAGCCATATGCAATACGCTGTGCGTGCGTCTTTAAGCTACACAATCAAACAAAACATTTCAGCCGCCCGATTAGAAACAAAATGAATATATTACTAAATTATTTACCTGACTTTAACACCATTCTGCACGAGGTCTAGCGCATAAATGATCCACTGTCTTAGGAACTGCACTATGATTGGCTCTAGCTGCTCTCTAATGGGAAGAAAACAATATGCAACTTAGGCACAGACGGATATGTAGTCCAGTGGTAACATGCTGGACTGGTAATCCAGGGATCGCAGGTTCGATCCCCCGTCTGACCCTAATACAATTAACAGGCTTTAAACCGAGGTCTCGTGTCGGTGCTTTACACCGTGCACGTAAAAGAATCAGAGGATACTCAGGAATGGATCTCTGTCTGTATCATGCACTATCCTCCATAAATTTAAAATGACTAATCTCTTCAGGAGGCGTCGCTTATATGGGCAACCGGTAGCGACGATAAATAAGCGTAAAACACACAATCTTACCAAGATTTTCCAATGAATATCTTCCCACCTGTAGGAAGATATGTACGATTAGCTTAATATATTATTGTGATTGTAATAATCACATATATATATTACAGACGGATCTGTAGTCCAGTGGTAACACGTTGGACTGGTCATCCAAGGATCGCAGGTTCGAAACCCCGTCTGACCCTAATAAAATTAACAGTCTTTCAGATGGGACGTTAAACCGAGGTCTCGTGTCGGTGCTTTACACCGTGCACGTAAAAGAACCAGAGGAGACTCTGGAATGGGTATCTGTCTGTATTATTGCACTATCCTCCAAACTCTAAACTGACTAATATCTAAAAGGCGTCTCTCATATGGGCAACCGGTAGCGACGATAAATAAACGTAAAACACACACAAATAAGCACATATATTATGTGTTTGAGCACAGGCGCTTGGGGTATGGGCAAATGGTTTCGGGTTCAAGACCAAACACATTTGTTTTTATTTTAAGAACACTATGATATACTATACCTTTTAGGTCATGTCCAAGCAAGTTTAAAAATAACGCCCTTCCATTATCAAGGCCATATATTGTATTTCACTTTTCTGTTTTGTAGACTACTGAGTTCCCACCAGGTACAGGAATATATGCGCGCCCTTCTAGACCTGGTACCAGCTGTGATACAAGTAGGAATGGGCATGTATTGTTCACCAGAATCTCAACTTCGGTAAATGAGAGATTGCCTTATTTTTGAAATGCCCTAACATTTAATATATATTGTCTAAGTTATGGTGTTATTGCATGCATGCGTGTTCTTGTTTTATTTGAACAATATAGGCACATTTGGTATCACAATGTGCGAAATATTTAATAAATTAGTGTAAAATTAACAGGCGTTAAACCGAGGTCTCGTGTCAGTGCTTTACATCGTGCACGTAAAAGAACCAGAGGAGATTCTGGAATGGGTCTCTGTCTGTATCATTGCACTATCCTCCAAAAATCTAAAATAACTAATCTCTTCAGGAGGCGTCGCTCATATGGGCAACCGGTAGCGACGATAAATAAACGTAAAAAAACAACTTAGGCATACGACCCATACACTTGTTTAACACAGACGGATCTGTAGTCCAGTGGTAACACGCTGGACTGATAATCTCTTCATGAGGCGTCGCTCATATGGGCAACCGGTAGCGACGATCAATAAACGTAAACACACACACTTGTTTAATTTTTATTTCAAAACCTTGCATCTGCGCATCATTCACTACTAGAATTCACCACTCACTACTGTATTACACAACCCACGACTGCAATACACCGCTCGTACATTCCCCCACTGCTTCAGATGCAAACAAACAGTTTTTTTCAAATGTATGGTTATTGTCACTGGTAATGTGATCGAAAGGATATTAACTCTTTCAACACCACATACCTCTAAATAGGCTTACAAAAAGTGTAGATCAAGATGAGCGGGCCCGTGACGAGCCATAATTGTCATCAGGATCTGCAATATTACTATTTATAGATAAAATTACCTATTTTGATAAATGAACTGATCCAAATGAAATTTTCTGATTAATTTATTGGTCTAAGAATATCATGGACCAGTCCATGTCAGTTACTTGGTGTTGAATGGGTTAATACACTCGTGGTGATTCCATACCATATTTTATGAAACTCACCCATTTATATATATTTATCACCTATGAGAAAACAAACATTATATATTTAATATTTTATTATTATAAAAAGTAAAGTAAAGTGTTTGTTTATTATAGTGTCACCCCTATTTATAGTGTCACCCATTTCTGACTTATGAGACACCTCTTTTTATGAACATCAGTACTTCCCGAATCCCATGTTTGCATGCCAGGCGCCAGGCAATCGGTAACCATTATTTAACTAGCTGGCTACTCACAAACCGGTCATACCTGACGAGATTCGAACCTTTGACCTCATCCCCCCCCCCTAGACGGACGCCTTAACAACTAGGCCACGGATACGGTTATAATAAACATGTATGCTGTATATATGAAGACGAGAAATAAACGAGGGAAACGGAATGATTATACTCATGCGAGTGGATGTCGTTATAGAACATAGGTAGCGCGTTCGCTTCAGGCGAGAATCGCCCGGAGTTCGAGCCCCACTGGAGCCGTTACTATATTGTGCCCTTAGGCAAGGTATTTAAATTCCACGTTGTCTCTTCTCTCTCCCTCGTGGTGATGGATTCCATCAGGAATGAGGTCTCGAGAGTGGTCGATATAAGTTGTATGAACTTGTTTCATAATCGAGCTAAAATAAATGTACTCACGCCATGACAAGAAATTCTCCCTGCTCGAGAAGTGCCGTTGCTATGCGGAGGCATGTTTTTGTGAAGAGGTCAAATCCCCTGAAGTGAAACATCGGTCATTTAGGATGAATATAAGTTTATTGAGGATACAACGTACATTGAAAGCGGATACAACAAGATAATTGTGTATGCGTAGAATACAGATATATAATTGTGTAGTTTATACAAAGTTATTTTAGCTCGATTGAAAGCGTATACAACAAGATAATTGTGTATGCATAGAATACAGATATATAATTGTGTAGTTTATACAAAGTTAGTTTAGCTCGATTGAAAGCGTATACAACAAGATAATTGTTTATGCGTAGAATACAGATATATAATTGTATAGTTTATACAAATTTATTTTAGCTCGATTGAAAGCGGATACAACAAGATAATTGTTTATGCGTAGAATACAGATATATAATTGTATAGTTTATACAAAGTTATTTTAGCTCGATTGCGAAACAAGTTCTTTCAAATTATATTAATCACTCTCGAGACTTCATTCCTGGTGGAAACCATCGCCACGAAGGAGAGAGAAGTGTTTTTACGTTTATTTATCGTCGCTACCGGTTACCCATATGAGCGACGTCTCCTGAAGAGATTAGTCATTTTAGATTTTTGGAGGACAGTGCATGATACAGACAAAGACCCATTCCAGAGTCTCCTCTGCTTCTTTTACGTGCACGGTGCACAGAACCGACACGAGACCTCGATTTAACGTCCCATCTGGAAAGACTGTTCATTTTGTTATGGTCAGACGGGGGAGAGAGAAGAGGCAATGTCGAATTTAAATGCCTTGCCTAAGGGCACAATCGTATGAAATGAGTGAACATAAACGAATTGATTGAAATTGTATTACGAACACGTCCCATAAATTTAACGTATGGCTTACACATTGCACTAATTTATTAAATATTTTGCACATTGTGATACCAAATGTGCCTATATTGTTCAAATAAAACAAGAACACGCATGCATGCAATAACACCATAACTTAGACAATATATATTAAATGTTAGGGCATTTCAAAAATAAGGCAATCTCTCATTTACCGAAGTTGAGATTCTGGTGAACAATACATGCCCATTCCTACTTGTATCACAGCTGGTACCAGGTCTAGAAGGGCGCGCATATATTCCTGTACCTGGTGGGAACTCAGTAGTCTACAAAACAGAAAAGTGAAATACAATATATGGCCTTGATAATGGAAGGGCGTTATTTTTAAACTTGCTTGGACATGACCTAAAAGGTATAGTATATCATAGTGTTCTTAAAATAAAAACAAATGTGTTTGGTCTTGAACCCGAAACCATTTGCCCATACCCCAAGCGCCTGTGCTCAAACACATAATATATGTGCTTATTTGTGTGTGTTTTACGTTTATTTATCGTCGCTACCGGTTGCCCATATGAGAGACGCCTTTTAGATATTAGTCAGTTTAGAGTTTGGAGGATAGTGCAATAATACAGACAGATACCCATTCCAGAGTCTCCTCTGGTTCTTTTACGTGCACGGTGTAAAGCACCGACACGAGACCTCGGTTTAACGTCCCATCTGAAAGACTGTTAATTTTATTAGGGTCAGACGGGGTTTCGAACCTGCGATCCTTGGATGACCAGTCCAACGTGTTACCACTGGACTACAGATCCGTCTGTAATATATATATGTGATTATTACAATCACAATAATATATTAAGCTAATCGTACATATCTTCCTACAGGTGGGAAGATATTCATTGGAAAATCTTGGTAAGATTGTGTGTTTTACGCTTATTTATCGTCGCTACCGGTTGCCCATATAAGCGACGCCTCCTGAAGAGATTAGTCATTTTAGATTTATGGAGGATAGTGCATGATACAGACAGAGATCCATTCCTGAGTATCCTCTGATTCTTTTACGTGCACGGTGTAAAGCACCGACACGAGACCTCGGTTTAAAGCCCCATCTGAAAGACTGTTAATTTTATTAGGGTCAGATGGCGGATCTAACCTACGATCCCTGGATTACCAGTCCAACGTGTTACCACTGGACTACAGATCCGTCTGCTTGGTGGTAAGACAGAGCTCACTAAAGAACTAAAAGCACCATTATACAGGATAAATCGGACTTTACATGCCAAGGGAGGTAATAGAGAAATCAGCTATGTAACTCACTAAACAACATGGACAGTACAATTACATGAAATACTTACAAATGGTTGTTGTTTTCAAAGAGAAAGAGAAATGGTGTGCAGTCACTCCAAAACAGGTCAATTTGGCTCCTGAAAGATGAACAGTGACTAGTGTATACATCTATTATTATAAACAACTCAATTAGCGAAGTAGTAAGCATTCGCTTCTCACCAATGCAACCCGGGTTCGATCGTCGGACCGGGAAGTATGTGGGATGGTACGGTGGTCTCCACATCGGACATGTGGTTTTCTCCTGGTACTCCGGTTTCCTCCCACATGAATGACCACATTTACGCTTTCATCCGCGACAACGAGAGTGATTAATATAAGTTGTCAAATCTTGCTTCGCAATCGTTGTAAAATAGATAAAGTTTAAATAATATACATGTAATAGCAATAATATAGATGTATTATATCTAGATGGTGATTGAGCTTATTTACCCTCGCCGCCGGCGAACCATGTGGGCGAGCGCATTATATCTAACATGACCTGTTTTTCTTTTATAGCAGAGCGATGTACATTATTGTGTAGTAGCAGGCGGATCTGTAGTCCAGTAGTTAACCGTTTGACTGGTAATCCAGGGATCGCCTAAGGGCACAATCGTAACGACTCCAGTGGGGCTCGAACCCAGCGCCTAAAGTGAACACGCTACAAAAGGTTCGTCTATGACAATGCCACTTACTGTTTTACAGAACGATTATCTCTTGTCTTTGCTAGAAGTAAGTCCATGACAATGCCACTTACTGTTTTACAGAAAGATTATCTCTTGTCTTTGCTAGAAGTAAGTCCATGACAATGCCACTTACTGTTTTACTGAAAGATTATCTCTTGTCTTTGCTAGAAGTTAGTCCATGACAACGCCACTTACTGTTTTACAGAAAGATTATCTCTTGTCTTTGCTAGAAGTTAGTCCATGACAACGCCACTTACTGTTTTACTGTAAGATTATCTCTTGTCTTTGCTAGAAGTTAGTCCATGACAATGCCACTTACTGTTTTACAGAACGATTATCTCTTGTCTTTGCTAGAAGTAAGTCCATGACAACGCCACTTACTGTTTTACTGAAAGATTATCTCTTGTCTTTGCTAGAAGTAAGTCCATGACAATGCCACTTACTGTTTTACAGAAAGATTATCTCTTGTCTTTGCTAGAGGTAAGTCCATGACAACGCCACTTACTGTTTTACTGAAAGATTATCTCTTGTCTTTGCTAGAAGTAAGTCCATGACAATGTCACTTACTGCTTTACAGAACGATTATCTCTTGTCTTTGCTAGAAGTTAGTCCATGACGATGCCACTTACTGTTTTACTAAAAGAGTATCTCTTGTCTTTGCTAGAAGTAAGTCCATGACAATGTCACTTACTACTTTACAGAACGATTATCTCTTGTCTTTGCTAGAAGTTAGTCCATGACAATGCCACTTACTGTTTTACTGAAAGATTATCTCTTGTCTTTGCTAGAAGTTAGTCCATGACAACGCCACTTACTGTTTTACAGAACGATTATCTCTTGTCTTTGCTAGAAGTTAGTCCATGACAATGCCACTTACTGTTTTGCCGAAATATTATCTCTTGTCTTTGCTAGAAGTTAGTCCATGACAATTCCCCTTACTGTTTTACAGAACGATTATCTCTTGTCTTTGCTAGAAGTTAGTCCATGACAACGCCACTTACTGTTTTACTGAAAGATTATCTCTTGTCTTTGCTAGAAGTAAGTCCATGACAATGTCACTTACTGCTTTACAGAACGATTATCTCTTGTCTTTGCTAGAAGTAAGTCCATGACAACGCCACTTACTGTTTTACAGAATGATTAGCTCTTGTCTTTGCTAGAAGTTAGTCCATGACGATGCCACTTACTGTTTTACTGAAAGATTATCTCTTGTCTTTGCTAGAAGTAAGTCCATGACAACGCCACTTACTGTTTTACTAAAAGAGTATCTCTTGTCTTTGCTAGAAGTAAGTCCATGACAATGTCACTTACTACTTTACAGAACGATTATCTCTTGTCTTTGCTAGAAGTTAGTCCATGACAATGCCACTTACTGTTTTACTGAAAGATTATCTCTTGTCTTTGCTAGAAGTTAGTCCATGACAACGCCACTTACTGTTTTACAGAACGATTATCTCTTGTCTTTGCTAGAAGTTAGTCCATGACAATGCCACTTACTGTTTTGCCGAAATATTATCTCTTGTCTTTGCTAGAAGTTAGTCCATGACAATTCCCCTTACTGTTTTACAGAAAGATTATCTCTTGTCTTTGCTAGAAGTTAGTCCATGACAATGACACTTACTGTTTTACAGAAAGACTTTCACTCGGGTTGACCAGTAGCATGTCCCTAACAATACCCAGTATTTCACCAACCTCGTACATAATGCCCATATACAACAGGAACGGAAAGTTAACAGCTAATCTGAAAGAATGAATATAAAATACGGGTCAGTGGTCGAATGGTTGACATGTTGGACTGCGAATAATGGAATATAAGGTTGTATATACGTAAATAGGCAGAAGTGCATCCGCGGTCGAATGTAGTCCCAATGACTAATATAGTTAATTATTCTTTTTGATAAAAATGCATTTTCATGACAGGCAGTGTATAGTTGTTGTGTTTTATGAGAATTATGTGACTTGAGAAGACTTCAGACTAGTTGATGTGTAGAAAAGATGTGGTATAAGAATTCAGGTCATTGCAAACTGAAGGTCGGTATACTGTATTATTTGGCGGAGGAATACAGTGTGTAAACACAGTGACGTTATTCACAGGCGAGAACTGGTTATTTGAAACTTAAAATTTGAAATATTCTTGGTGTTTCAGGCTGCATTGAATACCTCATCACAGTGGATGTGGTATCAGAAGAAATGAAAGATTGGAAATATAAATGAACATACTGTATGCTTTTACTTTTTACTATGCATTTAATAGGCAATTTATGTGTTGTTTTACTGTCAGATTAGTGCAGTGGTTAGCGCGCTCGCTTCTCATCAATGCGACCCGGGTTCGATCCTCGGACAGGGATGTATGTGAGATGGTACGATGGTCGCCAGATCGGACTGGTGGGTTTTCTCCGGGTACTCCGGTTTCCTCCCACACGAATGACCACATTTACGTTTTCATCCGTGCTAACGAGAGTGATTAATATAAGTTGTTAGAACTTGCTTCGCAATCGTTGTAAAATAAACAAAGTATAAATAAAAAAACTATAAATCGATGTATCATGTAGTGGTGTTATACACCGGGCATGTAAACGAACAAGGGATGATTCTGGAGTTGGAACGTATTCTGTATCTTGAACATCATCTATCTTCCAAAACATGAAACGACTAATATGCTTCTGGATAAATTTACCAGTGAACGACGAATACTAAACGCATAAAAAAGCAAATACCATTAAAGTTAGTGCTTCAAATATGCTTCTGTTTGTTTCAACAAGGTATTGCAAATATGCAACATTTACAATTGTTATCCTTCTAAATTTACATACTAGTAATCAAAACACCAAATACAAGAAACAGAAGATTTACGTTCATAATCAGTCTACATCCGTTATGTCGAATTCCGTCGGACCGAACAAAATACTTCGACATAACCGAAGTTTGACTTAACAAAATTATATATAAACTGAGTCTGTTTTATGTCAAATGATAGTGTCTGAAACGGGATTTTGATCCGACTTCAAGATAACCGGCTAATTCGACTTAACCGACTTTGACATAGCGGATGTAGACTGTAATAGTAATTTAATATTAGGTCTTTTAGAAAAATTCGGGAGTTTGTTTTAAATTATTTAACCCAGTTAAAACATCAGTTCAATGTTTCTGCTCTCTGTTTTATATCGATGTGTAATTGTTAAGAATTATTCAGATCTACAACATTGTAAATGCGAGACATTTCTAGGAAATTAGCCAAACAGGCCGACTATAACTTTAGTCCAATGTATAAAGGGCAAATCAGTTGATACAAGACATAAATAGTCCAATGGATAACGGGCTGTTGACAGTTGATACAAGACATAAATAGTCCAATGGATAACGGGCTGTTGACAGTTGATACAAGAAATATATAGTCCAATGGATAACGGGCTGTTGACAGTTGATACAAGAAATATATAGTCCAATGGATAACGGGCTGTTGACAGTTGATACAAGAAATATATAGTCCAAGGGATAACGGGCTGTTGACAGTTGATACAAGACATATATAGTCCAATGGATAACGGGCTGTTGACAGTTGATACAAGACATATATAGTCCAATGGATAACGGGCTGTTGACAGTTGATACAAGACATAAATAGTCCAATGGATAACGGGCTGTTGACAGTTGATACAAGAAATATATAGTCCAATGGATAACGGGCTGTTGACAGTTGATACAAGAAATATATAGTCCAATGGATAACGGGCTGTTGACAGTTGATACAATACATTTATAGTCCAATGGATAACGGGCTGTTGACAGTTGATACAAGAAATATATAGTCCAAGGGATAACGGGCTGTTGACAGTTGATACAAGAAATATATAGTCCAATGGATAACGGGCTGTTGACAGTTGATACCAGAAATGTATAGTCCAATGGATAACGGGCTGTTGACAGTTGATACAATAACTATAATAACATATTATAAAGCTTAAATGACAAGGTTATGTGTTAAAACTAAAACAGTTGACCTTTGTTTATGACGTGAGAGATACGACACTAAATGGTTGCATATCTTCCCTACAGAAAATAGGACGTCATCGAAGAACCTGGCTGGCGTATTGAGGAACCTGGAAGAGAATAGTACATACACGAGTTACTGTCCTTGAATACTCATAAAAGTGGATTGGTTCTCTTAATTGGTTTCATCTGCGTTGTTTCCATTGCACCACATGCCATCCGTGTTTCTCCTTTTATAATTATTAAATTATTATGTATAGGATATAAGCAGAAAACGATCCAATATGTAAAATATTGGACAGTGTGAGGCGCGTTGCGACGAAGACAGTACCAATATTTTACATATTCGATCCGTTTGAGGCTTATATCTTACTTAAGACACACACTTATACAACAAGATCCTAGTAATTAAAATTGTTAATTTCGTACATTTACGCGTAGTATTTAATATAATACTCTGGCCTTTTTACACCAGTTCAATATTAATAATAATGTACTGCAATTTAGATTTTTAGATCTAGAGAGATGTCCTACAGCATATCAAATGGATATTAAAATGTACAGTAAATATTATGTTTGTCAATCAATTCAAACGATTTTGTATATATGTATTCTACAGCAGCATCTTACTAGTGAACAACGGTCATATTATTTGGCTGTCCGATTAGCGCAGTGGTTAGCGCGCTCGCTTCTCACTAATGCATCCCGAGTTCGATCCTCGGACCGGGAAGTATGTGAGATGGTAAGATGGTCGCCAGATCGGACAGGGGGGTTTTCTCCGGGTACTCCAGTTTACTCCCACACCAATGACCACATATACGCTTCCATCCGCGCCAACGAGAGTGATTAATATAAGTTGTTAGAACTTGCTTCGCAATCGTTGTAAAATAAATAAAGTTTAAACTAACAGTCAAACAAGTCTAACTAACACGAGCAATATATATTTCGCATAAATACAGACATATGAGCATGTTACGAGCTACCTGACTTCAGTCCCAGTATAATAATTACTAACTAACAAAATTCTTCGACATAACCGAAATTTGACGTAACGAAATTCGATATAAACGGACCCACTTATATGCAACGTGATAGTGTCTGAAACGGAACTTTGATCCGACTTCGAGATAACCGGAGAATTCCACATAACCGACTTTGACATAACGGATGTAGACTGTACTTTGTATTGTCAATGGAATTAGTAAAAAAACATTGACGGGTTGCTCTCTATGTTGAGTATTTGTACATTTATATTATGATGCTTTTCGAGAAATAAAAACAATTTATCATTTACTAAAACTTTATTTATTTTATAACGATTGCGAAGCAAGTTCTAACAACTTATAGTAATCACTCTCATTGGCGCAGATGAAAGCGTATATGTGGTCATTCGTGTAGGTGGAAACCGGAGTACCCGGAGAAAACCCACCTGTCCGATCTGGCGACCATCGTACCATCTCACAAACTTCCCAGTCCGAGGATCGAACCCGGGTTGCATTGGTGAGAGAGCGCGCTAACCACTGCGCTAATCGGACAGCCTACATTTACTACAGCATAAATATTTACCACATGTTCTCCTTCAACCAGACGGCTCCTTGTCCGTCTCCTATCTCTACAGCCAGATCTTGCAGACGACTGCTGAGGTATTCCAAACGTTTCTGACATGTTTGTAGCTCCGCTTGTCGATGCCACGAGGGAGTATATGTAGCCATTGTACCCACGTGACATGCGTGATTCCTGGTGTACCTTCCTGTAGCGTATATCCTCTAGCCTACGTCATTGCCTAGTCTGAAGGTATAATGTGCTATGTCAAATTCTACAAATTTATTTTAACTCGATTGCGAAACAAGTTATTACAACTTATATAAATCACTCTCGAGACCTCATTCCTGATGGATCCATCGCCACGAGGGGGGAGAGAAGAGGCAACGTGGAAATTAAATACATTGCCTAAGGGCATAATCGTAACGGCTCCAGCGGGGCTCGAACTCCGGACCTTTCGCATCTTTCTCCTTAGATTAGATATACAGAAAATAACAGAAACTAATACATACGGAGTAACTAAGAAGTTGGATACCATGGTAACCCTTACTATATCTAAATAAATGGTATTTGTGTTTTACGTTTATTTATCGTCGCTACCGGTTGCCCATATGAGCGACGCCTCCTGACGAGATTAGTCATTTTAGATTTTTGGAAGATAGTGCAATGATACAGACAGAGACCCATTCCAGAGTCTCCTCTGGTTCTTTTACGTGCACGATGTAAAGCACCGACACGAGACCTCGGTTTAAAGTTACATCTGAACGACTGTTAATTTTATTATGGTCAGACAGCGGATCGAACCTGCGGTCCTTGGATTACCAGTCCAGCGTGTTAACAACTGGACTACATATCCGTCTGTAAAAATAAATGTTGAAATTAAGCTACCTATATATATCAATAGTTGGTACTATGTCCTTCATTACAACTACTATATAATTGTCCAAATTACGTCAGTTGCATTAGTAGGTAGAGCTTAAACTAGCCAAGGTACACTCATTAAGCTGTTTAGGTTTAGAAAGAGAAAACCACAAACATGAGTCTTTCAAACATAATACCATTGTCACGATAGAGTGCCATATTTCTTAATATTAAGTACTGCATTGTGATTTTAATTATAGTATGATAGATTTATCGTTGTCTGTAACATGATCAAAATGTAGCTTGTTGTCTTTTTGATATTGACATCTGAGGTCGTTGTCGTTCATAAATTCCCATACGTTTCTTTGGTTGGTTTTTGGGGGTTTAAAGTTGCACCAACATTTTAGGTCATTTGGCGACTCCTATGCTATAATTGATGGAGCTATTTCATGCATGGACGGACACTCGAGTTGAACCAACGACCAGTGGGATTCGAACTTAATGCGGTGAGTGGCAAGAGATTTGAAGTCAACTGCCTATACCGCTCGGCCGCTAAAAACACAAACACAAAAACAAACATAGTGATTAATATAATGTGGGTTTCGTATGTCACCGCTAGTTGTGTTTCCGGTTACATTACCTGTACATATATCATCAACTTTGTACAGCTATCCTAGAAGGAAACATGTATTCGTTTATAGGCCTACTAGGGTTGACAACAACTATTCGAATATTCGTTCAAACGTCCGATTATTCGAATACTGCTCCAGTATTCGAATATTCGGGAAGAAATATTACATTCTCCTCAAAAATGTCACCCGGTCAGTCACACGTTTGAAAATGCTTGACTCGCTCTGAGAATAAGAAAACTGCTAGGGGTAGTATATGCACATTGTATTTACCATTTTCGGGTACAATATCAATAATCATTTGAAGAAGATGACGTTTACGCGTAAAACAGAAATTAGGTAATTAGTTTGGCAATTTTTATAAGAGTGAGTGATTTTGAGTTTTTGGTAGAATTCCATAAATATTCGAATATTCAAATACCTGTTCAACCGAATATTCGAATAGTTTAATCGCTATTCCTTGCCATCCCTAGTTTATACAAATTTATTTTAGCTCGATTGCGAAACAAGTTCTTTCAACTTTAATCACTCTCGAGACCTCATTCCTGATGGAATCCATCGCCATGAAGGAGAGAGAAGAGGCAACGTGGAATTTAAATGCCTTGCTCCAGCGTCGCTCGAACTCCGGATCTTTCGCACTTGAAGCGAAAGCGTTACCAATGCGCTATCACGACTTCCACAAACATATATTGAATTCAATGAGAAACATTAATTGGTTTCCTCAGTTTTTATCGTTGTTTCCTTTGCACCACATGCTATCAATTTGTATCCGTTTTCTCATCTATATGATTCTTAAATCTCGGAAGGAAATTGAACAGTGTATCCATTGGGAACCGTCAAAAATTAGTTATCAATTAATGAACACGATATTGGTATAAATATATTTATATTCGATCAGTATAAGCTATTGTGGACGGCTTGGAGACGGTTTCTTCTAGTCCACAACACACGCAGTTACCACAGTGCCGACTGTGACACCGACCACTCTTGTCATCGCAAATGTGATACTGCAAACAAGAAATAAGTTCCACCAAGCTAAGCCACAGTGTCTCCCTAAGATCAACACGACCCATATCACCGACACAGACAGGACCAACAAGTTCATGTCCCTCATCGAGGATATCGCCCCAGCCAATGCTGGCATATCTGCAGAAGCTAGATGGAGCCACCTTAGCTCAACCATCCACAAATCTGCCATCGATGCCTATGGGAAGAAGGAAAAACGAAATGTTGACTGGTATGAAGCAAATGCACAAGTTCTGAAACCTGTGACAGAAAGTAAAAGGCAGGCCCTCGTCAACTGAAAGAAAGCGCCAACCCAGCAAAACTTGGAATCACTCAGGAAATCCAGGAGTGAATGCCAGAAGACAGCCAGGAAATGTGCCAACAACTATTGGCTCCAGCTATGCTCCACCATAGAGCATGCTTCCTCCTCCGGCAACATAAAGTCCATGTACGACGGCATCAAACAGGCCACTGGTCCCAATGTGAAGAAAACGGCTCCACTCAAAACCAAGTCAGGCGAGGTAATCACCGACCGAAGCAAGCAGATGGAGAGATGGGTAGAGCATTACCTTGAACTGTACTCCACAGAAAACACAGTCTCCGAGGAGGCCCTCAACAGTATCCCGACACTTCCCGTACTTGAGGAGCTCGACAGCGAGCCAACCATGGCTGAACATGAAAAAGCCATCAAAGCCCCCACCAGCGGAAAAGCAGCAGGAACTGATGCTATACCACCTGAGCTGATTAAACAAGGGAAGCCAGCTCTACTACCACTTCTCCATGAACTTCTCTGCCTATGCTGGAAGGAAGGCGAGGTGCCACAAAACATGCGCGATGCAAAGATAGTCACACTCTTCAAGAATAAGGGTGACAGGAGCGACTGCAACAACTATCGCGGCATATCCCTACTCAGCATTGTTGGCAAAGTATTTGCTCGGGTTATTCTCGCAAGACTGCAGGTGGTAGCAGAGCGCATATACCCAGAATTCCAATGTGGTTTCCGATCTGGCCGATCCACCGTCGACATGATCTTTTCAGTGAGGCAACTCCAGGGAAAGTGTAGGGAGCAACAACAGCCACTGTACCTCGCATTCGTGGACCTAACAAAGGCGTTCGACCTGGTCAGTCGTTGTGGACTTTTCAAACTGCTACACAATATTGGATGTCCACCAACATTGCTAGGCATGATCACGTCGTTCCACAAAGACACGAAGAGCACCGTCAGCTTCGACGGCGACACTTCCAAGCCTTTTCCCATCCTCAGTGGAGTCAAGCAAGGCTGCGTCCTCGCACCGACGCTCTTCTGCATCCTCTTCTCACTCCTCCTGACATATGCCTTCAAGTCCTCCTCTGACGGTGTCTACATCCACACCCGACACGATAGCAAGCTATACAACTTGGCCCGCTTGCGCGCCAAAACCAAATCAATTCGTGTCCTACTCAGGGAGATGCTGTTCGCTGACGATGCAGCCCTCGCAAGCCACACACACGATGGCCTCCAGCACCTCATGGATCAGTTCTCCAATGCATGCCGTGAGTTTGCCCTAACCATCAGCATAAAGCAGATCCAGCTCCCATAGCCATTAACGGCTCTACACTCGCCATGGTCGACAACTTCAGATATCTAGGATCACTGATATCCAACAACCTGTCCCTCGATGCTGAGATCAATGCACGCATTGGGAAAGCAGCCACCGTCATGTCAAAACTCACCAAGAGAGTCTGGGAGAACAGAAACCTAACGCTGAACACCAAGTTGAAGGTCTACCAGGCCTGCATACTCAGCACGCTCCTCTACGGCAGTGAGTCATGGACGACATATGCCAGACAAGAGACAAAGCTGAACTCATACCATATGAGGTGCCTTCGCAGGATCTTGGGAATCACTTGGGAAGATAGGGTCACCAATACAGAGGTCCTCAGCAGAGCGAGTTCAACAACCATCTATGCAATGCTCAGTGAACGCCGCCTGCGCTGGCTAGGTCATGTCCGACGCATGGATAAAGGACGCATCCCCAAAGATATACAGTACGGTCAACTTGAAAAAGGATCATGTCCTACTGGTCGCCCCCACCTAAGATACAGGGACGCTTGTAAGAGGGACCTGCGTTCAGCGCAAATCAACATAGAGTATTGGGAGGACACAGCATCAAACCGGTCATCATGGAGACACGTTGTGAAAGCTGGGGTCAGACGAGCCGAGGCTGAGCGAACTCGGCTTCGTGAGCAGAAACGACAGAAGCGAAAGGCATCAACCAAACTGGATGACTCGATCTTCACCTACGATGACTGCAACAGAGACTACGTGTATTGTAATGCGTTCTCATTCGAGGTTAAGCAGGACTGTGTAAAGCGTATCGACGTTTCCCGACCCACCCGCCCTTTTATGTTGTGATATGTTGTTATCATAAATTATTTTCTCTGTTGCAGATGAAACGAATTTCTGTCATACTATACCTATCGATCATAATGATGTAACATTGTGTTTCACGACATGTGAGTGATGCTGGAGAGAGTGAAATGATGGTTCTGGACAATAAGTGTGACACTCTATAACGGCAGTGTCGCATCAATTTCTATTCCCAGTGTTGTTATAACTGCATAGACACCCAGCTACATTCTGTAGCAAGATGTTTGGAGGAACCAGCATGTGTATGAATTGATTATGTTTGTGTAATGTAATAAAACGATACGTTTGATACGTAGCCTGTGCGACCAATTCTTATACAAGTGTTTGTTATTTTACATTGGGAAATAATTGGTAAATTATTTATAGTGGTGATTTATAATTATATAAGTTAGATTATAAATAATTTATGTTTGGCTGAATGGAATGATAGAAAACATAACCACATACCACGTACCATACCGCTACACCTGGTTAGCAAACAATAAATAACTGAATATTAAATGATAAATTAGAGCGACCCGGAAGAGATGTATGTTCATTACTCAATGGAGGTAATCGCGTGATACTGTCTGTTTATATGTAGGTTAATTCAGATTACTCCGATAAATAATTATGTGCAGGTCCAAAGGTGAGATGTAACGGTAAATATGTACTCTTTGTGAAGAAACGGATCTGTAATCCAGTGGTTAACACGTTGGACTGGTAATCCAGGGATCGCAGGTTCGATCCCACCTCTGACACTAATAAAATGAATAGTCTTTGAGATGGGACTTTGGTTACCCATATGAGCGACGCCTCCTGAAGAGATTAGTCATTTTAGATTTTGGAGGATAGTGCAATGATACAGACAGAGACTCATTCCAGAGCCTCCTCTGGTTCTTTTACGTACACGGTGTAAAGCAAAGACACGAGACCTCGGTTTAACGTCCCATCTGAAAGACTGTTACTTTTATTATGGTCAGACGGGGGATCGAACCTGCGACCCCTGGATTACCAGTCCAGCGTGTTACCACTGGACTACAGATCCGTCTGTTGGATTATGCAGTATAATAGGAAATTACATTAATGTAGAAATGTGTTGCTTTTTTAACGAGTTAGTGTCGCTTTAAGAATCTGAAGAGTGATACGTAAATGTATGCAACTTGTGTATTTTTTGTTTTGAGATGACCCCTCAATTTATCTTTCATTTTATCAGATTAGGATCTCAAAATTGGATCCAGATTAACGTATTAAGCTCTTTAAGACTATTTAAGCTCTTCAAATTTGGAGGAAAATAAAAAAACATGTTTTAGTCAACATTACAGTTAATCATATTCAAAGAGCAAGAGTATAAAAAATACCACTGTAACCTATCAATCACTGATGGTCACGGGTTCGAGCCCCACTCAGACCGTGTCTCTTTATATGAACTAGTTGGCAGTTTCTTACGAAGGTTGGTGCACCAAGTACTGGTTAACCACTGAAGCCTACACATGAAAGTTGTTGTTAAAGGTAAACTACCCGCCTCTCAAATGGGCAACAGGTAGCGACATTAAATAAACTTAAATAACAAAACAAAAAACTGCGTGTTTATTGTGAGATTTAAAATTAGGTCGGTGTGCCTTTACAATAACGTATGCAATGGACGTTTTCAAGTCCACGACAATATACGTTGCTAATCTATGGGCATTTCTCCAGAGGTGTATTTATCTTATTATAAAAATCTGAAGCTCAACATTATTTTATTCACTATTATAAATATTCCAACTTAAACTTATGAAAGGATTAGTTTCTGAACATTTGTGTCACGTTGCATAATGCTCACGACCTTTAAAGGGTATCGATGATCAATAGCTCCTTATTGTATGCCTATATTCAACCTTGAATGAACTGTACATTAACTAGATACTTGGAACTGTGTAATAACTAGATACTTGGAACTGTGTAATAACTAGATACTTGGAACTGTGTAATAACTAGATACTTGGAACTGTGTAATAACTAGATACTTGGAACTGTGTAATAACTAGATACTTGGAACTGTGTAATAACTAGATACTTGGAACTGTGTAATAACTAGATACCCGTATTAAAGTGTCACTACGTTAATGCACCGACACTAGCCCAACCCTTTCAGTTATTCATATCACTATAACGGTGCGAGTTATCATTGTAATCGTTAAATAGAAAAACACCTTATCTATAATACAACATAATTATTAAATATACTAATCTGTAGTTGATGATGTGATGATGATGAGGATGATGATGATGATGATAATGATGATGATGGTGATGATGATGATGTGATGAAGATGATGATGATGATGTTGTTGCTGTTGTTGTTATTTGATGCTGAATACAGTGTTGCATCGACGTATGCTTTTCCGCACACGAGATACCACATTGGCCGGGTGATATAGGTCGTTAATCTCAAATAAATTTCCCTTCGTATGCCATTGATGGTGTCGAACTATTCTATAAGAGGAAGCTATCGAAATGGCTCACGGAAGATGTCTGCCTCCGCTAAGAGGGAGCTATCTAAATGGCTCACGGAAGATGTCTGCCTCCGCTAAGAGGAAGCTATCGAAATGGCTCACGGAAGATGTCTGCCTCCGCTAAGAGGAAGCTATCGAAATGGCTCACGGAAGATGTCTGCCTCCGCTAAGAGGAAGCTATCGAAATGGCTTACGGAAGATGTCTGCCTCCGCTAAGAGGAATCTATCGAAATGGCTTACGGAAGATGTCTGCCTCCGCTAAGAGGAAGCTATCGAAATGGCTCACGGAGATGTCTGCCTCCGCTAAGAGGAAGCTATCGAAAGGGCTTACGGAAGATGTCTGCCTCCGCTAAGAGGAAGCTATCGAAATGGCTTACGGAATATGTCTGCCTCCGCTAAGAGGAAGCTATCGAAATGGCTTACGAAGATGTCTGCCTCCGCTAAGAGGAAGCTATCGAAATGGCTTACGGAAGATGTCTGCCTCCGCTAAGAGGAAGCTATCGAAATGGCTTACGGAAGATGTCTGCCTCCGCTAAGAGGAAGCTATCGAAATGGCTCACGGAAGATGTCTGCCTCCGCTAAGAGGAAGCTATCGAAATGGCTCACGGAAGATGTCTGCCTCCGCTAAGAGGAAGTTATCGAAATGGCTCACGGAAGATGTCTACCTCCGCTAAGAGGAAGTTATCGAAATGGCTTACGGAAGATGTCTGCCTCCGCTAAGAGGAAGCTATCGAAATGGCTTACGGAAGATGTCTGCCCCAGTATCGAAATGGCTTACGGAAGATTATGCCTCCAGCTATCGAAATGGCTTACGGAAGATGTCTGCCCCCGCTAAGAGGAAGCTATCGAAATGGCTTACGGAAGATATCTGCCCCAGCTATCGAAATGGCTTACGGAAGATGTATGCCTCCGCTAAGAGGAATCTATCGAAATGGCTTACGGAAGATGTCTGCCTCCGCTAAGAGGAAGCTATCGAAATGGCTCACGGAAGATGTCTGCCTCCGCTAAGAGGAAGCTATCGAAATGGCTCACGGAAGATGTCTGCCTCCGCTAAGAGGAAGCTATCGAAATGGCTCACGGAAGATGATCGCCCCCGCCAATAACAGCTGGGTCGCGTGCTATCACATAAAATTGTATTTGTGACTTTAAACCCCTAGAATAAACGCAAACTTCCATTACTTTGATTTTATTTATTTATTAATTATTTATTTATATAAATTTCTTTTAGGTCGATTGCGAAACAAGTTCTTACATCATTAGATTAGTCGTTCTCCATACCACATTGCTGGTGGAATATATCGCCATGAGGGAAAGCGAAAAGGCAATGTGGATTAAGCGTCTTACTTAACGACATCACAACCGTGTTTCCGGTGGGTTTCGTACTCACAACCTCTCGATTACGAGACGAACGTCGTATCCATTACACCACGAACACTCCACAAACTGGTTTGTACTCACAACATCTCGATTACGATACGAACGTCGCTTCCATTACACCACGAACACTCCACAAACTGGTTTGTACTCACAACATCTCGATTACGAGACGAACGTCGTATCCATTGCACCACGAACGCTCCACAACCTGGTTCGAACTCACAACCTCTAGATTACGATACGAACGTCGTATCCATTACACCACGAACGATCCACAACCTTGTTCGTACTCACAACCTCTAGATTACGATACGCACGTCGTATCCATTGCACCACGAACACTCCACAACCTGGTTCGTACTCACAACATCTAGATTACGATACGAACGTCGTATCCATTGCACCACGAACACTCCACAACCTGGTTCGTACTCACAACATATAGATTACGATACGAACGTCGTATCCATTGCACCACGAACACTCCACAACCTGGTTCGTACTCACAACATATTGATTACGGGACGAACGTCGTATCCATTACACCACGAACACTCCACAAACTGGTTCGAACTCACAACCTCTCGATTACGATACGAACGTCGTATCCACTACACCATGGAAATCCACAACAGCTGATAACTTCAACATCAACGAGGTACTCCTCAACGTCACTGACGACATCTACTTATAGACTTAGAACTGATAACCTACCATCAAGTATGTCTACTGCTGTGATGAGACAGGTTGATGTTCGCGACTGATAACCATTGATCTATGTGCATTGGTCGTCTAACATCTGTGCTCTATGTTCAATTTGGTTGTTCTTTCGTCTTGTTTGTGATTGGGTTTAACGTCCCATACAGAGCTTATGTCATATGTGGATTGCCCAGCAGCTATTATTGGTGGAGGAAGACACCTGGGTGTCCCTCCGAGCAGTCTGGAATTATTCATTTCTATGGACAGCTGGGTAGAACCACTCACTTTTCACACAAGAGAGCGGGATAGCGTCTTCACTTGAAATAATTCGACCTAGTAGAGTAAGTATGTGGAGTCCGTGGTCCAGTGTTAGAGCGTCGGATTTGGAATCAATCGGTCCCGGGTTCGATACTCGGTCAGGCCACGTATGTAGTGTCATTGAGCAAGGCACCTCACACACATTGCTTAGTACTGGTTAACCACTTAGGTCGGCTAAGCTTGCCCAGGAAAACATGTCTACGTCCCCGCAAGGGGTTTGTCATTAATGGAACATTCATAGAACATACATATATACAAACATACTCCAGTTGGTGTCTACATGGTATCTATTGTATTGGCCAAATCATCACATTGAATTACATTGAATGTAGTATCAGCGATATATCAGTAAGCATTTAATGAAACTTGAACCCTGCCTGTGTATTGAAGATTGTATTTCAATGTATATACGTATACAATCTGAATACTATCCGTTAACGTTAGTTTTGTCAAAGATATGTATCGATCACATTTGTGATGCAAACAAGACTTATAAAAAGGCTTTTTTCACCATTGTAGTATCGTATGCGACTATAGTGTATGCAGATTCAAAATATTATATTGCTATTTAAAGCGGGACTACGTCGCAAAAAGCAAATACATGCATTTTGTTCACGTATGAATGCATTGCTACTAAGAATTCTTCCGAATACATTCGAACACAAACATTGAATCAATAAACAGTGTTTAGATGGTCTATAAACTTTCAAAATTGAAAGTAGGATTTCATATAACAGTCACTCCTGCACCTGAATTGACGTATTGTGTGTCATTGGAGTACTAAACGCGAGATAATGTCGTTTAGAGATACAGTAACTAAGATTAGTATACACATAAATATGTATAGGCACGCATGTGAGATATAACGGTAAATATGTACCATAAATCGTGTTATTCAGGATACACGAGTTGTATTACGCATGGATGTCGACCCTATTTACATTATTTTGTTATGTCAACAAACCGCGTATACGTTTGTTTATTCGTTGAAATACTCAGTTTTTGAGGCAAATATTTGAAAACAAATTATACCACATAATTAGGAAAATACATTCTGTAGAAATTTGCATCTTCACTGATGCAGTGTCGCTTTAACTACAGATGCTAAGCGCATCATATTAATGATCGTACCATCGCCATTATTGCTAGTTCAGTTTGATCTGACTCTGTTAGAGGTCATTCGAATATTCATACGGCAATTTAACTTGCCGATCGTATCTTTTTAAATATAACAATTAACAGCTACGGCTCAATGTTGCCTTGTATATAACAATATAGTTACATGATATAGTGTGTGATAGTGTGTGATATACAGTCTATATCCGCTATGTCAAAATCGGTTATGTCGAATTCTCCGGTTATCTCGAAGTCGGATCAAAGTCCTGTTTCAGACACTTATCATTTTACATATAACTGGCACCGTTTATATCGAATATCGTTAAGTCAAACTTTAGTTATGTCGAAGTATTTTGCTCGGTTCGACGAAATTCGACATAACGGATGTAGACTGTATATAACTGTGATAAGTCTCATATAATGCATTAACATTGAATGACTATGTACTGTTGTTCATACTTTGTTTTATAATAAGCTATGTACCTAAAGATTGAAACTAGTCTACTGTTGAAAATAAGTAACTTATAATAGTTTAAACTTTATTTATTTTACAACGATTGCGAAGCAAGTTCTAACAACTTATATTAATCACTCTCGTTGGCACGGATGAAAACGTAAATGTGGTCATTCGTGTGGGAGGAAACCGGAGTACCCGGAGAAAACCCACCAGTCCGATCTGGCGACCACCGTACAATCTCACATACTTCCCGGTCCAAGGATCGAACCCAGGTTGCATTGGTGAGAAGCGAGCGCGCTAACCGCTACGCTAATCGGACAGCCGACAACCAAATAAGTAACTGTTGAGTAAGGTAAGTGCATTCCACCACTCAGCTTGGGTAGCCTACATTTACAAGTGTACCCTTGTCAATAAAGCGCACTGTCTATAAGTGTATGCAAATAATAGGTAACGAGGGGAGTTGTATCCGCACAAACTATACCACAATCCACAATACTACGCGAGATCGCAAACTAGCACATTGTACACCAATGCAACCTGGGTTCGATCCTCGGACCGGGAAGCATGTGAGATGGTACGGTGGTCACCAGATTGGACAGGTGGGTTTTCTCCGGGTACTCCGGTTTCCTCCCACACGAATGACCACATATACGCTTTCATCCGCGCCAAAAAACAAGAATGATTAATATAAGTTGTTAAAACTTGCTTCGCGTTGTAAAATAAATAAAGTTTAAACTTTATTTGAAACACGCCGAGCAGTTACACTATAACAAACATATGAGTCAAGGACTATAGCCAATATTTAGTATTCAAACACTCACGATAAGAGCTGAATTGACAGAGTTTAAGGGTCTCAGAAGCATTACTGAGATAACCGATACTACTCATAAAGGTCATGAGGATTGTTATTAATTGTAGGCGCTATATTGATGAATCCTTTGACGTGAGTGGATAGGTGGGCACCGATTCCTTTAGTGTACGTTGTACATGTGAACCCTTTGACGTGAGTGGATAGGTGGGCACCGATTCCTTTTAGTATATACATTGTACATGTGAACCCTTTGACGTGAGTGGGTAGGTGGGCACTGATTCCTTTTAGTGTATGTTGTACATGTATATGTGAACCCTTTGACGTGAGTGGATAGGTGGGCACCGATTCCTTTAGTGTACGTTGTACATGTGAACCCTTTGACGTGAGTGGATAGGTGGGCACCGATTCCTTTTAGTATATACATTGTACATGTGAACCCTTTGACGTGAGTGGGTAGGTGGGCACTGATTCCTTTTAGTGTATGTTGTACATGTATATGTGAACCCTTTGACGTGAGTGGATAGGTGGGCACCGATTCCTTTAGTGTACGTTGTACATGTGAACCCTTTGACGTGAGTGGATAGGTGGGCACCGATTCCTTTTAGTATATACATTGTACATGTGAACCCTTTGACGTGAGTGGGTAGGTGGGCACTGATTCCTTTTAGTGTATGTTGTACATGTATATGTGAACCCTTTGACGTGAGTGGATAGGTGGGCACCGATTCCTTTAGTGTACGTTGTACATGTGAACCCTTTGACGTGAGTGGATAGGTGGGCACCGATTCCTTTTAGTATATACATTGTACATGTGAACCCTTTGACGTGAGTGGGTAGGTGGGCACTGATTCCTTTTAGTGTATGTTGTACATGTATATGTGAACCCTTTGACGTGAGTGGATAGGTGGGCACCGATTCCTTTTAGTATATACATTGTACATGTGAACCCTTTGACGTGAGTGGGTAGGTGGGCACTGATTCCTTTTAGTGTATGTTGTACATGTATATGTGAACCCGTTGACGTGAGTGGATAGGTGGGCACCGATTCCTTTAGTGTACGTTGTACATGTGAACCCTTTGACGTGAGTGGATAGGTGGGCACCGATTCCTTTTAGTGTATGTTGTACATGTATATGTGAACCCTTTGACGTGAGTGGATAGGTGGGCACCGATTCCTTTTAGTGTACATTGTACATGTGAACCCTTTGACGTGAGTGAGTAGGTGGGCACCGATTCCTTTTAGTGTACATTGTACATGTGAACCCTTTGACGTGAGTGAGTAGGTGGGCACCGATTCCTTTAGTGTACGTTGTACATGTGAACCTTTGACGTGAGTGGATAGGTGGGCACCGATTCCTTTAGTGTACGTTGTACATGTGAACCCTGTGACGTGAGTGGATAGGTGGGCACCGATTCCTTTAGTGTACGTTGTACATGTGAACCCTTTGACGTGAGTGGATAGGTGGGCACCGATTCCTTTTGTGTACGTTGTACATGTGAACCCTTTGACGTGAGTGGATAGGTGGGCACCGATTCCTTTTAGTGTATGTTGTACATGTATATGTGAACCCTTTGACGTGAGTGGATAGGTGGGCACCGATTCCTTTTAGTGTACATTGTACATGTGAACCCTTTGACGTGAGTGAGTAGGTGGGCACCGATTCCTTTTAGTGTACATTGTACATGTGAACCCTTTGACGTGAGTGAGTAGGTGGGCACCGATTCCTTTTAGTGTACGTTGTGCATGTGAACCCTTTGACGTGAGTGGGTAGGTGGGCACTGATTCCTTTTAGTGTATGTTGTACATGTACATGTGAACCCTTTGACGTGAGTGGGTAGGTGGGCACTGATTCCTTTTAGTGTATGTTGTACATGTACATGTACATGTGAACCCTTTGACGTGAGTGAGTAGGTGGGCACTGATTCCTTTTAGTGTATGTTGTACATGTACATGTACATGTGAACCCTTTGACGTGAGTGGGTAGGTGGGCACTGATTCCTTTTAGTGTATGTTGTACATGTGAATCCTTTGACGTGAGTGGATAGGTGGGCACCGATTCCTTTTAGTGTACATTGTACATGTGAATCCTTTGACGTGAGTGGGTAGGTGGGCACCGATTCCTTTTAGTGTACATTGTACATGTGAATCCTTTGACGTGAGTGGGTAGGTGGGCACTGATTCCTTTTAGTGTACGTTGTACATGTGAACCCTTTGACGTGAGTGGGTAGGTGGGCACCGATTCCTTTTAGTGTACGTTGTACATGTGAATCCTTTGACGTGAGTTGGTAGGTGGGCACTGATTCCTTTTAGTGTACGTTGTACATGTGAACCCTTTGACGTGAGTGGGTAGGTGGGCACCTATTCCGTTTAGTGTACGTTGTACATGTGAATCCTTTGACGTGAGTTGGTAGGTGGGCACTGATTCCTTTTAGTGTACGTTGTACATGTGAACCCTTTGACGTGAGTGGGTAGGTGGGCACCGATTCCTTTTAGTGTACGTTGTACATGTTGTACCAATCGAGTCCTATATGAATACTCGCCCAGATGCATGTATACGGTGGCGGCGAGTATAAATAAACAATAAGGACCGATAAATAATAATAATCATATAATCATACGAATTAAGCGATGTACCCACTAAATCAAAGACCACAGTACACTAAATAATCTCGTCTATGGGCAAAAATGATTGTTTTTAGTTGAGGCTCCAGGACACTAAAATAAGACATTTTATCCCCATGCCACAATACCCCACCCACTTTGCAGCTATAGTAAGAAACGAATAGTTCCAGAAAAAATCAAAATGTTACCATTACCACTTATATATATAAATAGTTTGCTTACTTGCATATAAATCCAAATAAAACATTGCACAAAGTCCACACAGACGATTATTCAACCCCAAATATAAATATAACATTCAAATGTGACAGCATTTCCGTGACTGTAATCCGAGCTTATTGGATAATCGGGTGTTTTTTTGTAAGATATAATACATCGATATTGTAAGAAAGCTTTATTGTGATATAGATTTAAAGCTACCTTAGTTAGACTATAATAGCTGATAAAGCGTTGCATGCCCACACTGTAAATACAAGGCCAAACAAAAATATAAACATTTTGAATTTTAAATTACATGCACAGTCATTGAGTCTGGACAACTGTTTTCGTGTTCAAAACAACAAAACTAAAAAAGTATTTGCTTTTGTTTTTAAGAACACTGATACACTATAGGCTTGTCACTATACATATATATGCACTGCCCTGCCCATGCCCTGTCATGCCATGCCCTGTCCTGCGCCCTGCCCTGCGCCCTGCCCTGCACCCTGCCCTGCCATGCCTGCCAAACACATGCTGTTTACTAGAACTCGGATTTCCCATTAATCTAGTTAATAAGAGACAGCTATTCTGCTAATACCAAACTGCTGAGCAATACTGTTCTCATATATCAACCCAACATCACAACCAAATATTTATTTGGTATAAAGGCTTCTACTATTCTAATTTTGAGACATTGAGATCCGATCGGACACGTTTGACGAATGTCAAAAGACGAGTATTAGACGAGAGATAATATATGCAATAAATCAAGCTGTAGTCTCATTGGTGTGGGTCCTAGTATTTTACCGTTTATTTATCGTGACTACCTCTTCCCCATATGAGCAACTCTTCCTGAAGAAATTAGTCATTTTAGATTTTAAGGAGAAAATGTTAATATTATTAGGGTCAGACATACGGGAGCTCGAACCTGCTATCCATGGATTCACAGTCCAACTTGTAAATCACTGGGCTATTGACCCGTATTGTTGGTGTGTGGGGGGGGTTTACGTTTGTTTATCGTCGCTACCGAATATCCACACGAGCAACACATCCTGACGAGATTAGTCGTATTAGATTTTGGAACAAAGTGTAATGATATAGATATTCTAGAATCTCCTCTTGTTCATTTTCGTGCACTGTATAAAGCACCGACACGATATCGCGGCTTAATGTCCCATCGGAAAGACTGTTAATATTATTAGGGTCATACGGGTCATCGAACTAACGATCCAAGGATTCACAGTCCAAAGTGTTAACCACTGGACTACAGACGCGTTTTGTTGATTTTTTTGGTATTTAAGTCGCTACCGGTTGCCCATTTGAGCGACGGGCAGTTTACTTAACAACACCTTTCCTGGACAGGCTACTGCGGTTAACCAGTACTTAGTGCACCAACCTCCGTAAGAAACTGCCAAATTGTTCATATAGACCTTAGCAACTCGACCACAGAGGCGGTCGTTTTGTTGATGTGTTTCGAATTTATATAGGTGTCGTATATATAGGTCTGTCGTTTATATAGGGCTGTCGTTTTGTTGATGTGTTTCGAGTTTATATAGGTAGATCTATGTCGTTTATATAGGTCTGTCGTTTTGTTGATGTGTTTCGAGTTTTTATTTTTATTATTTAAGTTTATTTAACGTCGCTACCGGTTTTCCATTTGAGCGACGGGCAGTTTACCTAACAACACCTTTCCTGGGCAGGTTCGAGCGGTTAACCACTACATGTACTTGGTGCACCAACCTCCGTAAGAAACTGCCAACTTGTTCATATAAATGAGACACGATCTGAGCGGGGGCTCGAACCCGTGACCATCAGAGATGATAGGTTACAGTGGTATACAAGTCAGCGACCGTAACCACTCGACCACGTAGGCGGTAATTTGTTTCGAGTTTATATAGGTATGTCGTTTATATAGCTCTGTCATTTTGTGTGTGTTTTAGGTTTATTTTACGTCGCTACCGGTTGCCCATATGAGCGACGCCTCCTGAAGAGATTAGTTATTTTAGATTTTGGAGGATAGTGCATGATAAAGACAGAGACCCATTCCAGAATCTCCTCTGGTTCTTTTACGTGCACGATGTAAAGCACCGACACGAGACCTCGGTTTAACGTCCCATCTGAAAGACTGTTAATTTTATTAGGGTCAGACGGGGGATCGAACCTGCGATCCCTGGATTACCAGTCCAGCGTGTTACCACTGGACTACATATAGGTCTGTCTTTTCGAAGGCACTATAATTAAGTAACGTGCCAAAGGTCGCCCAATCGTTGATGCTTGACCCAGAGGTGTACACTTCGTGTCTTAGTGATTTGGGGGTAAATATTAGTGAAAACAGATATGATGTGTACTAAACGTCTAAATGTGTAACTCGTTGATTGAAAATGAATATCATTTCCTTCTCATATGTCCAAAATATTCAACATTACGATCAAAATACATAAAACGCTACAATTACACCCAGCCAACAAAACAAACATGTGCCCGTCTTATGTCAACAAACTCCAACATTACTTTGAACAATCTTTGCAAATTCATTTACCATGCTAACCTGTTAAGAAATGTAATGTAGTTAAAACTGCTGTTATGTGCCAATGGCATTGAAATATCAACTGGAATTATATACTCTTTGTTAAAAATCCATGTCTTTGTATTGAAAATGTTTGAAATTACAATAAACATATATACATGTTTTATGTTACAAACTTGTTGAATTGAATATATTCGGGGCTATCCAGAAGTTTATTAATCATTATCACCTTCATTGGAGATCAATGAAAATATACCGACTAGTGTCTGATATAAGCTGATATAGTCTTTAACTCTGACTAAAATATACATTGCATGAATTTGATATTATATCTCTAAATTCTGAACGATTGTGTACTTTACCTTGTCATTGATATGTTAAAAGTATGTATGTTATACATATGTGTACTGTTAGGCATAGTGCCTTTGCTTTAAGACAATCTATCTATATTTGGAAAGGGGCCATTCATTTATCGTCGCTCCCTGGTTAATCGGGGTGGCGCCTACATAAGCATATTAGTCATTTGTTATGAGTTGGAAGATAGTACTAGATACAAATGACGCTCCTATTCCAGAAGATCCCTGGTTCTTTATCATGCCCGGCACAAGTCTATGTACATATTGCAAATTCAACCATTCTTCTTGTAGATTTATGAATAGTCGCCTCTCCCGAGGCATGTGGGCGATTGAGTTCTCTAAGTAGATTATCTTTCTATGATGCTTCTGTAAACATCTTCTTCCTCTGATCTGGCAAGTTCTGCGATTATTTCTCTTTCGAAGATGGTCCTTTGTATGGCCACATTCCAAACTGTTAGTCATCTCGCTGCCGTATATAAATGGATCTGGCAGTTAGAAGTATTGTCATCTCTGTCGCTCCATGGTCAGGCCATACCTCCACTACTTCCGCAAGACTGCTATGCTGGAGCGTGTGTCTCATGTCGCAAGGTCGACAACCAGAAGATCCCAGAATCCTACGTTGCTGCGAGATGTGCCACGAAAATGACGTGCACGCCGTGGGGATGTCGGCAGGGCTAAACCAATTGCTCAGCAGCGTGTATATCATAGAAGACTAGCCTGATAACAGCACCTAATCTTCATAAGTGAAGGAGTGCTGTATACACGAAGAAGAACAAGACCGTGTTCATGTCAAAGTATGTGACTTTATTATCGCTGATGTAAGCTACATATAGAATATGAATGGTACTCCTGATTGCTATTTTCATTAAGTCATATCAATGCTGTGTGTGTGCTTGGGTTTAAAGTCGCACCAGCAGCTTAGATCATATGGTGAATCTTCACATGTTATTGGTGGAGGAAGCCACAGTGACTGTATTCCTCAGGTATGCATATTAGGCACGAACGGGCATTCGTTCGCAAGCCAGCTGGACAGCCTCTTCACATGAAAAAATTAGACACCCCATCTGGATTCGAATCTACAGCGATTTTGCTAACTTAACAAATGAAAAACATACTATTCAGATTTACACAAGACTGTACTACTGTACTGGGTATTCTATTCTCTGTGAGGTGCCTGTATCATGATGATATTTGAGTTATTAATTATGGTAGGTCTATAGTGGCGGATCGAACCAGCGACTCTTATATTGCAGGTCCAGTGTACAAGGACCACTGATCCACAACACTCCTCTGGATATGTTTGTATGTAATACGTTTATTTATTGTTTTAGTTTATCGGCGACGCCGCCAGAAGTAATTGTTAGTTTTTCATCCGGATATTGTGTGTTTTTAAGTTTATTTATCGTCGCTACCAAATGCCCATATGAGCGACGCCTCCTGAAGAGATTAGTTATTTTAGATTTTGGAGGATAGTGCATGATACAGACAGAGACCGATTCCAGAATCTCCTCTGGTTCTTTTACGTGCACGATGTAAAGCACCGACACGAGACCTCGGCTTAACGTCCCATCTGAAAGACTGTTGATTTTATTAGGGTCAGACGGGAGATCGAATATCCGGATATTGGACGTTATACCAGTTTTTATATCATTTAATAACACTCGCTTATATTCTTGACAATACTAAATATTTATAGCATACTCATCTGTAAATTCACTCACAGTCATATAGTATTGTGTTAATAGTAATATTTGACTGAAAGAATGACATAAGTAGTATTGATGATGTTAAGATTGATTTTAACATTGTTTTTGTCTTTCACATAAGCTGTTTGAAAAAGACAAAATGGCTGACCAAGACACAGAGGAGGATGTCCAAAGGTTAAAAACAAGACATTTGATACAAGCTTAACATCTTGAGAAGTTTTACTGTATTTATTTTGTCAGTAATTGATGTCCTGTTACTTGAAGTCAAAGAACATAGCCGTTAAAGTTTCGTAGTGTCCGCTATGGCTGAAACAGTTGTTGTTTCCTCGTTTGAGTTTTCTTTAATTTACTTTCGAGTTATTGATAGAATATAATTTGCATATATCTTGTCATGTCAGCAGTTCCTATATAAATATATTTTTTAATTTAATATTGGTAGTAGTCCACATTTGTGGAAGTCGTGATAGCTTGTTTGCTTCAGGTGCAAAAGCCCCGAAGTACGATCACCACTGAAGCCGTTATGATTATTCCATTAGGCAAGGCATTTAATTTCCATGTTGCCTCTTCTCTCTCCCTCCTGGCGAATGTTTCACCAAAAAATGATGTCACATATCTGTCCCAAGTGGATAACAGTGTGGTGTAATATGCTACAACCTCGCATTTTTACCCTGTTATTCATAGTGGCGTCCGTGGGCCAGTGGTAGAGTGTTGGATTTGGAATCAAACAGTACCGTGTTCCATACACGGTCAGGCCACGGATGTTGTGTCATTGAGCAAGGCACCTCGCACACATTGCTTAATAGTGCTTAATTGATTAGGTCGGCTAAGCCTGTCCAGGAAAAACATATCTAGGTCCTCGCAAACGGTTTGACATTAATGGAACATACATACATACATAGATAGCGCACTGTCGTTAGAACTCGCCTTTCACCTCTAACATCATGGCTGCAGATTTGCTCCCTATCAGGGACAAGTGATAAATGGTGATATGTCAGAAAGTTTTCAGCTTATGGAGGTTTGAGAATTGAGTACTTGATCTTACCCAGGAAATGCGGGTGGTCTACATGTACTCTCTCCGCCACAACAGACTGACCTCCCAATAATAATCGGAAAATGATTGATGGGCAGTACTTAATAGAAATAAATAAGTAATAAATGTGTAATGTCATTGATGGGCATTAATAGAAATAAATATGTAATAAATGTGTAATGTCATTGATGGGCAGTAATAGAAATAAATATGTAATAAATGTGTAATGTCATTGATCATGATTGATGGGCAGTAATAGAAATAAATATGTAATAAATGTGTTATGTCATTGATGGGCAGTAATAGAAATAAATATGTAATATCATTGATGGGCAGTACTAGAAATAAATATGTAATGTCATTGATGGGCAGTAATAGAAATAAATATGTAATGTCATTGATGGGCAGTAATAGAAATAAATATGTAATAAATATATGTAATGTCATTGATGGGCAGTAATAGAAATAAATATGTAATAAATGTGTAATGTCATTGATTGGCAGTAATAGAAATAAATATGTAATGTCATTGATGGGCAGTAATAAAAATAAATATGTAATAAATGTGTTATGTCATTGATGGGCAGTAATAGAAATAAATATGTAATAAATGTGTAATGTCATTGATGGGCAGTAATAGAAATAAATATGTAATAAATATATGTAATGTCATTGATGGGCAGTAATAGAAATAAATATGTAATAAATGTGTAATGTCATTGATGGGCAGTAATAGAAATAAATATGTAATGTCATTGATGGGCAGTAATAGAAATAAATATGTAATGTCATTGATGGGCAGTAATAGAAATAAATATGTAATGTCATTGATGGCCAGTAATAGAAATAAATATGTAATGTCATTGATGGGCAGTAATAGAAATAAATATGTAATGTCATTGATGGCCAGTAATAGAAATAAATGTGTAATGTCATTGATGGGCAGTACTAGAAATAAATATGTAATGTCATTGATGGCCAGTAATAGAAATAAATATGTAATGTCATTGATGGGCAGTAATATAAATAAATAAGTAATAAATGTGTAATGTCAGTAATGATGCAGACACTTTCAAAAAAAACTATTCACTTACAGCCTGAGGTTGAAACATCAGTTGTTGATAGGCCTAAAGACAACTGTAGAAGGTCTACTTGCAACAAACAACAGCAATGTTTGGAACACATATGGAGGACTAGGCAGATTGTGCAAGGATGTGGAGAGAATTTTGAACCACAGGCTCAAATGTGTTGTGGTACGTACAATTGATTTTGTGATACTGTACAGTTTTGAAATTTTAGACTATTGGGTTTAAACATATTTTATTGCCTCTTCAATATACATAATATTATAAGTGCAAATCACATTAAATAGAAATCGGCCCTCACGAAAATACTGTACTTTTGGATGATTTGCATGTTTTTCTTTGATCAAATAAGATAAGATTATGGTAATTATTTGTCACCAGGTAAGACATACATCATTTTAATATATTAAGCACTAATGAGCTTTTGAACAGACTGTGGAGCGCAACTGCAACACTTACAGCTTAAACAAGGGATAGCAACCTCCTCAACACCGCTAAATGGTGAAGAATCCAATTAATAAACACTGGATCCAGAGCCGTCTCGCCAATATTTAATGTGTTTGTCTTCCACAAATATTTCATGAAAATCCGTCCAAAATGTTTTGCATAATGCTGCTAACAGATTTATATATAAATAATTTAAATATTAAATAAGCAAATATGAGAAAAAATCATAACATTCTTGGTGCATGTATAGTTGTATACACCCGGGCATGTGTTTTACGTTTATGTATCGTCGCTACTGGTTGCCCATTTGAGCGACGCCTCCTGAAAGACTGTTAATTTTATTAGGGTCAGACGGGGGATCGAACATGCAATCCCTGGATCAGTCCAACGTGTTAACCCCTGAACTTCAGATCCATCTGTTATACCTGGATTCTTCCTCCAGACAAGAATAATAGATGGAGATTGAGAGTTGCCATATGACATACATGTAAATTGTTTCTAAACTCCAAAAACCAAACTTACATACATGTATATATATAATTAAAATATGATTTATTGCAGGGCGATTATGGAAGTGTTATTGATTTCTGGCCATTTGTGAAGGGCTTGAAATGGCTGAACCCAGTATTGTCCCCTTTCATAGAGAAGATAAGGAAAAGTCAACACCAGAAAGGTGTCAGTAAGGGTCAAGTATGGCTGCGTGAAAGTCTGAGAGAGCACAAGTTGACAAGTCAGCTGCAGCTTCTAGTGACCAATGAGCAGCATCTCAACCGCCACTACTTCAGTGGGTATATAAGTAGACCAGGGCTTGTTAGAGGTCAGAAACTCGAAAAATGAGAAACCATGCGCTTGTGCACTGAAATGGTGTTATTTAATAAATTTCAACAAAATACTTTGTCAAGTCCAGGCCTGGGACCCTGGTTTATGAAGTCAAATTTGAAGCCATGGCCTCCAGATCTGGCATAGTACTGATAGATCACTCCTGCTACTAGGCCTGGTATAGCAAGTCACATGTGAGGCCCCTGCTACCAGGCCTGGTATAGCAAGTCACATGTGAGATGTGAGGCCCCTGCTACCAGGCCTGATATAGCAAGTCACATGTGAGGCCCCTGCTACCAGGCCTGATATAGCAAGTCACATGTGAGGCCCTGGGCCATCAAGCATGGTTCACATAGTCACATGTATAAGCACTGCCCTCCAGGCTTTGTTCCCCAAGTAACATGTTAGGCCATGGCCACCAGACTATGGTTCACCAAGTCAGGCTTGGCTTAGTGTGTCAGATGTGATCAGCTTCTGGTAATAACAGTGAGAAAATGTGTGTAACCTTCCGTGGTCATAATATAGCAGTTGTGGTATAAATTCTTCGGAAAATAGATTTGTAATTTAGAAGAAAGAAAGCATTCTAAAATATATTCTGTATTTCAAGTTTTATTAAATTATTTACATTATTAATAAATTATTAATAGTCCGAGATATTAGTCCGGGGAATTTCCAATTTTCGAATATTTTACAAATTTGTGCCGTTTTTATCATATTAGCCAAACTGAGTTTTTATTAGCCAATTTTGATATATTTTAGCCAATGGCTACTACCAGCGCGGGCCCTGATAATGGTGTAGCATCATATTGGTTAGCTTAAACATAGTTTATTACAAACAATGATATAACATATATACAAATATACAGTATGCACACAATGAGAGATATTAGTCAGTTACTTCCCCTGAATACTCATGAAAGTAGATTGGTCCTCTTAATTGGCTTCCTCTGTTTTTATCGTTGTTTCCTTTGCACCACATGATATCTGATTTCATTAGTTTTCTTATCTTATAATTATACTAAATCTCGACAGATATCCTACAGCATATCCAATGGATACTTTAGAAATTGATTATAAATTAATTAACATGCTTTTTCATAAAATCACATTTATCATACCGCAACATCTGGTTAGGGAACACCAATAAAAACAAAAGCTTTCGAATAAAAGGACCAATACATATTTCGGGATCAATCAGACTTTATCTGTCAAGGGAGGTAATCAAAAACCCAATAATGTCTCCCATTTACATACATACATCTATATGTATGAAAATGGATTAGAACCGATAGCTATTTAATAGCTCATAGATGTCTTCTCTTATTGGTTCTAATGTATAGCATGTATAAGTCATTCTGTGTTTATTTCCGTTTGCAGATGATGCATTTCTATGTAACCCTACATACTTCAAGGCAATGTGCATTTGTCTACAGGCAGTAGAGGAAAACCGAGTATCATTATTGGCAGATATCGATGCCAAACTGGTATGTTGTACATTTATACAAATTTATTTTAGCTCGATTGCGAAACAAGTTCTTTCAACTTATATTAATCACTCTCGAGACCTCATTCCTGATGGAATCCATCGCCATGAAGGAGAGAGAAGAGGCAATGTGGAATTTAAATGCTTTGCCTAAGGGCACAATCGTAACTGATCCAGCGGGGCTCGAACTCCGGACCTTTCGCACTTGAAGCGAATGCGCATCCACTGCGCTATCACAACTGGTATGTTGTAGATATCAATTATAATATTATGCTATCAATTAGCAGTGAACAATTCGACTCTATGGATTAACGTGATAACAAATATATTAGTTTGTGCAAAATTATTTTCAAGTTCCTACAACTTAATCAATTTCGAGACCTCATTCCTGATGGAATCCATCGCCACGAGGGAGAGAGAAGGCGCAATGCTGAATTTGAATGCCTTGAATATACTACCATGAATTAGCAGTGGAAGTCGTGATAGCGCAGTGGATGCACGTTCGCTTCAGGTGCGAATGGTCCAGAATTTGAGTCTTGCTGGAACCGTTACGATTGTGCCCTTAGGCAATGCATTTAAATTCCACGTTGCCTCTTCTCTCTCCCTCGTGACGATGGATTCCATCAGGAATGAGGTCTCGAGAGTGATTAATATAAGTTGTAAGAACTTGTTTCGCAATCGAGCTACAATAAATTTGTATAAACTAATTAGCAGTCTAAGTCTCCAACCTCGGCCAGCATGTCTGTGTCGACTCTCTCACACAACTTGTACCATGCTGGATCTCGTGGATTGCTATGTTGTAAGTGAGTTACAGTCAAACCTGTCTTAAGCAACCAGCCAAGGGAATCACAGAAAGTGGCTGCTTGATAGAGGTCAAATGAATAATAGAACAACATTTGGGAATCTGGAAACTGGCTGCTTAATACAGGTTGACTGCTTAATATAGGTTGCCACTAACACAAGTTTGTCTGTACTATGATATATATTAAGTCTTTTTAAACTATTTATTTTACAATGATTGTGAAGCAAGTTTTAACAACTGATATTAATCACTCTCGTTGGTGCGGATGAAAGCGTAAATGTGGTCTTTAGTGTGGGAGGAAACCGGAGTACCCAGAGAAAACCCACCTGCCCGATCTGGCGACCACCGTACCATCTCACATACTTCCCGTTCCGAGGATCGAACCCGGGTTGCATTGGTGAGAAGCGAGCGTGCTAACCACTGCACTAATCGGACAGCCAATATATTTAGTCTGATTGCTACGGAAAATCCACCCTCACAAATAGATGATTTGTTGCAATTAAATTACGATAGATGTATATAACATTATGATTGGGACTCAAATTATGTCAGAATTTTTTGGAGAAGTGAGAAACTACTCTATTGATATTATTTAATAAATGTCAACAAAAGAGAGTTAAAAGTTTAAACGTTATTTATTTTACAACAATTGCGAAACTAGCTTTAACAACAATGAAAGCATAATTGTGGTCATTCATGTGGGAGGACACCGGAGTACCCGGAGAAAAGCCACCTGTACGATCTGGCGACCACTGTACCATCTCACATACTTCCCGGTCCAAGGATTGAACCCATGTTGCATTGTTGAGAAGTGAGCGGGTTAACCACTACACTAATCGGACAGCCAAATAGGAAGAGTGCTTAAACAGGTGCCAGTGTAGCTGACTGGACAATATTTTGTATGCCATTTGTAAGATTCAAATTCAGGATGAAGTGTGGCCGCAAGGGGTCAAAGTCGCTAGTGCGACTACTTTTGCCAGGTCGACCCCTAGAATGAACCCTGATAACGAATCATACCTCGTCAGCTAGGTTATACTTTGCAGGGTTCATTCTAGGTCAGAATTTTTGGGAGAAGTGAGAAAGCACGCGATCGCATTCTTAAATGGTGTTATTGAATAAATTTCAACAAAATATGGTTTAAATGTACAGTATGACCATTAAATACAACAGTTGAATAGAAAGATGGGTTAGTGGACAACATTTCGTATGAAAATTGTAAAAAAAATCTCTTTTTTTAGGGAGACGTGGGGCCCCCAGAGGGCGAAGTCAGAGTCCCTAGGGCGACTATTTCGCCCACATCGTCCTCTATAATGATCCCTGACTTTGTAGAGTAAGCTTTAAAGAGGTTTTACCATTCCAGTTGCACATTAATCCAAGCCTGCTGAAAGCTACACCGAGTCATATCCGAAGTGCGTCCCTACCAATGAACACGTTAGTGACGGTGCGCACTCCACGACGACGCAATCACAAATCATTCAGCAATGACATGAAGGCGCTTGCCCCTCCGTTTGCCTCACCACAAAGTAAGGAAAACCAGCTTTCCGCTTCAGACGAGCATGCTATGCCTTGCAATTTTGGTATGTCTTCTTATCTAGCTTGATACATTACACACCAGTAATATGTATGCAGACACAGAAACATTTAGATTTCATTAACTCTTGGAATGCTGGGTAAAACAAAGGCTATAAATAGTTCAAATAATTGTAGCAGACAAAAATTGATTACTGTGCTTTTCTTTAATAGTAACTGGAAATATGTTTTGGAATTGTCGTAACAGGATCTGTTTGAATGAGTTTCTATCTAGGTTCCTGCAGGGTTCATTCTAGGTCAGAATTTTTGGGAGAAGTGAGAAAGCGCGTGATCGCTTCCTTAAATGGTGTTCTTTAATATACTTCTGCAAAATAGGGTTAAAATGCACAGTACAACCATTAAATACAACATTTGAATAGAAGCAGTGCTTTATAATGGGCCAGTGTATCTTACTAGACAACATTTTGTTTGAAAATCGTAAAAAAAGGAGAAGTGGGGCCCTCAGAGGGCGGAGTCAGCGTCCCTAGGGCGACAATTTCGCCAACATCGCCCTCTAGAATGATCCCTGTTCCTGATCGTAACGACATTAATCTAATGACTGAAATATTCGACTGTTATTTTCACCGCTAGCTTGCAGAGTTAATTATTGTTAGGGAAAATAATTTGTTTGTCTGAAAACATTTTGTGAAATAAAACAATTCTAAGCCGTTGTTCAATACATTGTAGATAACAATAGATGTTCTATTATTCTAACAATAGATGTTCCATTATTCTAACAATATATTTCCATTATTCTAACAATATATGGGCATTACTCTAACAATAGATGTTCCATTATTCTAACAATAGATGGGCAATTACTCTAACAATAGATGTTCCATTATTCTAACAATAGATGTTCCATTATTCTAACAATATATGTTCCATTACTCTAACAATAGATGTTCCATTATTCTAACAATAGATGTTCAATTACTCTAACAATAGATGTTCCATTATTCTAACAATAGATGTTCCATTCTAACAATAGATGGGCAATTACTCTAACAATAGATGTTCCATTATTCTAACAATAGATGTTCCATTACTCTAACAATAGATGTTCCATTATTCTAACAATAGATGTTCCATTATTCTAACAATAGATGTTCCATTATTCTAACAATAGATGTTCCATTATTCTAACAATAGATGTTCCATTATTCTAACAATAGATGGGCAATTACTCTAACAATAGATGTTCCATTATTCTAACAATAGATGGGCAATTACTCTAACAATAGATGTTCCATTATTCTAACAATAGATGTTCCATTATTCTAACAATAGATGTTCCATTATTCTAACAATATATGTTCCATTTTCTAACAATAGATGTTCCATTATTCTAACAATAGATGTTCCATTATTCTAACAATAGATGTTCCATTATTCTAACAATAGATGTTCCATTATTCTAACAATAGATGGGCAATTATTCTAACAATAGATGGGCAATTACTCTAACAATAGATGTTCCATTATTCTAACAATAGATGTTCCATTATTCTAACAATAGATGTTCCATTACTCTAACAATAGATGTTCCATTATTCTAACAATAGATGTTCCATTATTCTAACAATAGATGTTCCATTATTCTAACAATAGATGGGCAATTACTCTAACAATAGATGTTCCATTATTCTAACAATAGATGTTCATTATTCTAACAATAGATGTTCCATTATTCTAACAATAGATGGGCAATTACTCTAACAATAGATGTTCCATTATTCTAACAATAGATGTTCCATTATTCTAACAATAGATGTTCCATTATTCTAACAATAGATGTTCATTATTCTAACAATAGATGTTCCATTATTCTAACAATAGATGGGCAATTACTCTAACAATAGATGTTCCATTATTCTAACAATAGATGTTCCATTATTCTAACAATAGATGTTCAATTACTCTAACAATAGATGTTCCATTATTCTAACAATAGATGTTCCATTATTCTAACAATAGATGTTCCATTATTCTAACAATAGATGGGCAATTACTCTAACAATAGATGTTCCATTATTCTAACAATAGATGTTCCATTATTCTAACAATAGATGGGCAATTACTCTAACAATAGATGGGCAATTACTCTAACAATAGATGTTCCATTATTCTAACAATAGATGTTCCATTATTCTAACAATAGATGTTCCATTATTCTAACAATAGATGGGCAATTACTCTAACAATAGATGTTCCATTATTCTAACAATAGATGGGCAATTACTCTAACAATAGATGTTCCATTATCTAACAATAGATGTTCCATTATTCTAACAATAGATGTTCCATTATTCTAACAATAGATGTTCCATTATTCTAACAATAGATGTTCCATTATTCTAACAATAGATGTTCCATTATTCTAACAATAGATGTTCCATTATTCTAACAATAGATGTTCCATTATTCTAACAATAGATGGGCAATTACTCTAACAATAGATGTTCCATTATTCTAACAATAGATGTTCCATTATTCTAACAATAGATGGGCAATTACTCTAACAATAGATGTTCCATTATTCTAACAATAGATGTTCCATTATTCTAACAATAGATGTTCAATTATTCTAACAATAGATGTTCAATTATTCTAACAATAGATGTTCCATTATTCTAACAATAGATGGGCAATTACTCTAACAATAGATGTTCCATATCTAACAATAGATGTTCCATTATTCTAACAATAGATGTTCCATTATTCTAACAATAGATGTTCCCTTATTCTAACAATAGATGGGCAATTACTCTAACAAAGTAACAATAGATGTTCCATTACTCTAACAATAGATGTTCTATTATTCTAACAATAGATGGGCAATTACTCTAACAATAGATGTTCGATTATTCTAACAATAGATGTTCCATTATTCTAACAATAGATGTTCCATTATTCTAACGATAGATGTCCATTATTCTAACAATAGATGGGCAATACTCTAACAAAGTAACAATAGATGTTCCATTACTCTAACAATAGATGTTCCATTATTCTAACAATATATGGGCAATTACTCTAACAAAGTAACAATAGATGTTCCATTACTCTAACAATAGATGTTCCATTATTCTAACAATAGATGTTCCATTATTCTAACAATAGATGTTCCATTATTCTAACAATAGATGGGCAATTACTCTAACAATAGATGGGCAATTACTCTAACAATAGATGTTCGATTATTCTAACAATAGATGTTCCATTATTCTAACAATAGATGTTCCATTATTCTAACAATAGATGGGCAATTACTCTAACGATAGATGTTCCATTATTCTAACAATAGATGTTCCATTATTCTAACAATAGATGTTCCATTATTCTAACAATAGATGTTCCATTATTCTAACAATAGATGTTCCATTATTCTAACAATAGATGTTCCATTATTCTAACAATAGATGTTCCATTATTCTAACAATAGATGGGCAATTACTCTAACAATAGATGTTCCATTATTCTAACAATAGATGGGCAATTACTCTAACAATAGATGTTCCATTATTCTAACAATAGATGTTCCATTACTCTAACAATAGATGTTCCATTATTCTAACAATAGATGTTCCATTATTCTAACAATAGATGTTCCATTATTCTAACAATAGATGGGCAATTACTCTAACAATAGATGTTCCATTATTCTAACAATAGATGTTCAATTATTCTAACAATAGATGTTCCATTATTCTAACAATAGATGGGCAATTACTCTAACAATAGATGTTCCATTATTCTAACAATATATGTTCCATTATTCTAACAATAGATGTTCCATTATTCTAACAATATATGTTCAATTATTCTAACAATAGATGTTCCATTATTCTAACAATAGATGGGCAATTACTCTAACAATAGATGTTCCATTATTCTAACAATAGATGTTCCATTATTCTAACAATAGATGTTCCATTATTCTAACAATATATGTTCCATTATTCTAACAATAGATGTTCCATTACTCTAACAATAGATGTTCCATTATTCTAACAATATATGTTCCATTATTCTAACAATAGATGTTCCATTATTCTAACAATAGATGGGCAATTACTCTAACAATAGATGTTCCATTATTCTAACAATAGATGTTCCATTATTCTAACAATAGATGGGCAATTACTCTAACAATAGATGTTCAATTATTCTAACAATAGATGTTCCATTATTCTAACAATAGATGGGCAATTACTCTAACAATAGATGTTCCATTATTCTAACAATAGATGTTCCATTATTCTAACAATAGATGTTCCATTATTCTAACAATAGATGTTCCCTTATTCTAACAATAGATGGGCAATTACTCTAACAAAGTAACAATAGATGTTCCATTACTCTAACAATAGATGTTCTATTATTCTAACAATAGATGGGCAATTACTCTAACAATAGATGTTCGATTATTCTAACAATAGATGTTCCATTATTCTAACAATAGATGTTCCATTATTCTAACGATAGATGTTCCATTATTCTAACAATAGATGGGCAATTACTCTAACAAAGTAACAATAGATGTTCCATTACTCTAACAATAGATGTTCCATTATTCTAACAATATATGGGCAATTACTCTAACAAAGTAACAATAGATGTTCCATTACTCTAACAATAGATGTTCCATTATTCTAACAATAGATGTTCCATTATTCTAACAATAGATGTTCCATTATTCTAACAATAGATGGGCAATTACTCTAACAATAGATGGGCAATTACTCTAACAATAGATGTTCCATTATTCTAACAATAGATGTTCCATTATTCTAACAATAGATGTTCCATTATTCTAACAATAGATGGGCAATTACTCTAACAATAGATGGGCAATTACTCTAACAATAGATGTTCGATTATTCTAACAATAGATGTTCCATTATTCTAACAATAGATGTTCCATTATTCTAACAATAGATGTTCCATTACTCTAACAATAGATGTTCCATTATTCTAACAATAGATGGGCAATTACTCTAACGATAGATGTTCCATTACTCTAACAATAGATGTTCCATTATTCTAACAATAGATGTTCCATTATTCTAACAATAGATGTTCCATTATTCTAACAATAGATGTTCCATTACCATACCATCTCACATACTTCGCTGTCTGAGGATCAAACCTGGGTTGTATTGGTGAGAAGCTAGCTCACTAACCACTGCTCTAACTCACATATTTACTCACTCGCTCACCAACTCACTCACTCATCACAGGTGACCAACATGCTGTAATCCATTAAACATCTTCCAGGTTCAAGTACAAGCCCTGAGGATGGCAGGCTTATCGCTAAGGCAGCACTGCGTGGAGTATTGAGAATGTCCGAGTCTGATTCGCCTTTAGAATTATCTCCCACAGCCTCGGAGAACAATTTCAGCCTGTACCACAGCATTAGCAGTGACCCACTTTCGAACCATGACCGTTTACACATGTCAAGGTCACCAAATACTCGGGAGCATTTGACTGGCAAATCAAAACACGATAGTAAGAAACGTTTAGTGAGAAGTGTTTCAGACACTTTTGTCGGTAAAAGGTTGTCGGAGAGACGAGCGTCGGAAATGATGGATCAGATAATACAGGAAGACGAGGATGACAGTGTATTCCCGAGAACAATGTCTCTGACCATGAGCCAATCAATGACCTTCACCTCCTCGGAAGGCTCGGAAAATAAACGAATGGGGAAAAAAGCATCCAGAGTCATATTTTCTGATTCTGAAAGCGTGGAAGCAGAGTCAAAGTCTAGAAAGGTGACGGACGGACAGATGAAACATACACATAAACGATCAAGGTCAGATATGAGTGGGATCAAAGAGTCTGTGATTCAGAGTCAATTAGAAAATGGAGCTGACTGTACAAGTAATTCACTCGGAAAAACGTCCTCAGTTTCAAATGCAGGTAAGCTTTGATGGTGATGCAACTGACAGTAAAAGTAATTCACTCGGAAAAACGTCCTCAGTTTCAAATGCAGGTAAGCTTTGATGGTGATGCAACTGACAGTACAAGTAATTCACTCGGAAAAACATCCAAAAGTGCTTCAGTTTCAAATGCAGGTAAGCTTTGATAGTGATGCATTGAAACATGACATTGAGAATCTATTTCAATTGAAACAGATGTATCTCACCTTCAGTTGTTATCCCTTTTGCCAAGGGGTATTGTTTTGGCATCGTCTGTGCGTCTGTCCCGAGCCAGTTCTCAGTAAACAATGAGTGGAATATTGTGAAGCTGAAAATAGATATGAATTACCCTAGCGTTGTTGTGCTCGTGCACTTTTCGTGGGATCCGCCTCCGTGGTCGAGTGGTTACGGTCACTGACTTGTATACCACTGTAACCCATCATTACTGATGGTCACGGGTTCGAGCCGTGCTCAGACCGTGTCTCATTTATATGAAAAAGTTGGCAGTTTCTTACGGAGGTTGCTGCACCCAAGTACTGGTTAACCGCTGGAGCCTGCCCAGGAAAGGTGTTGTTAGGTAAACTGCCCGCTGGCGATATAGCCCGAAATGGTGCTGATGCAGGCGTAAAACCCGAAATATAACAAACTTTTCGTGGGGATCCGCCATGTAACACACGCTAGAGTTGTTGCCCTTTAATTAACATTTTGGAGGTGTATTTCAAGAATTGCAGTCAATTCGTACTCATTACCTTTCGTACATTGGGTGTTTCGTACCCCGTACCTTGGATATTTCGTACCCTATACCTTTCGTATCTTCGATGTTTTCGTACCTAATGTCTGAGATGTTTCGTACCCAATGTCCGAAATATTTCGTACCCAATATCTGAGATGTTTCGTACCTAATGTAATTATTTATTCAATAAGACAGTGTTGTTTTAAATAAATCCAACATTTGTAATCATTTTAAATGTACTTTCTCCAAACACACTTTTATTTTATTAGTTGCACCAAATATTTTCGCCAGTTCACAAAATGTAGCGCCAATATTTGTTTTTTGTCGCATCTAGCGCCATTGGCGATCGGCGGCGGGAACCCTGCTAAGTCCTAATCATGGATTGAATTTGTAGACAGACTCTACTGTGTATATTTTTACAGATTGTGTAGATGGTGGAAGTGGTTGTTATTTTCCGCAGCCCCAACAGGGCCAGTCCTTGCTACAGTACCTGTCATCACACGACTTCCACACCTGTGCTAACCTAGAGAAGGTAGGAGGCCGCATAAACACTACCACACTTTACAATGCAGTTCTAACGTCTGGCCCACATAGCCGTGAAGTTCTGTATTTTTGAAGCGCAGAAATGTCTTCTAACGCCTTCATCATACCCACTAGAGAAACAGAGGAGCACAATTCATTATATTGAAGAGGGGACTCTGTGGCCAAGTGGTTACGGTCGTTGATGTCATGTCACTTGCCCCTCACCACTGTAGGTTCGAATCCCACTGGGGTTGTCAAATTCTTTCACGTGAGGAAGCTATCCAGGTAGTTTGCAGAAGTCAGTGGTTCTACCCGGGTGCCTGTCCGCACACAGATACTGCTCAGAGGGGCATTCACTGTCTTCCTCCACCAATCTGCTCCATTATCTTTTAAACAACGGATCGGAATGTATTGAAACACATCATCAGGGATCATTCTAGCGGGCGTTGTGGGCGAAATAGTCGCCCTAGGGACCCTGACTTCGCCCTCTGGGGGCTCCACTTCTCCCTAAAAAAAACAAAACTTTTTTTGATTTTTACGATTTTCAAACAAAATGTTGTCTATTAAGATACACTGACCCATTATAAAGCACTCCTTCTATTCAAATGTTGTATTTAATGGTTGTACTGTGCATTTTAACCCTATTTTGCAGAAGTATATTAAAGAACACCATTTAAGGAAGCGATCACACGCTTTCTCACTTCTCCCAAAAATTCTGACCTAGAATGAACCCTGATCATATAGGGGCATAGTATGTTTTACAAACATATCTTGTGTTGTGTAATTGCCTGTTAGAGACTTTTAGTTTTGTTTTGTTGCTTGTTTCCTTCTATTGTTGCCATGGAATGAGTGAAAAACATAGATTTAATATGTCGGTGCCTATCCAAGCCTGAAATGCTACCCAATGGGGCACCCGGGGTCTTCCTCCACCAATAATAGCTGGATAATCACCATGTGACCTACGGTAAGCACTTTATATAACCAAAACAACGTGCAAAGTACTAATATTTCTCCTGGTCGTCCAGGTTAATATCTCTTCAACTCTTCAATACAAATTAATTCTGTCTACGTATTCATTCAAATAGAGCTATTTATGCTGCATTTTCTGGTAAATGAAAGACAATTCTGGTGAGTTTTAATACTGCATATAATGTTATTAATGTGTATTGTTTTTTTTTTATATCTTTATTTAGTTTGCAACGATTGCAAGTTTTAACAAATTATATTAATCACTCTTGTTTGCGCAGATGAAAGCATAAATGTGGTCATTCGTGTGGGAGGCCACCGGAGTACCCGGAGAAAACTCACCTGTCCAATCTAATCACTCTTGTTTGCGCGGATGAAAGCATAAATGTGGTCATTCGTGTGGGAGGAAACCGGAGTACCCGGAGAAAACACACCTGTCCAATCTGGTGACCATTATACTTATACTATTCTTCCGAGGATCGAACCGGGGTTGCATTGGTGAGAAGCGAGCGTGCTAACCACTGCGCTAATTGGACAGCCAACGTGTATGTTTATATACGTGTACAGGAGAACGCCCACTTCAGCATATCTGAAGCCCTCATCGCCGCCATAGAACAGATGAAATGGAACCATGTGATCAGTCCGGCAGACAGACGGACAGGCGAACAGGACGAGGAGGATAGTGATGAGGAGATTAAGCAACTTCAGCAGCGGATACGCATCAGAAAACGCGAGAAACTGAAAGAGGTAACTTCAGGTTTAATATGTTTAGTTATCTGATCAGTCCAGTCAGGTATGGTCCAGTCTGGTGTTGTCCAGTCAGGTCTGGAACAGTCAGGTCTGAAACCAGTCTGGTGTGGTCCAGTCAGGTGTGGTCCAGTCAGGTGTGGGTCCAGTCTGGTGTGGTCCAGTCAGGTCTGGAACCAGTCTGGTGTGGGTCAGGTCTGGGTCCAGTCAAGTGTGGATCCAGTCTGGTGTGGTCCAGTCTGGTGAGGTGTGGTCCAGTCTGGTGTGGTCCAGTCTGGTGTGGTCCAGTCAGTGAATATATAGAGGTTATTTAGGTGTATTAGTGTAATATTGGTATATTATCGAGTGATAACCGAAATTTGTATTTCATTAAGAAACAATACTTCAGTGATCACGAGATGAAATAAAATCCTGTCTTACAATATTAAACAAAATCCTGTCTTACAATATTAAACAAAATCCTGTCTTACAATATTAAACAAAATCCTGTCTTACAATATTAAACAAAATCCTGTCTTACAATATCAAACAAAATCCTGTCTTACAATATCAAACAAAATCCTGTCTTACAATATTAAACAAAATCCTGTCTTACAATATTAAACAAAATCCTGTCTTACAATATTAAACAAAATCCTGTCTTACAATATTAAACAAAATCCTGTCTTACAATATTAAACAAAATCCTATCTTACAATATTAACCCTTTCAACACCACAGGCCTCTAAATAGGCTTATGAAAAAGTGTAGATCCAGATGAGCCGGCTCGTAACGAGTCGTCTCATCAGGATCTGCACTTTTTTGCCAGTAATAATTATTAATTTTAGACAAAATTACCCATCTTGATAAATGAACTGGTCCGAATGTAATTTTCTTATTCATTTATTGGTCTAAGAATATCATGGACCAGTCCATGTCAGTTACTTGGGGTTGAATGGGTTAAACAAAATCCTGTCTTACAATATTAAATAAAATCCTATCTTACAATATTAAACAAAATCCTGTCTTACAATATTAAACAAAATCCTGTCTTACAATATTAAACAAAATCCTGTCTTACAATATTAAACAAAATCCTGTCTTACAATATTAAACAAAATCCTGTCTTACAATATTAAACAAAATCATATCTTACAATTAAACAAAATCCTGTCTTACAATATTAAACAAAATCCTGTCTTACAATATTAAACAAAATCCTGTCTTACAATATTAAACAAAATCCTGTCTTACAATATTAAACAAAATCCTGTCTTACAATATTAAACAAAATCCTGTCTTACAATATTAAACAAAATCCTGTCTTACAATATTAAACAAAATCCTGTCTTACAATATTAAACAAAATCCTGTCTTACAATATTAAACAAAATCCTGTCTTACAATATTAAACAAAATCCTGTCTTACAATATTAAACAAAATCCTGTCTTACAATATTAAACAAAATCCTGTCTTACAATATTAAACAAAATCCTGTCTTACAATATTAAACAAAATCCTGTCTTACAATATTAAACAAAATCCTGTCTTACAATATCAAACAAAATCCTGTCTTACAATATTAAACAAAATCCTGTCTTACAATATTAAACAAAATCCTGTCTTACAATATTAAACAAAATCCTGTCTTACAATATTAACCCTTTCAACCCCACAGGCCTCTAAATAGGCTTATGAAAAAGTGTAGATCCAGATGAGCCGGCTCGTAACGAGCCGTCTCATCAGGATCTGCACTTTTTTGCCAGTAATAATTATTAATTTTAGACAAAATTACCCATCTTGATAAATGAACTGGTCCGAATGTAATTTTCTTATTCATTTATTGGTCTAAGAATATCATGGACCAGTCCATGTCAGTTACTTGGGGTTGAATGGGTTAAACAAAATCCTGTCTTACAATATCAAACAAAATCCTGTCTTACAATATTAAACAAAATCCTGTCTTACAATATTAAACAAAATCGTATCTTACAATATTAAACAAAATCCTGTCTTACAATATTAAACAAAATCCTGTCTTACAATATTAAACAAAATCATATCTTACAATATCAAACAAAATCCTGTCTTACAATATTAAACAAAATCATATCTTACAATATCAAACAAAATCCTGTCTTACAATATTAAACAAAATCCTGTCTTACAATATTAAACAAAATCCTGTCTTACAATATTAAACAAAATCATATCTTACAATATCAAACAAAAGTCTTCTTTTTCTTTTATGGTTTCCAATGATATTTGAATGATATTTGGCATAACAATTTTGTATCCACTTTTATTCATTTTTACCTGTTTGTTGGTACCTACGTAATAGTATATGTATCATTTATTTGCTGCGCAATTAAGCACTTAAGATATGTGATAATAGTTATTATTACTTTGATATGAATTTTAGCCAATTTATTTGCCGTTATTTGCCTACCACAATACTGTCAACAACCTATGTCCATACACTGTGCTTTCCAGTCTGATATTACATTTGCTGGATTGATATGGTCACGTACCTGTATCAAACCTGAAAAAAACATCATAACAGTCTAGTTCCTGAGAAAATAACGCTAGTGCACTCAGTGCTAGTTTGTTTACTTCCTGTAGCATCGCAGTGTATCAATAACATATGTTTGTAGTTTCGTTGTAATATTTCCATCGTTTACCTGTATCTAATTCAATAATTGTGATTTATTCCTGATGTATGAATAACGGAGAGCATGATTTTGATTATTAAATGTTCAAATTCATATCAAAGTAATAAAGACGTTAATACGTGGCTAGTTTCATATCAGCCTAGGTATCTACCCTCAATCAAATTCATATCAAAGTAATAAAGACGTTAATACGTGGCTAGGTTCATATCAGCCTAGGTATCGACCCTCAACAATTTGATATCAGCCTTCACCCCTCGTTACCTTTGGTCGATGTCTATGCTGATATGAAACTAACCACGAAATAACCTCTAAGCATTTCTAGCATTATATTAAACTGTATGTATCATCTCCATTTGCAGAAAGCACGAGGTTTTCCAGCATACAGTGACGGGCGTACTGACAGTACGTATTCTATATATTGTATACTGTTAACCACTACTTCTTCTTGCGAGTTTTTATTTTTCGCGATATTTTCGAGAAAGAACACATTCACTACGGTAATTCTCACTAAAATATAATTGAATGCTATCTATACACCCTGGCTCGGAGTTTGTTAAGCTTTTCTCAGATCTCGAACTCAAGCTTAAGTGATTTGATTGGTTGAATCTGTGATTTACGCTCAGCTGAATCAATGACCCTGAGTTTGAGAATGGATAAACGTTTTATAGCCAATTTCAATTTGGGCATCCACACATACGCAAATTTAAGATTGCTTAAAATGTTTTGAAAATATTATATTGAAGATCATTTCTTTTAGGTACGGAAGCAATAATAAATATGAAATTAAATGGAGAGAATTTCTCAATTTTCTTTAACATTACTAGTGAACATCCCTATTTATTTGTTGTTGTTGTTTGTTTTTGCTTCTTCTTCCCTCTTCTTCTTCTTCTACTTCTTCATCTTCGCTGCAATGGACATGGCTTTATTGATGGTCCAGTTAGTCTTCAAAGTTTATATATGGTAAATAATGTGCAATTGTTTGGATTAAAATATCGATATCCAATCCGAAAAAATTCTCATACTGTAAATCTCGGAAAAACTTGTCCATGAGAATTGAGTACCTACATGTTGTATCATCTGTGTTGTGTGTTGTCTGTGCAATCAATCCATATTCTATAAGTTTTGTAATTTTATGTACAGTGCAATTTCTTCATATTTGTTTACGTACATGTATACTATAGATGCAACTTCATTTTGCCAATTTGACACCCATTTATAGTGTTGTGTTGTTTACATGTATATGTAAATATCCGTAGGTTTATTTGCATGTTTAGCCACACCTACGACCAGTCACAGCCGGTCAGAGTCGCCGTTCAGTTCTGCACATGACAGTGATTATTCAGGTGTGTATGGCGTATATATCTGTGCTTACTTTGCATGAACATTCCCGTGATGTACAGTCAAACCTGTGAACAAACACCATTCTTGGCCTTATTTGGTGTTAAAATTTAAAAATATATATATTTTGTATTAAATTTGATTTCTAGTATTGTATGGGTGTACATTTGTTCCCACTTATATAAAATTAGGTAAAAACGGGTGTGGGACGGATTGACATGCAGACAGACAGACAGAATGTGTTTAAGAGTGTTTAAGATCAAATACAATCCAAACGGACAGACAGACACGCAGACAGACAGCAACTAAATATATACATACCATGAACCTGTAACCACCAACAACAAGACTTTGTCCACCGCGTTTGTTGCGGACAAACTCAATTTGAACTTTTGCATTCGCCATAACTTTAAGTTGTATGCATATGACATATATGTCTACTGGACAACAGCAAGTGGGAATAAAAGGATTAAACCATTGTATGGGCCGGATTTCTACCAGTAGAAAGTTAAAACTGTCCGCCTCCGTGGTCGAGTGGTTAAGGTCGCTGACTTGTATACCACTGTAACCTATCATCACTGATGGTCACGGGTTCGAGCCCCGCTCAGGCCGTGTCTCATTTATATGAAAAAGTTGGCAGTTTCTTACGGAGGTTGGTGCACCCAAGTACTGGTTAACCGCTGGAGCCTGCCCAGGAAAGGTGTTGTTAGTAAACTGCCCGCCGGCGATATAGCCCAAAATGGTGCTGATGCAGGCGTAAAACCCGAAATATAACATAAATATAACATAAATATAACATAAATATACATAAATATAACATAAATATAACATAAATATAACATAATATAACATAAATATAACTAATATAACATAAATATAATATAAATATAACATAAATATAACATAAATATAACATAAATATAACATAAATATAACATAAATATAACATAAATATAATATAAATATAACATAAATATAACATAAATATAACATAAATATAACATAAATATAACATAAATATAACATAAATATAACATAAATATAACATAAATATAATATAAATATAACATAAATATAATATAAATATAACATAAATATAATATAAATATAACATAACAGTAGAAAGTTAAAACTATAAAACAATGGGGGTGTGGAATTCTTTCAAGTGAGGAAGCTATCCAACTGGCTTGCAGAAGGTCAGTGGTTCTACCTTTGTGCCTGTCCGTGCTTGAAATACTGCTTGTACTGGGTCTTCCTCCACCAATAATATCTGGAGAGTCGCCATATGACTTGAGCTGCTCGTACGACATTACACCCCCAAAACAAACAAACAAACCGACAGAATGATAACCAGTTGTAGCGTTTAGCTACTAAGCATAACATTTGTCATATCACAGTCCAATATAAATCATATTTACCAGTATTTGCCGCCATCCCAGCATATTTACCAGTATTTCCTTGTATTTCCCGCCATCCCAGCATATTTACCAGTATTTCCTTGTATTTCCCGCCATCTCAGCATATTTACCAGTATTTCCTTGTATTTCCCGCCATCCCAGCATATTTACCAGTATTTCCTTGTATTTCCCGCCATCTCAGCCTATTTACCAGTATTTCCTTGTATTTCCCGCCATCCCAGCATATTTACCAGTATTTCCTTGTATTTCCCAGCATCTCAGCATATTTACCAGTATTTCCTTGTATTTCCCGCCATCCCAGCATATTTACCAGTATTTCCTTGTATTTCCCAGCATCCCAGCATATTTACCAGTATTTCCTTGTATTTCCCAGCATCCCAGCATATTTACCAGTATTTCTTTGTATTTCCCACCATCCCAGCATATTTACCAGTATTTCCTTGTATTTCCCGCCATCCAAGCATATTTACCAGTATTTCCTTGTATTTCCTGCCATCCAAGCATATTTAACGGGAAATTGCCATTCTTGTTCTCAGGAGAGAACAATTATTCTGTAAAATCAAATGGTTTTTAATGCATGTTTGACTGTACTGTATAATGGGTATTATTCAAGTGTATTGTAATTTTAAATTTGCTTTATGCACTGTCGTCAAATATCTGTGAATTTTAAACACTGCAAATCGTGGTTGTAGATATTAAACATATTATTGCAATTTTAATATTTCATGTTTATGTGGGATGTTACTGACTGGCATAATCTCCAATATTTCATGTTTGTGTGGGATGTTACTGACTGGTATAAACTCCAATATTTCATGTTTATGTGGGTTGTTACTGACTGGTATAAACTCCAATATTTCATGTTTATGTGGGATGTTACTGACTGGCCATGGTATAAACTCCAATATTTCATGTTGATGTGGGATGTTACTGACTGGTATAATCTCCAATATTTCATGTTGATGTGGGATGTTACTGACTGGCCATGGTATAATCTCCAATATTTCATGTTGATGTGGGATGTTACTGACTGGCCATGGTATAATCTCCAATATTTCATGTTGATGTGGGATGTTACTGACTGGCCTGGTATAAACTCCAATATTTCATGTTTGTGTGAGATGTTACTGACTGGCCATGGTATAATCTCCAATATTTCATGTTGATGTGGGATGTTACTGACTGGCCATGGTATAACTCCAATATTTCATGTTAATGTGGGATCTTACTGACTGGTATAATCTCCAATATTTCATGTTGATGTGGGATGTTACTGACTGGTATAATCTCCAATATTTCCTGATTATGTGGGATATTACAGACTGGCCATGGTATAATCTCCAATATTTCATGTTTATGTGGGATGTTACTGACTGGCCATGGTATAATCTCCAATATTTCATGTTTGTGTGGGATGTTACTGACTGGTATAATCTCCAATATTTCATGTTTGTGTGGGATGTTACTGACTGGTATTACCTCCAATATTTCATGTTTATGTGGGATGTTACTGACTGGCCATGGTATAATCTCCAATATTTCATGTTTATGTGGGTTGTTACTGACTGGCATAATCTCCAATATTTCATGTTTATGTGGGATGTTACTGACTGGCCATGGTATAATCTCCAATATTTCATGTTTGTGTGGGTTGTTACTGACTGGCATAATCTCCAATATTTCATGTTTATGTGGGATGTTACTGACTGGCATGGTATAATCTCCAATATTTCATGTTTATGTGGGATGTTACTGACTGGTATAATCTCCAATATTTCATGTTGTGTGGGATGTTACTGACTGGCATAATCTCCAATATTTCATGTTTATGTGGGATGTTACTGACTGGCCATGGTATAATCTCCAATATTTCATGTTTTGTGGGTTATGACTGGCATAACTCCAATATTTCATGTTATGTGGGATGTTACTGACTGGCATAATCTCCAATATTTCATGTTTATGTGGGATGTTACTGACTGGCCATGGTATAATCTCCAATATTTCATGTTTGTGTGGGATGTTACTGACTGGCTTATATTTTTTGTTTGTGTGGGATGTACTGACTGGCATAATCTCCAATATTTCATGTTTGTGTGGATGTTACTGACTGGCTGGTATAATCTCCAATATTTCATGTTTGTGTGGGATGTTACTGACTGGCATAATCTCCAATATTTCATGTTTATGTGGGATGTTACTGACTGGCCATGGTATAATCTCCAATATTTCATGTTTGTGTGGGTTGTTACTGACTGGCATAATCTCCAATATTTCATGTTTGTGTGGGATGTTACTGACTGGCATAATCTCCAATATTTCATGTTTATGTGGGATGTTACTGACTGGCCATGGTATAATCTCCAATATTTCATGTTTGTGTGGGTTGTTACTGACTGGCTGGTATAATCTCCAATATTTCATGTTTGTGTGGGATGTTACTGACTGGCCATGGTATAATCTCCAATATTTCATGTTTGTGTGGGATATTACAGACTGCATAATCTCCAATATTTCCTGATTATGTGGGATGTTACTGACTGACATAATCTCCAATATTTCATGTTTGTGTGGGATGTTACTGACTGGCCATGGTATAATCTCCAATATTTCATGTTTGTGTGGGATGTTACTGACTGGCCATGGTATAATCTCCAATATTTCATGTTTGTGTGGGATGTTACTGACTGGCATAATCTCCAATATTTCTGTTTGTGGGATGTTACTGACTGGCATAATCTCCAATATTTCATGTTTATGTGGGATGTTACTGACTGGCCATGGTATAATCTCCAATATTTCATGTTTATGTGGGATGTTACTGACTGGCATAATCTCCAATATTTCATGTTTATGTGGGATGTTACTGACTGGTATAATCTCCAATATTTCATGTTTGTGTGGGATGTTACTGACTGGTATAATCTCCAATATTTCATGTTTGTGTGGGTTGTTACTGACTGGCATGCTCTCCAATATTTCATGTTTATGTGGGATGTTACTGACTGGCCATGGTATAATCTCCAATATTTCATGTTTGTGTGGGATGTTACTGACTGGCCATGGTATAATCTCCAATATTTCATGTTTGTGTGGGTTGTTACTGACTGGCATGCTCTCCAATATTTCATGTTTATGTGGGATGTTACTGACTGGCCATGGTATAATCTCCAATATTTCATGTTTGTGTGGGATGTTACTGACTGGCCATGGTATAATCTCCAATATTTCATGTTTGTGTGGGATGTTACTGACTGGCCTCCATATTTCATGTTTGTGGGTGTTACTGACTGGCATAATCTCCAATATTTCATGTTTATGTGGGATGTTACTGACTGGCCATGGTATAATCTCCAATATTTCATGTTTGTGTGGGTTGTTACTGACTGGCATAATCTCCAATATTTCTTCGTGCATAATCTCCAATATTTCATGTTTTGTGGATGTTTGTGTGGGATGTTACTGACTGGCCATGGTATAATCTCCAATATTTCATGTTTGTGTGGGATGTTACTGACTGGCATTATAATCTCCAATATTTCATGTTTGTGTGGGATTTACTGACTGCATAATCTCCAATATTTCTGTTATGTGGGTGTTACTGATGGATTGTTACTGTGGTATAATCTCCAATATTTCATGTTTGTGTGGGTTGTTACTGACTGGCATGCTCTCCAATATTTCATGTTTATGTGGGATGTTACTGACTGGCCATGGTATAATCTCCAATATTTCATGTTTGTGTGGGATGTTACTGACTGGCCATGGTATAATCTCCAATATTTCATGTTTGTGTGGGTTGTTACTGACTGGCATGCTCTCCAATATTTCATGTTTATGTGGGATGTTACTGACTGGCCATGGTATAATCTCCAATATTTCATGTTTGTGTGGGATGTTACTGACTGGCCATGGTATAATCTCCAATATTTCATGTTTGTGTGGGTTGTTACTGACTGGCATGCTCTCCAATATTTCATGTTTATGTGGGATGTTACTGACTGGCCATGGTATAATCTCCAATATTTCATGTTTGTGTGGGATGTTACTGACTGGCCATGGTATAATCTCCAATATTTCATGTTTGTGTGGGTTGTTACTGACTGGCATGCTCTCCAATATTTCATGTTTATGTGGGATGTTACTGACTGGCCATGGTATAATCTCCAATATTTCATGTTTGTGTGGGATGTTACTGACTGGTATGTTTCACTTACAGACAGTGATACATCAAGTGGAGTGGATGACAGACTGCTAGAACTCTCTAGTATGTATTTGTTGGTTCTGTATGAATTTGTTTTAGTTTAAGCAATATTTATTTCTTTGAGTCCGCCTCTGTGGTCGAGTGGTAAAGGTCGCTGACTTGTATACCACTGTAACCTATCATCACTGATAGTCAAGGGTTCGAGCCATGCTCAGGCCGTGTCTCATTTATATGAAAAAGTTGGCAGTTTCTTACGGAGGTTGGTGCACCCAAGTACTGGTTAACCGCTGGAGCCTGCCCAGGAAAGGTGAAGAACTGCCCGCCGGCAATATAGCCCGAAATGGTGCTGATGCAGGCGTAATATCTGAAATATAACATAACATTCCATGTAATCTGGTAATCAACTGACAATGTTCCATGTAATCTGGCAATCAACTGACCATATTCCATGTAATCTGGCAATCAACTGACCATATTCCATATAATCTGGCAATCAACTGACCATATTCCATGTAATCTGGCAATCAACTGACCATATTCCATGTAATCTGGCAATCAACTGACCATATTTAATGTAATCTGGCAATCAACTGACCATATTCCATGTAATCTGGCAATCAACTGACCATATTCCATGTAATCTGGCAATCAACTGACCATATTCCTTGTAATCTGGCAATCAACTGACCATATTCCATGTAATCTGGCAATCAACTGACCATATTCCATGTAATCTGGCAATCAACTGACCATATTCCATGTAATCTGGCAATCAACTGACCATATTCCATGTAATCTGGCAATCAACTGACCATATTCCATGTAATCTGGCAATCAACTGACCATATTCCATGTAATCTGGCAATCAACTGACCATATTCCATGTAATCTGGCAATCAACTGACCATATTCCATGTAATCTGGCAATCAACTGACCATATTCCATGTAATCTGGCAATCAACTGACCATATTCCATGTAATCTGGCAATCAACTGACCATATTTAATGTAATCTGGCAATCAACTGACCATATTCCATGTAATCTGGCAATCAACTGACCATATTCCATGTAATCTGGCAATCAACTGACCATATTCCTTGTAATCTGGCAATCAACTGACCATATTCCATGTAATCTGGCAATCAACTGACCATATTCCATGTAATCTGGCAATCAACTGACCATATTCCATGTAATCTGGCAATCAACTGGCCATATTCCATGTAATCTGGCAATCAACTGACCATATTCCATGTAATCTGGCAATCAACTGACCATATTCCATGTAATCTGGCAATCAACTGACCATGTTCCATGTAATCTGGCAATCAACTGACATTATTCAATGTAATCTGGCAATCAACTGACCATATTCCATGTAATCTGACAATCAACTGACATTATTCCATGTAATCAATCAACTGACCATATTCCATGTAACTGATAAACAGAAGGTGACCAATTATTATTGAAGATTGTTTTTTGAATTTTGTTCTAGAAATAAATAACATTTTAAAAATCCATTTCAGTGGATGATACCCATGGCAACTTGACAAGTGTGAAGAATAGCGGGCTCTCTCTGTCTATGGCTTCATTATATTCTGGTAAGTCTGGACGACAAGTGTGAAGAATAGCGGGCTCTCTGTCTATGGCTTCATTATATTCTGGTAAGTCTGGACGACAAGTGTGAAGAATAGCGGGCTCTCTCTGTCTATGGCTTCATTATATTCTGGTAAGTCTGGACGACAAGTGTGAAGAATAGCGGGCTATCTCTGTCTATGGCTTCATTATATTCTGGTAAGTCTGGACTCTCATTTTATGTGAAATATGTGTAATTAATATACAATGGATCCCCTCAAAACCGAAACCACTCTAAACTGGAATTCCCTCCAAAGTGAACAACAATTTTGGTTCCTTGCTTTGTTCATTGGTGAGAAATTTCTGTTAACTGGAACCCATCTTTTCCGAATACTGAACAGATTTTTAAGAATAATACCTGCATTTACAACTGTAATTTACCCCTTTAATAATATGTTATTGCTTGTTTTATATACAATACAATTAAATATACAATACAATTACAAGTATTAACATGATAACTATATGAAAGTGGAAGTCGTGATAGCGCAGTGGATGCACGTTCGCTTCAGGTGCGAAAGGTCCGGAGTTCGAGCCCTGCTGGAGCCGTTACGATTGTGCCCTTAGGCAAGGCATTTACATTCCACATTGCCTCTTCTCTCCCTCCATCAGGAATGAGGTCTCGAGAGTGATTTAAATAAATTGTAAGAACTTTTTCCGAGCTAAAATAGATTTGTATAAACTAACTGCATACGGTAATCTATAAAAGACCTGCATGCATTTAGTATCTGCTTGTATATGGTTATTTGTTTATACAAATATATTTTAGCTCGATTGCGGAACAAGTTTTTATAACATTAATTTAATCACTCTGTGGACCTCATTCCTGAGGTAGTGTGGATGTGTCTTGCCTAATGTCACCGTCATCATGGTTCTTGGAGTGAGATTGGAACTCACAACCTCTAGATTATGTGTGTTTTACGTTTATTTATCGTCGCTACCGGTTGCCCATATGAGCGACGCCTCCTGAAGATATTAGTCATTTTAGAGGATAGTGCAATGATACAGACAGAGACCCATTCCAGAGTCTCCTCTGGTTCTTTTACGTGCACGGTGTAAAGCACCGACACGAGACCTCGGCTTAACGTCCCATCTGAAAGACTGTTAATTTTATTAGGGTCAGACGGGGGATCGAACCTGCGATCCCTGGATTACCAGTCCAACGTGTTAACCACTGGACTACAGATCCGTCTGAACCTCTTGATTATGAGACAGACACCATTTCCATTTAATGATGGAGGCTTCTTAGTAACCTGGGTTCCAGTCTGACCAATTTACTTCTGGCAAAATGACATATTATCAGAAACTCAATACGGCCCAATTAATGATCTCTGTATTAAAATATATTTATATTACTGACCAGGCAAAATATATCGACGCCTGTTTCCAGGCTAGCTCCTTAGGTGTAATGTCCGCTTAGGCATTGTATGTATGTTCCTTTAATGTCAAACCCCTCTCGGGGACTTAGACATGTTTTCCTGGGCAGGCTTAGCCGACCTAAGCGATTAACCAGTACTAAGCAATGTGTGTGAGGTGCCTTGCTCAATGACATTACATACGTGGCCTGACCGAGTATCGAACCCGGGACCGTTCGATTCCAAATCCGACGCTCTACCATTGGGCCACGGACGCCACGCGCATTGAATATACTTGTGACATATAACAACATAGTGTGTTGTTGCGATGTGTTTCAGATGCCGACATACTGAAGAATGTGAAGGTTGCATACGCACGAGAGAACAATACGCAGGAGGGCGGAGCATATCTCTCAGCCGAGTCAGTCGCTATATCTCTACTGAAGAAGTTCTCTGAGAAACAATTACCCAAGGCTTCTGATCTCCAGTGGTTGGTTACTGAACAGGAGGCCCCACAAAGGGTAAGGAAAACAGGCTCAGTGGTTGGTTACTGAACAGGAGGCCCCACAAAGGGTAAGGAAAACAGGCTCAGTGGTTGGTTACTGAACAGGAGGCCCCACAAAGGGTAAGGAAAACAGGCTCAGTGGTTGGTTACTGAACAGGAGGCCCCACAAAGGGTAAGGAAAACAGGCTCAGTGGTTGGTTACTGAACAGGAGGCCCCACAAAGGGTAAGGAAAACAGGCTCAGTGGTTGGTTACTGAACAGGAGGCCCCACAAAGGGTAAGGAAAACGGGCTGCATAGTGTTCCAAACTTTCTGCTAATTATATATACTGACGGATCTGTAGTCCAGTGGTAGCACACTGGACAGGTAATCCAGGGATCGCAGGTTCGATTTTTATAGGTATAAGTTAGTGAAAAGATAGTAATTAATATGTCGTCATTCCTAGACTAGTAATATTATCACGAGTCACTGTACTAGTATATAACACTGCAGCCCGGCTTTCACAAAGGAAACGGTAAAGATCTCGGGGGTTTGTTAGATAACTTGTTGACAGCATTGACTAGCAACTGCGCATACATTGGTACTCATTAGTTTGCACTATTCATAAACGTGTGAAAATGAACACATGGTAACACGCTGGACTGGTAATCCAGGGATCGCAGGTTCGATCCCACGTATGACCCTAATAAAATTAACAGTCTTTCAGATGGGACGTTAAACCGAGGTCTTGTGTCGGTGCTTTACACTGTGCACGTAAAAGAACCAAGAGGAGACTCTGGAATGGGTCTCTGTCTGTCTCATTGCACTATCCTACAACTATATAGAATGACTAATCTCTTAAGGAGGCGTCGCTTATATGGGCAACTGGTAGCGATGATAAATAAACGTAATACACACATTTCATTAGTCTATGCAAATTTATTTGAGCTCGATTGCGAAACAAGTTTTAGCAATGTTGGATTAATCGATTTCGAGACCTCATTCCTGATGGAATCAGGAAGAGGCAATGTGGAATTTAAGTACCTTGCCTAATGGCACAATCATAATGGCTACAACTGGTCACGAAGTTTGTGCCTTTCATACCTGAAGCAAACACGCTACCTCTGCGCTATCACGGCTTCTGATTTCATTGTACCCTTGTGAAGTCTCTGTTGTGTAATGTACAAGGTGTCCAAGTGTTTGTGATTTGATCCCTGCCATGGTGGCGATGTCAGGGTTCCCTCTGTCTGAATGTTTGTCTGCGCCACTTCTGTCGCCAATTGAAAAACACTGTAGCCAATTTAAAAATCTTGGAGCCAACTAAGAGCCATTTAGTTCACAAATAAATATTTGAAGCCATGTATTTGACAAAACATGTGCCAAAAAAACCCGTCTCTCGCCAAATATTTTCACCAATTCACAAAATTTAGCGCCAATATTTGTTTTTTCATTGGCGACCGACAGCGGGAACCCTTGGTGTCAGTAGATTTATTATTATGAGACAGCAAATATTTTAGCTTGGACTGTCATGCAATACCTTGCGTTCAGAGTTTTGCTTGAATTCCTTATCTAAGCTGAAATATTAAGCAACTCTGGGTTCATTCTATGTCAAAGTTTTTGGTAAAAGTGAGATACCGCACAACAGCGCCCTTAAATATTATTATTTAATAAATTTCAACAAAATATTGTTAAAATGCACAATATAACCATTAAATACAACATTTGAATAGTAGGAGTGCTTTACAATGGCCAAGTGTAGCTTACTGGACAAGATTTTGTTTGGTAATTGTAAAATGTAAAAAAACATGTTTTTTTAATAGCGAAATGGAAGTCACAGTCTCTATGGTGACTATTTCATCCATGTCGCCCTCTAGGATGTGTTCTGCAAACGGCCTAGTACTTCTTGTGTTCTGGTATATATTTCAAAAGTGTTGACCTTTCCTATTTTTCAGTTACTGCCGCTACCCAACTCATACCCTGTATCTCCTGATGATGCAGAAAATGTGAACAATCTAAAATCATCTCTCAAGTCCTCCAGAGTAAGTTCCCTTTGTTAGTAATTGTTGAAGAATAACCACACTCGGAAACCAGAATGAATCAACGTTACTCAATCGGTGGTTGAATGAATCAATGTTACTCAATCGGTGGTTGAATGAATCAATGTTACTCAATCGGTGGTTGAATGAATCAATGTTACTCAATCAGTGGTTGAATGAATCAATGTTACTCAGTCGGTGGTTGAATGAATCAATGTTACTCAATCGGTGGTTGAATGAATCAATGTTACTCAATGAATCAATGTTACTCATTCTGTGGTTGAATGAATCAATGTTACTCATTCTGTGGTTGAATGAATCAATGTTACTCAATCGGTGGTTGAATGAATCGATGTTACTCATTCTGTGGTTGAATGAATCAATGTTACTCAATCGGTGGTTGAATGAATCAATGTTACTCAGTCGGTGGTTGAATGAATCGATGTTACTCAATCGGTGGTTGAATGAATCAATGTTACTCAATCGGTGGTTGAATGAATCGATGTTACTCAATCGGTGGTTGAATGAATCAATGTTACTCAATCGGTGGTTGAATGAATCGATGTTACTCAATCGGTGGTTGAATGAATCAATGTTACTCATTCGGTGGTTGAATGAATCAATGTTACTCAATGAATCAATGTTACTCATTCTGTGGTTGAATGAATCAATGTTACTCAATCGGTGGTTGAATGAAACAATATTACTCAATCGGTGGTTGAATGAAACAATGTTACTCAATCGGTGGTTGAATGAATTAATGTTACTCAATCGGTGGTTGAATGAATCAATGTTACTCAATCGGTGGTTGAATGAATCAATGTTACTCAATCGGTGGTTGAATGAATCAATGTTACTCAATCGGTGGTTGAATGAATCAATGTTACTCAGTCGGTGGTTGAATGGATCAATGTTACTCAATCGGTGGTTGAATGAATCAATGTTACTCAGTCGGTGGTTGAATGGATCAATGTTACTCAATCGGTGGTTGAATGAATCAATGTTACTCAATCGGTGGTTGAATGAATCAATGTTACTCAATCGGTGGTTGAATGAATCAATGTTACTCAGTCGGTGGTTGAATGAATCGATGTTACTCAATCGGTGGTTGAATGAATCAATATTACTCAATCGGTGGTTGAATGAATCAATGTTACTCAATGAATCAATGTTACTCATTCTGTGGTTGAATGAATCGATGTTACTCATTCTGTGGTTGAATGAATCGATGTTACTCAATCGGTGGTTGAATGAATCAATGTTACGCAATGGTGGTTGAATGAATCAATGTTACTCAACCGGTGGTTGAATGAATCAATGTTACTCAATCGGTGGTTGAATGAATCAATGTTACTCAATGGGTGGTTGAATGAATCAATGTTACTCATCATTAGTGGTTGAATGAATCAATGTTACGCAATCGGTGGTTGAATGAATCAATGTTACTCAACCGGTGGTTGAATGAATCAATGTTACTCAATCGGTGGTTGAATGAATTAATGTTACTCAATCGGTGGTTGAATGAATCAATGTTACTGAATCGGTGGTTGAATGAATCAATGTTACTCAATCGGTGGTTGAATGAATCAATGTTACTCAATCGGTGGTTGAATGAATCAATGTTACTCAATCAGTGGTTGAATGAATCAATGTTACTCAATCGGTGGTTGAATGAATCAATGTTACTCAACCGGTGGTTGAATGAATCAATGTTACTCAATCGGTGGTTGAATGAATCAATGTTACTCAATCGGTGGTTGCATGAATCAATGTTACTCAATCGGTGGTTGCATGAATCAATGTTACTCAATCAGTGGTGGGCCTCAAATCCATTGGTCGCGAGCTTACTCCTCCATCCCACTACAGTAATATTAACAATCTTTCGGAGCTCTATAGTCCAAGGTCCCATCTATCTGTGCTAGGTACCGGGCATGGAAAATAACCAGGAATATTTCTGGAATTAGGTGTTGTATGTATTTTGTATTATATCCTCCAAACATTAAGATGTAATGCCATGAAGAGCAGCCAATGAATGCCAATTAAACAATAATACAGTCAAACTTGTGTTAGTGGTCACCTCTATTAAACAGCCAACCTGTATTAAGCAGCCAACCTGTATTAAGCAGCCAACATGTATTAAGCAGCCAACCTGTATTAAGCAGCCAACATGTATTAAGCAGCCAACCTGTATTAAGCAGCCAACCTGTATTAAGCAGCCAACATGTATTAAGCAGCCAACATGTATTAAGCAGCCAACATGTATTAAGCAGCCAACCTGTATTAAGCAGCCAACATGTATTAAGCAGCCAACATGTATTAAGCAGCCAACATGTATTAAGCAGCCAACCTGTATTAAGCAGCCAACCTGTATTAAGCAGCCAACCTGTATTAAGCAGCCAGTTTCCATATCTCCAATATGTTGTGTTATTATACATTTGACATATATTAAGCAGCCAACTGTGCTAAGCAACCAATTTCCATGATTCCCTTGGCTGACTGTTTAAGACAGGTTCAATATGATGAAAATGATTATCGTAGGTTCATAGCATGACAATGTTGTTAAACCTGTAGCTTGTGAAAGTTATTATGACTTTTATCATTTCAAATATTTGGCGCCTCCTTGGCTATCCAGCCGTCTTGCAGAAGGTCAGTGGTTCTATCTGGGTGCCCGGTCATGCATGCCTAAAAGGACACTACTCGGAAGGGCACCCGTGTCTTCATCTACCAATAATAGCTGGGGATTTGCCATATGACCCGATGATGTTGGTGCGATTTTAAACCCAAGACGGAAAAAAACCAATTGAAATAATCATATCAAACATATTTCTTTTCAGACTAGATTGAGGGGTAACTTGGAGTGGGCTCCACCCAGACCACAGATCATATTTAATATACACCCAGCGCCCAAGTAAGTCCATTTAATTAATTCCATTTGGTTGTATGCCATTGGTTTCTAGGTTTTGGCTTAAGCTTTATTCATTTTTGTATTTTACATGTATTCAAGAATAAATTAAAAATCTAATCAATACAGTTAATTGTAAATTTATATACAGTCTGCATCCGTTATGTCGAATTCCGTCGAACCGAACAAAATACTTTGACATAACAGAAGTTTGACTTAGCGATATTTCGATATAAACAGAGACAAGTTATATGTAAAATGATAGTGAAACGGGACTTTGATCCGACTTCGAGATAACCGGAGAATTCGACATAACCGACTTTGACATAACGGATGTAGTCTGTAATTAACATGTTTCGACTGTTGAAATATTTCTCAAAGTGCACAAAGTATACAAGAAATATACATCTTACATGTAAATTAACAGCAATAGTTGTGATAGCACAGTGGTAGCGCATTCGCTTCGGGTGCAAATGGCCCAGAGTTCATGCCCAACTGTAGCCGTTAACCCATTTCATTCTGGATACCATTCAAACGGTATCTGCAAAGAACATAGAGCCAGATCAACCGCCACGGAACGTTCCGTCTGATCAGGATCTATGCTGTTTGCTGTTCAGATGATCTTGCTAAGACACTTGGCTATGCAGCAAACAACATAGATCCTGATCAGCACGCAGCGTCACGCTGCGGCTGATCTGGATCTATGTTGTTTGCAAAAGCCTTTAAATATATCCAGAATGAAATGGGTTAACTATTGTGCCCTTAGGCAATGCATTTAAATTCCATGTTGCCTCTTCTCTCCCTCGTGGCGATGGATTCCATCAGGAATGAGGTCTCGAGAGTGATTACTATATTTTGTCCCATTATATTTATTTCGGGAGAGTGGTCAAATCATTAAACAAGTTTGAGGAAGGTCAGTGGTTATAACCAGGTGTCCGTCCATTCCTGAAGTACTGTTTGGACGGGTACCCTGCATCTTCCTTCACCAATAATAACTGGAGAGTCAGCATATGGCCTACGCGGTTGGTGCAACTTTGAACCCCATATACTAAGAAATGAACAAACAAATCAATACATTGCAGGAGGAACTTGGTGTTGGTCAGACAGAATTATAGATGTACAGGATGTGGTATGAAAGTAGAACCAGGTAGGTAAATGTACAGGATGTGGTATGAAAGTAGAACCAGGTAGGTAAATGTACATGATGTGGTATGAAAGTAGAACCAGGTAGGTAAATGTACAGGATGTGGTATGAAAGTAGAACCAGGTAGGTAAACAACCAGGATGTGGTATGAAAGTAGAACCAGGTAGGTAATCAACCAGGTTGTGGTATGAAAGTAGAACCAGGTAGGTAAACAACCAGGATGTGGTATGAAAGTAGAACCAGGTAGGTAAACAACCAGGATGTGGTATGAAAGTAGAACCAGGTAGGTAAACAACCAGGATGTGGTATGAAAGTAGAACCAGGTAGGTAAATGTACAGGTTGTGGTATTAAATTAGAACCAGGTAGGTAAATGTACAGGATGTGGTATGAAAGTAGAACCAGGTAGGTAATTAACCAGGATGTGGTATGAAAGTAGAACCAGGTAGGTAAACAACCAGGATGTGGTATGAAAGTAGAACCAGGTAGGTAAGCAACCAGGATGTGGTATGAAAGTAGAACCAGGTAGGTAAATGTACAGGATGTGGTATGAAAGTAGAACCAGGTAGGTAAACAACCAGGTTGTGGTATAAAAGTAGAACCAGGTAGGCAAACAACCAGGATGTGGTATGAAAGTAGAACCAGGTAGGTAAACAACCAGGATGTGGTATGAAAGTAGAACCAGGTAGGTAAACAACCAGGATGTGGTATGAAAGTAGAACCAGGTAGGTAAACAACCAGGATGTGGTATGAAAGTAGAACCAGGTAGGTAAATGTACAGGTTGTGGTATGAAAGTAGAACCAGGTAGGTAAACAACCAGGATGTGGTATAAAAGTAGAACCAGGTAGGTAAACAACCAGGATGTGGTATGAAAGTAGAACCAGGTAGGTAAACAACCAGGTTGTGGTATGAAAGTAGAACCAGGTAGGTAAACAACCAGGATGTGGTATGAAAGTAGAACCAGGTAGGTAAATGTACAGGATGTGGTATGAATGTAAAACCAGGTAGGTAAACAACCAGGATGTGGTATGAAAGTAGAACCAGGTAGGTAAACAACCAGGTTGTGGTATGAAAGTAGAACCAGGTAGGTAAACAACCAGGATGTGGTATGAAAGTAGAACCAGGTAGGTAAATGTACAGGTTGTGGTATGAAAGTAGAACCAGGTAGGTAAATGTACAGGATGTGGTATGAATGTAAAACCAGGTAGGTAAACAACCAGGATGTGGTATGAAAGTAGAACCAGGTAGGTAAATGTACAGGTTGTGGTATGAAAGTAGAACCAGGTAGGTAAATGTACAGGATGTGGTATGAATGTAAAACCAGGTAGGTAAACAACCAGGATGTGGTATGAAAGTAGAACCAGGTAGGTAAATGTACAGGTTGTGGTATGAAAGTAGAACCAGGTAGGTAAATGTACAGGATGTGGTATGAATGTAAAACCAGGTAGGTAAACAACCAGGATGTGGTATGAAAGTAGAACCAGGTAGGTAAATGTACAGGTTGTGGTATGAAAGTAGAACCAGGTAGGTAAATGTACAGGATGTGGTATGAAAGTAGAACCAGGTAGGTAAACAACCAGGATGTGGTATGAAAGTAGAACCAGGTAGGTAAATGTACAGGTTGTGGTATGAAAGTAGAACCAGGTAGGTAAACAACCAGGATGTGGTATGAAAGTAGAACCAGGTAGGTAAACAACCAGGTTGTGGTATGAAAGTAGAACCAGGTAGGTAAACAACCAGGTGTGTGATGTGGTATGAAAGTAGAACCAGGTAGGTAAACAACCAGGTTGTGGTATGAAAGTAGAACCAGGTAGGTAAACAACCAGGATGTGGTATGAAAGTAGAACCAGGTAGGTAAACAACCAGGATGTGGTATGAAAGTAGAACCAGGTAGGTAAACAACCAGGTTGTGGTATGAAAGTAGAACCAGGTAGGTAAACAACCAGGATGTGGTATGAAAGTAGAACCAGGTAGGTAAACAACCAGGATGTGGTATGAAAGTAGAACCAGGTAGGTAAACAACCAGGATGTGGTATGAAAGTAGAACCAGGTAGGTAAACAACCAGGATGTTGTATGAAAGTAGAACCAGGTAGGTAAATGTACAGGTTGTGGTATGAAAGTAGAACCAGGTAGGTAAACAACCAGGATGTGGTATAAAAGTAGAACCAGGTAGGTAAACAACCAGGATGTGGTATGAAAGTAGAACCAGGTAGGTAAACAACCAGGTTGTGGTATGAAAGTAGAACCAGGTAGGTAAACAACCAGGATGTGGTATGAAAGTAGAACCAGGTAGGTAAATGTACAGGATGTGGTATGAGTACCAGGTAGGTAAAACCAGGATGTGGTATGAAAGTAGAACCAGGTAGGTAAACAACCAGGATGTGGTATGAAAGTAGAACCAGGTAGGTAAATGTACAGGTTGTGGTATGAAAGTAGAACCAGGTAGGTAAACAACCAGGATGTGGTATGAAAGTAGAACCAAGTAGGTAAACAACCAGGATGTGGTATGAAAGTAGAACCAGGTAGGTAAACAACCAGGATGTGGTATGAAAGTAGAACCAGGTAGGTAAACAGCCAGGTTGTGGTATGAAAGTAGAACCAGGTAGGTAAATGTACAGGATGTGGTATGAATGTAGAACCAGGTAGGTAAACAACCAGGATGTGGTATGAAAGTAGAACCAGGTAGGTAAACAACCAGGATGTGGTATGAAAGTAGAACCAGGTAGGTAAACAACCAGGATGTGGTATGAAAGTAGAACCAGGTAGGTAAACAGCCAGGTTGTGGTATGAAAGTAGAACCAGGTAGGTAAATGTACAGGATGTGGTATGAATGTAGAACCAGGTAGGTAAACAACCAGGATGTGGTATGAAAGTAGAACCAGGTAGGTAAACAACCAGGTTGTGGTATGAAAGTAGAACCAGGTAGGTAAATGTACAGGATGTGGTATGAAAGTAGAACCAGGTAGGTAAACAACCAGGATGTGGTATGAATGTAGAACCAGGTAGGTAAACAACCAGGATGTGGTATGAAAGTAGAACCAGGTAGGTAAACAACCAGGTTGTGGTATGAAAGTAGAACCAGGTAGGTAAATGTACAGGATGTGGTATGAAAGTAGAACCAGGTAGGTAAACAACCAGGATGTGGTATGAATGTAGAACCAGGTAGGTAAACAACCAGGATGTGGTATGAAAGTAGAACCAGGTAGGTAAACAACCAGGTTGTGGTATGAAAGTAGAACCAGGTAGGTAAATGTACAGGATGTGGTATGAAAGTAGAACCAGGTAGGTAAACAACCAGGATGTGGTATGAAAGTAGAACCAGGTAGGTAAACAACCAGGAAACATAATCTGTTCTGTTGTTAGCGAGATTTAATAGTTTGTAAATAGTGAATACATAACATTGAAAGTGAATACATAACATTGAAATAGTGAATACATAACATTGAAATAGTGAATACATAACATTGAAATAGTGAATACATAACATTGAAATAGTGAATACATAACATTGAAATAGTGAATACATATCATTGAAATAGTGAATACATAACATTGAAATAGTGAATACATAACATTGAAATAGTGAATACATAACATTGAAATAGTGAATACATAACATTGAAATAGTGAATACATATCATTGAAATAGTGAATACATAACATTGAAATAGTGAATACATAACATTGAAATAGTGAATACATAACATTGAAATAGTGAATACATAACATTGAAATAGTGAATACATATCATTGAAATAGTGAATACATATCATTGAAATAGTGAATACATATCATTGAAATAGTGAATACATAACATTGAAATAGTGAATACATAACATTGAAATAGTGATTACATAACATTGAAATAGTGAACACATATCATTGAAATAGTGAATACATATCATTGAAATAGTGAATACATAACATTGAAATAGTGAATACATAACATTGAAATAGTGATTACATAACATTGAAATAGTGAATATATAAAGTTAATCGTGAAATGATAAGATAGCAAATGTCATCAACGATCTTTCGTTTTTATCTTTCAGGTTATGCTAAGAGGTACAGATACTGTGATTATACCGGCAAGTACTTCTGCCAGTGTTGTCATGGTAACCAGCTAACAGAAATTCCTGCACGGATTCTAAAAAAGTGGGATTTTACCAAATACTATGTGTCAAATTTTGCACGAGATTTCTTGACTAAGATAGCTAGTGAGCCCTTGTTTAACATATCTGATGTGAATCCTGTTCTATATAAAAAAGTGAAGGCGTTGGACCATATCAGAGTGTGGCGGATACAACTCACTCACCTTAAGTCTCTCACAGGATTATGCAAACAGGCCACAAGGTGAGTTGACAGCAAATCATACACATATGTAAACTCCAGACAGCAAATCATACAAATATGTAAACTCCAGACCGTATATCATACAAATATGTAAACTCCAGACAGTAAATCATACAAATATGTAAACTCCAGACAGTAAATCATACAAATATGTAAACTCCAGGCAGTATGTCATACAAATATGTAAACTCCAGACAGTAAATCATACAAATATGTAAACTCCAGGCAGTATGTCATACAAATATGTAAACTCCAGGCAGTATGTCATACAAATATGTAAACTCCAGACAGTAAATCATACAAATATGTAAACTCCAGGCAGTATGTCATACAAATATGTAAACTCCAGACAGTAAATCATACAAATATGTAAACTCCAGACAGTAAATCATACAAATATGTAAACTCCAGACAGTAAATCATACAAATATGTAAACTCCAGGCAGTATGTCATACAAATATGTAAACTCCAGACCGTATATCATACAAATATGTAAACTCCAGGCAGTATGTCATACAAATATGTAAACTCCAGACCGTATATCATACAAATATGTAAACTCCAGACAGTATGTCATACAAATATGTAAACTCCAGACAGTAAATCATACAAATATGTAAACTCCAGGCAGTAAATCATACAAATATGTAAACTCTAGAATGTTTTGATCATGCTTGCTAGTTAAATATTTTGATGCAGTATGCGTCTACTAAAGATGACTTCGGACATAATCCCTCCCAGGCATAATCTCCCTCACACCCCCCCCCCATGATTTTTGAAACAATCATAAATTAATCCACCCATTTAAAAACCCACATATGACATAATCCCCTCATCCAGAATCAAGGTAGAATCATAACCCTAGATGTGGGGATTTTGTTCCCTTTTTTCAAACGCATGGGGGGATTGTATCTGCATCCCACTACACATATGTCTTGCTCTAAACTATTTGAGCTGCCGCACAAGTTTGAAATCAGCTGTACAATTTAAGGTCTAGAAACATATTTATAATAAGTTTTAAGTTTATACCAATTTATTTTAGCTCGATTGCGAAACAAGTTCTTACCACATTAGTTTAATCGCTCTTGAGACTTCATTCCTGATGGAATCCATCACCATGAGGTAGAGAGAAGAGGGAATGTGGAATTAAAGTGCCGTGCCCAAGGGTACAATCGTAATGGCTACAGCTGGGTGCATACAACTGGGCTCTCGCACCTGAAGCGAATGCGCTACCACTGTGCAATCACACATAGAAAAGTCTAAAATATAGCTTGTTTTATTTTCAGTCTTTCAGCAGAAATATGTAAGCTGACAGTTCATTGGATAGAGGATGTTCATGTATACTCCATAAGTGATCTCATCTCGGTCAGTACACATAATTTCCCGCATCTGTAGATATATCATGTATACTCCATAAGTGATCTCATCTCGGTCAGTACACATTCATTCCCACATCTGTAGATATAGATACTAGCAACAGCATATTTCGGTCTCGAGCTGTCAGTGATGTCATTTATGGTTGTCTAAACACGACGTTCTCTTGCGCCATTTAGCACCTGGATGCACTGTTTCCTATCACACAAACACTTTTGAGCCTAAAATAAAAGGAATACTGGAATTTGTCAAAGTAAAATATTATTCGATCATTCACTTAAGCAAACAAAGATTATATTTGTTTTAGGCTGAAAAATGTTTTTATGATAGAAAACGATATAACTTTGCACAAAATGTTGCTAGAACTTCATGATTAGACGGCCATAAAAGTACATAATACCAGTTGTATTATAGAGTTTTCATTGGGAGGAGTTTGAACTGGCCGTTGACACCAGGTGACCGTTAGCACAGTTTTGATTGTAGTCATAAATGTCACTGACAACTCGAGTCCGAAGGCATTGAACATGTAGAGGATAGGTACCACACATCATGCAACGCAATCTCAAGTAAAATTTGTTAGCTAACTACTTTCAATTAGTGGATTAATTTTATTTTGAACACGAATAAATTACTATATTTCATTGGAAAACCTAAAATAAAACATAATTATATAATGAATTGTTTGCAGGTTAAGTCTGGTGCTAGTAAGATATTTTCCATGGTGATGTAACTTGGGGGGCTTGCGGTGGTGAAATGTGGGGTGATAGGATATTTTCCATGGTGATGTAACTTGGGGGCTTGCGGTGGTGAAATGTGGGGTGATAGGATATTTTCCATGGTGATGTAACTTGGGGGCTTGCGGTGGTGAAATGTGGGGTGATAGGATATTTTCCATGGTGATGTAACTTGGGGGCTTGCGGTGGTGAAATGAGGGGTGATAGGATATTTTCCATGGTGATGTAACTTGGGGGCTTGCAGTTGTGCAATGTGGGGTGATAGGATATTTTCCATGGTGATGTAACTTGGGAACACGCGGTGGTGAAATGTGGGGTGATAGGATATTTTGCACGGTGATGTAACTTGGGGGCTTGCAGTTGTGAAATGTGGGGTGATAGGATATTTTCCATGGTGATGTAACTTGGGGGCTTGCAGTGGTGAAATGTGGGGTGATAGGATATTTTCCACGGTGATGTAACTTGGGGGCTTGCGGTGGTGAAATGTGGGGTGATAGGATATTTTCCATGGTGATGTAACTTGGGGGCTTGCAGTTGTGCAATGTGGGGTGATAGGATATTTTCCATGGTGATGTAATTGGGGCTTGCAGTTGTGCATGTGGGTGATAGGATATTTTCCATGGTGATGTAACTTGGGGGCTTGCAGTTGTGCAATGTGGGGTGATAGGATATTTTCCATGGTGATGTAACTTGGGAACACGCGGTGGTGAAATGTGGGGTGATAGGATATTCCCCAAGCCTAAAATAAAACATAATTATATAATGAATTGTTTGCAGGTGAAGTCTGGTGCTAGTGGTCTGATGTACAATGAGTTGAAGCGTCTGTCGGTGGCTGCAATATCTCACGTGCAATCTTGTCAGGTACCAGTAGATGGCATTTCATTTCTGTCCATTAAATATGCTCTTTAAGGTGAGGAAGTCACACAGCCAGCTTGCAAACGGTTTGTGGTTGTATCCAAGTGCTTGCCCATGCCTGAAATGATATTGAAAATGGGCGTATGTGTGTGTTTTACGTTTATTTATCGTCACTACCAGTTGCCCATATGAGCGACGCCTCCTGAAGAGATTAGTCATTTTAGATTATTGGAGGATAGTGCAATAATACAGACAGAGACCCATTCCAGAGTCTCCTCTGGTTCTTTTACATGCATGGTATACAGCACCGACACGAGACCCATCTGAAAGACTGTTAAATTTATTAGAGTCAGACGGGGGATTGAACCTGCGATCCCTGGATTACCAGTCCAGTGTGTTACCACCATTTTATTTTGAACACGAATAAATTACTATATTTCATTGGAAAACCACTGGACTACAGATCCGTCTGCAATGGGCACCTGGAGTCTCTTCCTTCATAGCACAAAGCTGGAGAGTCACAGATTTACCCGTGCTACATGGAGCTAGTTCTCTTTTTCCATGGATCCCAGGTTCGATCCCCCGTCTGACCTTAATAAAATTAACAGTCTTTCAGATGGGACTTTAAACCGAGGTCTTGTGTCGGTGCTTTACACTGCGCGCTTTCTCACTTCTCCAAAATATTCTGGCCTAGAATGAACCCTGAAAAACATGTGAGACTTGGACAGTATCTGAGAATGAATACAAACTGTAGTTATTTTACAACGGTTGCGAAACAAGCTTTAACAACTTATATTAATCACTCTCATTGGCGCAGATGAAAGCATATATTTGTGTAGTAGTAGGAAAGAGAGTATCTGCAGAAAACCCACCTGTCCGATCTTTCATCTACCATACCATCTCATACTTCTCTGTCCGAGGATCATACTTGGGTTTCATTGGTGAGAAGCTAGGCTGCTAACCACTGCGCTAATCGGACCACCGAGAATGAACCCTCCGATGTGCAGTATGTTATTTCCTCACAATCTGATTGGTTACTGAACTTCTGCTTTATATTACAGTACTGTCAATGTTTTGGGTTCATCTGTGAAATGTGCAAAAATCAAAATGATGTTATCTTCCCCTACCAGCTTGGTAAAGTCAGTATTTGTGAAGGTAGGTGCAGGAATCATCCTAGCCCTCTGAGGGGCCCCACTTCTCCCTTAAGCAAAAAAACTATTATTTTTTTTGGGTTTTTTACGATTTTCAAACAAAATTTTGTCTAGTAAGATACACTGGTCCATTATAAAGCACTCCTTATATTCAAATGTTGTATTTAATGGTTGTACTGTGCATTTTAACCCTATTTTGCAGAAGTATATTAAAGAACACCATTTAAGGAAGCGATCACGCACTTTCTCACTTCTCCCAAAAATTCTGACCTAGAATGAAACCTGAGGTGTATATAATAGAGATACCTGTAGAATGTGATTGTTAAGTGCAAATGAAAATCCAAGTTCCAAGGATGAGTAGTTATGGTTGTCGATTTCAAATCACTTGCCCCTCATCTCTAGGTTTGAAACGATCTTGAATTATTTTAATGCAAGGAAGCTATCTAACTTGCAGTATATCGGTGGTTCTACCCGGGTGCGAATTCATGCTTAAATTACTGCTTGGAGGGGGGTTTACTTGGTCTTAAGAGGTTTGAACGACAAAAACAAACCAATTTAGTGTCAGCTATGGCCATATAGTTAGCATCGTGCCCATTGAGACGTGTCTTCAGAAAACCCCATTTTTCCATTCCCATTGCTGATGTTTATAGACAGGTTATAGACAGGTAATAATCTCTGTATTGTTACAGCGGATACAAACTATACATTACTATCAGACATGGGGTCAAATATATATTTGAAAACTTCAAATGCAAAAACTTCCGAAAATGCATGGTCTGCTTGCTATTGGGTAGCACTAGTAAATATTTGGAGTTTATATTTCTGAACATCCCATGGAGTATGTTTATTTGCCATATACTGGACAACATTCCATTTAATACTAGTATATTATGTTCCTTTTTTAATACTAGTATATTATGTTCCTTTTTTAATACTAGTATATTATGTTCCTTTTTTAATACTAGTATATTATGTTCCTTTTTTAATACTAGTATATTGTGTTCCGTTTTTAATACTAGTATATTATGTTCCTTTTTTAATACTAGTATATTGTGTTCCGTTTTTAATACTAGTATATTGTGTTCCTTTTTAATACTAATATATTATGTTCCTTTTTAATACTAGTATATTGTGTTCCATTTTAATACTAGTATATTATGTTCCATTTTAATACTAGTATATTATGTTCCATTTTAATACTAGTATATTATGTTCCTTTTTTAATACTAGTATATTATGTTTCATTTTAATACTAGTATATTGTGTTCCTCGATAATGGAAGGTCCGGTTGCTTAGTGGTTGTTGTTGATTTCAAATCACTTGCCCCTCACCGCTGTAGTGTCTAAGTGAGGAAGCCGTTCAGGTAGCTTGTGGTATGCTGGTGGTTCTACCTGTTGTGTGCCCGTCCGTGCCTGTAATACTGCTCTGGGCATTTGGGGTCTTCCTCCTTAACTGTTGGTGCGAGTTTCCACAATAAAAACTGACAAACAATAATGGAATGTAGTATTTCCTTTACTCTTGTCTTGTTAATGGGATGTAGCATTTCCTTTACTCTTGTCTTGTTAATGGGATGTACCATTTCCTTTAAACTTGCCTTGTTAATAGAATGTAACATTTCCTTTACTCTTGTCTTGTTAATGGGATGTACCATTTCCTTTACTCTTGTCTTGTTAATGGGATGTACCATTTCCTTTACTTGTGTCTTGTTAATGGGATGTACCATTTCCTTTACTCTTGTCTTGTTAATGGGATGTACCATTTCCTTTACTCTTGTCTTGTTAATGGGATGTACCATTTCCTTTACTCTTGTCTTGTTAATGGGATGTACCATTTCCTTTACTCTTGCCTGGTTAATGGAACGTACCATTTCCTTTACTCTTGCCTGGTTAATGGAACGTACCATTTCCTTTACTCTTGCCTGGTTAATGGAATGTACCATTTCCTTTACTCTTGCCTGGTTAATGGAACGTACCATTTCCTTTACTCTTGCCTTGTTAACGGAACTTACCATTTCCTTTACTCCTGCCTTGTTAATGGAATGTACCATTTCCTTTATCCTGCCTTGTTAATGGGATTTACCATTTCCTTTACTCCTGCCTGGTTAATGGAATGTACAATTTCCTTTACTCCTGCCTGGTTAATGGAATGTACCATTTCCTTTACTCTTGCCTTGTTAATGGGATGTACCATTTCCTTTACTCTTGCCTGGTTAATGGAATGTACAATTTCCTTTACTCCTGCCTGGTTAATGGAATGTACCATTTCCTTTACTCTTGCCTGGTTAATGGAATGTACAATTTCCTTTACTCTTGCCTGGTTAATGGAATGTAGCATTTCCTTTATTCCTGCCTGGTTAATGGAATGTACAATTTCCTTTACTCCTGCCTGGTTAATGGGATGTACAATTTCCTTTACTCTTGCCTGGTTAATGGAATGTACAATTTCCTTTACTCCTGCCTGGTTAATGGGATGTACAATTTCCTTTACTCTTGCCTGGTTAATGGAATGTAGCATTTCCTTTACCCGTGCCTGGTTAATGGAATGTAGCATTTCCTTTACTCCTGCCTGGTTATTGGAATGTACCATTTCCTTTACTCTTGCCTGGTTATTGGAATGTATCATTTCCTTTACTCCTGCCTGGTTATTGGAATGTAGCATTTCCTTTACTCCTGCCTGGTTAATGGAATGTACCATTTCCTTTACTCCTGCCTGGTTAATGGAATGTACCATTTCCTTTACTCTTCTCTTGTTAATGGGATGTACCATTTCCTTTACTCTTGTCTTGTTAATGGAATGTACCATTTCCTTTACTCTTGTCTGGTTAATGGAATGTACCATTTCCTTTACTCTTCTCTTGTTAATGGGATGTACCATTTCCTTTACTCTTGTCTTGTTAATGGAATGTACCATTTTCTTTACTCTTGCCTGGTTAATGGAATGTACCATTTCCTTTACTATTGCCTTGTTAATGGGATGTACCATTTCCTTTACTCTTGTCTTGTTAATGGAATGTACCATTTTCTTTACTCTTGCCTGGTTAATGGAATGTACCATTTTCTTTACTATTGCCTTGTTAATGGGATGTACCATTTCCTTTACTCTTGTCTGGTTAATGGAATGTACCATTTCCTTTACTCTTCTCTTGTTAATGGGATGTACCATTTCCTTTACTCTTGTCTTGTTAATGGAATGTACCATTTTCTTTACTCTTGCCTGGTTAATGGAATGTACCATTTCCTTTACTATTGCCTTGTTAATGGGATGTACCATTTCCTTTACTCTTGTCTGGTTAATGGAATGTACCATTTCCTTTACTCTTGCCTTGTTAATGGGATGTACCATTTCCTTTACTCTGTCTTGTTAATGGAATGTACCATTTCCTTTACTCTTGCCTGGTTAATGGAATGTACCATTTCCTTTACTATTGCCTTGTTAATGGGATGTACCATTTCCTTTACTCTTGTCTTATTAATGGAATGTACCATTTCCTTTACTCTGCTGTTAATGGAATGTACCATTTCCTTTACTCTTCTCTTGTTAATGGGATGTACCATTTCCTTTACTCTTGTCTTGTTAATGGAATGTACCATTTCCTTTACTCTTGTCTGGTTAATGGAATGTACCATTTCCTTTACTCTTCTCTTGTTAATGGGATGTACCATTTCCTTTACTCTTGTCTGGTTAATGGAATGTACCATTTCCTTTACTCTTCTCTTGTTAATGGGATGTACCATTTCCTTTACTCTTGTCTTGTTAATGGAATGTACCATTTTCTTTACTCTTGCCTGGTTAATGGAATGTACCATTTCCTTTACTATTGCCTTGTTAATGGGATGCACCATTTCCTTTACTCTTGCCTTATTAATGGGATGTACCATTTCATTTATCCTGCCTTGTTAATGGGATGTACCATTTCCTTTACTCTTGTCTTGTTAATGGAATGTACCATTTTCTTTACTCTTGCCTGGTTAATGGAATGTAGCATTTCCTTTACTCTTGCCTTGTTAATGGGATGTACCATTTCCTTTACACTTGCCTGGTTAATGGAACGTACCATTTCCTTTACTCTTGTCTTGTTAATGGGATGTACCATTCCCTTTACTCTTGTCTTGTTAATGGGATGTACCATTTCCTTTACTCTTGCCTTGTTAATGGGATGTACCATTTCCTTTACACTTGTCTTGTTAATGGGATGGACCATTTCCTTTACTCTTGTCTTGTTAATGGAATGTACCATTTCCTTTACTCTTGCCTTGTTAATGGAATGTACCATTTCCTTTACACTTTCCTGGTTAATGGAACGTACCATTTCCTTTACTCTTGCCTTGTTAATGGGATGTGCCATTTCCTTTACTCTTGTCTTGTTAATGGGATGTACCATTTCCTTTACTCTTGCCTTGTTAATGGGATGTACCATTTCCGTTACACTTGTCTTGTTAATGGGATGTACCATTTCCTTTACTCTTGTCTTGTTAATGGAATGTACCATTTCCTTTACTCTTGCCTTGTTAATGGAATGTACCATTTCCTTTACACTTTCCTGGTTAATGGAACGTACCATTTCCTTTACTCTTGCCTTGTTAATGGGATGTACCATTTCCTTTACGCTTGCCTTGTTAATGGAATGTACACTTTCCTTTACTCCTGCCTTGTTAACCTTTACTCTTGTTTCTGTTTGTAGGTTGTAAGACGTGCTTCCACAAGGACTGTTTTGTCCCCCTGAAGTGTCCTAAATGTGCTAGAATAGAAGCAAGGTATGTATCGATACACAGCGCTGTTATGCAATATCAATTTGGTCCACAAAAGCAAACCATAAACAATGCATATAAGAATTGTGACTAGTTATTATTTTATACATTTTTAATAAACAAGTTCAGAAAATATGCTTGTAATGGATTGCAACTTGTAAGGTATATATCATGGATTGCAACTTGTAAGGTATTTGTCATGGATTGCAACTTGTAAGGTATTTGTAATGGATTGCAACTTGTAAGGTATTTTTGTCATGGAATGCAACTTGTAAGGTATATATCATGGATTGCAGCTTGTAAGGTATTTGTCATGGATTGCAACTTGTAAGGTATTTGTCATGGATTGCAACTTGTAAGGTATTTGTCATGGATTGCAACTTGTAAGGTATCTATCATGGATTGCAACTTGTAAGGTATTTGTCATGGATTGCAACTTGTAAGGTATTTGTCATGGATTGCAACTTGTAAGGTATTTGTCATGGATTGCAACTTGTAAGGTATTTGTCATGGATTGCAACTTGTAAGGTATTTGTCATGGATTGCAACTTGTAAGGTATCTGTCATGGATTGCAACTTGTAAGGTATCTGTCATGGATTGCAACTTGTAAGGTATCTGTAATGGATTGCAACTTGTAAGGTATCTGTCATGGATTGCAGCTTGTAAGGTATTTGTCATGGAGTGCAGCTTGTAAGGTATTTGTCATGGATTGCAACTTGTAAGGTATTTGTCATGGATTGCAACTTGTAAGGTATTTGTCATGGATTGCAACTTGTAAGGTTACTGTCACGGCGACACTGGTATCATTTATCTGATCGACGTGATACGATGCGTTACAAAATGTTCATTGTGGAATGGATTGGTATGTTCCCAATTTTCAGGAAGAAACGCCAGCAAGAAGAGAGAACAGACAATGTTGATGCGATAGAACATGTGGAGGACGGATAGAGTGACTGGTCCAATGTAAACACCAAGTGCCATTAGTCTATCAAAAGTGCTGTCTTTCATTGTTGTGTTCATGTTTGTTATATGTAAATATGTTTTGGATCAAGATACAAACACAAATATTGTATTTAGCATGGTTCATTATTCAAGCAGAATGTGGTAAATTTATTTCTTAGGACACGTTTTTGTCGCTTATCAATGGAACACGTTCATCAATTTTAATCACTTTCCATGATTTATGTTCAATATTTCATGCATATTGAAATTACGAACCATATCACTTGCACAGGGTTCATTCTAGGTCAGAATTTTTGGGAGAAGTGAGAAAGTGCGCGATTGTATCCTTACATGTTGTTCTTTAATATACTTCTGCAAAATAGGGTTAAAATACACAGTACAACCATTAAATACAACATTTGAATAGGAGTGCTTTATAATGGGCCAGTGTATCTTACTGGCCAAACAAAAAGAGGGCAAAGTGAGGGTCCCCAGGACGACTATTTCGCCCACGTCACCCTCTAGAATGAACCCTGATGCAAGAACAATATGTCTCCCCCTACATAGTACGAGATATGTCATGCAGTTCATTAGAATTGTGTTGTTAAGACTAGAATTGCACCATTACGAAGGCATTCATGCTAACTTTAAACTCGCCCAATGTAGTTCATACCCCAATGGAAACTATTATCCCGCGATTCATATCTTATATTTACATTAATTATTCTTTTCAGTGACTCAAAGAAAAATATAGCAGACTTTGCATTTAAATATACTATATTCCAGATTTACATCTTAACGTTGTAACATAGCTGCCACATTATACGGAACCACGTCAGACACAAGTTGTAACATAGCCGCCACATTATAACGAACCACGTCAGACACACGTAATAGACGCCACATTATACGGAACCACGTCAGACACATGTAATAGACGCCACATTATACGGAACCACGTCAGACACACGTAACATAGCCGCCACATTATACGGAACCACGTCAGACACACGTTGTAACATAGCCGCCACATTATACGGAACCACGTCAGACACAAGTTGTAACATAGCCGCCACATTATAACGAACCACGTCAGACACGTAATAGACGCCACATTATACGGAACCACGTCAGACACACGTAATAGATGCCACATTATACGGAACCACGTCAGACACACGTAACATAGCCGCCACATTATATGGAACCATGTCAGACACACGTTGTAACATAGCCGCCACATTATACGGAACCACGTCAGACACACATTGTAACATAGCTGCCACATTATACGGAACCACGTCAGACACACATTGTAACATAGCCGCCACATTATACAGAACCAAGTCAGACACACATTGTAACATAGCCGCCACATTATACAGAACCAAGTCAGACATACATTGTAACATAGCCGCCACATTATACAGAACCAAGTCAGACACACATTGTAACATAGCCGCCACATTATACAGAACCACGTCAGACACACATTGTAACATAGCCGCCACATTATACGGAACCACGTCAGACACACATTGTAACATAGCCGCCACATTATACGGAACCACGTCAGACACACATTGTAACATAGCTGCCACATTATATGGAACCACGTCAGACACACATTGTAACATAGCTGCCACATTATACGGAACCACGTCAGACACACGTTGTAACATAGCTGCCACATTATACCGAACCACGTCAGACACACATTGTAACATAGCCGCCACATTATACGAAACCACGTCAGAAACACATTGTAACATAGCCACCACATTATACGGAACCACGTCAGAGACACGTTGTAACATAGCCACCACATTATACGGAACCACGTCAGACACATTGTAACATAGCCACCACATTATACGGAACCACGTCAGACACATGTAACAGACGCCACATTATATGGAACCACATCAGAGACACGTTGTAACATGACCGCCACATTATACGGAACCACGTCGGAGACACGTAACATAGCCGCCACATTATACGGAACCACGTCAGACATTGTCATAACATTTCCGCCACATTATACGGAACCATGTCAGACACACGTTGTAACATAGCCGCCACATTATACCGAACCACGTCAGACACACGTTGTAACATAGCCGCCACATTATACGGAACCACGTCAGAGACACGTTGTAACATAGCCGCCACATTATACAGAACCACGTCAGACACACATTGTAACATAGCCACCCCATTATACAGAACCACGTCAGACACACATTGTAACATAGCCACCCCATTATACAGAACCACGTCAGACACACATTCTAATATAGCTGCCACATTATACGGAACCACGTCAGACACACGTAATAGACGCCACATTATACGGAACCACGTCAGACACACGTAATAGATGCCACATTATACGGAACCACGTCAGACACACGTAACATAGCCGCCACATTATACGGAACCACGTCAGACACACGTTGTAACATAGCCGCCACATTATACGGAACCACGTCAGACACACATTGTAACATAGCCGCCACATTATACGGAACCACGTCAGACACACATTGTAACATAGCCGCCACATTATACAGAACCAAGTCAGACACACATTGTAACATAGCCGCCACATTATACAGAACCAAGTCAGACATACATTGTAACATAGCCGCCACATTATACAGAACCAAGTCAGACACACATTGTAACATAGCCACCACATTATACGGAACCACGTCAGACACACATTGTAACATAGCCGCCACATTATACGGAACCACGTCAGACACACATTGTAACATAGCTGCCACATTATACGGAACCACGTCAGACACACGTTGTAACATAGCTGCCACATTATACCGAACCACGTCAGACACACATTGTAACATAGCCGCCACATTATACCGAACCACGTCAGACACACATTGTAACATAGCCACCACATTATACGGAACCACGTCAGACACACATTGTAACATAGCCGCCACATTATACGGAACCACGTCAGACACATGTAACAGACGCCACATTATATGGAACCACGTCAGAGACACGTTGTAACATGACCGCCACATTATACGGAACCACGTCGGAGACACGTAACATAGCCGCCACATTATACGGAACCATGTCAGACACACGTTGTAACATAGCCGCCACATTATACCGAACCACGTCAGACACACGTTGTAACATAGCCGCCACATTATACCGAACCACGTCAGACACGTTGTAACATAGCCGCCACATTATACGGAACCACGTCAGAGACACGTTGTAACATAGCCGCCACATTATACAGAACCACGTCAGACACACATTGTAACATAGCCACCCCATTATACAGAACCACGTCAGACACACATTGTAACATAGCCACCCCATTATACAGAACCACGTCAGACACACATTCTAATATAGCTGCCACATTATACGGAACCACGTCAGACACATGTAACGTAGCCGTCACATTATACGGAACCACGTTGTAACATAGCCGCCATATTATACAGAACCACGTCAGACACACATTGTAACATAGCTGCCACATTATACCGAACCACGTCGGACACACCGTGACATAGCCGCCACATTATACCGAACCACGTCAGACACTGTCATAACATTGCCGCCACATTATACAGGACCACGTCAGAGACACGTTGTAACATAGCCGCCACATTATACTGAACCACGTCAGACACTTTGTTACACTGTGTGCCGTACCTGGTAAATAGATCATCATTGGAACAGCGTAGCCTGTAAGACACGCCTTTTCTTATGAGGAACGCTGCTTAACACTGCGAATGCACATGCCCGCAACTTCGAGTGCACATGCGTTAAGTATTGACTCCAATAACAAACAAACGTCAATTCAGGAGCATGGCTGGCAGTTATATGAAATCCTACTTTCACTTTTGAAAGTTTGTAGACCACAAAAGCACTGTTTATTAATTCAATGTTAGTGTTCGAATGTACTCAGAAGAATTTATAGTAGCAATGCATGTACATGTATACGTTAAAAAATTCTTTTTTGTTTGTTGCCTTTTTGCAATGTAATGTCGCTTTAAATGTTCTAGTACATTAAAAATGTTAAAATTGTATGATAGCAACATGTTTGGAATAATGACAACCAGTTTGAACTGGAATATAACTTTAAACCCGTAATCTGCTCAACAGTTTGGACGGAATGTGCAAACAACATAGATCCAGATCAACTGCAGCGTAATGCCGAATACTGCGTCTGATCAGGATCTATGTTGTTTGCTAATCAGACAAGTGTTTTAGCTCCACTATCTGAATAGCAAACGGCATAGTCAGATGGAAAGTTGTGTTCTATGCTGTTTGCAAAAGCGACTTTAGTCATCATTGGCAGGTTAAGCTATAAATATGTTACATGAAAAGCATTTGTAGTGCTATATATGTTTAAAGCAGCATTACATCGTATGAAATAAAAGATATTTGAAAAATTCAATGTTTACGTATGGGTAGCAATGCTGCTACACATTCTAACATTATACTTTGTATGCTTATGTTCATTTGGTAAACAGTGTTTTTTTGCGATAAAACAAACTCGAAACCGATAGTAGGACTTTCCGAGTCGATCAGTCACGCACTTGTTTACAACCGGAACGCATCATCCGCACTTGTTTACATTCGGAATGCATCATCCCCATGATGTGTCCCACGTTGTCTTTTTTTAATTAAATTACTTGATATGTTGATTCATACCTCTGTTAGCTAAGTCTTTTAGGGACATGTCTACATCCCCGCGAGGGGTTCGACATTAGAGGAAGATAGATAGTCTTTCATGTTCAAAATATATACGTTGTTTTTTACATCCTCTGTTGTTTCACGCATGCGCGCTGTGCGTGTTTACATTTCGTGTGTTGATAAACAAATTCGCGTATACGACGGTTTAAATGTATTGGAATTTTATCGTTTCTGAGCGACTATTTCGATTTTTGTAAACACACACACATTAGTATTTATATTTTACCCAAAACATCCTTTATTACGATGTAATGCTGCTTTAATAATCTTTGATATATATTTGTATAATTATAATAGTATGTTGAAGGTGGTGCTAAAGAAAACGTTGCTAAAATGTAAACTTTATAATCTTAAGAAATAGCTTTTGATTCCCTCTGTTTAACGTACTATGTTCCACAAATCTACAGAACCTCTTTGTTGAGGTCAGTATATGTATTTATATCGTTTCCGGAAGTTAACGACAGAATTTTGACAATTTATTTATTTTTTCAATTGTTCATTTTCTGATTGTTTCAGTTCTTATTTGTTAATTTGCAATGTAAAATTGACGTTATATGATTTTGCAGACGTATATAAAGTGATTGTTTATAATAGTGTCACTCCTGTTTAAAGGACAATTTATTTCCGACTTGTACGAGACACTACTTATGGACATCATTATTTCTCGAATCCTATCCTTGAAGGGTAAGCAATCGGTAACCATTATTTAACTATCTGATAGCCATATCAGAAACAGAAAGTATCCGAACGAGGACGCCTTAACCACTAGGCCACGGTATATATAATCAGTGTGTTAGTGGTCACCTCTATTAAGCAGCCAACCTGCATTAAGCAGTTTTCAAATTACAACTTACAATTTTTCTACATACAGTATGTTATCTGTCCGCCTCCATGGTCGAGTGGTTACGGTCACCGACTTGTATACCACTGTAACCTATCATCACTGATGGTCACTGGTTTGAGCCACGCTCAAGCCGTGTCTCATTTATATGAAAAAGTTGGCGGTTTCTTACGGAGGTTGTGCACCCAAGTACTGGTTAACCGCTGGAGCCTGCCCAGGAAAGGTGTTGTTAAGTAAACTGCCCGCCAGCGATATAGCCAGAAATGGTGCTGATGCAGGCGTAAAACCCGAAATATAACAGTATGTTATCTACATATATTTTTAACTGATGCGCCATTAAACCAAATACTCAACACACAAATTCCCAATATGTTACTTTGTTATATATTTGACCTCTATTAAGCAGCCACCTGTGCTAAACAGCCCCTTGGCTGGCTGCTTAACCCTTTCAACACCACAGACCTCTCAATAGGCTTATAAAAAGTGTAGATCCAGATGAGCCGGCTCGTGATGAGCCGTCTCATCAGGATCTGCACTTTTTGCCAGTAATATTATTTTTAGACAAAAATTTCCTATTTTGATAAATGAACTGGTCCAAATGTAATTTCCTTATTAATTTATTGGTCTGAAAATATCATGCACCAGTCCATGTCAGTTACTTGGTGTTGAATGCACCAGTCCATGTCAGTTACTTGGTGTTGAATGGGTTAAGACGGGTTTCAAATGTAGTCTGTTAAAACTGCAAGACCTGTTTCTACAATATACCAGTCCTTATTTGGTTTTTCCAAGAAAATACCTCGATATTTACTGCTACTGGTTATGATATTTGTGACATCAACCTCGGACACTTGGGTGTTGGGGATAAATAAGGGTGTTGGGGATAAATAATTCCAATCGTTGGCTGAGCAGTTCCGGTTCCAAATATTTCTTGGAATTTTTAAGAACATTATGATCCACCATAAGCTTTGACAATATACACAACAACATCTATGCGATTTTTAAATGCAACCAGGACACTATCGATGCCCAACACACCAACATTTAACTATTTCCCCTGCAATGGACAATTCACTCTAGTCTTTCCAAAATTATTTTATTACCGGCGATTTTTGTAGCGACTTCCTCTATGATTTTCATCTTGTCTAGAAACATAGAAAATGGGTTGTACTAGAAGTGAAAACCAGACAATGTACGTGTTCAATGAAGGTCTAGTATTTGATTAAATTCATGTGTAAGCATTATTCTATTACTTATTATGTGTGTAATCCTGTTATTTATTGAAACTCTTATTATATTTGCGAAGAAGATTACGTTAATAAAAGAAGAATGCTTTTGTTCTGTATTTATTAGTGACCATGACCATTCATAAGTAAATATGTACATATCGCCTCCATTTTGTTAATAGACTGGTCAGTTGTCCAGAGTGGTTAATAAATTGGACTGCTAATCCAGGTTCGACCCCCCCCCGTCTGACACGACATAATATTAACCAAGGTGTCCTGCATCAGTGGGGCGACAATAAATGAACGTATCCATCCAACATATGGCATCTCTCGAAGTTATTATTGGTGGAGGAAGACCCCTCGGGTGCCCCTCCGAGCAGTATTTCAGACACATATCCGGGTAGAACCAACCACAAGCCAGCCGGATAGCTTCCTCTCTTTAAAGGATTTGATAACCACCGCAAGCCAGCCGGATAGCTTCCTCTCTTTAAAGGATTTGATAACCACCGCAAGCCAGTCGGATAGCTTCCTCTCTTTAAAGGATTTGATAACCACCGCAAGCCAGCCGGATAGCTTCCTCTCTTTAAAGGATTTGATAACCACCGCAAGCCAGCCGGATAGCTTCCTCTCTTTAAAGGATTTGATAACCACCGCAAGCCAGCCGGATAGCTTCCTCTCTTTAAAGGATTTGATAACCACCTCAAGCCAGTCGGATAGCTTCTCTCTTTAAAGGATTTGAAACCACCCAGCAAGCCAGTCGGATAGCTTCCTCTCTTTAAATGATTTGATAACCCCACAAGCCAGCCGGATAGCTTCCTCTCTTTAAAGAATTTGATAACCACCGCAAGCCAGCCGGATAGCTTCCTCTCTTTAAAGGATTTGATAACCCCCTCAAGCCAGTCGGATAGCTTCCTCTCTTTAAAGGATTTGATAACCCCAGCAAGCCAGCCAGATAGCTTCCTCTCTTTAAAGGATTTGATTACCACCGCAAGCCAGCCGGATAGCTTCCTCTCTTTAAAGGATTTGATAACCACCGCAAGCCAGCCGGATAGCTTCCTCTCTTTAAAGGATTTGATAACCCCCTCAAGCCAGCCGGATAGCTTCCTCTCTTTAAAGGATTTGATAACCCCTAATGGGATTTGAACATACAGCAAACCCCTAATGGTATTCGTACATTTAGCAAACCCCTAATGGTATTCGTACATACAGCAAACCCCTAATGGTATTCGTACATACAGCAAACCCCTAATGGGATTTGAACATACAGCAAACCCCTAATGGGATTCGAACATACAGCAAACCCCTAATGGGATTCGAACATACAGCAGTGAGCGGCAAGTGGTTTGAACTGGATGACCGTAACCACTCGGCCACGTAGACCCCTCAATCAGAGAGTGAATTGTTAACAGTTACAGTATACAACACTATTACACACATTGTCACTTCTTTTAGCTTGATTGCAAATCAAGGTCTTTACAATATTACATTAATCGTTCTTGTGACCTCAGAGAAGACGATGGAGTCTTTGTGGTGAACAGTGTCGAGAGTTTGTGAGTTCGAACCCTGCTAAAACCATAGTTCTTGGGCAAGACACTTTAAAAATCCACATTGCCTCTTCTCTTTGCTTCAACTCCGATGGTAGGAGGTGAGTGTATATTGTGAGAGTAGATTTTCACTGTACAAAACATCACTTCTTCATCTGTGACTAGATGACAGCTTCAGAATGCGAGATGGATTATCACTGTGTCTGTTGCAATGTTTGTCCATCCTGGCCAGGGTTTAGTGGTGGTCTGAAACCAAACGGTATTTATATAAATAGATTATGGTGAGGAATGAAAATTGAAATTAACAGACTAACTTATTGCGATTTAAGCATGTATAGCTTATCACAGACATAATAAATATAGTGTTTCCCCTAAGCAGGAATAGGAGGGCGGCCCGCCCTGCCCCTTTTTGGGGCCGCCCTTGTGTGCCTAAATTCTCAATAAAACTTGATTATAAGTATTGCAATATTGCCTGAAATCCCTCAACAAACACCAGTCCTGTGTTAGACTGATGCTATAATCTGGAATACACAGGTTTACAATCAATATGCTGTGAAATGTCCATCTATGCACTGTGTAGCTAGCCTAGAGCAACATTGACTGCGTAGCCAAGAGCAACATTGACTTTGTAGCCAAGAGAAACATTGACTGCGTAGCCAAGAGCAACATTGACTTTGTAGCCAAGAGAAACATTGACTGTGTAGCCAAGAGCAACATTGACTTTGTAGCCAAGAGCAACATTGACTGCGTAGCCAAGAGCAACATTGACTTTGTAGCCAAGAGAAACATTGACTGTGTAGCCAAGAGCAACATTGACTTTGTAGCCAAGAGCAACATTGACTTTGTAGCCAAGAGCAACATTGACTTTGTAGCCAAGAGAGCAACATTGACTGTGTAGCCAAGAGAAACATTGACTTTGTAGCCAAGAGCAACATTGACTGTGTAGCCAAGAGAAACATTGACTTTGTAGCCAAGAGCAACATTGACTTTGTAGCCAAGAGAAACATTGACTTTGTAGCCAAGAGCAACATTGACTGTGTAGCCAAGAGAAACATTGACTTTGTAGCCAAGAGCAACATTGACTGTGTAGCCAAGAGCAACATTGACTGTGTAGCCAAGAGCAACATTGACTTTGTAGCCAAGAGCAACATTGACTGTGTAGCCAAGAGCAACATTGACTTTGTAGCCAAGAGAAACATTGACTTTGTAGCCAAGAGCAACATTGACTTTGTAGCCAAGAGAAACATTGACTTTGTAGCCAAGAGCAACATTGACTGTGTAGCCAAGAGCAACATTGACTTTGTAGCCAAGAGAAACATTGACTTTGTAGCCAAGAGCAACATTGACTTTGTAGCCAAGAGCAACATTGACTGTGTAGCCAAGAGCAACATTGACTTGTAGCCAAGAGCAACATTGACTTAGAAACATTGACTTTGTAGCCAAGAGAAACATTGACTTGTAGCCAAGAGAAACATTGACTTTGTAGCCAAGAGCAACATTGACTGTGTAGCCAAGAGCAACATTGACTTTGCTCAAGATATTGATTCCAGTGTTTTAACTGACTACGTATAAACAATTACATATCAATGTGCATGCATAACATACATTGGGGAGAATAACAACTGACAATACAGTACATCTGTTATGTCGAATTCCGTCGGACCAAACAAAATACTTCGACATAACCGAAGTTTGACAACGAAATACGATATTATTGGAGCCAGTTATATGTACAATGATAGTGTCTGAAACGCGACTGATCGGATTTCGAGATAACCGGTTGTAGACTGTATTTCATTTTCAGATGGATTACGACATAATTGTAATTGTGTAGTCTTAATCAATAATTATTACGTCTAATTATACTCTGCCCGATTGTTATGATGTACATTGCAAGATTTTCCCAATATACATGTATTAGCATTTGTACAATTAAACAATTTTTTAAATTTCATCACGCTAGACCCGTTGTAAAATTATGTACTGTGTCTTTACACATTTCTTGACAAATTAAGTTAAATTAGTAAACGGATTATTGCCACAATGTGTTAGATCAAATTTGATACCATATTTCATAGTCAGCTTAATAGCAACATTCCAAAACTCGTTTTTATCACATATAAACCATATAGCACTTGTTTTTATCACATATAAACCATATAGCACTCGTTTTTATCACATATAAACCATATAGCACTCGTTTTTATCACATATAAACCATATAGCACTTGTTTTTATCACATATAAACCATATAGCACTCGTTTTTATCACAAATAAACCATATAGCACTTGTTTTTATCACATATAAACCATATAGCACTTGTTTTTATCACATATAAACCATATAGCACTCATTTTTATCACATATAAACCATATAGCACTTGTTTTTATCACATATAAACCATATAGCACTCATTTTTTATCCTAATCTTGCACAAAATAAAGATGCTACTTTAATTTTGGTGCAATTTTCAGGACGTCGCTAAATTGTCATGATGTCAATATGCAAAGGAGTGTTCTATTTTTAAACAGCGTTACAATTACGCTGAGAATTGTCTTATCATTAACATTATGTCTGGTGTCAGGCTGGTTTAGTTTAGAGATATATGACTTTACATATGGTGTAGGGCTGGTTTAGTTTAGAGATATATGACATTACATATGGTGTAGGGCTGGTTTAGTATAGAGATATATGACATTACATATGGTGTAGGGCTGGTTTAGTTTAGAGATATATGACATTACATATGGTGTAGGGCTGGTTTAGTATAGAGATATATGACATTACATATGGTGTAGGGCTGGTTTAGCATAGAGATATATGACTTTACATATGGTGTAGGGCTGGTTTAGTTTAGAGATATATGACTTTACATATGGTGTAGGGCTGGTTTAGTTTAGAGATATATGACATTACATACAGTGTAGGGCTGGTTTAGTTTGTAGATATATGACATTACATACAGTGTAGGGCTGGTTTAGCATAGAGATATATGACTTTACATATGGTGTAGGGCTGGTTTAGGTTAGAGATATATGACATTACATATGGTGTAGGGCTGGTTTAGTTTAGAGATATATGACATTACATACAGTGTAGGGCTGGTTTAGTTTAGAGATATATGACATTACATACAGTGTAGGGCTGGTTTAGTTTGTAGATATATGACATTACATATGGTGTAGGGCTGGTTTAGTTTAGAGATATATGACATTACATACAGTGTAGGGCTGGTTTAGTTTAGAGATATATGACATTACATACAGTGTAGGGCTGGTTTAGTTTGTAGATATATGACTTTACATATGGTGTAGGGCTGGTTCAGTTTAGAGATATATGACTTTACATATGGTGTAGGGCTGGTTTAGGTTAGAGATATATGACATTACATACAGTGTAGGGCTGGTTTAGTTTGTAGATATATGACATTACATACAGTGTAGGGCTGGTTTAGTTTGTAGATATATGACATTACATACAGTGTAGGGCTGGTTTAGCATAGAGATATATGACTTTACATATGGTGTAGGGCTGGTTTAGTTTAGAGATATATGACATTACATATGGTGTAGGGCTGGTTTAGTTTAGAGATATATGACATTACATACAGTGTAGGGCTGGTTTAGTTTATAGATATATGACATTACATACAGTGTAGGGCTGGTTTAGCATAGAGATATATGACTTTACATACGGTGTAGGGCTGGTTTAGTTTATAGATATATGACTTTACATATGGTGTAGGGCTGGTTTAGTTTAGAGATATATGACTTTACATATGGTGTAGGGCTGGTTTAGTTTATAGATATATGACTTTACATATGGTGTAGGGCTGGTTTAGTTTATAGATATATGACATTACATATGGTGTAGGGCTGGTTTAGTTTAGAGATATATGACTTTACATATGGTGTAGGGCTGGTTTAGCATAGAGATATATGACTTTACATATGGTGTAGGGCTGGTTTAGCATAGAGATATATGACTTTACATATGGTGTAGGGCTGGTTTAGCATAGAGATATATGACTTTACATATGGTGTATGGCTGGTTTAGTTTAGAGATATATGACATTACATACAGTGTAGGGCTGGTTTAGTTTAGAGATATATGACATTACATACAGTGTAGGGCTGGTTTAGTTTAGAGATATATGACTTTACATACAGTGTAGGGCTGGTTTAGTTTAGAGATATATGACATTACATACAGTGTAGGGCTGGTTTAGCATAGAGATATATGACATTACATACGGTGTAGGGCTGGTTTAGTTTAGAGATATATAACTTTACATACAGTGTAGGGCTGGTTTAGCATAGAGATATATGACTTTACATACAGTATACGGCTGGTTTTGCTTACAGATATATGACTTTACATACGGTGTAGGGCTGGTTTTGCTATGAGAGATATGACTCTACATACGGTGTAGGGCTGGTTTTTGGTTTCGGCATGTTCTGCAACACCGCCGCTATTTCCTTCTTCTCTTCATAGTTCTTCCTCTTCCACAGATCATACAGGTGTAGTATCTGTCGCGTTATTTCCAAAATCTTGTCCATATCTACGGACAGCTCCGCAAACCACTGCTTTAAATCACGCTGTTGTATTACGCACGCAATATGTAATGCAGCTGAAACACAAGGCAGTGAATTAGACGTACATTGTATCTGTCTAGTCGCTACATTTCCCAAGTATAATAGGCTACATTATATGTATATAGGGTTTATTCTAGATGTGGAAAAAAGGACAGGGTGGGTCAGAAAAGGGGATGAGGGTGCAATTTGTGGTGCAGGAGGTTTTTTTTGGTGCTAAATTATGGTGATTGATCAAAGAGGCAGTAAGGCATTACATATTTTTGAAACAGGTGCAGAAAAATTCTAAGTTATATATGTCTGCCCGCCCGATGGCAACTGTTGAGGCTTCTATTAAAAAAAATAACATATAAAAAAAATTTGTTTAAAAAAAAACATTTAATAAAAAAAAACATTTAAAAAAATAACATTTTTTTATAAAGGCAAGAGGATGGGGCTAATGGGCGGGGCTTAAAAGGGTGGGGAAGCATGTCCTGCCATTCGACTAGAAAAAACCCTAAATTATAGTTATTGTCAAGCACATCCTTGTTCCTGTTGATAATGTTGCCATTCATGAATAACCATGTAGAATAGATCAATCTATCTCTACAATTTCAAAACAAAACTGTGTAAGAGGGCTATTATGGCCCAGATTTGCTGAAGTCAGTTCTTAGCTAGACAATATTTCAAATTAGCGGTGTGGTGTGCATGTGTGTAGGGGAGGGTGTGCAGCGTACTTGATTTATGGTGAACCCGTGTCCGCATAGTGTTTTGTATGAATGTAAAAATAATGTTCATGATCACAGGACTTGCTGGTGTAATTCTTTATGCTTCATGTAACAACATGGGTGGTTCATGTAACAGCCTGGGAGATTCATGTAGCAGCCTGGGAGATTCATGTAGCAGCCTGGGAGATTCATGTAGCAGCCTGGGAGATTCATGTAGCAGCCTGGGAGCTTTATGTAGCACATTGGGAGTTTTATATAGCAGGCTGGGAGATTCATGTAGCAGCCTGGGAGCTTTATGTAGCACATTGGGAGTTTTATGTAGCACATTGGGAGTTTTATATAGCAGGCTGGGATATTCATGTAACAGCCTGGGAGCTTTATGTAGCACATTGGGAGTTTTATGTAGCACATTGGGAGTTTTATATAGCAGGCTGGGAGATTCATGTAGCAGCCTGGGAGCTTTATGTAGCACATTGGGAGTTTTATGTAGCACATTGGGAGTTTTATATAGCAGGCTGGGAGATTCATGTAGCAGCCTGGGAGCTTTATGTAGCACATTGGGAGTTTTATATAGCAGGCTGGGATATTCATGTAACAGCCTGGGAGCTTTATGTAGCACATTGGGAGTTTTATATAGCAGGCTGGGATATTCATGTAACAGCCTGGGAGCTTTATGTAGCACATTGGGAGTTTTATGTAGCACATTGGGAGTTTTATATAGCAGGCTGGGAGATTCATGTAGCAGCCTGGGAGCTTTATGTAGCACATTGGGAGTTTTATGTAGCACATTGGGAGTTTTATATAGCAGGCTGGGAGATTCATGTAGCAGCCTGGGAGCTTTATGTAGCACATTGGGAGTTTTATATAGCAGGCTGGGATATTCATGTAACAGCCTGGGAGCTTTATGTAGCACATTGGGAGTTTTATATAGCAGGCTGGGAGATTCATGTAGCAGCCTGGGTGATTCATGTAGCAGCCTGGGAGCTTTATGTAGCACATTGGGAGTTTTATATAGCAGGCTGGGAGATTCATGTAGCAGCCTGGGTGATTCATGTAGCAGCCTGGGTGATTCATGTAGCAGCCTGGGTGATTCATGTAGCAGCCTGGGAGCTTTATGTAGCACATTGGGAGTTTTATATAGCAGGCTGGGAGATTCATGTAGCAGCCTGGGAGATTTATGTAGCAGCCTGGGAGCTTTATGTAGCACATTGGGAGTTCTATATAGCAGGCTGGGAGATTCATGTAGCAGCCTGGGTGATTCATGTAGCAGCCTGGGAGCTTTATGTAGCACATTGGGAGTTTCAGGAAACAACATACGTGATTCATCTCAACCTACAGGACGTAAGTTACCCTCCATTTTACATGCTATCTACGTGTGTGTACTTACATAAAGCAATTAGGTATGGTGGATAAAGCAAGCACACATCTGTACGAAGCGAGTCATTCACAATTCTCCTGAAACATATTTACAATTTAAAAGTAAAAAAGTTTTATTTTATTCCAACTAAAAGGACGGATATACATTTCGGAATCTATCGGACTCTATCTGCCAAGGGAGATAATAGAAAAGCCAGTAATCCTGCTCATTACAAAATTAATCTCTATACTGCTGATCAGCAATAACTTCTACATACTCAGTGATCAATATTTACATGTATAAGAATAGATATATATAGGGGAAGCCATGAGTTGTTGGGAGGTAATCTCCATACTGCTGTGTACTTCTACATACTCCGTGATCACTGTTTACATGTATAGATATATATGGGGGAAGCTATTGTAAGCTAAGGTGTTGGGAGAAAAGGATTAAATCAGATTCTAGCATGACTGCATTTTGTACGTATATGCAAAGCATGAATTTATCGTGTTTATATCATTCTGTAATAAACCAGCGTTTAGCGTGCAACGTAAAACGTGATGTCATTTTACTTGCATTTTTGTAGTTTTGTGACATCATTTACACTTTTCTAATAGCCTTTTAGATATTTTGGTCAAGTTAGAATCAAAATCATATTGGTCTTTCAGTTGTTTATTGGCGAATAAAACGCGGTTTGTCGCTCCGAGAGCCGGAATGAACCATTTAGGCATATGGGTAATTGCTACGCGTCAGAACTCCAAACCATGTTTTATTCACCAATAAACAACTGAAAGACAAGTAGTATTTCCTCTATACAAGATTGAATAAAGTAGATAGAGGTGACGTATATTATGTTGACTGCATGTCATTTACATACATGTATTGAATGATCAATAATATCGAATGTCATATTTTGGAACACCCTCGGGAGACTTACCAAGCTAACGGTAGTATACCATCATCTGTAGAACTGATATCAGATACATATTGCACAAGGGGTCTGTATGGGTTATACACTACCAAACAGCAATCCTGTAATACATATCATAAAGTGTTTGTTTATTATAGTGTCACCCCAATTTAAAGGGCCAGCCATTTCTGACTTATGACAGATGGATCTGTAGTCCAGTGTTAATACGCTGGACTGGTAATCCAGGGATCGCAGGTTCGATCCCCCGTCTGACCCTAATCAATTAACAATCTTTCAGATGGGACTTTAAACCGAGGTCTCGTGTTGGTGCTTTACATCGTGCACGTAAAAGAACCAGATGAGACTCTGAAATGGGTCTCTGTCTGTATCATTGCACTATCCTCCAAAAATCTAAAATGACTAATCTCTTCAGGAGGCGTCGCTCATATGGGCAACCGGTAGCGACGATAAATAAACGTAAAACACATGACTTATGAGACACCTCTTTTTTATGAACATCATTACTTCCCCAATCCTATACTTGTATGCAAGGCGGCATGCTGGTCGGCAATCGGTAACCAATATATAACTAGCTGGACTAACGGACCCCTGACGAGATTCCACCTACCGCTCGGTAGACAGCACCTTAACCACTATGCCACGGAGACGGTATCATATGTAGTTGGATGGATGCACAGATTCACACATTCTCAACAAGTCTTTTATTTAAAGGAACAACTTGGGCAGACATATAAAACTATCATACTGGTGTGCATCATCAGATGCAGACTGGGTCGGAGCTTATAAAACTTTTCTCCAATCTCAAACTCACACTCAAGCTTCTGATTGGTTCTGCTAGGTGTAAAACTCAGATTCAACCAATCAAATTCCTTGAGTTAGAGATCCAAGAAAAAGTGTTATAACCTCGGGGCCAGGTCAGTAGTCCAGTGGTTAACTCATGGATTGAGAATCCAGGGATCACATGTCTGACCCTAATAATATTAACCAAGGTCTCGTGTCGGTGCTTTACACCGTGCACGTAAAAGAACCAGAGGAGACTCTGGAATGGGTCTCTGTCTGTATCATGCACTATCCTCCAAAATCTAATATAACATGTCTCTTCAGGAGGCGTCGCTCATATGGGTAACTGGTAGGGACAATAAATAAACGAAAAACACTCCACTGTTTGGCCACTTAAGCAGCATCTAAATCGAAATGCAAGAATAATTGCGAATCACCTGAACTCCGGACCTGAAGCGAATGCGCATCCACTGCACTATCACGACTTCCACAAGTCGCTAGTTATATCTGTTCAGTAGACTTGTGATAAAAAAAGGTTGACGGCTCCCTGTAGCCTGCCTTCCATGTTAATCTAACGTTAACATGCACATATTAAATAAAAATAAATTGAGTACATGTATATATACGAACCATCATTTCCAGAAGGTAAAATTCACACTCCAATACATTGTTTATTCTGTATGGGTATTCTTGTGGGTAGGCATGGGAAAATTTGTTTTTGACTGAAATACAACATTACACTCATCGTCAGGTACAAATGTACACAAAGATAATCATGTGAAACAGTTTCGCCACAAACAAAAATTTGAGGACACGAACACGCAGTAAGAAATCGGCCACTTCGATATCAGATTTCACACCAGAAACATAATTCTATTTATGGTAACAAGCTTACCACCTCCAGTCAGATGATATAATTTAAGTACATAGATGTGCTTCTCCATCAATACACATACAAGACAGACCACACAAACAGATTGTTTAGGGCTCATTCTAGAGGGCGACTTGGGCGAAATAGTCGCGACTCTGACCTCGCCTTCCGGGGGCCCCACTTCTCCAGTATTTTTTTTTTTACAATTTTCATATACATACAAAATTTTGCCCAGTAAGATGCACTGGCCATTGTAAAGCACTCCTATTCTAATGTCGTATTTAATGGTCATGCTGTGTATTTTAACCCTGTTTTGTTGACATTTATTTAAGGACCAGGGATCAGTTTAGAGGGCGATGTGGGCGAAATTGTCGCCCTAGGGACCCTGACTTCGCCCTCTGGGGGCCCCACTTCTCCCTAAAAAATTTTTGTTGGTGTTTACGATTTTCAAACAAAATTTTGTCTAGCCCATTATAAAGCACTCCTTCTATTCAACTGTTGTATTTAATGGTTGTACTGTATTTTAACCCTATTTTGCAGAAGTATATTAAAGAACACCATTTAAGGAAGCGATCACGCGCTTTCTCACTTCTCCCAAAAATTCTGACCTAGAATGAACCCCGAGGACGCAATTGCATGCATTCTCACTTCTCCCAAAATTCTGACCCAGTTTGAGCCCAGACTGTTAAACAGTTAAACATCAGGACAACATTCGCTATTACCACAGGTCATCACATTAGCACCCCTGACTTTACCGACACTCACATAAAAGTGACACCACTGACTTTCGATGTGGTGAGCAAAAAATGACTTTCACCACAGTCAGCTAAAATGTCAAAACTCCTGACTTTCCGAGTTTCTCTGCAGTCAATTAAAATTAGCAAGAACTTTGAATTTCATTACGAGTTAAAAATGGAAAGACCCTGACTTTTGCCGCAGTCAGCTTTAAAGTCTATTAAAGACTCAACACAACTCAGCTAATAGTGGTACCTTATCCGTGAATTCATATAGCATAAAAATAGTGCGCGTTCGCTTCAGGTGCGAAAGGTCCGGAGTTCGAGCCCCGCTGGAGCCGTTACGATTGTGCCCTTAGGCAAGGCATTTAAATTCCACGTTGCCTCTTCTCTCTCCCTCGTGGCGATGGATTCCATCAGGAATGAGGTCTCGAGAGTGATTAAATATAAGTTGAAAGAACTTGTTTCGCAATCGAGCTAAAATAAATTTGTATAAACTATAAAAATAGTTTTAAATGGTGCATTTTAAGTTTAAGCTTTATTTATTTTACAACGATTGCGAAGCAAGTTTGAACAACTTATATTAATCACTCTCGTTGGCGCGGATGAAAGCGTAAATGTGGTCATACGTGTGGGAGGAAACCGGAGTACCGGGAGAAAACCCACCTGCCCGATCTGGCGACCATCGTACCATCTAACATACATCATGTGGTGCATTTTAGTAACTTGCTAGTACCGGTACTTTTATATTGTATATATAACGAGAATGCAAGTCTTACCTACAGTTTGGCACGTCGTGATCAGTCTACTGTTAGACATGATACCAAATTCCTGAAAGAAATAAAAAATAGTTCTCATTACAATAGTTCCTATAGATTGGCGTCCGTGGTCCAGTGGTAGAGCGTCGGATTTGGAATCGAACGGTCCCGGGTTCGATACTCTGTCAGGCCACGTATGTAGTGCCATTGAGCAAGGCACCTCACACACATTGCTTAGTAGTGGTTAATCGCTTAGGTCGGCTAAGCCTGCCCAGGAAAACATGTCTAAGTCCCCTTGAGGGGTTTGACATTAAAGGAACATACATACATACATAGATGGGATTATGCTTGTGGTTTTTCCCAAATAAAAAAACCCCACCAGCCAAATAGACTGCTTACAATTTTATTATTATTTTTTCAGCACCAATTACATGTATACCGTCTAAGCACAGTCATTTGTGGAATCAACAAGACAACTACATGTATACCATCTAAGCACAGTCACGTGTGGAATCAACAAGACAACTACATGTATACCGTCTAAGCACAGTCACGTGTGGAATCAACAAGACAACTACATGTATACCGTCTAAGCACAGTCACGTGTGGAATCAACAAGACAACTTACCTCAACTTTTGATGCCAGGAATATACATGTAGGTGCCATTAACCATGGATCTATACATTTTAATGAATTTCTGAAAAATACGAGAAAAAATTATGTGTATAAATTAGGTAATACAGTATTCTTCGTCGACATTTGAAAACCGGGTCAAAATTAGGCATTTCATTTGAATCAATTAAACTGTATACAAGATTTCATGAATGCTATCCAAATAGATCCACTGCTTAAAGATTACAGGAAATACCAATATTGCACGGTTTCTTAACAAATCTTATTCAATAGATATTTAATACAGTCAAACCTGCCGTAAGCAGCCATCCAAGGGAATCATAGAAAGTGGCTGTTTAGCACAGGTGGTTGCTGAATAGAGGGCAAATGTATAATAAAACAACATATTGGGAATCTGTAAACTGGCTGCTTAATACAGATTGGCTGCTTAACAGAGGCTGCTTAACAGAGGTGACCACTAGCACAAGTTTGACTGCCGTTTAAAACCATCAACTTTTGTTTTTGATAAGTTTGGCGGTATTTGCTAATTTATCACTCTGATGGAATCAACTATTCTATCTTTGTTAAACCACAGGAACTTGAAATTTTATTCATAAGCCACCAAAGGTCTCGTACCTCTATCCTAGGACACCCCCCTCTTTTTTTAATACCTTTGGTGGCATATGGATAAAATTTCAAGTTCCTGTGGTTAAACAAATCAGCTAAATGTATAATACATAGCTAATGACATATCATTCTGTATTAACATAGATATATACACACAGTCAAACCTGTGTTAGTGACCACCTCTATTAAGCAGTCAACCTGTGTTAAACAGCCATGAACCAGATACTTAGTGTGGCAATTGCTTCAACATTTAATCTCTATTAACTTTAATCACACAACTCTGCTATTTAAACAGAACATTTTCACCGCTCTCTAGGCTAGTTGCTAAGACAGGTGTGTTTGTATTATCGTAGTGACTGTGTGTAAGTTTGCTATAATTAATTTGTGAAAATATCACTAAATTCCCCCTGTTTGTGCATCATAATTACACGTAGATATTACCGTAATAAATGTAAACATAATGCCATAACCTAAAATGCCAGATAAATTCTAAATTGAGTTAAACAGACACAGTGATCATTCTAGAGGGCGATGTGGGCGAAATTGTCACCCTATGGACCCTGACTTCGCCCTCTGGGGGCCCCACTTCCCAAAAAAAATTATTGATTTTTACGATTTTCAAACAAATTTTTGTCTAGTATAAGATACACTGGCCCATTATAAAGCACTCCTTCTATTCAAATGTTGTATTTAATGGTTGTACTGTGCATTTTAACCCTATTTTGCAGAAGTATATTAAAGAACACCATTTAAGGTAGCAATCACGTGCTTTCTCACTTCTCCCAAAAATTCTGACCTAGAATGAACCCTGTAAATGTGTATGCAAACGTAGATGTTACTGTAATAAATGTAAACATAATGCCAGATAAATTCTAAATTGAGTTAAACAGACACATGTGCGATTTCATTCCTGGTGGAGTCCACCACCATGAGGGAAAGAGAACAGGCAATGTGGGTGTAAGTATCTCTATGGACACCATCACCGAGGTTCTGACAGGTCTGAAATTCACAGCCCTTCAGATATATTATTTAAGGAATGAATCGCGTGTTAATTAGTTTCCATTGGGGTAAGAACTACATTGAGTGTGCTTAAAGTGCGTGGAATCATTAATAATTCTTTTCAGTGAGACAAAGAAAAAATATCACACTTTATCCAATTAAAAGGTATTTAGTCCAACTTTGCGACTTATCGTGTGGCGGGGATCTGATCATTGTTGGAACAGCGTAAACTGTAATACATGCCTTTTCTTATGACTAACACTGCCGAACATGGTGAACGCGCCTGCCCGTAACATCGAGAGTGCACATGTCATCTACATCGAGCGCGCATGTCAGCTGCATATCATTAGTTGGAAACCCTCATACGAAATTGTATACAATCAGGGCACATACATTCATCGAAGGAAATGCAATATCGTTGTAAATATAAGGGCCATTACCGTACTTCTGTTACACAGAATTTAAAGTGAAAACTGATTTTTTTTGTAGGTTATTGTTCAAATAGTTATATTCAACAGCAGATTTACGGGCTCACTTACCTGGCATAAAATCTCTTGAAATATACAGTTGCTGTAGCTATAACTTGCTGTCGTACTTTAAGCTGTTCACCGAGTGCTTGTATAACTATGTGAGATAAAAAATATATATATATAAACAACATATAGCTGATGATATAAGCAAGTATCATGTACCAAACTAATAGTGAGATTTAATTACATGTATGCAGTCATCTATTTCTTACTATACAATGCTAAATTTTACTTAATTATTAGGAAATCGTGGCTTAACAAATTATAGAGGTCACCGAGGCAACGCTCAAAGCGATTACCCTTTAAAATATTTATATACAACAAACAACTAACAAGGACGGATATGTAGTCCAGTGGCAACACGCTGGACTGGTAATCCAGGGATCGCAGGTTCGATCCCCCCGTCTGACCCTAATAAAATTAACAGTCTTTCAGATGGGACGTTAAACCTAGGTCTCGTGTCAGTGCTTTACACCGTGCACGGAAAAGAACCAGAGGAGACTCTGGAAGGGGTCTCTCTCTGTATCATTGCACTATCCTCCAAAAATCTAAAATAACTAATCTCTTCAGGAGGCGTCGCTCATATGGGCAACCGGTAGCGACGATAAATAAACGTAAAACACCACACACAAGGAAACGTTCTTAAATGAGAATTTATGTACTTTATAACTGCTAATTCTAAAGAAATATTTTGGAGTTCTGTCAGTAAATTCAGCTGCGGTAATTACTTATTACATCATTTAGATAATGAATGACAATATGCTAGACCTAGGCATTGTTATTAAATATCAAATATAATACAGATCTATGTACTAACAATTAGCGAAAAAGATCATGCATTTTTCATAATCCTCTTCATTCATGATTTTGAGGTCAGCCTGTCGCTCCCTCGCCAGATCTTGTCTGTCCAATAACCATTGCTGGCTGAAAGTATATAATGCATACAAGATAGTGAGCAGTAAAACAGCCACGTGTACGTGCACATGCAAACCTGACGTCTACAATAAAAGTATAGGTGGTGTCGTCAGTCTATCTTCCTTCGATGTCAAATCCCTAGAGTAATCATATTACTCTTATAATGTCAAGTTGGTTATTATTTTTTATACAAATTTATCATAATAGCTTCATTGCGAAACAAGTTCTTACACTCTCCTCGAGACCTCATTTATGATAAAAGAGGCAATGTGAAATTTAAATGCTAAGGATACAATCCTAATGGGTGCCGGGTCTTTTGCACCTGAAGCAAACACGCTATCACGACTTCCAGTTCAGTAATTGATTTCAACATGTTAATGGATTTTTCCATTGATATGTAGTGCCTATTGCATATTATTTCTATTCCATAATAATAATTCCATATCACTATATATACGGCAGATATCACTTGGAGGATTTACCGAATGGCGTCCGTGGTCCAGCGTCAGATTTGGAATCGAACGGTCCCGGGTTCGATACTCGGTCAGGCCACGTATGTACTATGATTATGTAGCACTTGTCATTGAGCAAGGCACCTCACACATTGCTTAGTACTGGTTAACCACTTAGGTCGGCTAAGCCTGCCCAGGAAAACATGTATAGGTCCCTGCAAGGTGTTTGACATTAATGGAACATACATATTGAATACAAATTAATCAAAATTGCTTGTATATTAATAATATTTTAAACTATCCGAAATCTTTGTAATCCGGTTATCATAATCATACAATTGTTCATAAATCATGAATGCTTTTCAGCTAATTATTTGCTAATTATCAATTTAGGAAAGTCAGAACCAAATACAAAATATTTGCAAGAAACAACGGCACCATAAACATACAAATGCGAGCTTTGCCAGAAATTTCCAGCCATTTGTTGTCTTCTTTTCCAAAAAATATTGATGGAAAAATCTACATCTACACCGGTTGTTTAAACGGCTTTGGTGTAAATTTCACTTCGAGTATTCTATCCCAGACTAAGGTGAATTTGGTGACAGGTAAATTACAGGTATTATTGTTTTCAACTTTGTTTAGAAGTATAATTTTAACATAGCAACTATCATATGTCTACTGAATGATGCACACCTCGTTATTTACTTCGTTAGAAAGTGAATGTCGTATTTTCTATCGCTGAACGGTTACCCCTCCCACATGACATATGGACATGTGCAAAATCAGAAGATGTAATTAATCCTTGTATTTCAGATATGTCATCCTTACAAAATTGTGTCTGGGAACTTTTAACAACAATTTGCTCGCTACTGAATCCGAGATATAGATGAGAGAGGGAGTGTTTACATGTGCATGGGCTCAGTGTCTTGTCACTTAATTAATTACCAATTCGTTTACAACATTCGTATGTACATGTAATATGTATGTTTGTGTACCGACCTTCAGGATGAACCAAATATTTTAAATATTAATAGGAACATGTGTGAGATATATTATCTTATAATTTACCATAAATATGCCAGACCAATCGAGGTCACAACCAACGCTACTGCCATATCAGAGCCCTTACAAACATATACCAGAACAGCTTCTTTCCTGCATCCGTAGTACTCATGAACAAGCTACCCCAGAACCCTATTGACCAGACTACCTTGGGGGGGGGGGTCCAATTGGTACTGGCCAATCGCTATGTCATCACACATGGACTCTTTTATCCATTTTTAGGAACTTCTTGTAAATATGGACACTTTTTATCATTTTATTTAAAAAAAATTAAAACAATCAGATATTTTTTATTTAAATCGGATTTTTTTTATTTAAATCGATTTTTTTGATTTTAATTGATTTTTTTGATTTTAATAGTTATTTTAAAATATATAGTGATACTAAAATAAAACACAAAGGTAATTTCAATGCATTTATGATTTAAATATATACATTACACATAGTTTAGAATAAGATGATTTAAATATATATACTATACTATATAGCTAAAACTAAACTATATATACATGTAGGTACACCACAGACTGTCACGTTAGTTACTGTCACATTTATTTTTTTGGCGTTAAGAAGTTTGTATATGAAGACAAGCTTTCCGGCCTTTTCAATGCCAAGCCTATTTCTGATTTTCGAATGAACGAATCCAAAGGTGGAGAAAACACGTTCCACACCAGCACTGGATGCTGTCGCACTAAACAGCTGAATACAGAGTTCAACCATGCTACTCTCCAGGCAGTTAGATTGGGATCTCCACCAGGTCAGTGCTGCCATCCCTGTGTGACATCCTTTCCAAACATATATGCTTTGAAAGGACCAGATTGGGCCCTGAATTTGATCACAGTCGGCATACACGATGGATAACTGCTATCACAGTATTCCAAAGCACAGTCTACTTCCTCACTGTTGAGCGTACTGCCACAGAACTTGGGATCTAGTCCCTGCATTTGTTTTGCACACTTTTTACATTTAGCTTTACATCCAGACTTTCCATGAACAGTAAACTTGTCAAAATACAACCATACACAATCTTTTTTTCTACCAGACATTGTGAAGATTGATGTGCAACTTCCCTTTATTATAATACTGATCAACAAAGTTGCTTCTTATTAACTGAAGTTTTTGAACATATCAATATTAGGTCAAATTTGAAATAGATGATGATGATGATTGAGCTTATTTACCCTCGCCGCCGGCCCCGAACACACTAGTTACTCTATGGGCTGAGCCGCACTAAGAAGTATAGTTACTTACTCAGTTCGGTCACCAGAGCTTATAAACTAATTTCATGACAAGGTGATGTTTTGATCCTAATTAAATACGAATCAAATTGAAATGCTCAGCATCCTTTGCGGCCATAATTAGGCTAACAATCATCCACATATATAGAATTGGTACAGCAATCGACGCTATACTAACACGCATCTTAATTCTATAATGTGTGAATAATAGATGAGTAATGTTATTTGATACCTCAGCCCGACCATAACTTAGGCTACAAGCATCAAAATACATGGGGTCTGTTTAGGAGTCACTCTAAACTGTCCTCGTATCTCTTGATATTATATATCTTTTCCATGTTCGCTAATCTCTATGTCCTCGCACGCGACGCGCGACAAATTCTCGACCCGATTTATTATGTTTCTCGCCATTTATATGTCCTTTTTGTTCCTAACCATTGGTTGCAAACGATCACAAACTCTTAAAAAAACAGACATCATACACAGTTTAAAACGTTTGAGTTTTCGTGGCTGTGAAAGTCCCGTTATATGGATTGTCTATTCATTGTTTCGTCAGACACGTAAACATCAGTTTGTTTGGTACTTGGATCCCGCTCGAATCACTGTCTTACTGATTGGCTGGATTCTCAATGCCAGCCTAGCTTAGAGCTACTTGTGTACCTAACCTTTATGGTTAAAATATACAATGTTACGTCTAGCTTATTGTTATCTACACTTGGATATTTCATATCAATTCAAGAGGCTATATATAACCACAACATTCTGTAGATATATAATGTTGTGGTTCTATAATTCTATGTTAGAATTTTAAATGTTTGTGCCCAGATGATCTGTCTGCTGGTGTTTCTCAACAGCCTAATATGTGGTCTGAAGATACTTTGCGAACAAATATAAGCACTTCAGACACTTTCACTGAACCCAGGATACAATATGCTCCATTTATATATTTACAAGGGTTCAGTGTACACAGTAAAAATAAAGATGTATATAATGTACAAAAGGATGGAGTCTTTATGACATATTAGGCTATTAAAGCACATTATCATGTCCCATTCCCAAATATAGGTTGAAGATGAAGGCCTCATGAACTTAAAGTTAAAAGTCTCTCTGCCTGTGCGTTACAATAAAAAATGGTACTAAAAACAGTGCTTCCATTTCCGCAGAAAATGTTCTGTATGTATAATATATACAAACGGTTTCCTTTCAGGGCCACGTTAAAACTAACATTATAATATAAAAATAAATATATCTTTTTATTTAAAACATTCGTTGGTAACGCACAGAGCAGAGTATTTAAGATACTGGTTGTTTTCATAATTCCTGATATTTATTTAATTGACGTCGCAATATGTACGATGGTGAACAGCCTAGGAGAGATCAAATTGGTGTCCGAGCCAGCAACGCACGCAGAAATCTAATTTATTGGACTGTGTGCAATTGGACAGACTGCTTAATGAGATGTTTGGCTTCTACCACCTGATTATTTGTTGTTATACCTAGGGAGCTATATATGTACATTTAAAACATTTCCATGAAGGTTTTATACAAATCATGCTTTTGTTGGTACTAAAGGGCTTATAGTTTACTAAAGCTGATCATGTGCATGGGTTTAGGCCACATTTATTGTAAAAGATAAGAATTCATCTTTTACTGTTCACTACTAGATTTGTGGACTTGTTTCAGGTATCGCTTAGTCTTTTAAGAATTTTTTTTGATGAGGATCTTGAGTCATATAGATATATCAGCTATCCCCGTCACTAAAATATATTTAGAGTAAGTGACTTATAGTGGGATAGCATAAGTTAGAAAGACAGATTTACATATGTAGATAGAAGGAAGAAGTTTTACCATGAGCACGTGTCCATCAGAGAATTGATGGCTCATAATGTGCCCTGTATATTTCACAAGATCCTCCTTCTGCATTAGTCTAGTAAAAGTTAAAATTACCATGCACATATTCAGGTATATATTGTGTCATGCTCAACCTGGGAGAGTAATCCTTGCACTCCCATGTTATCTTGGACACATATCCTACTAATAAAAGACAAACTAGTAAAATTATGATATTATGATAGCTTTATCCCTGGGTATATATCATTATGATTTTGACTGCTGTTCTATATAGATAGTAAGTATACTTTATTAGACCTTTCACAGATGATAGAAATAAATGTTATAGTATCGAGCTTACTCCTGCAAACTGAAAAGGAAGCCACATGGCTATATTTATCAGTCTGTAAGATTGGCTCACATTAGGAAATTTAAGTAATTAGAGTAGGCTGCATAGAGACCAAATTATTCCAGCATTGAGGCAATGAGCGGAATCACTAACAGTAAGTGTCCGGGATGTACGGAACACCCCAGACACCCGCCAACCTTGCTCAGGTTGTCGAGTGCCTGCAGTGCTCCTTACCTCAAATAAACAAAGAGGATTTGAAGAAAACAATCTCCGCAAACCCAACAATCCAATAGACAAGGATGTATAATAAAAAATATATTGACGACGTAGGTACAGTCTGCCCAAATTGCTTAATAATATTATTTATTTTATTTAATTTATTTATTATAAGTATGATTAATGTTTAGTTATTTATTATTTATTTAATTAGAGAGTACTCCTTTGTTATGTATATAACAAGTTATTTACCAAGAGAGGACAATGGAATACCATAGGTGTTGCGGTGTTACTGTAGTCTCAGACATAGACTGGCGGTATGGTCGATCCACTCCAGCAGGTCGATAATCTGTTTTCCAGTAACCCACAAGGCTATGGATTTGCTGTTTGTTACACAAGAATTAAAGAGAGATGAAATGTCAAGATGGGATTGATTTAACTATTGCACGGATTGTTTCGCAATCGAGCAAAATAACAAACTATAATAATTATAAAAATTAAAAGTATGACAACCTGTTAACTCAGATTGATGGAATACTGTAACTTAATTGCATTAGCATCATATATGAGAATTTGTGCGTAGGACCATAAATAGCCCCAAAGCATGTCTACATAACATAGATTTCCAGGACAAATTTTTACATCTATCCTGAATATATATATATTTTTCCAAACATTGACATGTTCTTGACTTAACATGATCAGAGATTATTACATATTTTGGTTATTACCAAAATTTAGGGCCTTATGCTATGACATATAAGAAATGGCCCATTTAAGCTAATTTGGACATATTTTGGTCATTTACACTATCAATTGAGTGATTAGCAGGAAAAAAATGCACTTCTGCTTGTTAAATATTACTTTGCAGGGCCAGATAGCCATTCCATAATAAGTTTGGAGCAATATATAGAAACATTTCTTTTGAAATTTTCACCTCACAATTATACATATTTGGATATTATAGTCAGGTTAACCTAAAAGCATGCTCACATAACCTGGATTTTCTGAATAGTTATGTGAGGTATCTAGAAGATTTATGTATTTCTACAAACATTGATCTTTTATTGACTAAGGATGATCAAATAAAATGTCTAATTTATGTTTGTAGCACAGTTGGGGCCCCTATGCTATGATATAAGGGGAGTGTCCAATTTTAGCAGTTTTGGACAGTTTTTGGACTCATTCTCTTTCAAATGAGTTTTAGATGGGGTGGAATTCCTTCCAAACATAGAATGTGGTCATATAAAAACAAATAACCACATCTTAACTAATTGTGAGTATTTATAGAAAAACAAGCCATTTAGGATTTACTCACTATTTAGGAATATAATTCTCCAAATAGTTTCTTATTAACTAAAATTCATGTTTGCATAACCTGGATTTTCTAGATAATTATTTGATATTTCCAGATCATTTAAACATTTCTATAAAGGTTTACATGTTTCTAACTGAAAATGATCAGATGTGATTACATATTCATATCAGAAACTAAAAGAGGGCCCTTAAGCTATGATATGATTTATGGGAAATGTTCATTTTTAGCATGTTCAACATTTATTGTTGTAAATTGTTACATGTTATAGCATCAAAGCTTCACTTCAGTGAATATTCCTAGATTGGCCCAATAATTGGTGATTCCAAGTAGTAAATGCTATTACGTTATTAGGATGTGTTAAATGTCCTTAGTTATTTCTGAAATAAGTACTTATTTCATTTTATGTTGTGAAGAAGAGTTGTGGAGGAAGATTAATTTTTGGATGGAGTACTCTCAATGTTTTTTTTTTATGTGATTCATGTTAATTTGTCCGTGCATTGCTAGATTTTCTCCCACGACTCCAGCAATTTCATTGGGCCACGGGTTCGAGAGCTGTATTGGCAGGATCCAGACTTAGTTTTCTCCATGTTTAATTATACTACTAGATAAATAGCACAGTATTTTAACAATAACAACGTGTAGACATTTATCGCCAATAGTTGTGGACATTGTATGATAGAAAATATGATAGCAAAGATCATGTGAGACACAGATGGTTGTGCCCAAAAGAGCCATATATATAATATTACACTTTTAGCTAATTGTATGCATGAACATTACGTGCATTTAAATATGTGTGGATGCCACTACATGTCTTTGTATAAGTGTAGATAGACAGTATATTATTATAGTGCATCATTTGAAATAGATACATCTACAGTGTATATATATAGTCTATTAGCCATTTTAAATAATTATAGATAAATAGATCTATTTTAGGCCAATGGTCATTACTGAAATGAGTCATGGGAACTAATTGAATAGTTTTGAATAGCTTCAAAGCATAAATGACTCTGTACTACTTACTTTCTTTAATACAATCATTACAATGCAAATAATTACCTTCAAAGCATGCCCCCAATTACCAAAACCAAAGACATGTGTGGATACTTACCTCTATACTAACTGTGACCGGCTTATAATTATCTAATCAGTGATAAAAAGTTTAATCCATTGTTTTTAACACCAATTTATTTTTTGATTTAAATCACCTGAAAAAAATCATGATTTAAATCATTGAAATCAATGATTTAAATCAAGTGATTTAAATCATACAACTCTGCTTTTAATTTTGAGAAACGCCTACCCTGAGTGTTGCAGTATACTCTATGCAGAGTGACACAATCACTATTGATGATGATGATGATGATGATGATGATGATGATGATGATGATGATGATGATGATGATGATGATGATGATGAAATAAATCGTTCCACTTCATTAATGGGCTACACACTTGTAAGATATGCTATTGATACTGACATGGTCAATGTGATTGATTTTGTTTGCTGTTTTCTTTTGCCAGGAGGAATATTTTCTAAACCTCCTGACATCGGGCTGACTAGTAAATTTATTTAATGACGCCACTGCATAAATGCATTTGGGTGAATGGTATATAACATTGGACTCGTACATCAATTCAATACTAGCTACGCCACTAACTTACCCAAATTAAATAACAATTAATGCACTGTCACTGCACTTATTGTTTGCCTGTGTGTGTATGTTTTTAATCTGAAGGAGACGCTGATTTAATAAGCTGTGTTACTGTGTGTAACTGTGATAATAATTTACCCTCGAACAATATAATATTTATTATAAATCAGAAATGTCGGCATGCAAGTATAATGACAGATCGTGATTGACGTGATGAATGGTCAACGAGTTGTGTAACATACTGAGTAATGCGTGTAGGATGGTGTGGCGTCCGTGGTCCAGTGGTAGAGTGTCGGATTTGGAATCGAACGATCCCGGGTTCGATACTCGGTCAGGCCACGTATGTAGTGTCATTGAGCAAGGCACCTCACACACATTGCTTAGTACTGGTTAATCGCTTAGGTCGGCTAAGCCTGCCCAGGAAAACATGCCTAAGTCCCCGCGAGGGGTTTGACATTAAAGGACCATACATAGAATAACATACGTGTATAGCGAGTTGTACACGTGTCCACTGTTCTTGAACATTATATACATGTACATGTAGCAGATTGCAGATCACCAATGCAACCCGGGTTCGATCCTCAGATCTGGACGTATGTGAACTGTTACGGTGGTCGCCAGATCGGACACGTGGGTTTTCTCCAGGTACTCCAATTTCCTCCCATACGATTGACCACATATACGCTTTCATCTGCGCCAACGAGAGTGCTTAACCACTCGACCACCTGTATTTTCTCCAGTAAATCCATTTAATGTTGGAAATCAACGTTCAGGAATTTGTTTGAAATGTATCATTATAATTATAACATTAAATGAAAGTATGCAATTTCGATAGTTATTTCCCATATGATGTGTGTTTGAATTTAAAAATGTTTACATAATCTGCCTATACTTCAATATGCTGATTGCCCATGTGATATGCATAGAACAATAGATATTTACACGACTGAACCTTTATACGACCGTATCCACCTTATGTGCCGTGTGTATCATATTGCGGTAGCCAAAAGCCTCGTCGTGTTTACAGTTAGTGAGTGTTATTACTTGGCAACATTAAACTGAGACTCATTAATCTCTGCCAGTTTCCGTGAACTACGACCAGGACATACGTTAGGTTTTTACCGTTAATATTTGTATCAATTACGTAAGTAAGTGTACCATAATCAAAAGCTCATATTTTACTTCGGAAATCCGATTATTAACGAAGTAAGTTAACGGAATATGCAAATGTCTCAGTTTAATATTGCCAAACAATACATTCATGATAAGTCTGGCATTTGTAACATGTGCATAACTGGATCACGTTATCACCGTTAGTTGCTCATCCTACTTGGGGATCTCCGTGGCCGAGTGGCTAGGATTGATGGTTTCAAACCACTTGCCTATAACCACTGTATTTCGAATCCCACTGGGGGTGTCAGATTCTTTCCAGATGTCTTGACGGTCAGTTGTCTACCCGTGTACCCGTTCGTGCATGAAATACTGCTCGGAGGAGCACCCGGGGTCTTCCTATGTCTACCCTGTGTACCCGTTCGTGCATGACATACTGGTCGGAGGAGCACCCGGGGTCTTCCTATGTGACATTTTAAGTAGTATACCATGGTACTTTAAATGCTCTTCAGGCTAAATGATAGTTAAGATGTTCATATATAGAAGTGTCCGCACGATTGGTATCGCCCTGTCTTTCTGCATGTAGTCTGAAGTAATGTTAATAAGTGGGCGGGAATATTGGTTGTTAACTTGGGAGTATCTGAGATGGAGAGGAGAGTCTGGATACAGCGGGCTAGGAGTTAGCTGGACGCTGAGAGCTGTGATGCTTCGTAATATGATACTAATATGTAACTTAAAACGAGACTGGAAATGGTTACGGCTAAAACCTGTGGGAGAAACACGTTGTTAGCATAATACTCATAATTATAGGAAATACTTTATATAATGCTGAGACTTTGATACTATTTGATGTAAAGTGTTATATTGTGTGGGCACTGTTGTAATTATATGAGAGTAAAACTGTTGTTATACATCGACGGCTTGTGTTATGAACTAGATCACCGAATATAGAACCTGGGTTGATAATGTTACACCTCCACCAATAATAGTTCCAATCTCAATGTGGGTGTCGAAATATTTCAAGTGAGCAAGCTATCGAGTTGGCTTGCGTATTGTCGGCTGTTCTACCTGGGTGCCCGTCCATGGAATATCTCTCGGCGTGGCACCGGGTGTTTTCCTCTACCAATAATAGCTGGAGACTCGCCCTATATGACCATAGTGATAAATTATACTGTGACATTAAATATCAAAAGCAAATAAGAAAATAGTTGGCAGGTTGGTTATTGCGAGGCAGTATCGACAACTTGACTCATACTTGTTTTGCATAGCATTGAATTATATTGCATTACATGTATATTGTATTGTAGAGTTCAAAATGTATAGTTACAACAAACAGAAGTCTGGAATAGGCAGTAACATGATGCAGAGCTATATGGAAAAGCAGCTGAACACATTGCACACATCCAGTGCTCCGGCCATGACAAACTACAAGGATAAGGTCATCTCTTTCTTGGTTGGAGCTCTAGCATTAGTCATGCTACCTTACTTTCATATTGGTAAGTTAAAACAGAAATATGTACACTGTACTCTATTTCATGTCTGTGTGTCTGTGTGTCTGTCTGTGTGTCTGTCTGTGTGTCTGTCTGTCTGTCTGTCTGTCTGTCTGTCTGTCTGTCTGTCTGTCTGTCTGTCTGTCTGTCTGTCTGTCTGTCTGTCTGTCTGTCTGTCTGTCTGTCTGTCTGTCTGTCTGTCCTGTCTGTCTGTCTGTCTGTCTGTCTGTCTGTCTGCCTGTCTGTTTGTAGATGGATGCTGCTATATAAAGCAATGTAAGTAGAAACTTCGTGAACACGGTCCAGTGGTAACAGGCTGGACTGGTAATCCAGGGATTGCAGGTTCGATCCCCTGTCTGACCCTAATAAAATTAACAGTCTTTCAGATGTGACGTTAAACACATTTTCAGAAGGGACTTTAAACCGAGGTCTCCTGTCGGTGCTTTATACTGTGTATGTAAAAGAACCAGAGGTGACTCTGGAATGGGTCTCTGTCTGTATCATTGCACTATCCTCCAAAATCTAAAATGACTAATCTTTTCAGGAGGCATCGCTCATATGGGACGATAAATAAACGTAAAACACACACACTTCACGAACGACCTGCATGTCCACGTTCGTTTACTGATGTTCCCAAAGTCGAATCACTTCATCCTAGACCAACCATCTATAAATCCACAAAGCGTCACCACGTTCCATCCACAACTCTTGGAACTACCCTGTGGACAAACGGTTTCAAGTACAACGTGTATGCACATCGTACATTTGTATTATGTAATTCAACAAGTATCTTATATTATTTAGTTTATACAAATTTAGTTTAGGTCAATTGCGAAACAAGTTTTTGCAACGTTAGATTAATCTGATTAATGTAGTTATTATTCACACATACAAACACACAGACACCTACATGCACAAAGTACATTTGTATGTACAAAGTAGTACAATGTACTACTCGTATCGGCTGTGCGTTAACGTGGGCATTTTTCACATTTTTGGCCTATGTAGGTAGGGGCAGGCAAAATTGAAACTCATTAAAATCAGACATATTATGATTGAAATGGATAGAACAAGGCAAGAGAAGAAAAACACCACACAAATTATTACTCTATCTTTATTATTTATTAAGATATGCCAATTTCAATATATCGTTATTCGGCACTTTTTCGCCGTTTTTCAAATTTAGTACATATTTGTCATCTTGTCCTGAAAAAATTATAAACCTCAGTATAAAATGCTATACATGCCCATAAAGCTATGTATGTTGCCTATATACGGTCTTAATATCATGGCAATATCTCAAATAGCTTAAAAGATATGGCAATTTTAATTTTAGAGATTTTTGACATTTTCCGTACTAATTTTCCGCGTGGCAAATCAGGCTCCGGACCAGTTTCAGCTATTTTTTTTTTGTTGAAGGACTTCTTCTTCAAGCCTGAAAAAAAATAGACACAAATTAGATGATAAGTTTAGTTAGACAAACCAGTTTAATATTAAATTGGGTGAAGACAATTCCTGTACCAATATCCCCAATAGTGGCCAGGGCCGTCGCTGGAGCTATTTTGATGATACGCATGGCCAAATATGCTTGTTTGTCGAGTGAGCATAGCGAGCTAGTATGCTAGGGGGTCCGGGGGCATGCCCCCTTGAGATTTTTTGAAATGAGGATGCAATTTCCTGCATTTCAATGCATTTTGTAACATACAATTGTAGGACTAAAGTTCTTACGACAATGTAATAATATACATGATCTATCGCCCTTATCAATTAAACAAGCACGTAAAATAGCACAAACTAAATTTCGAGATGCACCATATTTGCAATGGGCTCAATTATTCCACCACTCCACACACCACGGCGCCTATGTATCTCTACTACCCCTTGCGGTTTTATGGCATTTTTGGAGTTTTCATTTTCTGAGACCAATGATACGCACGTGCGTACTTGCGTATGCCCAGCGACGGGCCTGGTGGCCCTAGGCCAATTGATGCAACATTATTTTCATTTTTTTTTTAACTTTTGTCCATTTTCAGTGCTACATAAAATAAAATATATAGAGTTTACCTACCTGCAAATTTTTACTGTTGCTCTAAATGTATATTTCTCTTGATAAAAACTAAAATAAGACTGATCACTTGCAAGGATTTTCTTCAATTATTGATGCAAATCACTGTTTCGGCCTGGCGTAACGCGAACGACAATCTGCGGCATTATAAGAAAATTAAAATTGTCATATCTTAATAAATAATAAAGATAGAGTAATAATTGTTGTGGTGTTTTTCTTCTCTTGCCTTGTTCTATCCATTTCAATCATAATATGTATGATTTTAATGAGTTAAAATTTTGGCTGCCCCTACCTATTAATCACTCTCGAGACCTCATTCCAGATGGAATCAATCGCCACGAGGGAGAGAGAAGAGGCAACGTGGAATATAAATGCCTTTCCTAAGGGTACATTCATAATGGCTCTAGCGGGGCTCGAACTCCAGGCCTTTCGCACCTGAATCAAACGCCCTACCACTACGCTATCACGACTTATATTACTTAACATAGACAGCATATACCAATTTCGAAAACGCATTTTAATGTACAATAAATACAATTAAAGGACAATGCACTTAGTTTGTTCACAGAGCAACTATAAATTGGAACCGTTGCGTAATTATTAATTTGATTAATCTTTCCGAAACGAGATGAATGATGTATGGAAAGACGGCTTTGTGCTGTGTAGAATAAGAAGAAGACGACATTTTAGAGGAATTCCCCATTAATGGAGTCATGGTTTTCATGTGTTTCATTGTATTTGTATATTTTCCATGATGTAGATATATTATATTTTCCATGATGTAGATATATTATATTTTCCATGGTGTAGATATATTATATTTTCCATGGTGTAGATATATTATATTTTCCATGATGTAGATATATTATATTTTCCATCATGTAGATATATTATATTTTCCATCATGTAGATATATTATATTTTCCATCATGTAGATATATTATATTTTCCATCATGTAGATATATTATATTTTCCATCATGTAGATATATTATATTTTCCATCATGTAGATATATTATATTTTCCATCATGTAGATATATTATATTTTCCATCATGTAGATATATTATATTTTCCATCATGTAGATATATTATATTTTCCATCATGTAGATATATTATATTTTCCATTGTGTTTTTTTTTTCATGTAGATATATTATATTTTCCATCATGTAGATATATTATATTTTCCATCATGTGATATATATTATCGTATTTAGCTTTTTGCCCATGTGGTAATTAATATGTATACTAGAGGACATAGACAAAGCACACTTTTTACATGAAAAACAATAACTATATAAGGATTCCATCAAAGGTATATCACATCTGTATTCAAAACACAAACTGAACAACTAAAAATATTCCAAAATATTTAAAACTATGTATTTATATAGTTATTGTTTTTCATGTATAAACACAGTCAAGTTACATATTCGATTGAATTAAACCACGCGCGTCTCAGTGCAAATGCTTCATACATGCGAGATCACACTACGTATATTATATAATGGTAATACTTTTTAATATATTTCTTTCTAATGTTCTTGTAAACTGAACAAGACAAAGGTGCCAACTAGATCCACCAACGAGACAGACTGTGTCATGAAATTATTCTTGAACGGTTTACCATAATGTTTAAGAAACCTGTTTGAAAGAAAAACAAACGGTGGCCACTTTTGTATGGAGTTATAGTTGTAATAAAAACCCATTGATGTATGTTATACATTTTCAAATACTTAGAGGTTATTATTTAATAACTTCTTTATTGCATACATAGCCGTATGTTTCTTCTGCTGTTATTTGCTTATTTCGCTCAGCCATTTTACCGTCAAGAGACAACAATCTGTCAGACAACGACTTTAGTGTTGCTTCGGCGGCCATGTTTACACAATGTAGTTACTATGTTGTTGCTATCTGTGGCACGTGCTCGTGATTCGTTCTCGGCGCGTGCCGGGCCAATATCGAATATTGGTCCGGCAGAGCCGAAAATCAAAATATATTGCCCGCGTCGACCAGATATTTTGCTTTTCTACCATTAAATTTGTTACTATTTATAGTAACGTATGCAATTAACGTGTGTACTGCACGTGTATAGGATGCGACATCAAATGGTATCATCTTCTAATTGTATATCTGTCTTCTTCAGGTATCTACCACTTGAAGATTTGGGTACCTGATAAGCCAAGAGTTCCAAAAAACAACTGTTCATGCACCTGCTTCGATACTGTATTTCGAGGTACATTAACTCTTTGCATGCTGGGTAATATAAAGGCTATAAATAGTTGATATAATTGTAACAGACAATTAATTAATGTGTGTTTCTGATATGTAACTGAATAGTCTGGAAATATGTCAAGGAATTACATTAGCATTGCTGGAAATATGTCAAGGAATTACATTAGCATTGCTGGAAATATGTCAAGGAATTACATTAGCATTGCTGGAAATATGTCAAGGAATTACATTAGCATTGCTGGAAATATGTCAAGGAATTACATTAGCATTGCTGGAAATATGTCAAGGAATTACATTAGCATTGCTGGAAATATGTCAAGGAATTACATTAGCATTGCTGGAAATATGTCAAGGAATTACATTAGCATTGCTGGAAATATGTCAAGGAATTACATTAGCATTGCTGGAAATATGTCAAGGAATTACATTATCATTGCTGGAAATATGTCAAGGAATTACATTAGCATTGCTGGAAATATGTCAAGGAATTACATTAGCATTGCTGGAAATATGTCAAGGAATTACATTAGCATTGCTGGAAATATGTCAAGGAATTGCATTAGCATTGCTGGAAATATGTCAAGGAATTTCATTAGCATTGCTGGAAATATGTCAAGGAATTTCATTAGCATTGCTGGAAATATGTCAAGGAATTGCATTAGCATGGTGTCGTTATGACAATTCTAATGAAATTGCATGACTTATGCGTCTGTTATTGTCACCCCAATCATGCAAATAGTTGATTCTTATTCAGGTTCACATAGTTGGTATGCCTATGTAAAATATCTTCAGTCCGCATATACATGATACTATGTCCGTCCCGTAACTACGGACCGCAGCACCGAGGAAACCATGCAGATTTAATGTCACACTTGAATTCGATGCGATTTTGTTGTCTCCTATACCTAGCAGCAGGTATGGAGGATCCATTGATCTGTAACTGTTACTATCCAGTTCACATTAGGTTTCCAGGCATAGCAGTGTATGTGTTCGCTCTATAACTACTAAAATTCTGTTTGGATTTGAAGATTTGAAAACAATTTGGCAGTGATGCTTACAATAGCATTCGATAACCTTTCAGCTCGTGGTCACACATTGATGTAAACTATTTCATATACAGTCTACATCTGTTATGTCAAAGTCGGTTATGTCGAATTCTCCCGTTATCTCGAAGTCTGATCAAGGTCCCGTTTCAGACACTATCATGTTACATATACCTGGCTCCATTTATATCTGAATTTCGTTATGTCAAATTTCGGTTATGTCGAAGTATTTTGTTCGGTCCGACCGAATTCGACATAGCGGATGACGACTGTACAACTTTAGTTGAATGAAGTTCTTTCAAATTTAGAATTAATCACTCACTAGTCACTTTCCTCATGGTATACATCACGATAAAGGATATAGCAGAGGCTGTCCGATTAGCGCAGTGGTTAACACGCTCGTTTCTCACCAATGCAACCCGGGTTCGATTCTCGGACTGGGAAGTATGTGAGATGGTACTGTGATCTCCAGATTGGACAGTTGGGTTTTCTCCGGGTACTCCGATTTCCTCCCACACAAATGACCACATATAAGCTTCATCCGCGCCAACAAGTGTGATTAATATAAGTTGTTAAAACTTTCTTCACAATAGTTGGCACTGGAAGAGAGGATACACTAGATTTAAGTGGCTTGCTCAAGGATGTCGTACACCATGATTCTTGTGAGATTCGAACTTGAAGTCCCTCGGATTTCAGAATGGTACTGTACTGTATCCATTACCCCACATATTCTGAATCTTCACTGCAGAGGGCAATGCCATGCCGAAGGCCGAATGCTTCAGGTCCACTATATATCCCAACATGTAAGAATTCGTAAATGACTGTACACAATATTTAACACTTTTAACCCTATCCTTCATAGAGATTTAGGTTAATATACTACTATATCTGCATACAAACGACAGCCATTTAGCTATCATGCAGTCGATAAATAGTCGCCATATCTATCCCACCTCCATAGATATTACTGGGACTTAATAGAGATTCTGGCCTTTATTATGAACATTAGTTTGGCTACTACATTGTCAATGTATGTGGTATTGGTCATGGCGCCAAGAGGTGCTTCTATGAGGGAAAGGGTTAAATCGCAAGCTGAATATAAATAGACCACCCAATCATGTAAAGTGTATTAACCAAGTGCGACTGTTAACCCTAATATTATCCAATCGTAGGACAGTATGAAAACCCAGGCATGACAACATACAAACACGTGTATTTTAACGCGACCTGGCAGACATTCCGCATCTGGATGGTCACCATCATCTTTGTGTTGCTGGCCTATGAAAGCATCAAGTACCTGATCCCTCTGGTTAGACGACGGAAAGTTAGAACAACAATGTTTGTCCTCTACTTGATCAATATGTAAGTATATGTACTCATGTCCGTGCTCATGTCCGCGCTCATGTCCGTGCTCATGAATGTACTCACGTCCATACTCATGTCCGTACTCATGGCCATACTCATGTATGTACTCATGTATGTACTCATGTCCATACTCATGTATGTACTCATGTCCGCGATCATGTCCATACTCACGTATGTACTCATGTCCATGCTCATGTCCATACTCATGTATGTACTCATGTCCGTACTCCTGTCCATACCCATTCTCATGTCTGTACTCATGTCCGTACTCATGTACATGCTCATGTATGTACTCATGTCCATACTCATGTCCACGCTCATGTCCATACTCATGTCCGCGCTCATGTCCGTACTCATATACGTACTCATGTCTGCACACATGTCCGCGCTCATGTATGTACTCTGTCCGTACTCATTTCCGTGCACATGTCCGCACACATGTCCGTGCTCATGTCTGTACTCATGTCCGTGCTCATATACATACTCATGTCTGCACACATGTCCGCGCTCATGTCCGTACTCATATACGTACTCATGTCCGTACTCATATACATACTCATGTCCGCGCTCATATACGTACTCATGTCAGCACTCATGTCCGTACTCATGTCTGCACACATGTCCGTGCTCATGTCCGTACTCATGTCTGCACTCATATACGTATTCATGTCTGCACACATGTCCGCGCTCATGTCCGTACTCATATACGTACTCATGTCCGCACACATGTCCGCGCTCATGTATGTACTCTGTCCGTACTCATGTCCATGTTCATGTCCATACATCTTTATGCTGATAGCCTCTAATAGCAATGTCGTCGTATGTGTTGTTTCAATATGGACTTCTAGCGTTAATGTGTGTTTTACTTCAACAGCACATAAGAGACAAAGTTTGCACTCCATAACGATTGAGCTGCCAGAATAATTTTAAAATCACTTTGTACGTATGTGGCGTCCGTGGTCCAGTGGTAGAATGTCGGATTTGGAATCAAACGGTCCCGGGTTCGATACTCGGCCAGGTCACGTATGTAGTGTCATTGAGCAAGGCACCTCACACACATTGCTTAGTACTTAGTAACTACTTAGATTGGAAAACATGTCTACGTCCCCGCAAGGGCTTTTAACATTAATGGAGCATACAAACATACATACATGTGTTAACCATATCACGACGGCGATGTGCGGAGTGTGCACATGTTTCAGTCGTGCCGGTTCAAGGTCACTTTGAACGTAGTTGTGTGCGAGCTGGTTCTATTCTGTTTGCAAAAACAATTATTCATTGTGACAGCACATTTAGGGTCTGGATTGTATTGTGTAGATGTGTAGCTGATGAAACGTGACATATTGAGAGATATAGCTAAAGTGGAAGTCGTAATAGCACAGTCGTAGCAGAGTTCGCGCCCAGCTGTAGCCATTACGAGTGTGCCCTTAGGCAAGGCATTTAAATTCCACATTGCGGTGGATTCTGTGTGTCTAAAATGTCAGTCTAGCTACGCGACTGGCCGTGTTTGTCTCCCAGAAGCCTCTCGTGTTCCAATTTATATAAGCCGTGGGATCAATGGCTGTCTCTCAGAATCGCTTCACCTTGTTCTAATATTAAATAATACTAGTTCGGTATGTTTTATTCCATTGTTGCTATAGCTACCCACATTACTACTCGTGGTGGAGTTACTTTAGTTACTACAACGAGGACTTCTACCGCTACTTCAAGCACCACATGTGGTTTACCATCACCGAGATGCTCACCACGTGTATCGTCCTCAATCTGTGCGATAGACGCAATGAGATCGTCTCCTGGAAGGTACTCGCCATCATCAGTGTCAATATCATGCATATTCTGGTTGGTGGCATGGACCAGTTTATATCTGACGTTATATACGGACAAGGAGCAACATTCCACAAAGCTAGAAATATTGGTAAGTTAATATTGTGATAGTCAATGTCTGCTCTGATTGTGGAAGTCGTGATAGCGCAGTGGTAGCACGTTCACTTCAGGTGCGAAAGGCCCCGAGTTTGAGCCCCGCTGGAGCCGTTACGATTGTGCCCATAGACAAGGCATTTAAATTCCACATGCCTCTTCTCTCTCCCTCGTGGCGATGGATTCCACCAGGAATGAGGTCTCGAGAGTGATTACTATAAGTTATAAGAACTTGTTTCGCAATCGAGCTAAAATAAATTTGTATAAACTAAAGGTGAAAATATTAGTATGAACGGTCTGTGTATATTTCACTACTGTTTGGTGATTTACATTCACATGGTCATCAGGGATCATTCTAGAGGGCGGTGTGGGCGAAATTGACGCCCTATGGACCCTGACTTCGCCCACTTCTCCCTAAAAAAGGTTTTTACGATTTTCAAACAAAATTTTATCTAGTAAGATACACTGGCCCATTATAAAGCACCCCGTCTATTCAAATGTTGTATTTAATGGTTGTACTGTGCATTTTAACCCTATTTTGCAGAAGTATATTAAAGAACACCATTTAAGGAAGCGATCTCGCGCTTTCTCACTTCTCCCAAACATTCTGACATAGAATGAACCCTGCGGTCATACTACATGTATATTACAGGTTTGATGATTCCTGACTGCTTACACGCGGTCATACTACATGTATATTACAGGTTTACACGCGGTCATACTACATGTATATTACAGGTTTACACGCGGTCATACTACATGTATATTACAGGTTTACACGTGGTCATACTACATGTATATTACAGGTTTACACGCGGTCATACTACATGTATATTACAGGTTTACACGTGGTCATACTACATGTATATTACAGGTTTACACGCTGTCATACTACATGTATATTACAGGTTTACACATGGTCATACTACATGTATATTACAGGTTTACACGTGGTCATACTACATGTATATTACAGGTTTACACATGGTCATACTACATGTATATTACAGGTTTACACGTGGTCATACTACATGTATATTACAGGTTTACACGCGGTCATACTACATGTATATTACAGGTTTACACGTGGTCATACTACATGTATATTACAGGTTTACACGCGGTCATACTACATGTATATTACAGGTTTACACGCGGTCATACTACATGTATATTACAGGTTTACACGCGGTCATACTACATGTATATTACAGGTTTACACGTGGTCATACTACATGTATATTACAGGTTTACACGTGGTCATACTACATGTATATTACAGGTTTACACGTGGTCATACTACATGTATATTACAGGTTTACACGCGGTCATACTACATGTATATTACAGGTTTACACGTGGTCATACTACATGTATATTACAGGTTTACACGCGGTCATACTACATGTATATTACAGGTTTACACGCGGTCATACTACATGTATATTACAGGTTTACACGCGGTCATACTACTGTATATTACAGGTTTACACGCGGTCATACTACATGTATATTACAGGTTTACACGCGGTCATACTACATGTATATTACAGGTTTACACGGGTCATACTACATGTATATTACAGGTTTACACGCGGTCATACTACATGTATATTACAGGTTTACACGCGGTCATACTACATGTATATTACAGGTTTACACGCGGTCATACTACATGTATATTACAGGTTTACACGCGGTCATACTACATGTATATTACAGGTTTACACGCGGTCATACTACATGTATATTACAGGTTTACACGCGGTCATACTACATGTATATTACAGGTTTACACGCGGTCATACTACATGTATATTACAGGTTTACACGTGGTCATACTACATGTATATTACAGGTTTACACGCGGTCATACTACATGTATATTACAGGTTTACACGTGGTCATACTACATGTATATTACAGGTTTACACGTGGTCATACTACATGTATATTACAGGTTTACACGTGGTCATACTACATGTATATTACAGGTTTACACGTGGTCATACTACATGTATATTACAGGTTTACACGCGGTCATACTACATGTATATTACAGGTTTACACATGGTCATACTACATGTATATTACAGGTTTACACGTGGTCATACTACATGTATATTACAGGTTTACACGTGGTCATACTACATGTATATTACAGGTTTACACGCGGTCATACTACATGTATATTACAGGTTTGATGATTCCTGACTGTTTACACGCGGTCATACTACATGTATATTACACGTTTACACGCGGTCATACTACATGTATATTACAGGTTTACACGCGGTCATACTACATGTATATTACAGGTTTACACGTGGTCATACTACATGTATATTACAGGTTTACACGTGGTCATACTACATGTATATTACAGGTTTACACGTGGTCATACTACATGTATATTACAGGTTTACACGCGGTCATACTACATGTATATTACAGGTTTACACGTGGTCATATTACATGTATATTACAGGTTTACACGCGGTCATACTACATGTATATTACAGGTTTACACGCGGTCATACTACATGTATATTACAGGTTTACACGTGGTCATACTACATGTATATTACAGGTTTACACGTGGTCATACTACATGTATATTATAGGTTTACACGTGGTCATACTACATGTATATTACAGGTTTACACGCGGTCATACTACATGTATATTACAGGTTTACACGTGGTCGTTCTACATGTATATTACAGGTTTACACGTGGTCATACTACATGTATATTACAGGTTTACACGCAGTCATACTACATGTATATTACAGGTTTACACGTGGTCATACTACATGTATATTACAGGTTTACACGTGGTCATACTACATGTATATTACAGGTTTACACACGGTCATACTACATGTATATTACAGGTTTACACGCGGTCATACTACATGTATATTACAGGTTTACACGCGGTCATACTACATGTATATTACAGGTTTACACTCGGTCATACTACATGTATATTACAGGTTTGATGATCCCTGACTGTTTACACGTGGTCGTTCCAGCTTGGGAGTTGTACAAATTCGCGCAACGGAAAGAACTCAAGATCAACGAGATCTGTTATAAAGAAGAAATATTTCTCTGTGTCATTTTTATTTCCATGGGAACATTTATTGGAAGAGTATTGTAGAAAAATGAATTGTTGCCGAATTTGAACATAAGCATGGTACAGTTGAATATCGATGAATCTCGAACTTTTAAAACAGGATTATATAGAACCCACTGCATATTTCAACGGTCAGTCGTGTCCAATAGACCTAGATATATTAAATAGTTCCTGGTGAAAAAGACAATGTGTTTACAGATTATAGAGTGTTATTTCTCAAATCTTATATCTGTGAACCACATTTGCGAAATTCAAATAAAATTTCTTTGAATGTATATCATCGTGTAGTTAAGCGCTCACTGCTGTAGGTTCGAATCATACCATGGGCGTCGAAAGCTATGCAGCTAGTTCAGGTAATAGAACAGAAATGTTAACAGATGTAATTGTTAATTACAACATGAAAAAATAAACGGGCTACTCCTCATAGCTCAAAAAAACAAAAACAAAACATGTCTGAACAGACGAATCCGATATGGATGCGTTACAGATAGTGTATAAGAAGACATAATTCTGCTTGTTGATGTTTTGTATATGTTAGATTGATCATTGATTGGTCCAGTTCGTTGTCACTGGTGGTAGACCGTGATGCTTGTTTCATGTAAGAACATTGTATTTACATTTTTATATAATGGTGGCATATAATCAGGAATATTGTTAATTGAAAATGAAATATAAACTAGGAAGCATTACATGTATGTTTGTTCATTTCCTATGTCTGGAGACTGGAAGTTCTGCTTTCCCCCTGCTTGTGTATTTCCTAGCTCTGGAGACTGGAAGTTCTACTTCCCCCTGCTTGTGTATTTCCTATGTCTGGAGACTGGAAGTTCTGCTTTCCCCCTGGTTGTTTATTTCCTATGTCTGGAGACTGGAAGTTCTGCTTTCCCCCTGCTTGTGTATTTCCTATGTCTGGAGACTGGAAGTTCTGCTTTCCCCCTGCTTGTGTATTTCCTAGCTCTGGAGACTGGAAGTTCTGCTTTCCCCCTGGTTGTGTATTTCCTACCTCTGGAGACTGGACGTTCTGCTTTCCCCCTGGTTGTGTATTTCCTACCTCTGGAGACTGGAAGTTCTGCTTTCCCCCTGGTTGTGTATTTCCTACCTCTGGAGACTGGAAGTTCTGCTTTCTCCCTGCTTGTGTATTTCCTAGCTCTGGAGACTGGAAGTTCTGCTTTCCCCCTGGTTGTGTATTTCCTACCTCTGGAGACTGGAAGTTCTGCTTTCCCCCTGGTTGTGTATTTCCTACCTCTGGAGACTGGACGTTCTGCTTTCACCCTGCTTGTGTATTTCCTATGTCTGGAGACTGGAAGTTCTGCTTTCCCCCTGCTTGTGTATTTCCTATGTCTGGAGACTGGAAGTTCTGCTTTCCCCCTGGTTGTGTATTTTCTACCTCTGGAGACTGGAAGTTCTGCTTTCTCCCTGCTTGTGTATTTCCTACCTCTGGAGACTGGACGTTCTGCTTTCACCCTGCTTGTGTATTTCCTAGCTCTGGAGACTGGAAGTTCTGCTTTCCCCCTGCCTCTGGAGACTGGAGTTCTGCTTTCCCCTGCTTGTGTATTTCCTATTGGGTGGGTTCTGCTTTCCCCCTGGTTGTGTATTTCCTACCTCTGGAGACTGGAAGTTCTGCTTTCCCTTTTTTGGGTGGGTTTGTTTTTGTTGTGTTTTTCTCTGGAGACTGGAAGTTCTGCTTTCCCCCTGGTTGTGTATTTCCTACCTCTGGAGACTGGAAGTTCTGCTTTCCCCCTGGTTGTGTATTTCCTACCTCTGGAGACTGGACGTTCTGCTTTCACCCTGCTTGTGTATTTCCTATGTCTGGAGACTGGAAGTTCTGCTTTCCCCCTGCTTGTGTATTTCCTATGTCTGGAGACTGGAAGTTCTGCTTTCCCCCTGGTTGTGTATTTCCTACTTCTGGAGACTGGAAGTTCTGCTTTCTCCCTGCTTGTGTATTTCCTACCTCTGGAGACTGGACGTTCTGCTTTCACCCTGCTTGTGTATTTCCTAGCTCTGGAGACTGGAAGTTCTGCTTTCCCCTGCTTGTGTATTTCCTACCTCTGGAGACTGGACGTTCTGCTTTCCCTGCTTGTGTATTTCCTACCTCTGGAGCTGGAAGTTCTGCTTTCCCCTGCTTGTGTATTTCCTACCTCTGGAGACTGGACGTTCTGCTTTCACCCTGCTTGTGTATTTCCTACCTCTGGAGACTGGAAGTTCTGCTTTCCCCCTGGTTGTGTATTTCCTACCTCTGGAGACTGGAAGTTCTGCTTTCCCCCTGCTTGTGTATTTCCTACCTCTGGAGACTGGAAGTTCTGCTTTCTCCCTGCTTGTGTATTTCCTATGTCTGGAGACTGGAAGTTCTGCTTTCCCCCTGCTTGTGTATTTCCTACTCTGGAGACTGGAAGTTCTGCTTTCCCCCTGGTTGTGTATTTCCTACTCTGGAGACTGGAAGTTCTGCTTTCTCCCTGCTTGTGTATTTCCTATGTCTGGAGACTGGCAGTTCTGCTTTCCCCCTGCTTGTGTATTTCCTATGTCTGGAGACTGGAAGTTCTGCTTTCCCTCTGCTTGTGTATTTGGTTGTTGTATTTATTTAACCATATATGCAGATCAATAGTGTGTGTTTTACGTTTATTTATCGTCGCTACCGGTTACCCATATGAGCGACGCCTCCTGAAGAGATTAGTATTTTACCTCTGGAGACTGGACGTTCTGCTTTCACCCTGCTTGTGTATTTCCTATGTCTGGAGACTGGAAGTTCTGCTTTCCCCCTGCTTGTGTATTTCCTATGTCTGGAGACTGGAAGTTCTGCTTTCCCCCTGGTTGTGTATTTTCTACCTCTGGAGACTGGAAGTTCTGCTTTCTCCCTGCTTGTGTATTTCCTACCTCTGGAGACTGGACGTTCTGCTTTCACCCTGCTTGTGTATTTCCTAGCTCTGGAGACTGGAAGTTCTGCTTTCCCCCTGCTTGTGTATTTCCTACCTCTGGAGACTGGACGTTCTGCTTTCACCCTGCTTGTGTATTTCCTACCTCTGGAGACTGGAAGTTCTGCTTTCCCCCTGGTTGTGTATTTCCTACCTCTGGAGACTGGAAGTTCTGCTTTCCCCCTGCTTGTGTATTTCCTACCTCTGGAGACTGGAAGTTCTGCTTTCTCCCTGCTTGTGTATTTCCTATGTCTGGAGACTGGAAGTTCTGCTTTCCCCCTGGTTGTGTATTTCCTATGTCTGGAGACTGGAAGTTCTGCTTTCCCCCTGCTTGTGTATTTCCTATGTCTGGAGACTGGAAGTTCTCTTCCCCCTGCTTGTGTATTTCCTATGTCTGGAGACTGGCAGTTCTGCTTTCCCCCTGCTGTTGGGTGGGTTTGTTTTGTTTGTTTTTTGTCTGGAGACTGGCAGTTCTGCTTTCCCCCTGCTTTGTATTTCCTATGTCTGGAGACTGGCAGTTCTGCTTTCCCCCTGCTTGTGTATTTCCTATGTCTGGAGACTGGAAGTTCTGCTTTCCCTCTGCTTGTGTATTTGGTTGTTGTATTTATTTAACCATATATGCAGATCAATAGTGTGTGTTTTACGTTTATTTATCGTCGCTACCGGTTACCCATATGAGCGACGCCTCCTGAAGAGATTAGTCATTTTAGATTTTGGAGGATAGTGCAATGATACAGAAATAGACCCATTACAGAGTCTCCTCTGGTTCTTTTACATGCACGGTGTAAAGCACCGACACGAGAGCTCGGTTTAACGTCCCATCTGAAAGACTGTTAATTGTATTAGGGTCAGACGGGGGGATCGAACCTGCGATCCCTGGATTACCAGTCCAGCGTGTTAACCACTGGATAACAGATGATTCTGTAAATCAATAGTACATATGTCATACACGTAAACAATACATAGCATGAACATACAAATGGTTTGGGCCTCAAGTTTTAACAACATTAGACAACGGCCCGCACGTTCGGTTGTTTGTGTGTATGTCTGTCTCGTAGCAGGATTACACACACATTTACGGATACTCGATATATGCTCGTGAATTGTGTTGGGAAAGATCCAACATGGGCCTAGAACCAATCACAGACATCCTCAAAAATGTGTGTGTTTGATTATAAATTTATAATGATAATTGATTGATGCTGCAATGTATTTTGGGTTGTAACATGGTCTTGGGATGTAGTTACACGATAGGGGGTCCAGGGTATGCGCCGGATGCCTGTGGAATCAATCCATTAACATTTAGCGATTGAACCATAGCTGGATGACAACGTGGCTGAGTCTCTGATTGGCAAATTACTGCATAGTGATATACACATTCATGAAACGACATGGTTATTTGATGCTAGAAGTGTTCTATAATATATGGTTGCTGTACACGCGATGGTTGCTGTACACGTGATGGTTGCTGTCCACGTGATGGTTGCTGTCCATGTGATGGTTGCTGTCCACGTGATGGTTGCTGTCCACGTGATGGTTGCTGTCCACGTGATGGTTGCTGTCCACGCAATGGTTGCTGTACACGTGATTATTGTTGTGCGCGTGATGTCCACGTGATGGTTGCTGTCCACGTGATGGTTGCTGTCCAGGTGATGGTAGAGAGTTTCTGTTTTCACCGTATTGGGTAGTCCATGTAGCGATATTTACGACCTAGAGCAGTGGTATCCGGAACACTAACGTTATAATTGGATACGATCATTTCCTCAGCTAGAGTAACACGTTGAAAACGCATTGCGAGTACTTCATGTTACATGCCAGTATATGTCGACGATCGCTGTATGTCTGCAGGCAGTCTATGTCGGTGGTCACTGTATGTCACTGATCAGTCAATGTCGGTGATCGCGGTATGTATACAGGCAGTCTATGTCGGTGGTCACTGATCAGTCAATGTCGGCGATCGCGGTATGTCTGCAAGCAGTCTATGTCGGTGGTCACTGATCAGTCAATGTCGGTGATCGCGGTATGTATACAGGCAGTCTATGTCGGTGGTCACTGATCAGTTAATGTCGGTGATCGCGGTATGTCAGCAGGCATTCTATGTCGGTGGTCACTGATCAGACAATGTCGGCGATCGTGGTGTGTCTGCAGACAGTATGTCGGTAGTCACTGATCAGTCAATGTCGGCGATCGTGGTGCGTCTGCAGACAGTCTATGTCGGTAGTCACTGATCAGTCAATGTCGGCGATCGTGGTGCGTCTGCAGACAGTCTATGTCGGTAGTCACTGATCAATCAATATCGGCAATCGTGGTCTGTCTGCAGACAGTCTATGTCGGTAGTCACTGATCAGACAATGTCGGCGATCGTGGTATGTCTGCAGACAGTCTATGTCGGTAGTCACTGATCAGACAATGTCGGCGATCGTGGTATGTCTGCAGACAGTCTATGTCGGTAGTCACTGATCAGACAATGTCGGCGATCGTGATGCGTCTGCAGACAGTCTATGTCGGTAGTCACTGATCAATCAATGTCGGCGATCGTGGTATGTCTGCAGACAGTCTATGTCGGTAGTCACTGATCAGTCAATGTCGGCGATCGTGGTGCGTCTGCAGACAGTCTATGTCGGTAGTCACTGATCAATGAATGTCGGCGATCGTGGTATGTCTGCAGGCAGTCTATGTCGGTAGTCGCTGTATGTCACTGGTCAGTGTTTGTAAGCAGGCAGTACATCTCGATGCAGACTATACCCGTGGTTTGTCTGTGACCAGTATATGTCGGCGATCGCTGAATGTCTGCAGGCAGTACATCACTATGCAGACTATACCCGTGGTTTGTCTGTGACCAGTATATGTCGGCGATCGCTGAATGTCTGCAGGCAGTACATCACTATGCAGACTATACCCGTGGTTTGTCTGTGACCAGTATATGTCGGCGATCGCTGAATGTCTGCAGGCAGTACATCACTATGCAGACTATACCCGTGGTTTGTCTGTGACCAGTATATGTCGGCGATCGCTGAATGTCTGCAGACAGTACATCACTATGCAGACTATACCCGTGGTTTGTCTGTGACCAGTATATGTCGGCGATCGCTGAATGTCTGCAGACAGTACATCACTATGCAGACTATACCCGTGGTTTGTCTGTGACCAGTATATGTCGGCGATCGCTGAATGTCTGCAGGCAGTACATCACTATGCAGACTATACCCGTGGTTTGTCTGTGACCAGTATATGTCGGCGATCGCTGAATGTCTGCAGGCAGTACATCACTATGCAGACTATACCCGTGGTTTGTCTGTGACCAGTATATGTCGGCGATCGCTGAATGTCTGCAGACAGTACATCACTATGCAGACTATACCCGTGGTTTGTCTGTGACCAGTTATGTCTGTCGGCGATCGCTGAATGTCTGCAGACAGTACATCACTATGCAGACTATACCCGTGGTTTGTCTGTGACCAGTATATGTCTGTCGGCGATCACTGAATGTCTGCAGGCAGTACATCACTATGCAGACTATACCCGTGGTTTGTCTGTGACCAGTATATGTCGGCGATCGCTGAATGTCTGCAGGCAGTACATCACTATGCAGACTATACCCGTGGTTTGTCTGTGACCAGTATATGTCTGTCGGCGATCGCTGAATGTCTGCAGGCAGTACATCACTATGCAGACTATACCCGTGGTTTGTCTGTGACCAGTATATGTCGGCGATCGCTGAATGTCTGCAGACAGTACATCACTATGCAGACTATACCCGTGGTTTGTCTGTGACCAGTATATGTCGGCGATCGCTGAATGTCTGCAGGCAGTACATCACTATGCAGACTATACCCATGGTTTGTCTGTGACCAGTATATGTCGGCGATCGCTGAATGTCTGCAGGCAGTACATCACTATGCAGACAATACCCGTGGTTTGTCTGTGACCAACATATGTCGGCGATCGCTGAATGTCTGCAGACAGTACATCACTATGCAGACTATACCCGTGGTTTGTCTGTGACCAGCATATGTCTGTCGGCGATCGCTGAATGTCTGCAGGCAGTCTATATGTGTAGACTAGTGTTACATCGGTGAGTGGCAAGTGATTTGTAGTGGACGACCGTAACCACTCCGCCACGGATCCACGACCCTAAACGCGTCGTTGATGGACATCGACATCAGCGTAAAAAAGTATACTGACGGTAATATGAGAAAGTAAAGTATGCCACATGCAGGTGCGTAGTTGTCTTTACGCCACAATGCCCGGGCTTACACGTTATATTCAAGAAGTGTTTTATTTTGCTGGATATACTGTAGATGAAAAACTGAACTTTTCTTATGTGTTTGTTAGTGTATAAACTTCCCTTAAAACGTGCCAGTATGCACCATTTGATATCTATGTTAACCACTTACCACTGACCCGTTTATAATGGAATTAAATGTTACTGAAACATGCATCATGGGTGGATGGGAGAACGTGCAGCGTGCAAGAACACAACTCATCTCACCTCTACTATTGTTCTTTACAGATATGCGCTTGTATAACGAATAAATAAGGTACATGTACTTATATTATATAAAAATGTAAAGATTAATTTTGGTTACGAATCGTACTTAGATATAATACTAAGCAGAAAATTAAGAATTGCATTTACAAAATTGAGACTATCGGCGCACAACTTACGGATTGAAACTGGCATATATGGTAGAAACCGTATTGATCAAAACGAAAAGTTATGTTTATTGTGTAATAAGAACAAAGTGGAAGATGAGTTTCATTTCATGTTTAAATGTGAGGTGTATAGTACATTAAGAAAAAAATATATTAAACGTTTATATTCTATTCGACCAAGTATCCAAGTATGTTCAAATTATTGCAATTATTTCAATGTGACAATTCCCTAGAGCTGGTTAACTTTAGTAAATATATTCATGAAGCTTTATCCCTTCGTAATTCACTTGTTTAGGATATATGAGTTACCAGTTGAATATCCCTACACTCTTAATACAGTCATGATCATGTTTTGCATAGTCTAAAATCCATCATGACATTGTCATTATTTTTCCATGTATGTCCATAATCATTACATCATGTGTCCATCCTCATCATGATTGCATATATCATAATATTGTATTATATATTGTAAATATGTTTAAATGTTACAGACGAGAAAACTGTAAAGTTTAAGTCTTAATCAAGCATTCTTCTTCTATAACTCAAAAAATGTAAAACTAGTGTCATATGTTGACAGCAGTTATTGGCAATGGACAGCCACATGCGCCCCTACGAGCATTAGTTCAGACGCTGACAGGTACCCGGGTAGAACCAGTGACTCAGCAAGTCAGCTGGGTAGTGGAGGCACACCTATTGGGACTCGATAAAGTCAACAATCTGAACCACCCAACCACGGAGAGCCCAACAGCCGAAAAACAACTGGTACTTGTGAAACGTCTAACTCATAGGCAACCGCTTGCATAGACACGCCCCATGCAGCTCTGACATATAACCTATATATGTAGGCGGTCAACCCGTACCCTAGTCAACTCGACCCTTGGCAACGTCTTACGCCGTAGTACCCCTGGCCAGGCGCGTAGTTGCCTTTACGCCACAATACTCGGGCTTGCGCATTATATTAAGTGGATTTGTTGGTGGATATACAATAGTAGATGAAAAACTGAACTTTTATTATGTATTTGTTAGTGTATAAACTTTCCTTAATAGGTGCCAGAGTGCACCATGTCATGTCTAGGTTTCAAAGAATAAGTGGGAAGGATGCCTCCAGACCCCCTACCGGGTTCGCAAATGGGCTTACACATCATTTTCAGCTGGCTACGCCGCTGCTGGTCATTGTACGCGTCGATTTTCAATTTTAATGAATGATCGACACTTCACTGTATTCAAATATCAACAAACTTTACAATAAAAGTGTTTTTATCAGTTTTAAACAAGGCTTTTATTGTAAGGTTTTCCATAACTACAGTTTCTGTCTCCAATTAGCTTCAGACATATAGGTAAACTAATGAACCCATGGGACATGGCATCATTTAGAACAAAGGTCACACCAATTCTTAATCTTTTGCCATATTTAGAAACTAAGGCAAAACGGCTAGATAACAGACATATTAAAAACCTTAATAGTGACGATTCCAATTAGCTTTGGAATTGTGTACTCGGGATATGTCGTGTCGGTGAAGAGGTATATAGTCTATGACAATAAAACAATCTGTCCTGTCTGTTTTTTGTCTGATACTGCCACGATGTACCGGCTTATGGCATTCGTCTTTGTGTTCTCGCAGATTGGAATAGCTACCTGCGTGAACACACGTGCCACTCATTGCTATGGCGACCTCGGATGCTTCCAGTCTCATTACGAGATCCCGCTTCCCGATTCACCGGCAACTATAGCGACCACGTTTCGCTTGCACGTGCGTAACACCAGTGACGTATACAACTTATCCGCTTACAACTTCAAATCACACATTAGCAGCTGGTTGGCGCATTTTGACTCTTCAAAGCAGACGAAGATTCTGATCCATGGATTCAAGGACACAGGTGTAAGGCCGTTGTGGATTGAACTGACACGTGCACTTTTGAAGAGGGTAAGTTACATCAACATTAGGGTATTTACTAGTGTCGAGTGCACAGCATTAGGATTACATGGACATGCATGCTGACACAACTGCATGCGTGTTTTATTATCGTGAATATTAGGAATCGCGTAATTTGCTTTTATTTAACCATATGTTATTGCAAATCAATAGTACATATGTCATACACTTAAAGATACAATACATAGCATGAACTACAAATGGTTTGGGTGTGTGTTTTACGTTTATTTATCGTCGCTACCGGTTGCCCATATGATCGCCGCCTCCTGAAGAGATTAGTCATTTTAGATTTTAGGAGGATAGTGCATGATACAGACAGAGACCCAGAGACCCATTCCAGAATCTCCTCTGGTTCGTTTATGTGCACGGTGTAACGCACGACACGAGACCTCGGTATAAAGTCCCATCTGAAAGACTGTTAATTTTATTAGGGCTAGACGGGGGATCGAACCTGCTATTACCACTGGACTACATATCCTACTGTAATGGTTTGGGTCACAAGTTTTAACAACATTAGACAACGGCCCGCACCAGGCGTAATTTACTTACAGGGAATTCTCAACGCTTCCATGTAAGACAACACTTATAATACATATCAGTTGTGCTAACAGGCACGTAGCTACTATAAGGCCATGAAGGCCCGGGTCTGCAGATTCCCCCAGAAAATAAAAAAGTCTAAAACACCAAAAATCTGCAATAGCAACTGTAGGGGTTGGGGGGGGGAGCGTCACATGCATCTTCATCGGAGAAAGCCCGCATTGCCCATACTGTGGTAGTACCCGGAGAAAGCCCGCATTGCCCATACTGTGGTAGTACCCGGAGAAAACCCGCATTGTCCATACTGTGGTAATACTCGGAGAAAGCCCGCATTGCCCATACTGTAGTAGTACCCGGAGAAAGCCCGCATTGCCCATACTGTGGTAGTACCCGGAGAAAGCCCGCATTGCCCATACTGTTGTAGTACCCGGAGAAAGCCCGCATTGTCCATACTGTGGTAATACCCGGAGAAAGCCCGCATGGTCCATACTGTGGTAGTACCCGGAGAAATCCCGCATTGCCCATACTGTAGTAGTACCCGAAGAAAGCCCGCCTGGTCCATACTGTGGTAGTACCCGGAGAAATCCCGCATGGTCCATACTGTAGTAATACTCGGAGAAAGCCCACATGGTATATACTGTTGTAGTACCCGGATAAAGCCCATATTGCCCATACTGTGGTAGTACTCGGAGAAAGCCCGCATGGTCCATATTGTGGTAGTACCCGGATAAAGCCCATATTGCCCATACTGTGGTAGTACCCGGAGAAATCCCGCATGGTCCATACTGTGATAATACTCGGAGAAAGCCCGCATTGCCCATACTGATGTAGTACCCGGATACAGCCCACATGGTCCATATTGTGGTATTACACGGAGAAAGCCCGCATGGTCCATACTGTGGTAGTACCCGGAGAAAGCCCGCATGGTCCATACTGTGGTAATACTCGGATAAAGCCCACATGGTTCATATTGTGGTAGTACCCGGAGACGGCCCGCATGGTCCATACTGTGGTAATACCCGGAGAAAGCCCGAATGGTCCATACTGTGGTAGTACCCGGAGAAAGCCCGCATGGTCCATACTCTGGTAGTACCCGGAGAAAGCCCACATGGTCCATATTGTGGTAGTACCCGGAGACGGCCCGCAGCATGGTCCATACTGTGGTAGTACCCGGAGAAATCCCACATGGTCCATATTGTGGTAGTACCCGGAGACGGCCCGCATGGTCCATACTGTGGTAGTACTCGGAGAAAGCCCGCATGGTCCATACTGTGGTAGTACCCGGAGAAAGCCCACATGGTCCATAGTGTGGTAGTACCCGGAGACGGCCCGCATGGTCCATACTGTGGTAGTACTCGGAGAAAGCCCAGCTGTCCAATGTAGCTACCATTGTACCATCTCACAAATCCGAGGCTGGAAACTGGTTTGCATCAATTAGAAGCTAGCCAAGATAAAATATATGCAAATGTGGATGTACTCAAAACGTGTCACCACTTATATGTACTACTTTACGTTGAAGTCCTAATACTTACAGGGAGTACTCCGCCTCCGTGATCGAGTGGTTACGTTCGCTGACTTGTATACCACTGTAACCTATCATCACTGATCTTCACAGGTTCGAGGCCCGCTCAGTTGGCAGTTTATTACGGAGGTTGGTGCACAAACCATACTGGATAACTGCTGGAGCCTACACAGGAAAAGTGTTGTTAGGTAAACTGCCCGGCGCTAAAATGGGCAACCGGCGGTGACGTTAAATAAACTTAAATAAAACAGCTCACAGATAGAACATCGGTGATGATATGATACGGTGTCCACGTCGTAACCGAGGTATTGCGAGCTCGTGCCGTACCAAATCCGCGTTGGTGTGTCCTTGATTATAATACTAATAATAATAGTAAGGGAGAACTCATTTAACAAAAGTTAATCTACCATGAGGTCCTCAACATAGAATAACCAAATCAAATACAATCAAAAGATAGGAATATAAGTGAGACCTGCACATTGTAATTCTAGTATAATGTAAATGCTGAAAAGTAGAGAAACTAAATCTAATATGTTATGGTATATGATGATATATGACATTGGCTAGTAGAGTAGAAAAGGGGAATGAATCAATTAATGATAATAAATCTATCTAACAATGGGGGAATGAGACAATTAATGATAATAAATCTATATAACAATGGGGGAATGAGACAATTGATGATAATAAATATATCTAACAATGGGGGAATGAGACAATTAATGATAATACATCTATATAACAATGGGGGAATGAGACAATTAATGATAATACATCTATCTAACAATGGGGGAATGAGACAATTAATGATAATACATCTATATAACAATGGGGGAATGAGACACTTAATGATAATACATCTATATAACAATGGGGGAATGAGACACTTAATGATAATACATCTATATAACGATGGGGGAATGAGACACTTAATGATAATACATCTATATAACAATGGGGGAATGAGACAATTAATGATAATACATCTATATAACAATGGGGGAATGAGACACTTAATGATAATACATCTATATAACAATGGGGGAATGAGACACTTAATGATAATACATCTATATAACAATGGGGGAATGAGACACTTAATGATAATACATCTATATAACAATGGGGGAATGAGACACTTAATGATAATACATCTATATAACAATGGGGGAATGAGACACTTAATGATAATACATCTATATAACAATGGGGGAATGAGACACTTAATGATAATACATCTATATAACAATGGGGGAATGAGACACTTAATGATAATACATCTATATAACAATGGGGGAATGAGACACTTAATGATAATACATCTATCTAACAATGGGGGAATGAGACAATTAATGATAATACATCTATATAACAATGGGGGAATGAGACACTTAATGATAATACATCTATATAACAATGGGGGAATGAGACAATTAATGATAATACATCTATATAACAATGGGGGAATGAGACAATTAATGATAATACATCTATATAACAATGTGCAGATATGACTTAAAGGGAGTTCTTCAAAATATGTCTGAACTCAGCTTAAAGACAGCAATTCACAGCATATAGTAAATATAGCAATGGTAATACATGTACACACTTGTGATAAAGACTGTGTACACTATCATCTGAATTAATAATAGGAGAAATGTGTGATTAGTTTGTATTGTTATTGTACCACCATAAGTAGTGATTTTTGAACTGTTAGATAGTTGGAGCATTTTCAACTGAGTGATGCAATGAATCCCAAATAGCTGATCCCGAAAATGCAAATGTATTACGAAATTAAAACACTTAAATCACATTGCCTATCCCCCATGACAATGAATTCCACCAGTAATGAGGTCTTGAGAGCGTTTGGTCGAACGTTGTAAGAAGTTAAATTTGCATTAATTTGAACTATTTATTTGATAGGGTGACTTCAATGTGATTGTTACTGATTGGGTGAACGGGTCAAGCACAGATTACTTCAATGTGATTGTTACTGATTGGGTGAACGGGTCAAGCACAGATTACTTCAATGTGATTGTTACTGATTGGGTGAACGGGTCAAGCACAGATTACTTCAATGTGATTGTTACTGATTGGGTGAACGGGTCAAGCACAGATTACTTCAATGTGATTGTTACTGATTGGGTGAACGGGTCAAGCACAGATTACTTCAATGTGATTGTTACTGATTGGGTGAACGGGTCAAGCACAGATTACTTCAATGTGATTGTTACTGATTGGGTGAACGGGTCAAGCACAGATTACTTCAATGTGATTGTTACTGATTGGGTGAACGGGTCAAGCACAGATTACTTCAATGTGATTGTTACTGATTGGGTGAACGGGTCAAGCACAGATTACTTCAATGTGATTGTTACTGATTGGGTGAACGGGTCAAGCACAGATTACTTCAATGTGATTGTTACTGATTGGGTGAACGGGTCAAGCACAGATTACTTCAATGTGATTGTTACTGATTGGGTGAACGGGTCAAGCACAGATTACTTCAATGTGATTGTTACTGATTGGGTGAACGGGTCAAGCACAGATTACTTTAATGTGATTGTTACTGATTGGGTGAACGGGTCAAGCACAGATTACTTCCATGCTGTTGCCAACACATTCGTTGTTGGAGCAGAAATAGCACAGCTGGTCACATATCTCCATGACCACCAAGGACTGGATTACGCCGATGTGCACATCATTGGACATAGCCTCGGTGCTCACACAGCTGGCAATGCTGGGCATCGCATCCCTAATCTTGGTCGTATTTCTGGTCAGTGTACTTTTTATAATAATTCTAAACGCATTTAGCATTAATAAACAGTGTTACCCATTGGCTAAAAGCAGGTTATCTAACATATTACTTGAATTGATGCTTCCACAAACACATCGTGACAGACTACATGGATATATAGATGGGTCAGTAGTCCACATTGGATTGCGAATCCAGGGATCGTAAGTTCGATCCCCAGTCTGACCCTAATAATATTACTAGTTTTTCAGATGGGACGTTAAACCGAGGTATCGTGTCGGTGCTTTACTCCGTGCACGAAAACTAACCACAGGAGACTCTGGAATTGGTATCTGTCTATACTATTCTCCAAAATCTAAAATGACTAATCTCTTCTGGAAGCGTCGCTCGATTGGGCAACCGGTAGAGACGATAAATAGACGTAAAACACACGCATGGAGATATATAAGTGTTCAC
>CM026389.1:35937901-35997901 GCA_014843695.1 Archivesica marissinica | reverse complement strand
TGTTGGGGTATGTTGTGGACATACATAATTTTGGAATGACGGACAATGTTGGGGTATGTTGTGGACCTACATAATTTTGGAACGACGGACAACGTTGGGGTATGTTGTGGACATACATAATTTTGGAACGACTGACAATGTTGGGGTATGTTGTGGACATACATAATTTTGGAACGACGGACAACGTTGGGGTATGTTGTGGACATACATAATTTTGGAATGACGGACAATGTTGGGGTATGTTGTGGACATACATAAGTTTGGAATGACGGACAATGTTGGGGTATGTTGTGGACATACATAAGTTTGGAATGACGGACAATGTTGGGGTATGTTGTGGACATACATAAGTTTGGAATGACGGACAATGTTGGGGTATGTTGTGGACATACATAAGTTTGGAATGACGGACAATGTTGGGGTATGTTGTGGACATACATAAGTTTGGAATGACGGACAATGTTGGGGTATGTTGTGGACATACATAAGTTTGGAATGACGGACAATGTTGGGGTATGTTGTGGACATACATAAGTTTGGAATGACGGACAATGTTGGGGTATGTTGTGGACATACATAAGTTTGGAATGACGGACAATGTTGGGGTATGTTGTGGACATACATAAGTTTGGAATGACGGACAATGTTGGGGTATGTTGTGGACATACATAAGTTTGGAATGACGGACAATGTTGGGGTATGTTGTGGACATACATAAGTTTGGAATGACGGACAATGTTGGGGTATGTTGTGGACATACATATGTTTGGAATGACGGACAATGTTGGGGTATGTTGTGGACATACATAATTTTGGAATGACGGACAATGTTGGGGATCGGCGTTGATAGTTTGCTTCTATTTCAAGGATGAGCACTGTTGGAACATGCACAGACATCTGGGTTGTTTGATGTTGAGGTTCAGAAAGGCGGTACACTGTTGGGAACATGCACTGCTATTTATAGATTTGGGTCTACAGTCTAACCTGTGTTAGTGGTCACCTCTATTAAGCTGTCAACCTGTATTTAACATGCAGTTTCCAGATTCCCAATATGTTGTTTTATTATACATTTGACCTCTATTAAGCAGCCACCTGTGCTAAACAGCCACTTTCTTTTGTTTACTTGACTGGCTAGGTTTAGTTTATACAAATTTATTTTAGCTCGATTGCGAAACAAGTTATTTCCACTTATATAAATCTCTCTCGATACCTCATTCCTGATGGAATCCATCGCCACGAGGGAGAGAGAAGAGGCAACGTGGAATTTAAATGCTTTGCCTAAGGGCACAATCGTAACGGCTCCAGTGGGGCTCGAACTCCGGATCTTTCGCACCTGAAGCGAACGCGCATCCACTGCGCTATCACGACTTCCACTGGCTAGGTTTGAGTGTATGTGTGTGCAATTTGGCACATATATAAGTTTCTATTTCCGGTTTCAGAAACAAAGAGTGATATAAGGGAAAACAATAATTAGTTCTAGGTTTAGAGGTGAATGGCGCTATGTGTTGGGGAAACGCACTGATATTTGTTTTTCAACTTTGTGTTTTGTGTTTCTTTATCATAACACTATTGAAAGGTGGCCTGCCATTTCTGAGTTACGAGACACCTCGCATGAACACCAGTACTTCCCGAATGCTATATGTGCATGCCAAGCGCCAGGCTGGTAGACAACCAGTAACCAATATACAAACTAGCGTGCTGCTTACTACCGGTATCAGAATGTACACCTGATGAGGTTCGAACCATAGCTCTCGTGCCTCGTAGGCGGACGCCTTAACCATTAGGTAGCGGAGATGGTTATATAACATATTTTATAATAATTTGTTTCTAGGTTTAGGGATTAGGGACCCTGTTGGTGATGTTGATTTCTATCCGAATGGCGGGGAACACCAACCTGGTTGTGCGGAACAACACATCCATCCGTAAGTACGTTCATAAATACGACATCATTTCATTATATTCAGTTAAGACTGTAAATATAGACCATCCCAGGGTTATGCCAACATATATAGTTAATTTGTTCACTAATTTGTTTATTTATTTTTGTGATATTAGAATATTTTATTACTGTAGAAACCCTTTTTCTGCATGCATGTTTTTCAGTAATAAAACTCGTCTGCAACCACATGAGATCTGTGCATCTGTACATAGAATCGGTGGACTCGAATTCTTGCCGGTTCTATGCTCATACCTGCCAAAGCGGAGACCAATTTGAAGCTGGCAACTGTCTTGGTAAGAAAGCAACTCAAGTTCGATAAAAACTCATATATTTGCATTGCTACTGCACTTCCTTCGATGAATGTATATGCCCTGTTTGTATCTATTTTCGTATGAATTTCTTCACTAATGCTATGCAGCTGACATGCGCACTCGACGTTATATATGGCCATGGGCATGTGCATTCTCAGTGTTGGACAGCGTTTCTTTGAGTGCATGGACTACATTGGGTGTACTTAAAGTCTGTGTTGGACTGCCTTCGGTCTCCACACATTTTAAGCACGCCAAATGTAGAGCATGCTCAAATGGAAACTATTAACCCGCGATTCATTCCTTAAATAAACGTAGAACAAAATCCATATATCCAAATATACGAGTTCTCATGTACCATCAGTATACGGTTATTCTTCCAATAAACTCCGTAATAACTATATTTGTTTCCCATTTTAAACATGTTTTTATTTTGAAAACATTATCTCTACCATAGCCTACTACATATTAATCAGATACATTGACGCGTACGGACTAATTAGTCTATTGTAGGCCGACAAAACGAGCAATTAGAGATAATTATTTTATATTGGGTACATTTCGGATATAATGTAGATGCGGGAGAAATTTAAATTATTTTGTATGATTTGTTCGTATATATGTATAGTTATCTTTGTGCAGATATAACTAGTAGGCCTATATGGGTATGTATTTAATGAACATATTATATATATGCAATAAAATCTGGTGAAACTAATCATATACGTGGCTTTAAATATTAATATTCTAAAATGAGACGCCACATAACTTGACCTATCATTATCCGAAAACAGCATTTGTCCGAAATCCATTACATGTTTAGTTCAATATGTTTACAATACAATTTAGGATCGGTCTAAAGACCATAGCCACTATAAGTATGAGATATTAAAAGTATGCGGTTAAGTACTTACTGGCTGCTTGCTCAAGAATAACGTACTGTAGATTACAGTACAGGACCTTGAAATGTTATCCATAAGCCACCAAAGGCATTGTACCTCTATCCGAGGAAACACCCCTCTATTAAAAAGATAGAGGGGGGTGTCCTAGGATAGAGGTACAAGACCTTTGGTGGCTTATGGATAACATTTCAAGTTCCTGTGATTACAGTAGGATGCACACCACTGAATATTACTTCTTCTTCGCGCTATAGTAAATCGATCAACTGTCACAGTCAAATTCTCAGTTCCAAACAAGAATCGACATTTACCGCATGCAGTTATGTAAACTCCAGGGCTGCCTCTTGCTGTTACAAGTAAGTCATGGCATCACCATCAAAGTTTTTCACAATTTTCAAATGTAAACAAACAGCGGTTAAAAATGGAGCGCGTAGGAATCCTAGCTGTCATGTAGGGCTGTTTACTCATCAATGCGCTGGAGCAAGTAATTCTGAAATAAATGCACAAAGTCTTCTTTAAATGAGCACAAATGCCACAGATGCATCATGCACCACAGTAAGAAATGCAAACAGTCTCTGGTTCTACAGTAAAACATCATCAAATTATGGTCTGCTTGATTGTAAAAACTACTTTCTAGGCTACAACGACCCGGAACCAATTCCCCAGTGGGGTCACACGAGTAATGATACGGATATATATGTTCTGTTCTGTTCGTAGCCTCATCCGGCCGAAATGTCATTTCACCGTATTATTGTCGCACATGTGTGTATCATATGCAATATATGTTGCCCGGATGGTGGTTGTCCTTGCTTTTGATGGCACGGACCACTGTCCAATTTAACAATCAAGCAAACATCATGCTTACAATACAGGTTGCCCGGATGGTGGTTGTCCTTGCTTTTGATGGCACGGACCACTGTCCAATGTAAAAAATCAAGCAAAAATCATACTTACAATACAGGTTGCCCGGATGGTGGTTGTCCTTGCTTTTGATGGCACGGACCACTGTCCAATTTAACAATCAAGCAAACATCATACTTACAATACAGGTTGCTCGGATGGTGGTTGTCCTTGCTTTTGATGGCACGGACCACTGTCCAATTTAACAATCAAGCAAACATCACACTTACAATACAGGTTGCCCGGATGGAGGTTGTCCTGAGATGGGATATGACGCCGACCAATACAAGAACGCTTCAGGGAAATACTATCTGAGTACATCAGGAAAGTCACCATACTGTGGTACGTACACACCTTATGTTGCAACCATCGGTTGTTATGTTTACAAATTATCCAACTATAAGCATTTATTTCATATCCATTTGTACAGGGCAATGTTTAAACTTTATTTATTTTACAACGAGTGCGAAACAAGTTCTAACAACTTAATATCTTAATCACTCTCGTTGGCGCGGATGAAAGCGTATATATGTGGTCCTTCGTGTGGGAGGAAACCGGAGTACCCGGAGAAAACTCACCTGTCCGATCTGGCGACCACCGTACCATCTCGCATACTCCCCGGTCCAGGGCAATTATGTATGTTTATAACGTTCCTGTTCCTAAGGTCACGAACGCTCGCACACTACCGGTAGTTCAGAAGATGTATCAAACTAGACACATGTACCTATATTATTTAACATTCTATAAGATAGTTCAACACATTGGACACTGTTCATTTATGAATTGCATTGTTTTGATTAGTGAATTAGTAGCATATTATGCAATGTGGACATGTATTAATATTATGTTAACTAATTGTAGGTGATGAATATTTCGTAGACATAAAGATGGCCGACAAAATGTTGCCGACCTATGGCGAGTTTATGGTGAAACTTGTGGGTACAAAAGGAGAGTCAGAATCGCTCAAACTTGAAAGGTACATTCATCAACAACGACACCATTTTGGTCAGAGATATATATGTTATATGTGAAGAACACGGCTTTCACAACCCAAGGGACAGCGCTCAGATTGAGGAACTGAGTTTCTACTCCATATACATGTATTCTCAAATCGAACAGTTGTTCAGAAATATTTTGTAAATTATATATTATCCTTGAGTGATTAGTTTATTGTTCACATTGCACGCACTCACGTTGTTCAGCTATATTTTCTTTATTAATTTGGTTTAGCAAATCTGTGTGTATTATATTTCAATAATGCCTCAGTACATAGGTCATGCATGTAAATAACAATGTTCAGCATCAGGAGCGAAAGGTTCGGAGTTCGAGCCCGCACTGAAGCCGTTACGACTGTGCCCTTAGGCAAGGTATTTAAATTCCACGTTGCCTCTTCTCTCTCCCTCGTGGCGATGGATTCCATCAGGAATGATGTATCGAGGGTGATTAATATAAGTTGTAAGAACTTGTTTTTCAATCGAGCTAAAATAAATTTGTTTAAACTAAGCTAAATCACAGACTTGGAAAACAATATGGGTTATTTAATTAACCCTTTCAACACCACATACCTCTCAATAGGCTTACAAAAAGTGTAGATTCAGATGAGCCGGCTCGTAACGAGCCGTCTCATCAGGATCTGCACTTTTTGCCAGTAATATTACAATTTAAATATTTTTTTTACCCATTTTGATAAATGAACTGATCCAAATGTAATTTTCTTATTAATTTAATTGGTCTAAGAATGTCATGGACCAGTCTATGGCAGTTACTTGGTGTTGAATGGGTTAAGAATTAAACAGCTTACATAATGTACCAAAGGTCCATGTTGGGACTTGAACAGGTGAAGCCAAATGCCTTTGTCAGGAGGCTGCAATTTAATTTGAAGCCCAACGATGTAATGCATTGAAACAACACTGGACATGAATATGTATAGGAAACGCCTCTGTGAAATAACAATTTACTGGAATTATAGTGTAATATACCAGACCATTTCCATAAATAAATATTAGCCAAGAAAGAATCAGTATTTCAACCTTCATAGTTAAAATAAAACAGCATACACACCAAGACTAAATAATTAATATAAATTATGGTTCCAACATGTCTACAGGTATACTGTTTTACTAATTTTAGTATGATGCATGCTTACCACCAAGGACAAGAAGAAAAGCACGTGATAAGTACGCACGTGGATATCGGTATGGTAACATCAGTGAAAGTGGGGTTTCTCAAAGCAGTATCTCTACAAGGCTCACATGCTCAGAATTATACCAAAGTGCACAGCATCGTCGTGGACTCGGCAGGACCATCACAGAAGTAAGCTGCCGTAATTATCCACCGACCGAACACACATTTGTAGCTAGCCGATTGATGTATACTGCAATTGGATACTAATGTCGATCTTTAGAGGTTTCAAATTTCCGTTCAAATATAGTATATACAAATTTAGTTTAACTCGATTGCGAAACAAGTTCTTACAACTTATATATTAATCATTCTCGAGACGTCATACCTTATGGAACACATCGCCACGAGGGAGAGGATAATGTGGACTTTAAATGACTTGCCTAAGTGGACAATGGTAATAGTGGAGCTGATAAGTGAAATGATGTTCACTTTTGGAGGGAAGCGTAATTTTTTGCATATGGCTGGCCATTGTGAATCAGATGCAGGAAAAACTGACAGGCGGCACTTTTAACCACATGTCCCTCTTTTTTTGAGTGTCCCATTACATAGCCCCATACCACCATACAAAACAACAGCTGAAAGGGATGTAGCATATGTCTGAAGCATGGCTATGATGCTTTTACCCAATAATTTGCTTCCTATATTGTGAAAACTGGGTATGAACATTTCTATGAGTATTGTGATACTTTGTGTATATAAATTTGATATGCATTTGAATAATGTGCAATCATTAGGACTCGAAGCTAAAAGCATTAAGATATTGACTGTATTGACTCTCCATTATTATTGGCATGTACAAATACACGGATCATGAAATTAACTTCCAACTACTAGTATTAGACCTGCAATGCAATACAAGTCATAGCATAATACATGTGTATATAACTATTAAAAACAAATATGTAAATTTACTGCACTGGAAAGAAGTGAATGGTGAACACCTAGTTTCGATATATCGCAGATTTAATGGCTCACAATGAAATAAAGGATCCTGCAATATAGCAATGTATTACTTGCTAATATCACATTGTCTTGCACATTTACACAGCTGAGTTCATGGCAGCCTAGACATAACACATTCACATCTTGTACATCTACCGTTGCATTAACACTGGATCAGTTCTCTGCATACTGTGCTCGCTTCTAGCAATGCAGACCATAGGGGAGCCCATTCATTTCCATCATTTGTCCAACCCCAATTGGATGGAAGTGGGAGCTCCTGGTTAACTATCATTGTTTGACCCCACACATGACCCCTTGGTATGCAGCCATTTTAGTATGTTCAGTGAGTGCTGCCTTAGTTTGAGGTATGTTGTATCTGCCCTTGTGTAAAAAGTAGTAATCTTGCTTTGTTAACTTCCACTAAGTGCGCTTGTACATAAGGATTGTAAATATCTTAATAACACAGAGCTGCTCCTCTTCTAACTCTGCTGGGCACTGGGATAAGTGCTGAAAGACTTTCCACTACCTTTAAAGGATGAGCATGTATCACAACCTATAAAAGCATGGAATACTGTCAGTGCTGAGTGGACCCAATGTGGCTGCTATTTGATGTGTTGCTATAAAGCGCATGTGACGCCCATGACCAAACTGTAACCATATAGAGCAGTCCTGCATGACAGCGGGATATTGCTATTGCTAACACAACAACATATGTGTATGTGGCTACAACTACAATTCTCCATTTTCGACTACTGTAAGCATGTATGCAGTGTAGCAGCAGTCTGTTATCTGCCTCTTCATGGTTGCAGGGTTCTAATCCATAGAAAGTGTATCATTGTTATTAACAACAGCTTCCCCATCTACAGTTGTGATGAGCATCTTGACCTCAAGAGGTAGGCGTGCATTTGACAGGTAATGGAAAAGAGATGTTTTGTTGGAGTTAACCCTTAGAAAAAACTTCCAATTACATGGTAGTTCTGTGTCTCCTTGTACTCTCAACGTTCCCCACCTCCTCGGGTTGCTCCGGTGTGTACCTTTAAACTTTCATCTCTGTATATATCCCATACTACATCACATCTGTCAAGCATTCATTCTTCTGAGAATGTTTGGAACAAACACATTGTGAGCATAATCATTGAAGATGTTTGGTCTTTCGGTGCCCGACTTCGGTTCCAAGCCCTGCGCTAAGGCAGCTCCATCGATAATTTTATCTTGAACATTATCGGGTGATATCAATAGGGTATCTATCATACGTTCCAGCTGTGTAAGAATATCAGATGTACCTTCTGCTCCTCTCATTACCCCATTCTCCTCCTATGAATCGGGCCATGCATGGTTTTCGTGGCTGAAAAATGTGTCCATATTACCCATTCGACTCTGGCATTATACTTATTCTTCTTGTATTGGTCATAAGCTTGTCGTTGTAAAATACAAAGAGCAGCAAGGGAGACTTGATGAGCCCACTTGCCTCTTGCTATATTTGAGCCTTTCTTTAGGCCAATGACTCTGCCATCTGTTGTGACCCCAGCAGTGACAATAATATATGTCCAACCATTTCCAATTGCAACAAGGAAGGCCGTCTAAAACTTTGTTTTACTATACTCATCAGGCCAGGTCCACTGAATTTTCTTTATCAATGGATAAAGACCAACGTCCACAACTACGGGGATTTGGCCTTGGTTTAGGTGTACTGTGGCATTCTTGATCATGTAACATAATGACAAAAGAATGTGCAGTTTCTTTAAAGTTGAACTATGGTAGATGGGCCATGTTCCTCAGTTTGTTTGTCTGCATGAAATCCCTACCAAGATATATAGTCAGTTTGGTCGAGCTTTTCCTTATGTACCAACTCAGATACTCTATCTATCCATCCTATCTCTTGAGCACCTGTCTCCAGATTTGCAATGTGTACATTAACACTTAGCACACCAGGAGACTGTGGAGTATCATTGAATAAGTGGATTGGATATCAGTGTAATCCGTTGGTAATTCAGCAAGTCTTCTCTGATGTGGAACAGTAGCACTTTTCTCTAGGATAACCCTCTCTTTTACGGTGGCGCACAACTCCCTTAGATATAGCATCACCTTCGGCTAACTTTCCAATATGTTTCCTGTTCTGAATAGTATTGGCCATGTGTTGAATGTAGAAGCCACATGCAAGTCACACCCCAACGCATCATTATCACAGAAGAAATACACCATTGAATCCTCTCTCTCTCGCTCTCTCTCTGTACGAATCCTAAGTTTCTTCTTGACATGCGTTAATATAGAGCTAGGAGGTTCTGCCTTGGCATTTCTCTATTTAGCTCTTGTAATATATCTGTTACTATATGAAGCTTTGCAATTAGCATGCCATTTCGCGTTGTTCTCTATCAAAGTCTCAGAAATCCCAGATCCATCATTAACACGTTCTGTGAGCTCTCTGTCAAAGGGCAATGCACACAGTTTATGAAATATTTGAATGTTATTAACTAGGGAAATACATCCTGTATTCTCCCTGTTTGTTTCTCTGTAAATGACTGGATTTTGTAGATGGTTCCCAGCATCTTTCTGACAAAAGACACAAAGAGACCTGTATGTATCCTTCGATGTATCCTATTGGTTTATTGTAACATTTAATGGATTAACCATAGTCACAATCTAGCCTGATACAAAATAGAAAATCACCGTAAGTGAACAAAATTTAGTGAAAATGCCATATTCATTATATAAGCACAACACAACAAACAATGACCCAATTATGGTCCAATCGGGCTTCAAATTGGCCGAAATTAGTGTTCTGCCTACTCAAGAAAACTAATTAAGTTGACATCTGCTGAAAGATAAAAATAGCAAAGCATATGTTCCTATGTGATAAAAGGAAAAAACAAATATCGACACTTTCTAATGTTTATTTCTGAGTATTGGATACCTCTTAATGACACGCCGAAATATCAATGGGCGAGTATCAGAAACTACTGCCTGTTAGACTTTTCATAAACTACTTCACTTTGGCTAGCTTTGTGCAAAAAATCAGACTTCCCTACAAAAGTGAACATGTTGTCCATTTAGTTACACCTATCAGCTCCACTATAACGGCTACAGTTGGGCGCGAACTCTAATATATTAAAGAGGAGAAGAATTATATAAGACTATGTCTTACATTCTAATCCTTTTTCTGTATTCTGATTATGTGTGATGTATGCATTGTTCAATATGTATTATATTGGGAAATAAAATATGTTTAAACTAATATATTGAAAAATCTAGCAATGTATTATAATAAAATCTTTTAAAATCCAACATAATACATATATTATTAGATCTTCTTAATGCTATATATACGATCACAAGTATGTCGTATTTCCATCTGAAAATGAAATTATGTAATGTATAACATGCATTCACATTGATATATAATTGCTACAGTCGTGTAAGTAGTCCAGTGGTTAACACGTTGGACTGGTAATCCATGGATCGCAGGTTCGATCCCCCGTATGACCCTAATAATATTAACAGTCTTTCAGATGGGACTTCAAACCGAGGTCTCGTGTCGGTGCTTTACACCGTTTACTTAAAACACCCAGAGGAGATTCTGGAATGGTTCTCTGTCAGTATCATTGCACTATCCATCCAATTATAAATTGGCTAATATCTTCAGGAGGCGTCGCTCAAATAGGCAAATGGTAGCGACGATAAATAAAAAAAATCATGCAGGCATGTAATTGTTTACATTTATGCTTGTGGTGATCAGCTATACATGCTTAAATCGTAATAAATTATTCTGTATTGTATACACATGGTTACCATGGTGACTGTATATTTCTATGTTCTGTATTGTATACACATGTATTATTCTGTATTGTATATACATGGTTGCCATGGTGACTGTATATTTCTATGTTCTGTATTGTATATACATGTATTATTCTGTATTGTATATACATGGTTGCCATGGTGACTGTATATTTCTATGTTCTGTATTGTATACACATGTATTATTCTGTATTGTATATACATGGTTGCCATGGTGACTGTATATTTCTATGTTCTGTATTATATACACATGTATTATTCTGTATTGTATACACATGGTTGCCATGGTGACTGTATATTTCTATGTTCTGTATTGTATACACATGTATTATTCTGTATTGTATATACATGGTTGCCATGGTGACTGTATATTTCTATGTTCTGTATTATATACACATGTATTATTCTGTATTGTATACACATGTATTATTCTGTATTGTATATACATGGTTGCCATGGTGACTGTGCATTTCTATGTTCTGTATTGTATACACATGTATTATTCTGTATTGTATATACATGGTTGCCATGGTGACTGTGCATTTCTATGTTCTGTATTGTATACACATGTATTATTCTGTATTGTATACACATGGTTGCCATGGTGACTGTATATTTCTATTTTCTGTATTGTATGCACATGGTTGCCATGGTGACTGTATATTTCTATTTTCAGGATCAGATTCTGTGCCCATGACCAAATTTTCACTAGCGGTCAAACACTCATCGTGTCATCTACCTCTGGTTGCTGAACAGTTACCTCATTTAGCATCTATTACAATTCGATTAAAATATTGAAACATCAATTGGCGTTGACCTGTATTACACTGTCATCGCATCCGGAAGTCATATCTATACCTCCCCATCTCGCACTATCTCCCTCCCGTCTCCCTCATTACTGTCTCAAAAACGCATTCTCTTTCTCTGTCTCACTCACTCACTCACTCACTCTTCTCAATCCATTTCTCTAAAATAATTATAAAATCATTATGTAAGTACGTTGGCAGTTTCTTACGGAGCAACAAGTACTGGTTAACTGCTGGAGTCTGCCCAGGAAATACAATAAAGATAAGGCAAATAATTAATTATATCAACGACTGGCCCCATGCTAACCTGTATATAACATTCTCGAGTGGGGTTGGCAGTGTTGTGCTGTTGCTATCATGCCGACTCAAAATAAAAGTGATCTTATCTGTCTGGCTAGATAGATAGATAATTGCGATTCTTATACAGTGCAGTTTCAACGCATCACCACTTCCGCATTTGGGCGAGATGGAGAACATAATGAAAATTTTGACGTTGCAAATATTAATTTCTGTGTCATACACAGTAATGGCACAGGTTACAGATATTCCGTTGTCGCCGTCGGTTGATTCAGAAGAGGAGGAACTGATTACCAGTCACCACAAGACTGACAGTTTAACCATTTTAATGTTGTTAGGCCTGTTATTACTGACAATATTGACAGTTTGGTTATTCAAACACAGGCGATTTCGATTTGTGCACGAAACAGGATTGTCAATCATTTACGGTGGGTAATAAATTATTATTGGGTGCAGTATGCAGATTATTCCAAACAAATTTCAAATGAAATGAATGCATAATAATGAACAGTACATTAAGCACAACTTTTAAGATATTGATTTATCTGGTCAATGTCACATGTTCATGATGTTGATTGGTGTACTTACTTGCATGTTCTTGAGTCATGACATGATTACATACCTAGGTGTGTGTATGTATGTTCCATTAATGTCAAACCCGTTGCAGGGACGTAGACATGTTTTCCTGGGCAGGCTTACCGACCTAAGTTGTTAACCTGTACATACTAAGCAATGTGTGTGAGGTGCCTTGCTCAATGACACTACATATGTGGCCTGACTGAGTCTTGCTCAATGACACTACATATGTGGCCTGACCGAGTCTTGCTCAATGACACTACATATGTGGCCTGACCGAGTATCAAACCCAGGACCAATTCATTCCAGAACTGACGCTCTACCACTGGACCACGGATGCCATCGGTGGTGGGCTCAGTAGAGGCAGAGTGGTTACTGTCATTCACTACAAATCACTTTCCCCACAGGGCTGTACGTTAGTCTTATATATAAGACCTGTAAAGCGTCATCTTGGCCCCACGACACGTCGGCCCCAAAACACATCGACCCCATTTTTAAAATTCGTTATCAACATAGTTATTTATTTAAACACTTTATTTAGATCATTTAAATACCATTTAGGATGTGTTATGTATAATATTAAGAACTTAATACATATGGCCTGTTGCACAGTAAAATGGTCCAATGGGTTAGCATCAGAAGTAAAAAATAAAGTTCAATATTCCATTACACTTTGTACATTTTTTTATTGTTGAACATTACTCGCTACTGAATTAATACATGCAAGGATAACTGTTGACATATTTTTGCGAAAATATACATGTATGTCACTGCTGTCGACAAAGGGGACGGACGTTACATGTAATAGATCAAACTTCTCAATCTTCACACTAACAATACAAATGAATGTTATTTGTCTCTTAAAATGATGTACATGTTGCACATATTAGTTGCCAAGCAAAAAAAATCCAAGTAACTAACGTTTTCCGAATTATTACATGAATGGTAGGGAAAGACATTTTGTCCTGCACAAATGGCAATTAGATCATTTATGCTAACATTTGAGATCTGCTTGGTATACCTCTGATTTGCTGGTCATAAATAAGTATATTATACATGAGTATAATACAATTATGTATAGCTGAACTTAGTGGTCTAAAGAGAAATGAAATCTGATATTTAAATACTCCGACCAAAGGGACGGACGTTACAAATTAGGGGACGGACATTACATACATGACCAAGCTTCATATTCTTTCAACCAACATGCAAATTGTACAGTTTTGTCTTCCAACATTATGTACATGTTATATCTATCAATTTTAAAACTAATCCAATGAACATCCGTAACTGTTTCAAAAGTATTATGTCTCTGTTAGAGAAAGTAACTTTTTCCAACTCAAAGTGCTACAGATTCATTGTTGCTAATACTTGAATATGACATGATACACAGTATTAACGAGTCAAAAGTAAGTACCCCGTATCAGCATTAATAAAACACTCTGCTAGCTAGATATTAATGTTCAGAATATAAATAACATATCATATTCAAATACTTTGACAAAAGGGACAGACGTTACAAATAAGGGGACGGATGTTACATAAATCATGTATCAGCAATATTCTGTTACAATCATGACTTGCAACTTAATAATGTTTAGGTTTTATGAATAAAATATGGCACTCTTGCTAGTTTAGGGTAAAACAATCTCATATTTCAGCTATACATACATGATTCAGAGTACATTTTCACAAAATTATGTTATACAATAACTGCAGTGACATTCGCTTCAGTTGGATTCCATTTAGGGATTCTCTCTGTTCATCCGTTAATTTGAATTTATAAGCACTTCACACGTGACCCAGTTACTATATTATCCGCAGCTGCCAATTTACACACTATGTCATTCTTATGCTGCCATGACACATCTGGCACTGACCGAAACTGGTAATACTTCCCATTTTTTTCCCAAGTATTCCACTCGTACTTCATCTTTTTCAATTTCAAGTATTTTCGCAAAGAAAGATAATTTATTTAAAAGAATATATATATGGCAAAATCAGTTTACGAATACTTGATATATATCATCAACAATAGTATTCATCAATCAATAACTCTACTCGTCTTGAAACGTATAACTTGTTTAAACATGAATTTCAATTAGAAAAATATCTTGACATACTAGAACCTAAATTTAGAATATCGTTAACCAAATTTCGGACATCATCCAATGAACTAGCAATAGAACAAGGGCGTTACACAAACTTACTACGGAATGAACAAATCTGTATATATTGGAATGACCGAAAGTGAGTATCATTTTCTTCTTATTTGCCCTATCATTTTCTTCTTATTTGCCCTAAATTTAGAGATTTAAGGAAAACATATCTGAAACGCTACTATTACACTTGGTCACCCTAATAAACGTTTATTACCTTACTTACAGAGACTAAGAGGAAAACTGTTCAAAACCTATCCAAATTTATATATTAACATCAATGTTATTAATTATTATAATTTCAGGCCTCATCGTAGGAGCTGTGATCCGGTATACAAGTCATCCAAATGTACAATCAACAGCCCATGCAGTGTTGAAGCAATACGATAGAATTGACCCGCCCGAGGCTGTGTTTGTCAACTTCTCACAGACCATACAAAACCAAACAATGGAGAAAATTATGAAGTATTCGTTGGATAAAATTGTTACAGATATCGAAGAAGAAGCACCTCTTGAGAAAACAGTAAGTTGCATGTGTAGGGCTACTGGGGCAGGATAATGCCCATAATATCTAAGGTAATTTGGGAGAAGTAGTCGTCATTTTGCCGCCAATAGACATCAAGGCGATATCCAATTCGCCTTATTGCCAGTGTTGGCAATTTCACAGGAATTAAGAGTATTTACAAAAGCGGTGGGAAATGTGGAATGTTTGTTCTCACCTGGTTATTTAATACTTATGCCATGAGTTCATGACATCCAATTACTAGATTCCCAGACTAGAAACTGTTTGTTGTTATAAAAGCCATGATAAATCTGTTAAGCATTGACAAAATCAATGTTTAGCCAGCATTGACATAAGCCTTTTGTTTAAGTACACAGTCACCCTTTCTCATTCCTATGTCCAGTTGCTATAAAATTCAAAGTTTCACTAATACTGTTATATTTCAGGTGACATTTGATCCTGAAATATTTTTCAACGTGTTCTTGCCACTGATAATATTTGAAGCCGGATACAGCATGAAAAGGGTATGTTTTCCTTTCATAGATCTTAAGAGGGTGTGACACATGTCCAGACATTTTATTAATGGTACTCGGACATCACAAACTTCAAACCGTTTGTTCATTCACATACACATACCGTCTCCGTGGCCTAGTGGTTAAGGCGTCCGCCTACGGAGCGGGAGGTCGACGGTTCGAATCTCGTCAGGGGTTCGTTCTGATATGGCCGGTTGGTGAGCCGCCAGCTAGTTAAATAATGGTTACCGATTGCCTACCAGCCTGACGTCTGGCACACAAGCATAGGATTCGGGAAGTACTGATGTTCATAAAAAAGAGATGTCTCATAAGTCAGAAATGACTGGCCCTTTAAATAGGGGTGACACTATAATAAACAAACACTTTACTTTTACTTTTACACTGTATTGCAGAGCTTTATTATGCCTCTAAAAGGTACGAAAATCTGTTAGGGTCATCTACTGAGAAAGTAAATCAACTACAGGCAAATAAATTGTAGCAGTAGTTAACCCATTTCATTCTGGATACATTTAAAGGCTTTTGCAAACAACATAGTAGTTAATAGAACTAGTATTTGTCTTACACAATTCTGCAATATGATAACTTAACGCTTTCCTTCATAGAGATTTAGGTTAATATACTATTATATCTCCATACAAACGACAGCCATTTAGCTATCATGCAGTGGATAAGTAGTGGCCATATCTATCCCACTTCCATAGATATATTACTGGGACTACAAATGATTCTGGCCTTTATTATGAACATTGGTTTGGCTACTACATTGTCAATGTATGTGGTATTGGTAATGGATTCAAGAGGTGCTTCTATGAAGGAAAGGGTTAAGCCTCTAAAATGTGTTGGAATCTGTTAGGGCCATTTTCAACAGCAATAGTTAATGGTCTGCTTTCAAGTAACAAATTCATGAATATCTTTTATTTATTTAGAATATTTATCCTCTTTTGTATTTATATAATAATCAAAACTTAAAATGTTTTATAGAAATAATACTACTTTAAGTCAGTGACTGCCTTTAACCCATTCAACCCCAAGTAACTGACATGGACTGGTGCATGCTATTTTTAGACCAATAAATTAATAAGAAAATTACATTTGAACCAGTTAATTTATCAAAATGGGTAATTTTATCTAAAAATAGTAATAATTATTACTGGCAAAAAAGTGCAGATCCTGATGAGACGGCTCGTTATGAGCCGGCTCACCTGGATCTACACTTTTCATAAGCCTATTTAGAGGCCTGTGGGGTTGAAAGGGTTAAACAAATCATATGTTAAATTTCACACTGACATAGTGGTTACGTTGTCAGCCTACGGAAATGGAGGTCGGCCTTCATTCTGATATGGCCGGATGGTGACCTGCATGCTAGTTAAATAACTGTTACCGATTGGTTGGCTGATGGAGGACTGATGTTCATAAGTGGAGTGTTATTAGCTAGAATTGGCAGGGCCATTTAATAGGGATGACACTATAATAAACAAACACTATATAGTATATATGTTTACTTTTCAGAGATATTTTTTTAGGAATTTTGGTGCCATAGTTATGTATGCATTTGTTGGTACAACGGTGTCCTGTATGGTTGTTGGGTGAGTGATACCTGTGTATTTATACTAATATGATAGGTCATTAAAACCTGTATAGTTTTCCAAAAACATCATTGCACTTGAATATTTCGAAGGTATCAAGAAACACAACTGTTTACTCTTATATGTGTTATGTATGTCTGCATTAAATATTGTGTGTGTTTTACGGTTATTTATCTTCGCTACCCATTGCCCGTATGAGCCACGCCTCCTGAAGAGATTAGTCATTTTAGATTTTTGTAGGATAGTGCAATGATACAGACAGAAACCCATTCCAGAGTCTCTTCTGGTTCTTTTACATGCACAGTGTACAGCACCGACACAAGACCTCGGTTTAAAGTCCCATCTGAAAGACTGCTAATTTTATTATGGTCAGACGGGGGATCGAACCTGCTATCCCTGGATCTGCATTTAATACCACATCAAAGTTATATATATAATCATCTAACATTAAAGATTTCTCTTATAATAAGTTTCACACGATTCGCCCAATTGCCTGAATTTGATCAATCTTTTCAGTTTATGAATTCAAGCTTGTTGGGTCTAGTTTCAAACCTAGCCCTGTTAAGTCTTTTCGTGGCAAGTGGAATGAGGTCTCGAGAATGATTAATATAAGTTGTAAGAACTTGTTTCGCAATCGAGCTAAAATAAATGTGTATAAACTAACCTAGCCCTATTGAGTCTTTTCCACTTTTCAGAGGCATGATGTTTGCTTTCACCAGATATTTGCCGATAGACTTCACTGTTAATGATTGTTTCTTCTTTGGGGCCATAATCTCAGCTACAGACCCGGGTAGGTATTGAAATGTAAACATATTTATCACATGTCTGTGCTTGTATTCAGTGTAATAATACCATCTCATAATTTCTTATATGTACACACGTGTAATAACACCTGGAAGGATTCGCATTGGTTGAGAGAATAATCCTTATAATTTGTACATTAAACTGTAAATAATGCATATTTCTATGTGAATTGGTACCTGTATAGCGGATGACTATAATAGTAAAATTCCAAATCTCGTTTTATAAAATATCGTATGAGACTAAACAGCTTGTGACATTATACAAGTGGTTGATTTCAGGTCCTGGGTATTGGGTAGATTCTTGTTGAATTTCACTTTATGTTGTGCTGCCCATTGTATAAATTTATAAGATCAAAATATCTGGGCAGGTGTTCCTGGCACACTACCGAAATATTCAACGTGTTAATGTCAATAAAAAATAGAAAATGTTTGCTGAATATTGCTCGATTTGTGAAAGAAGCGCTATGCCTACGTAAAAATACTCTTGGAAATTAAATTAGATTTGTCTACTGATCGTTTACTGTACTGATGTGTTTGTGTGTTTTGTTATTTGTATAAATTATTTATTTTTTGTCATGTATATATATTTATTGTCTTTGCCATAAGTTAGTGAAATTGTAAATGGCCAACGGCAAATGTTTTACCGCTTTGCTAATAAACTTGAACTTGTTAAAGCTTCTCTTTGTTCAAATGATTTGGATATTAAAATGGAATATTAGATTCTGGCCTGTATATATTTTTCTTCTCGACTATTAATTTGACATTACCTAGCATTCTCTCTAACTCTCTACTTGTATTTCAGTGACTGTGCTGGCTATATTCAATGACTTGTATTTCAGTGACTGTGCTGGCTATATTCAATGACTTGTATTTCAGTGACTGTGCTGGCTATATTCAATGACTTGTATTTCAGTGACTGTGTTGGCTATATTCAATGACTTGTATTTCAGTGACTGTGCTGGCTATATTCAATGACTTGTATTTCAGTGACTGTGCTGGCTATATTCAATGACTTGTATTTCAGTGACTGTGCTGGCTATATTCAATGACTTGTATTTCAGTGACTGTGCTGGCTATATTCAATGACTTGTATTTCAGTGACTGTGCTGGCTATATTCAATGACTTGTATTTCAGTGACTGTGCTGGCTATATTCAATGACTTGTATTTCAGTGACTGTGCTGGCTATATTCAATGACTTGTATTTCAGTGACTGTGCTGGCTGTATTCAATGACTTGTATTTCAGTGACTGTGCTGGCTATATTCAATGACTTGTATTTCAGTGACTGTGCTGGCTATATTCAATGACTTGTATTTCAGTGACTGTGCTGGCTATATTCAATGACTTTTATTTCAGTGACTGTGCTGGCTATATTCAATGACTTGTATTTCAGTGACTGTGCTGGCTATATTCAATGACTTGTATTTCAGTGACTGTGCTGGCTATATTCAATGACTTGTATTTCAGTGACTGTGTTGGCTATATTCAATGACTTGTATTTCAGTGACTGTGTTGGCTATATTCAATGACTTGTATTTCAGTGACTGTGTTGGCTATATTCAATGACTTGTATTTCAGTGACTGTGTTGGCTATATTCAATGACTTGTATTTCAGTGACTGTGTTGGCTATATTCAATGACTTGTATTTCAGTGACTGTGCTGGCTATATTCAATGACTTGTATTTCAGTGACTGTGCTGGCTATATTCAATGACTTGTATTTCAGTGACTGTGTTGGCTATATTCAATTACTTGTATTTCAGTGACTGTGTTGGCTATATTCAATGACTTGTATTTCAGTGACTGTGTTGGCTATATTCAATGACTTGTATTTCAGTGACTGTGTTGGCTATATTCAATGACTTGTATTTCAGTGACTGTGCTGGCTATATTCAATGACTTGTATTTCAGTGACTGTGTTGGCTATATTCAATGACTTGTATTTCAGTGACTGTGTTGGCTATATTCAATGACTTGTATTTCAGTGACTGTGTTGGCTATATTCAATGACTTGTATTTCAGTGACTGTGCTGGCTATATTCAATGACTTGTATTTCAGTGACTGTGTTGGTTATATTCAATGACTTGTATTTCAGTGACTGTGTTGGCTATATTCAATGACTTGTATTTCAGTGACTGTGCTGGCTATATTCAATGACTTGTATTTCAGTGACTGTGCTGGCTATATTCAATGACTTGTATTTCAGTGACTGTGCTGGCTATATTCAATGACTTGTATTTCAGTGACTGTGCTGGCTATATTCAATGACTTGTATTTCAGTGACTGTGCTGGCTATATTCAATGACTTGTATTTCAGTGACTGTGTTGGCTATATTCAATGACTTGTATTTCAGTGACTGTGTTGGCTATATTCAATGACTTGTATTTCAGTGACTGTGTTGGCTATATTCAATGACTTGTATTTCAGTGACTGTGTTGGCTATATTCAATGACTTGTATTTCAGTGACTGTGCTGGCTATATTCAATGACTTGTATTTCAGTGACTGTTGGCTATATTCAATGACTTGTATTTCAGTGACTGTGTTGGCTATATTCAATGACTTGTATTTCAGTGACTGTGCTGGCTATATTCAATGACTTGTATTTCAGTGACTGTGCTGGCTATATTCAATGACTTGTATTTCAGTGACTGTGTTGGCTATATTCAATGACTTGTATTTCAGTGACTGTGCTGGCTATATTCAATGACTTGTATTTCAGTGACTGTGCTGGCTATATTCAATGACTTGTATTTCAGTGACTGTGCTGGCTATATTCAATGACTTGTATTTCAGTGACTGTGTTGGCTATATTCAATGACTTGTATTTCAGTGACTGTGTTGGCTATATTCAATGACTTGTATTTCAGTGACTGTGTTGGCTATATTCAATGACTTGTATTTCAGTGACTGTGTTGGCTATATTCAATGACTTGTATTTCAGTGACTGTGTTGGCTATAATCAATGACTTGTATTTCAGTGACTGTGCTGGCTATATTCAATGACTTGTATTTCAGTGACTGTGTTGGCTATATTCAATGACTTGTATTTCAGTGACTGTGTTGGCTATATTCAATGACTTGTATTTCAGTGACTGTGTTGGCTATATTCAATGACTTGTATTTCAGTGACTGTGCTGGCTATATTCAATGACTTGTATTTCAGTGACTGTGTTGGCTATATTCAATGACTTGTATTTCAGTGACTGTGTTGGCTATATTCAATGACTTGTATTTCAGTGACTGTGTTGGCTATATTCAATGACTTGTATTTCAGTGACTGTGCTGGCTATATTCAATGACTTGTATTTCAGTGACTGTGCTGGCTATATTCAATGACTTGTATTTCAGTGACTGTGTTGGCTATATTCAATGACTTGTATTTCAGTGACTGTGCTGGCTATATTCAATGACTTGTATTTCAGTGACTGTGTTGGCTATATTCAATGACTTGTATTTCAGTGACTGTGCTGGCTATATTCAATGACTTGAATGTGGATGTTACATTGTATGCCTTGGTGTTTGGTGAAAGTGTCCTCAATGATGCTGTAGCCATTGTACTGTCCGGGTAAGCTGGCATTTACTCATTTACACGCATATCTCGTATATATATTCTATGCAAGCCGGGTCATCATCGTGATTTGCGGCAAGACCCATTTTATTTGCACGAGTTACACTTGCAACTGTCATTCGCAGCTCTATGAACACATTAATCCTCAGTAAAAGGTCGTTTTGCAAACAGCGTAGAACCAGATCAGGTTCTATGCTGTTTGCTATTCGGATAGTGGAGTTAAAACACCTGTCTGAATAGCAAACAAAATAGATTCTGATAAGATGCAGCGTTACGCCGCGGCTGATATCTGGATCTTTGTTGTTTGAACATTCCATTCAATTTATTCGGCATTAACACTGGAGAAATGCCAGTTGAAATCTGCAGATTGAGGGTGCATATTTAAATGTGCAAACAACATTTTTACCAAAGGGAGGTAAGATTTAAAATTGTACCAAACCTAACCCTCAAATTACAGGTTTTGCATCATTCATGCCAATAACAGGATTGCTAGTAACTATAATGACACCACTCGGCAACACACATGCTTCACAAGCCTAAAACACATGCCTCACACATATGCTTCACAAACCTAACACACACATGCCCAACACACATGCTTCACAAGCCTAAAACACATGCCTCACACATATGCTTCACAAACCTAACACACACATGCCTAACACACATGCTTCACAAGCCTAAAACACATGCCTCACACATATGCTTCACAAACCTAACAAAAATGCCTAACACACATGTTTCACAAGCCTAAAACACATGCCTCACACATATGCTTCACAAACCTAACACACACATGCCTAACACACATGCTTCACAAGCCTAGCATTGATTCTTTGTGTGTTTTACGTTTATTTATCGTCGCTACCGGTTGCCCACATGAGCGACTCCTCCTGAAGAGATTAATCATTTTAGATTTTTGGAGGAAAGTGTAATGATACAGACAGAGACCCATTCCAGAGTCTCCTCTCGTTCTTTTAAAAATAACACAGTGTACAGCACCGACACAAGACCTCGGTTTAAAGTCTCATCTGAAAGACTGTTAATTTAATTAGGGTCAGATATGGGATCAAACCTGCGATTCCTGGATTACCAGTCACGGTGTGTTGTGTCATTTTGTGTTGTTGTTTTAACCCAATGCGATAAGGGGTATCTTTGAAAATATTTAAAACAGAATAATCACTCACTTCTATTGTGATTTTATTGAATTTTTGTAAACCACACCGAATATCTTAAGACATTCTAAGATAACAGGAATGAGGGTAAGCTACGTTTATCTTGTGCTGAAGTAAACAATCGCAATTATTGCAATATGTCCGTTAAGCTGTAGCCCAAAATAATGTTGCATCAATAATGATAATATCTGTACTTTGAATACCGTACTGCTAAATTGTGTCGCACCCTGTTGCGCATATTTTGGTTTAAACATATTCATTCATAATGTACAGTACATATCTATTGTATACAGAATGAAAATGGATTTAGTCGAAAGTGTAAAGCTTATTGAGATTATCTCCATTACATATATAAATGTGTGCACTAGGCGACTAAGATGTAAACGTATTATGTAGTAAGACCAAAATATATAATAAGTGTATGAACGTATAGCTAGATAAACGGGAAACGGGAGGGGTAGAAAGCGATGAAATAACACATACAGTTTTCATGGTGTATCACTATGCAAGCACGTCAGTCAGTCCCTGTTGACATACATATTGTTAGAAACTTTAGACTTTTCTATGAACAGTTACGACTATTATTTCATTATGTCCAGGTGCCAAGGTAATATCACCAAATAGGATAACTTTTGAACATCCCGTTATGAAGAGTTTATAATAGACGGTATGGTTTGGTAGTAGGTTGAGCAGTTAGGCGGACAATAGTTAACATATGAATGTATCTTTTATTCAGGTCTGTGTTAGAATTTCAAGCAAGGCAGGTTTTATTTCAGCATGTTTCAGATCCTAATCCTCGGGAATTATAATCTTGGGCCAACCATTCTTGTATTGGATTTGTTATACGTCCAGGCTTTCAAGTGACAATCTTCTTTGTGTTTCATACAATCTCTGAATTTTCCTTTAATAATCGGGGTCCGCCTCCGTGATCGAGTAGTTAAGGTCGCTGACTTGTATACCACTGTAACCTATCATCATTGATGGTCACGGGTTCGAGCCCCGCTCAGACCGTGTTTCATTTATATGAAAAAGTTGGCAGTTTCTTACGGAGGTTGGTGCACCCAAGTACTGGTTAACCGCTGGAGCCTGCCCAGGAAAGGTGTTGTTAGGTAAACTGCCCATCGGCGATATAGCCCAAAAATGGTGCTGATGCAGGCGTAAAAACCCGAAATATAAATAAATTTAAAAATCGGGGCTCATGCTAGAACCAAATGTTTGGGAGAAGTGAGAAAGCACGTGATTGCGTCACATAATAGATTTTAACATAATAGGGTTAAAATACACTCAATACACACTATGACCATTAACCCATTCAACCCCAAGTAACTGACATGGACTGGTGCGTGATATTTTCAGACCAATAAATTAATAAGAAAATTACCTTTGGACCAGTTCATTTATCAAAATGGGTAATTTTATCTAAAATAGTAATAATTATTACTGGCAAAAAAGTGCAGATCCTGATGAGACTCATCTGGATCCATACTTTTCATAAGCCTATTTAGAGGCCTGTGGGGTTGAAAGGGTTAAATACTATATTTAGATAGGAGCGTTTTACAATGGTTACCAGTGTAACTTGCTTGACAATATTTTGTCTGAAAATTGTAAAAAAAGAAAATTTAGTTTTCGGAAGAAGTGGTGCTCTCAGGGGACAGACAGTCAGGGTCATAATGGCGATTACTTCGCCCATGTCTCCCTCTAGAATGAGCCCTGAAAACTGCCTCTTTTTATCTGAAATATTCCTAGAATAAGTAGTAGAATAGGATTATGAGACTGACCAGCACATTGGCCCACCTGTCATTTGAAAGCCTATTTTAGGGTCAGTTGTACGAGTAGGAAGGAAATACAGCATGTAGACATGTCGGCATCATCAGAGTTGTCATCGGCACCACCACTATTATCAGCCTCACCCACACTCACCAGCTATGTAGCATCATTTAATGCTTTATTGGTGCATGTAACATATTCTCCTGTTACTTAACCCATTTCATTCTGGATACATTTAAAGGCTTTTGCAAACAACATAGATCCAGATCAGCTGCAGCGTGACGCTGCATGCTGATCAGGATCTATGTTGTTTGCTACATAGCCAAGTGTCTTAGCAAGATCATCTGAATAGCAAACAGCATAGAGCTTGATCAGATGGAACGTTCCGTGGCGGTTGATCTGGCTCTATGTTCTTTGCAAATACTGTTTGAACGGTATCCAGAACGAAATGGGTTAACAAGTACGACATATTAAGGAGCTATGCATCTGTCCAATATTATATACCCAGACTACGATGCTCGAAACTGTAACCATTTGCTAAGCTATTCTCTCTCCATTGGATTTATATTTTATGTCACGATTTATTGGAACTAACCTGATATACGGATGCCTTTGATGACTGTTTGCTAAATTTCTTTTGATCTTCAACCCATTCAACACCAAGTAACTGACATGGACTGGTGCATGATCTTCAACCCATTCAACACCAAGTAGCTGACATGGACTGGTGCATGATCTTTTTAGGCCAATAGATTAATAAGAAAATTACATTTGAACCAGTTTATTTGTCAAAATGGGTAATTTTGTCTAAATATAGTAATATTACTTGCAAAAAGTGCATCTGGATCTACACTTACTGTAAGCCAATTTAGATGTTTGTAGTGTTAAAAGGGTTAATATTTCAGCCAAGAGTTATAAATTTCAATTCTTCTTCACAAACTATTATATGAACAAGTTGGCAGTTTCTTACAGAGGTTGGTGCACCCAAGTACTGGTTAACTGCTGGAGCCTGCCCAGGAAAGGTGAAGAACTGCCCGCCGGCGAAATAGCCCAAAATGGTGTTGATGCAGGCATAAAACCCGAAATATAACATATAACATAAAATCTTCACAAACTAATTTTGTTTGTTTCATGGAAGTATGAAATGTCAGTTATGTGAGGAAGTGTCTTTGTATTAACTCTTGTATGTACTGTACTTGTATGTGTCTGTATGTTTCTCATCATATACATGTACCGGTACTCTAATTGGGAAATGCTACTTTGTAAGATTTTAAAACATATATTCCTATTAACAAGAAGAAATTGCAGTATACTGGCATCCCATTTCTTACACCAGCAATATTTATAAAACATGCTATGTATACAGAAATTAAATTTCATTGCTAAATATGATATGCTACAGAGAATTGGAGCTATAAAGAGATCTGAATGAAAAAGACTAACGTAGGCGAAATAAGATTATATATTTTTCAACAATATAAGTACAATTAAAATGTATATTAGGATAGATTTCATTACTGCAAAACATGTGTTATGCTGATTTTGTAACGAATGCAATTCCATATTCTAACACGACCCAGCTAATAACATACATACTTATAGAGTAAAATCTACCTCGAGTTATTCTGCGATATACCTACCTTGAACTATGTTGCGCGCGCACCGTGTTTTGGCTATTCCATTTATACAATGCGTGTAAAGTTTTATGAATGAAAGTCACGTGATGTTTGTAAATACAACCGTGGGAATTCGCGGAAATGAGCTATTTTTAGAATGAGATAATCTCTTGTCCGTCTTGTTTTTCTGTTAAGTAACGTTTCAGTTACTATTCTGTACAGTTTTATTTGACAAAATAAATAAAATTATTGATCAGTTACAACTTTTGTTCCTTTATGCACTAGATTGATATTTTCCATAAAAAATAACGTCATCACCCCTTACATGGGAGGAAATTTCGAAAGCCAAATGCACAGCATTTGAAGAAAATACTCCTTTCTCGTCTAAAATTATTAGAAGTAAGTCGTGTTAGAATCGAAATAATAAGTATCAACCATGGTATATCGCAGAATAATAATAATATTATTTTTTAAATAGCAACTATTTGGGAAATTATGATGGTCGGTTTGAACAAGAATATGACACATGGACATGAATATAACTTGAACAGTTATTGGTATTTTAATTGTTTTTGTACTATTTTATAGATATATTGATTTTATACATATTAGCTGTGGTATACGCGGTATGTTTTATATCTGTACACTGCGATCTTTTTGCAGCCAGTTGCATGCTGTGATACATCCGGCAAACAATATTAATATGTTGTATAATTTTGATCCAATTCTGCAAAATAAGATACTTATTCTGAATTGTGAATGGTACTATTTTTCTCGATTGTGAATGGTACTATTTTTCTCGATTGTGAATGGTACTATTTTTCTCGATTGTGAATGGTACTATTTTTCTCGATTGTGAATGGTACCATTTTTCTCGATTGTGCATGGTACTATTTTTCTCGATTGTGAATGGTACCATTTTTCTCGATTGTGCATGGTACTATTTTTCTCGATTGTGAATGGTACCATTTTTCTCGATTGTGCATGGTACTATTTTTCTCGATTGTGAATGGTACCATTTTTCTCGATTGTGCATGGTACTATTTTTCTCGATTGTGAATGGTACCATTTTTCTCGATTGTGCATGGTACTATTTTTCTCGATTGTGAATGGTACCATTTTTCTCGATTGTGCATGGTACTATTTTTCTCGATTGTGAATGGTACCATTTTTCTCGATTGTGCATGGTACTATTTTTCTCGATTGTGAATGGTGAGGTGGCCTGTATGCGTAGAAGGTCTTGATTACAGTATGTGTAGGAGGTCTGTATGTGTAGGAGGTCTGTATGTGTAGGTGGTCTGTATGTGTAGGAGGTCTGTATGTGTAGGTGGTCTGTATGTGTAGGAGGTCTGTATGTGTAGGAGGTCTGTATGCGTAGGAGGTCTGTATGTGTAGTGTATGTGTAGGAGGTCTGTATGTGTAGGAGGTCTGTATGTGTAGTGTATGTGTAGGAGGTCTGTATGTGTAGGATGTCTGTATGTGTAGGAGGTCTGTATGTGTAGGAGGTCTGTATGTGTAGGAGGTCTGTATGTGTAGTGTATGTGTAGGAGGTCTGTATGTGTAGGATGTCTGTATGTGTAGGAGGTCTGTATGTGTAGGAGGTCTGTATGTGTAGGAGGTCTGTATGTGTAGGAGGTATGTATGTGTAGTGTATGTGTAGGAGGTCTGTATGTGTAGGAGGTCTGTATGTGTAGGAGGTCTGTATGTGTAGGATGTCTGTATGTGTAGGAGGTCTGTATGTGTAGGAGGTCTGGAGGTCTGTATGTGTAGGAGGTCTGTATGTGTAGGAGGTCTGTATGTGTAGGAGGTCTGTATGTGTAGGAAGGTCTGTATGTGTAGGAGGTCTGTATGTGTAGGAGGTCTGTATGTGTAGGAGGTCTGTATGTGTAGGAGGTCTGTATGTGTAGGTCTGGAATACAGGTTTGACTATTCATATATAAGAGTAACTCGTTAGAGGGAGGAGGTCTGTATGTGTAGGAGGTCTGTATGTGTAGGAGGTCTGTATGTGTAGGAGGTCTGTATGTGTAGGATGTCTGTATGTGTAGGAGGTCTGTATGTGTAGGAGGTCTGTATGTGTAGGAGGTCTGTATGTGTAGGTCTGGAATACAGGTTTGACTATGCATATATAAGAGTAACTCGTTAGAGTGAAGAGGTCTGTATGTGTAGGAGGTCTGTATGTGTAGGAGGTCTTGAATACAGGTTTGACTGTGCATATATAACAGTAATTCGTTAGAGGGAGGTGGTCTGTATGTGTAGGAGGTCAATAATACAGGTTTGACTGTGCATATATAACCAATTCGTTATAGGGAGGAGGTCTGTATGTATAGGTCTGGAATACAGGTTTGACTGTGCATATATAAGAGTAACTCGTGAGAAGGAGGTGGCCTGTATGTGTAGGAGGCCTTGAATACAGGTTTGACTATGCATATATAAGAGTAACTAATTGTGTATAATTGAGTTGTAATACTATTTCAGTTCTGTGGAAGCGTATGGCAAGGAGAGTTCGAAGGGGTTCAGTGTTCACGCCTTTTTCAAAGCGCTTGGAAACTTTTTGGGAATATTTGGAGGAGCTTTTCTCATCGGTTCTTTAATTGGAATGATGACAGCAATGCTAATGAAATATACAAAAATCCGAGAGTTTCCCCTGTTGGAGACAGCTCTGTTCTTCTTGATGTCATATGCATCATTCCAAACAGCCGAGGCTACGGGACTTACTGGTATATATATTTTCATGCTATGTGGGGAGCCTGTGTTAGCTATCCTATGTGTTTTCTACGAAGGTGCAAACACGTTTATTTGAAGCATATGTTTTAAAGCGACATTACTTCGCAAAGAGCAAATAACATGCATATTTTCACGTATACCGTAATTTGTTATGTATAACACGCCCACATTTTGGCATGACAATCGATGAAAAACTTAGTTCTGGTGTATATCGCGCACCGTAAAATATCATTTTAACAAGCCAAAATTTCTCAAGATACCATATAATCACGCTCTATTCGATAAAAAAAAGAAGAAATAGTGGAGGCCTACATCATGCAGAAGTGCATGGTTCTAAATATAAACATACTCCATGGTTTTTAAAGCGACATTACTTCGCAAAGAGCAAATAAAAAGCATATTTTCATGTATACCGGTAAATGTATTGCTACTACAAATTCTGCTGAATACATAACATTGAATCAATAAAACAATGTTTTTGTGGTATACAAACTTTCAAAAGTGAAAGTAGGATTTCATATAACTGTCATCCACGCTCCTGAATTAATGTTTGTTTGTCATTGGAGTCAATACTAAACACACGATACTTTCGTTTACAGATAATTTAAGTAAGATTAGTCTACAAATAAATATGAATAGTCACAAATGTGAAATATCATGGTAAATATGTACCATATCTCGTGTTATTCAGGATAAGCACATTGTATTACGCATGAATGTCGACCCTATTTACATTATTTCGTAATGTCAACAAACCGCGTATACGTCGTTTGTTTATTTGTTGCAATACTTAGTTTTTGAGGCAAATATTTGGACAAACATTATACCATATAATAGCAAATTACATTCTGTAGAAATTTGCGTTTTCACCGATGTAGTGTCGCTTTAAGTCATTTGCATGCACTTAATTTAAATAATCTGTTATTATTTTGCAAATATGTATCTATCTGCAGATGCTTGGCTTTATAAATGATATTGCCTAGAAGTTGTATGTTTGTTTACGTTAATTTATTGTCACTAACGTTTGCTCGTGTGAGCGATGCCTCCTAAAAAGATTAGTCATTTTAGATTTTGGAGAATAGTGCAATGATACAGACGGATACACATTCTACTCTGGTTCTTTTACATGTATGGTGTAAACACATAGACACGACACCTTGGTTTGTAGTCTCATCCGAAAGACTACGATGCGAGTAATTTTAGTATTGCATAGTGGGGGATCGAACCTGCAATCCTGAGATTACAAGTCCAGCAGCAGCATGTTAACCACTGGACCACTGATCCACTAGGCAGCTGGGATCTTCCTCCACCAATAACAGCTGGGACCTTCCTCCATCAATAACAACTGGGACCTTCCCCCATCAATACCAACTGGGACCGTCCTCCACCAATAACAACTGGGACCTTCCTCCATCAATAACAACTGGGACCTTCCTCCATCAATAACAACTGGGACCTTCCTCCACCAATAACAACTGGGACCTTCCTCCATCAATAACAGCTGGGACCTTCCTCCATCAATAACAACTGGGACCTTCCTCCATCAATAACAACTGGGACCTTCCTCCATCAATAACAACTGGGACCTTCCTCCATCAATAACAACTGGGACCTTCCTCCACCCAATAACAGCTGGGACCTTCCTCCATCAATAACAGCTGTAGAGTTGCCATATCACCTAATCCCTGCAACCTGTAACCCCTGCAACCTGTAACCCCTGCAACCTGTAACCCCTGCAACCTGTAACCCATGTACCTGTAACCCCTGCAACCTGTAACCCCTGCAACCTGTAATCCCTGCAACCTGTAACCCCTGCAACCTGTAACCCCTGCAACCGTAACCCCTGCAACCTGTAACCCCTGCAACCTGTAACCCCTGCAACCCTGGTAACCCCTGCAACATGTAACCCCTGCAACCTGTAACCCCTGCAACCGTAATCCCTGCAACCTGTAACCCCTGCAGCCTGTAACCCCTGCAACCCGTAACCCCTGCAACCCCTGCAACCTGTAACCCCTGCAACCGTAACTCCTGCAACCATAGCACCTGCAACCCATAACCCCTGCAACCGTAACCCCTGTAACCATAGCACCTGCAACCCATAACCCCTGCAACCCGTAACCCCTGCAACCGTAACCCCTGTAACCATCGCACCTGCATCTGTAACCCCTGCAACCTGCAACCCCTGCAACCGTAACCCCTGCAGCCCGTAACCCCTACAACTATAACCCATGAAACTGTAACCCCTGCAACCGTAACCCCTGCAACTGTAACCCTTGCAACCGTAACCCCTGCAACTGTAACCACTGAAACATTCACACAACCTGAAATACCCAACTTCATGGTGGACTGTCGCCCTTGAGAAGATCCCTAGTTCCTGTTTATTAGCTATTTCTCCAGCAAAATACAAACATTCCCCCTTGAGAATTTTGAGATTACCGTATATTCCCGGCCATAAGTCAACAACCGTTTTCTCATCCAGAAATGTGATGAAAGTAATACGTCGACTTATGTCCCAGAAACAGGTAAAGAAAAATAAATTTGAGATTTTTAATATTTAGTGGATCTTTGTTTGTTTTATTTGCTTGAATATAACTATTGTGTTAGACTTACATTACAAACCATAGAAAAAGATGATACATAGACTTCATATATTATTGTTACGCATCAGTGCAATCTTTGAAGATTTGTAATCGAATAAAGTATCCTTGACTTATGGAACGATCCAGCTTAAAATCATATTTTCAAGCTAAAGTTTTACTCACGCATTATAGCCGAGATCCCTCCACTTATGGAACGATCCAGCTTAAAATCATCTTTTCAAGCCAAAGTTTTACTCACGCATTATAGCCGAGATCCCTCCACTTATGGAACGATCCAGCTTAAAATCATATTTTCAAGCTAAAGTTTTACTCACGCATTATAGCCGAGATCCCTCCACTTATGGAACGATCCAGCTTAAAATCATCTTTTCAAGCCAAAGTTTTACTCACGCATTATAGCCGAGATCCCTCCACTTATGGAACGATCCAGCTTAAAATCATATTTTCAAGCTAAAGTTTTACTCACGCATTATAGCCGAGATCCCTCCACTTATGGAACGATCCAGCTTAAAATCATCTTTTCAAGCCAAAGTTTTACTTACGCATTATGGCCGAGATAGACTTATGGCCAGCAATATATGGTATTTTCTTTGCTCTATCTACATGTATATATGCTAAATTTCCCGCTTGTGCTATAGTAATGGTTTATACATGTATGATGCATACACATGTTTTTGTGTTTATTCAGGTATTGTTGCTGTGTTATTCTGCGGCATCTGTCAGGCACATTATACATACAATAATCTCTCTGAAGAGTCTAAAATCAGAACAAAACAGGTATGTTTATGTAGTGGGTCCGTGGTACCCCTCTAAACTGGAATGTCCTCCAAACCGAATGTTTCTTTATGCTGAATGTTTCCATTCTTTGTTCTTTGTAAATAACCTCTGTAGAGCTGAACCACTCTTTTTCAGTTACATTTTCTGAAGCATGTTCAGCAGTAATTTGATGCATATCAAATATGAAACTGAATAACAATTTTAATGTATGTCATATTGGTAATGGCGTCAAGAGGTGCTTCTATGAGGGAAAGGGTTAATGTATGTCATATTGGTAATGGCATCAAGAGGTGCTTCTATGAGGGAAAGGGTTAATGTATGTCATATTGGTAATGGCGTCAAGAGGTGCTTCTATGAGGGAAAGGGTTAATGTATGTCATATTGGTAATGGCGTCAAGAGGTGCTTCTATGAGGGAAAGGGTTAATGTATGTCATATTGGTAATGGCGTCAAGAGGTGCTTCTATGAGGGAAAGGGTTAATGTATGTCATATTGGTAATGGCGTCAAGAAGTGCTTCTATGAGGGAAAGGGTTAATGTATGTCATATTGGTAATGGCGTCCAGAGGTGCTTCTATGAGGGAAAGGGTTAATGTATGTCATATTGGTAATGGCGTCAAGAGGTGCTTCTATGAGGGAAAGGGTTAATGTATGTCATATTGGTAATGGCGTCCAGAGGTGCTTCTATGAGGGAAAGGGTTAATGTATGTCATATTGGTAATGGCGTCAAGAGGTGCTTCTATGAGGGAAAGGGTTAACTGTTTTTTCCCCTTCATTTTCAAATCAGTTATAAATCAACAGCCAGAGCATAAACAAGATCGCAGGTTCGATCCCCCGTCTGACCCTAATAAAATTAACAGTCTTTCAGATGGGACGTTAAACCGAGGTCTCGTGTCGGTTTTTAGGCACTGCTCTCTTGAATTAATTATATAAGTTATTTGCGTGTGAGACAGGGTCATGGGTTTGGGGCTGGGCGTGGTATAGGGGAGCATCAATGGAATCATGAGTCATTTGTATCAATCTATATCGACTTTTTATTGTTATATGTTTGTCTTCTTTTTTTTCTCCATCCTTTGGTTCAGTTTTATTTTCATCCTATTTTTGTATAAACTTTTCTGGAAAGTAACTCTGTCATTTAGTTTAATCAAACGTTAGCTGGACTTTCTGGTGCGGGCCGTTATCTAATGTTGTCAAAACTTGTTGCCCAAACCATTTGCATTTTCATGCTACCGGTATGAATTGTATCGTTCTGTGCATAACTATTGATTTGCAATAAAATATGATAGAACTAAACTAATTGGTAAATCAGAAATGTTGAATAGATAAATGCTGCTTGCCTTTTATTATTTGGATGTACGATCCACTGTCATAAAATTTACCGATTTAACCAATTCCGATACCAGATATACATGGTAACGGGTCGAAACGGAACAGGGCCGGCATGATTTAAATCAAGTGATTCACCCCAAAAAAGTAAAAAAAGTCGACTTTTTTGTTTTTCTAATAATTCATTTAAAAAGACTTCTTACAATTAAAGTGAAATAAACAAGTTATCTGAATTCAAATTTAAAGTTACTTGGTGCAAAAGGTTAATCTTTTTTACCTGTGTGGATAGGGCACACTGTTAGACAGTGGTTTATGGCCAGGGGTGACAATGTGTGTTAATTTTGATTGCTTGGTCAAAGGATTGAACTGTTTTTAAAATGTAATAAAAAAATTATTTCAAACTGTAGACTTTTATTGGTGATTTAAATCGATTTTTTGGATTTAAATCAAAAAAGTAAAAAAGTCATGACTTGCCGGCCCTGAAACGGAACCATCCTGAAGTACTTTGTAAACCTTTTTCTGTATTTTTCTATTTCAGTTTTTCGAGTTGATGAACTTTCTGGCGGAGAATTTTGTATTTCTGTATATAGGAGTATCAGTATTTACATTTGAAAATGTGAAATGGAATATATGGTTTATATTGGCATCATTTGTATCCTTTCTCTGGTAAGCATGCAGTGTTTATTGAAATAGGAAGAACTGTAAAAGTCAGTTGGAAAAATAATCCCAGAAGTCCACTATTGTTTGCATATTGTACCATATTATACTAATAGTGTAGTATGTCAATAGTTATTAAATATTTAAGAACTAATCAGCTCACACAATCTATTAAAACTCCCGGGAGGCTAGGCTTGAAAAGCAATGATGTGTTTTTTGCTGCTGATTGTAGTAACAATTTGGTATGCGAAATTACGCTGTAAATGCTATACAGATTTCACTACATATACAACAGAAGCCACACATTCAGCTGACACAGTATTAACGTGGTTAGGTTTGATACTACATATATTAGGCGATGTTGCCAGGGCTATTTCTGTTCGAAACCTCCCTAATGTAATATTGTCATCAACATGTCGTTAGTTTAAACAATATGTTATTTCGATATGTGTACATAACACTCTCAAGTATAATTTAGAGTGTGTCAACAGGATTGAGAAGAAGGTATCAAATACTTAACCCTTTCAACACTACAGACCTCTACATAGTCTTACAACAAGTGTAGATCCAGATGAGCTGGCTCGTCTGGAGCCATCTCATCAGGATCTGCACTTTTTTCCAGTGATATTAGACAAAATAACCCATTTTGATAAATGAACTGGTCCAAATATAATTTTTTTATTGATGTATTGGTCTAAAAATATCATGCACCAGTCCATGTCAGTTACTTGGTGTTGAATACACCAGTCCATGTCAGTTACTTGGTGTTGAATGCACCAGTCCATGTCAGTTACTTGGTGTTGAATGCACCAGTCCATGTCAGTTACTTGGTGTTGAATGGGTTAATATTGATCCCTCTGTAGTTGTATGTTAACATTGTGTCCGATTAGCGCTGTGGTTAGCGCGCTCACTTTCTCACTAATGCAACCCGGGTTCGATCCTCTGACCGGGAAGTATGTGAGATGGTACGGTGGTCGCCAGATCGGACAGGTGCGTTTTCTCCGGGTACTCCAGTTTCCTCCCACACGAATGACCACAAATACGCTTTCATCCGCGCCAACATGAGTGATTAATATAAGTTGTTAGAACTTGCTTCGCAATCGTTATAAAATAAATAAAGTTTATAATTAACCTTGTGTTGTGTAGAAATGAACAACTCCTTAACTAATGTATCAGGTATCTATTATTATAGCTAGAGCCGTACATATATATCCACTCACATTCTTATTGAATCTTGGACGGAGGAATAAAATACCATCCAATGTGATGCATATGATGATGTTCTCAGGTAATGTATGAACATGCAAGATTATCTCAGGTACTGTATGAACATGCAAGATTATCTCAGGTACTGTATGAACATGCAAGATTATCTCAGGTACTGTATGAACATGCAAGATTATCTCATGTAATGTATGAACATGCAAGATTATCTCATGTAATGTATGAACATGCAAGATTATCTCATGTAATGTATGAACATGCAAGATTATCTCAGGTACTGTATGAACATGCAAGATTATCTCATGTAATGTATGAACATGCAAGATTATCTCATGTAATGTATGAACATGCAAGATTATCTCAGGTACTGTATGAACATGCAAGATTATCTCAGGTACTGTATGAACATGCAAGATTATCTCATGTAATGTATGAACATGCAAGATTATCTCATGTAATGTATGAACATGCAAGATTATCTCAGGTACTGTATGAACATGCAAGATTATCTCAGGTATGTATGAACATGCAAGATTATCTCATGTAATGTATGAACATGCAAGATTATCTCAGGTACTGTATGAACATGCAAGATTATCTCAGGTAATGTATGAACATGCAAGATTATCTCATGTAATGTATGAACATGCAAGATTATCTCAGTACTGTATGAACATGCAAGATTATCTCAGGTATGTATGAACATGCAAGATTATCTCAGGTACTGTATGAACATGCAAGATTATCTCAGGTACTGTATGAACATGCAAGATTATCTCATGTAATGTATGAACATGCAAGATTATCTCATGTAATGTATGAACATGCAAGATTATCTCATGTAATGTATGAACATGCAAGATTATCTCATGTATGTATGAACATGCAAGATTATCTCATGTAATGTATGAACATGCAAGATTATCTCATGTAATGTATGAACATGCAAGATTATCTCATGTAATGTATGAACATGCAAGATTATCTCATGTAATGTATGAACATGCAAGATTATCTCATGTAATGTATGAACATGCAAGATTATCTCATGTAATGTATGAACATGCAAGATTATCTCATGTAATGTATGAACATGCAAGATTATCTCATGTAATGTATGAACATGCAAGATTATCTCATGTAATGTATGAACATGCAAGATTATCTCATGTAATGTATGAACATGCAAGATTATCTCGTGTAATGTATGAACATGCAAGATTATCTCATGTAATGTATGAACATGCAAGATTATCTCATGTAATGTATGAACATGCAAGATTATCTCATGTAATGTATGAACATGCAAGATTATCTCGTGTAATGTATGAACATGCAAGATTATCTCATGTAATGTATGAACATGCAAGATTATCTCATGTAATGTATGAACATGCAAGATTATCTCAGGTACTGTATGAACATGCAAGATTATCTCATGTAATGTATGAACATGCAAGATTATCTCAGGTACTGTATGAACATGCAAGATTATCTCATGTAATGTATGAACATGCAAGATTATCTCAGGTACTGTATGAACATGCAAGATTATCTCAGGTAATGTATGAACATGCAAGATTATCTCGTGTAATGTATGAACATGCAAGATTATCTCGTGTACTGTATGAACATGCAAGATTATCTCATGTAATGTATGAACATGCAAGATTATCTCATGTAATGTATGAACATGCAAGATTATCTCATGTAATGTATGAACATGCAAGATTATCTCATGTAATGTATGAACATGCAAGATTATCTCATGTAATGTATGAACATGCAAGATTATCTCAGGTACTGTATGAACATGCAAGATTATCTCAGGTACTGTATGAACATGCAAGATTATCTCATGTAATGTATGAACATGCAAGATTATCTCATGTAATGTATGAACATGCAAGATTATCTCATGTAATGTATGAACATGCAAGATTATCTCATGTAATGTATGAACATGCAAGATTATCTCATGTAATGTATGAACATGCAAGATTATCTCATGTAATGTATGAACATGCAAGATTATCTCATGTAATGTATGAACATGCAAGATTATCTCAGGTAATGTATGAACATGCAAGATTATCTCATGTAATGTATGAACATGCAAGATTATCTCAGGTACTGTATGAACATGCAAGATTATCTCAGGTAATGTATGAACATGCAAGATTATCTCATGTAATGTATGAACATGCAAGATTATCTCATGTAATGTATGAACATGCAAGATTATCTCATGTAATGTATGAACATGCAAGATTATCTCATGTAATGTATGAACATGCAAGATTATCTCAGGTACTGTATGAACATGCAAGATTATCTCATGTAATGTATGAACATGCAAGATTATCTCAGGTACTGTATGAACATGCAAGATTATCTCAGGTACTGTATGAACATGCAAGATTATCTCAGGTAATGTATGAACATGCAAGATTATCTCATGTAATGTATGAACATGCAAGATTATCTCAGGTACTGTATGAACATGCAAGATTATCTCAGGTACTGTATGAACATGCAAGATTATCTCAGGTAATGTATGAACATGCAAGATTATCTCATGTAATGTATGAACATGCAAGATTATCTCGTGTAATGTATGAACATGCAAGATTATCTCATGTAATGTATGAACATGCAAGATTATCTCATGTAATGTATGAACATGCAAGATTATCTCATGTAATGTATGAACATGCAAGATTATCTCATGTAATGTATGAACATGCAAGATTATCTCATGTAATGTATGAACATGCAAGATTATCTCATGTAATGTATGAACATGCAAGATTATCTCAGGTACTGTATGAACATGCAAGATTATCTCATGTAATGTATGAACATGCAAGATTATCTCATGTAATGTATGAACATGCAAGATTATCTCATGTAATGTATGAACATGCAAGATTATCTCATGTAATGTATGAACATGCAAGATTATCTCAGGTAATGTATGAACATGCAAGATTATCTCATGTACTGTATGAACATGCAAGATTATCTCGTGTAATGTATGAACATGCAAGATTATCTCATGTAATGTATGAACATGCAAGATTATCTCATGTAATGTATGTACATGCAAGATTTTATTTACGTTTATTTATCGCCGCTAGCGGTTTCCCATATGAGCGACGCCTCCTGAAGAGATATTAGTCATTTTAGATTTTTGGAAGATAGTGCAATGATGCAGAAAGAGATCTATTCCAGAATCTCCTCTGGTTCTTTTACGTGCACGGTGTACAGCACCGACACAAGACCTTGGTTTAAAGTCCCGTCTGAAAGATTTTATTATGGTCAGACGGGGGATCGAACTTGCAATCCCTGGACTCCCAGTCCATCGTGTTAACCACTGGACTACAACATGCAAGATTACCTCAGGTACTGTTATTAATATGTGTTGATAAATTAATTAAGGTCATTATTTCATGGTTCAAATGACTAAACCTCTCATCAAACACTTTTGTCATGTGTTTGACTGGCTGCTGTCATATACATATACTTTTGAGATGTGATCATTTCATTTGTTAACAGTCAAACACACTGTAATTAGGCAGAGCAGCTGAGATTTGACTGGGACATTTGTGGCACAGAAATGATTGTTTTGCATATAAGCTGGAAATAGTATAGGCTATCCTAAATCACAAAGTTCCCAAAAGTTCCAGTCCGGGGAAAAAAATTGGGGCATTTTTTGACTTTTTTGATATTTTCATTGGGAATTTCTGGAATAATATCATATCTCCAAAACCGCTTAATGGATTTTGAACAAACTACACACATATATTAACCACCTTAGGAAGAATATGATAATGTTTATTTTTTGTCTGTATATGAAAGGTCAAGGTCACATTTCAAGGTCAAAGTTACAAAAAACATATGGATATGCGCCATACTTTCACTTCTAAGGTAGCTCATATATTTCATTCTAATATTTAAGTTAACTCCAGACGAAGTTATAAACATAAGCAATATGGTAAGTATATTTAAGGTTAAGGTTACAAATTGAGGTCAGATGTCCATAAAATGAGATAAAATAACATCTTGTCATGAATGGGTATACATATATAATCTGAATGTTGGAAGCATACCTAACTCTATAAACTTAGTGTATAACACATGAATTAAAATACATACAATTGATACATTGCAGTTTATACATTGATCACATGTCCACTCAGAGTATATTATATTACAAGAGAGAAGTATATTGTATACAGTATACACATATATACATTATATGTATATATAATTAGGAGAAATGCTCATTCAATATGCCAATATCCACAATGTATTTCTATAGCAAATCTAGAATATCTTCACTGTAATTAAGATTTCTAGCAGCTGATTAATATTTTAGCAATGCTGTTAATATTATCTTGGGTCATATTCTACTCATTGGATCAGTGTTTGATTTTGTCAGTACTCTGCTATTTCTGGTTGATTGGAGCAAAGTCCATCACAGTTGCGACACACTGTTGTACAATTCAGACCAAGCTTTCTGCAGCTACATGACATACTACGACAACCTGTCTTGCATCCACATCGGACAACTTTTAGAATGTTGGCAGGTGCTGGGGGCATGTCCGACAATCTGGGAATCAATATGCCATGTGATAACACCCAACCATAATCACAAGGATCTTTTTCCAACCCTTTCCATTGCAGTATTTGATGGTATACTCGCAACGAATGATATATGGTTGCACTATGTGTTGGTGGTAATGTTTTAAGGTCAATTGATACAGAGTTTCTTGCTGTTTTGTCCAGGAATAATCTCATTCTGAGTTCATTGATAGATTCAACCTCATTTTCTGTGTAGGTGAGAATGAGTGCGTTTTCTCCAGTTTTCAGGATCTCGCTGTGTGATACTTCATGGGGAAGTTTATCAAATTGTTCAGCACATTCTCTGAAGCCTGCCGACTTCTTTATTAGCCTTAACGCTGCAAGTTTACCAATGCCGTATGGTCTTGATACCGTATCGCATCCCAGTAATGCGTGAATAAACAAGATGTTTTTACATACTACCTTACCTAGGTTATTCTTTAACTCTAGTATGTTTACAGACTTTTTTCTACGTCCTTCACTGTTGAGATGAATGGAGTAGCCATGGTCCTCTGCATAATGGCACAGTAATACTAACAGATCAGTATCTTCACCAACCACCACAGTGTTCATATACTTCGAACAGTCTATGGCCGTCATGACGATATCATAGTCTGTGTCTGCGTTTGCTTGAGTGACTTCAATGCCAGAATCTTCTAGCTTACTAGCTAGCATGTCTATAAACCTTTGTTTATTCTTAGAATTCAATAAGAAGTTTTGCTTCTTTGTATTCATGGTTAAGTCTTCTTGAACCCTGACCTCGGCCCCAACACGTCCACCAGTACGTCTTATGTGGGTGTTATCTTTAGTAGATGGACCAGCTATATATCCATCAAACACAATATGACTGTTGGTGTAGTTATCTCTTACATACTTTATGTACATTGAACATATCTCATTATATGTTCTGCCTCTTGGCCAGTTGAGTCTTTGAATAAGGCAACCGCCATCAATTACATATATTATTTCCTGTTGTTGGTCAGGGACACTGACATCAGTCAGTAACTGTTTTGTTAGTTCCTGTGCTAGTGTTGCTTTATTGGCCTGTCTCAATAGTTGTTTGCTTTCGAACAAGGAAGGCGGATAGGTACATAGCTCATATGCAAAGAAATTCTGTAGATCTTCTATTGGTACAGCGCCCTGGGCAGCAGTAACCAATCGCTGGAAAAGAAGCTGTGGGTCAATCTCCACATCATCACCACCAATACTGACACTAGCATTATCACTCATAGTGGTTACTTGGGCCTTCTTACTGAACTTGAAGTCACCCACTTTCTTCCCCTCCATATCTTTCAGAATGTTGCCCACTTCCCGCCCTTTGTCCACATTTACCTTGTCCCCGGCTACTACACCACTGGCTATACTTCTCAATGACTCTTCTGTGGATTCAAATGGATTTCTATCCATAAGAAAATCTACCATCTTTTTGATATCATCTCTGTCTCTGCTTTGCCTGGTCTTCCACATTCCTTGTGTTGTTCTCTAGTCTCATACCTGTGTCCGCTTAGCTCTTGCATCTTGTAGTTAATTTCAGAACACGCTGGCCTTGAGAGGATCCACTGTGCTCTCTGCGTTTCGTCCATGCCTCGCCCCCGAGTTAGGCCTCCAACTGTCTTCACACTACGCATAAGCATCTGCTCGATGATGAGGTGCGTTGACAGTCCAGCCCAGTATCGGTCCGATCTTCGTACAACATGCATACCTTCCATGAACATACTGTGAACATTGGGGTGTGTTATTGATAGGGCAAGCATTTTGTTTAAATATATGTACGATGATTTTGCATATGCGTTGTGGCCAGTGGCAGCGAAAAATGGTAGCATTTCTAACAATGACTGAAGGTGAAGGTTCCAATCACCTGTGCGTTCTGCTTTTATAAATGCCCTAAGGATGTCTAGCAATTCTATGTATTGGAGCCATAGCTGGGCTGTTCGGCTTTCTTTCATTTTTGAAATGGCTTTCTGCATCTTGAATTTCATTTGTTCAACACATGTAGATTTCACAACCGATTCAATGTCTACCTCCGCAGCTAAAAGGCCATCTAGAACTTTCATCGCTTCTTCTAACTGTGAACTATTGTCGTTCTCATGCTCATTGTCCCCATACTCATCATCTTCAGCATTCTCAGCATTCATGTCTGGCTCAACACCATTTACGCCTGGGGATTTACTGGGACTGTTATTATGTATGTCTACTACATCATTTGCAATCACCAGACCACCTTCATCACAACTCTGACTCATTTCTTCATCCACATTAGTGTTACATCCATTGTCAGTTATGTCATTCTCTTCTATTTCAACACTAGATACATCTACAGCTGAATCATTATCCTCCTTTCGGTTATTACTATTATGAGGGATTTCAATATTGAATATATTCGCTGCTAACAGCGAACACAGGGCTGACTCTGCCAGTAAATGCCCACGAATGGCTCTGCTGATGGCCTTTCCACTCAGGAGATGTGGAACTACGTTCTCGACATACACGGTCTCCAATAACTCCTTGAGACCGGAGTCGGTCATAATGGTTCCAATGGTACCAAGGAAGCTCATCTGGATGTGGAGACCTCCGAGGCGACAGATGATACGCCTCAGCGAACTGTTTGGTGGTTGTGTGTCAACAATCATTTGTGCCTTGTACCACAATGGCTGGTCAAATGTAATGATAGGATCCACATTGTATGTCAACGCCAGCTTCGTAACATATGAGAGCGTGGATAATATGCACGAGTCATTACTGGGATCCATATCGATCATTGGCAGGAACATTGTTGTCGATATTCCAGGGTGGTGACCAGTATGCACCAACTGCATGGTGCCATTCCACTGGGAGGTGTTCGGTCTTAACAGCCAAGACACTTTCCACAGTATGTCGATGTTATATGTCTTGTCATGGGCAATTGATTGTGGCAGTGCTTCATTATAAAAGAGCAGTACTATTGAAATGGATATACAGTAAAAGCTTACCTGAGGCAAATGGTATCATCTTCCCGCAGACATCACTCTAATAGATGGATATGGACTATTTATAAACTGTTCTTAAACAGTGAACAATGGAAGTGGATGTACACGTTTATAAAATGAATAATTGTAATATAGAAGTATGAAAAACTATTAAATAAATTGAGTTTTAATATATTTTTTATTATCATTTTCAGGGGTCAATTTACCCCACCCACTTTTATGGCCGTTATTTTTTAGAAAACAGTACATATCTATCTCTAACCACTTAAACTTATGTCCAGTCTCTCCAACTCATGATTCTATATCATATTTAAGATGATATGTCAATATATATGAGTTTTATAAGAAATCATTTTAGGTGTGTCCTCAAAATACAGCATGTTTTACCTCTTTTTCTGTGGATAAAGTCAACTTTTTCAGAAAATATACAAAAAAGGTAAGAAAATGCATTATTTTCATGTAGTTACATGGATTTAGCATCACTATGAATAATAAAATATAGTCATTTCAAAATGCCAGAAGAATTTAAATCTTTATCTAGATAATTGGGTATTTTTCTGTTTTTGTCGGCCATCTTGGCGGCCATCTTGGATTGTTCAGTTTCCCAAGTGGGAACTTTATGGTGCAGGATTCTATGGACATTGAACTATATGAAAACATAAATTTCATTTCTGTGCCAGAAATGTCCCAGTTTAGCATTATTCAGGGCCAGCTGCTCTGCCTTAATATAGTCTATGTGAACAAACATCTCCTTCCATTGTAAATAGTTGTTGGATTGAATAAATGGAGACTATTTGGAAACAAATTGAAATGAATATGAACACCCAGCATTTAATATAGATGATTTACTTTACAGGTTTACGAGGGGCTATTGCATATGCATTATCAATACGTAACACCGCTACAGAAGCACGGCAGCACATGTTGTCCGCTACCATGGTGATAGTTCTGGTCACTATAATGTTGTGTGGGGGGTTTGTTACTCCACTCCTGCAATTTTTGCAAATACGGTAAGAATGATAGTTTATAGTATATTAACTCAGTGGTAGCTCGTTCGCTTCAGGTGCGAAAGTTCCGGAGTTCGAGCCCCGCTGGAGCCGTTACGATTGTGCCATTAGACAAGGTATTTAAATTCCACGTTGCCTCTTCTCTCTCCCTCGTGGCGATGGATTCCATCAGGAATGAGGTCTCGAGAGTGATTAATTTGTATTAAAGTTGTAAGAACTTGTTTCACAATCGAGCTAAATAAATAACTAGCTTGTTTCACACATAGAAGCGTATCTGTCAAATATTTTTTAATCTTTCTTTATTGTACAACGATTGCGATGCACGTTTAAACAACTTATATTAATCACTCTCATTGGTGCAGATGAAAGTGTAAATGTGGTCATTCGTGTGGTAGGAAACCGGAGTACCCGGAGAAAACCCACCTGTCCGATCTGGTGGCCGCTGTACAATCTCACATACTTCCCCGTCCAAGGATCGAAACTGGGTTGCATTGGTGAGAAGCGAGCATGCTAACTTCTGTGCTAATCAGACAGCCAATCTGTCAAATTAATGGAAAAGATGGCATTTCAATTAGAAGTCGTGATAGCGCAGTGGATGCGCGTTCGTTTCAGGTTTTTATATCACCTTTATTTGTGTATAATATAAGAGGGGTTGTTTGTTGAAACGGTGCTGATAAATTTGATATTAACATTGTAAATTTATCGTCGCTACCAGTTACCCATATGAGCGACGCCTCCTGAAGAGATTAGACATTTTAGATTTTGGAGGATAGTGCAATGATACAGACAGAGACCCATTACAGAGTCTCTTTTGGTTCTTTTACGTGCACGGTGAACAGCACCGACACGAGACCTCGGTTTAAAGTCTCATCTGAAAGACTGTTAATATTTTTAGGGTCAGATGGGAATCGAACCTGCGATCCCTGGATTTGCAATCCAACGTGTTAACCACTGGACTTCTGGCCCATCTATATAGACCATATAACCAAACAAACTAACTATATATAGAATGTTATTCACATTCAATCATCATCTTGTTATATAATTGTGTGTTTTAAGTAAGATGTAAGCCTCAAACAGATCCAATATGTAAAATATTGGCACTGTGTTCAGCTTATATCATATACATAGCTTGTGTTTTATTATTATATATTATATATGCAGGGTTCCTTTTGTCTGAATTTTTCGCTGCACCACTTCTTTCGACAATACAAAAATAACTGGAGCCACTTTGAAAAACTTAGGCAACTAAGAGGCATATTAGCGCACAGATAACTATTTGAAGCCCTGCATATGACAATATGTTGTGCCAAAAAATAAAAGTTGCGCCAAATATTTTCGCCAATTTGCAAAATTTAGCGCCAGTAATTGTTTTTTGGCGCCATTGTCGACCGACTACGGAAAAACCTGTATATGCATACTGACTCTAAATAAACTTTATATCTGTATTGACAGTGTGGGCGTGGAGGATAATGATACTGCTGTAGTTACACACTCCGTGGACGTGAGATCAGTAAGTTACACCCTTCTTTTGCCTTCCTTTCGTACACACACATATTCATTTACCGTTTACATTCAAAAATATTTTAGTCACCATTATTTATATGATTTATCGTCTACACATAAAGCACAACACGCGGGACACATGTTTCTCTCTTGTACTGATGTACAAATGGTTAGTATTAAACAAGAGGACATATTTAACCTGTGGAAAAAATGATACCTTAAAACTAGATGTAAATATGGGAGCTTGGTATCATAGTAGTACGGGTATATGAATAATTTTAATTACCAGTGTCTGGTATGTATGTTCCTTTAATGTCAAACCCCTCGCGGGGACTTAGACATGTTTTCCTGGGCAGGCTTAGCCGACCTAAGCGATTAACCAGTACTAAGCAATGCGTGTGAGGTGCCTTGCTCAATGGCACTACATACGTGGCCTGACCGAGTATTGAACCCGGGACCGTTCGATTCCAAATCCGACGCTCTACCACTGGACCACGGACGCCACACACTGGTACTTGAAATTATGTTGCGATATATAGCAAATTCGCCACTTCTTCGAAAGTGTTTCCGTTATTTTGAAGACATATAAAAAATATATGCATAGACTATGGGCTGTGGGTATCCCTGAAACAAGCGAGAGTTCCGTGGAATAGACGGTTGAGGCGCCAAAGATAAATTTGCTTTACATTTTCTCTCTCAATGTTGCTTTCGCTCTCTTTGTGTACATAAGAATGACATTGGGGCAGTACGGAAAATTATAACATATCCGTATTCCACATGGAAATGATGACATATCAGAGTTACACTCGAAAATGATGACATATCTGTGTTACACATGGAAATGATGACATATCTGTGTTACACATGAAAATGATGACATATCTGTGTTACACATGAAAATGATGACATATCTGTATTACACATGGAAATGATGACATATCTGTATTACACATGGAAATGATGACATATCTGTGTTACACATGAAAATGATGACATATCTGTATTACACATGGAAATGATGACATATCTGTATTACACATGGAAATGATGACATATCTGTGTTACACACGAAAATGATGACATATCTGTGTTACACATGAAAATGATGACATATCTGTGTTACACACTATGTGTAAACTCATGTCGCTGTGTGCATGACCTTTCTCGAATCTTCTGAATGATTCTTCGGTAATAATTGTCCATTTAACCCATTCAACACTACACACCTCAATATAGGCTTACAAAAAGTGTAGATCCAGATGAGCTGGCTCGTCATGAACAGTCTCATCAGGATCTGCACTTTTTGCCAGTAAAATTACCTATTTTGATAAACGAACTGATCCAAATGTAATTTTCTTATTAACCCATTTCATTCTGGATACATTTAAAGGCTTTTGCAAACAACATAGATCCAGATCAGCCGCAGCTACATAGCCAAGTGTCTTAGCAAGATCATCTGAATAGCAAGCAGCATAGAGCCTGATCAGACGAAAATTTCCATGGCGGCTAATCTGGCTCTATGTACTTTGCAAATACTGTTTGAACGGTATCCAAAATCAAATGGGTTAATGTATTCGTCTAAAAATATATCATGGACCAGTCTATGTCAGTTATTGGTGTTGAATGGGTTACGGCTTATTACTACCTGTACTATTGTATCACCAATTATTCTTGACTTTGTCATTTATCCACCCGATATGCCTGGTCACTTGATGTGTAGCATATGTTATATTACCGCTTAGGGTGTCTCCACCAAAATGTTGGAAACTTCAACTGAATACCCGGCATTAGCCTGGGAACGGGCGTTGATCTATTTTGCCTGGTCAGTCATATAAATGTATTTTAATAACGAGATCATTAATTGGACCGTATTGAGTTTCTGATAATATCAATGTCATTTTGCCAGAAGTAATTTGGTGAAAAATCGACAGACTGGAACCCAGGCTAAATCGGTATTACAAAGCATGACACATGAACACTTTGCACAACTTCACTGATATCCACTGTAAATATATATACATGTATGCTCCTATACACAGAAAATATTCTTAACTTTCTCCTTTCTCCGTGTAGATTCATTTGCAGTAATCTTGTATAATTTTGTAGGACCTCGTTGACCTCTACGAATCATGTTCATTGTTAGATCAGTTTGTTATATTTAAGCCTTGTTTTTTTTTTTTTACGTTTATTTATCGTCGCTACCGGTTACCCATATGAGCGCCGCCTCCTGAAGAGATTAGTTATTTTAAATTTTGGATGATAGTGCAATGATACAGACAGAGACCCATTCCAGAATCTCCTCTTGTTCTTTTACGTGCACAGTGTAAAGCACCGACACAAGACCTCGGTTTAAAGTCCCATCTGAAAGACTGTTAATTTATTAGGGTCAGACGGGGGATCGAACCTGCGATCCCTGGATTACCAGTCCAGTGTGTTACCACTGGACTACAGATCCGTCTGTCCTGGTCACTTGATATGTTGCATATGTTATATTACCACTTAGGGTGTTTCCACCAAAATGTTGGAAACTTCAACTGAATACCCGGCATTAGCCTGGGAACAGGCATTGATATATTTTGCCTGGTCAGTCATATAAATGTATTTTAATACCGAGATCATTAATTGGACCGTATTGAGTTTCTGATAATATCAATGTCATTTTGCCAGAAGTAATTTGGTGAAAAATCGACAGACTGGAACCCAGGCTAAATCGGTATTACAAAGCATGACACATGAACACTTTGCACAACTTCACTGATATCCACTGTAAATATATATACATGTATGCTCCTATACACAGAAAATATTCTTAACTTTCTCCTTTCTCCGTGTAGATTCATTTGCAGTAATCTTGTATAATTTTGTAGGACCTCGTTGACCTCTACGAATCACGTTCATTTTTAGATCAGTTTGTTATATTTAAGCCTTTTTTTTTACGTTTATTTATCGTCGCTACCGGTTGCCCATATGAGCGATGCCTCCTGAAGAGATTAGTCATTTTAAATTTTGGAGGATAGTGCAATGATACAGACAGACCCATTTCAGAGTCTCCTCTGGTTCTTTTACGTGCACAGTGTAAAGCACTGACACGAGACCTCGGTTTAAAGTCCCATCTGAAAGACTGTTAATTTATTAGGGTCAGACGGGGGATCGAACCTGCGATCCCTGGATTACCAGTCCATATTTCAGTCAAGTTACGAAAGACCATTTATAAGCTGTCTCAGTTAAGCGACCCAGGGTCATTGTCATCCTCAAGCTCTATATATTTCAAACTTAGAGAAAGGTTTTGTAATCTAAATTCCACAGATGGTTGTTGATTGACTGGAACAATTTTTGATAGAAAACAATATGTGAAAATGACAATAGCACTGCCATGCGAAAAGTCAAGAACAATTCATACAAATAGATCTAGAGTAAGCTGATATAGCATCTTACCCCATCATTTGTTGCTTGTCTGGGTAATATCCTGGTAATATTGATTTGAAGGGTATATTTATCTCTTTGCACGCTGGCAGTGGAAGTCGTGATAGCACAGTGGGAGCGCGTTTGCTTCAGGTGCGAAAGGCCTGGAGTTCGAGTCCCATTGCGGCCATTACGAGTGTGTCCTTAGGCAAGGCATTTAAATTCCACATTGCCTCTTCTATCTCCCTCGTGGCGATGGATTCCATCAGGAATGAAGTCTCGAGAGTGATTAATATATGTATAAGAACTTGTTTCGCAATCGAGCTAAAAGAAATTTGTATACGCTACCAGTACGCAGTAAATATTACAGTCAAATATGTCATGGAATTCATTAGAATATCCAGAGTTTACAACTACACATAAGAATAATGCATTAATGAATTGTCGTCTGCTACAATTATTTGAACTATTTATAGCCTTTATTTTACCCAGCATGCAAAGAGTTCAATAAAACAATTACAATTCTCGTGGTTGTGGTAGTATTGCATATGATGCTCGTCTTTCATACGTCTATTTTACTGTCAAACCTATTCATATTCTCCAAATAGGAACCATTAAACACTGATCAAGTGTTCACGTATTTGTACTCCCTCCAGTAAATTGTTTTATTTGTGCAGCAAAGTACCCAATCCAGAATTTCACATCACACACGTTTCCTTTCACTTTAGTATTATAGTCTTGAAACCACTGGCTGATTCATAGCTTTACAATCACCGGTTTGGTTACCATTCCATGCTTTGTTAGATTATGTATTAACCCTTTTCCTGCTGAGTAAATAAAATCACATTTGCAAACAACATAGATCCAGATCAGCCATGTCTGATCAGGATCTATGTTGTTTGCTATTCAGCCATGTGATTTAGCTCCATTATCCGAATAGCAAACAGCATAGAGCCTGATCAGATGCCACATTCTGTTCATTCTGTGCCATCTGATCTGGTTCTATGCTGTTTGCAAAAGTGATTTTATCTGCAGCTAGCATGCAAACAGTATAGAGCCTGATCAGATGCCACATTCTGCTCTTTCTGTGCCGTCTGATCTGGTTCTATGCTGTTTGCAAAAGTGATTTTATCTGCCGCTAGCATGTAAACCGTATAGAGCCTGATCAGGTGGCACATTCTGTGATTTTATCTGCTGCTAGCATGTAAACAGTATAGAGCCTGATCAGATGCCACATTCTATTCATTCTGTTCCGTCTGATCTGGTTCTATGCTGTTTGCAAAAGTGATTTTATCTGCCGCTAGCGTGCAAACAGTATAGAGCCTGATCAGATGGCACATTCTGTGATTTTATCTGCTGCTAGCATGCAACGGGTTAATTGATAATATAATACTATAGTGCTGTTTTGTGATAGAACGAACAAACATGATTACGAGACTTTATTCTTCCACCGTTATCGACCATCTTCAACCTGACTGAAGTTATTGCTAGCATAAAACTTTATGAGGCAGGTTTGACTGTACTTTGATCTTCTATATATACCCTCTGTTATACCCCATCCTCTCTGGTGGTAGGCTATGTCAAGACAGAGGCAGTATAGCTCCATGGAGGCTCCTGTAGAAGCACAGCAGCCGGCATCGGTGAGTATGAACATTTAAAAATTACATAATACAGTGATTCTCTACGACACAGCAGCCTGCGTCTGTAAGTATGAACACTTGTGATTTACATAGTACCTTGATGCTGCAACTCATGACCATAGTCCATAGAATGGTGACACTATAGAACAGAACCTTGACACTACAGCACAGGACCGTGATACTACAGCACAGGACCATGACACTACAGCACAGGGCCGTGACACTACAGCACAGGACCATGCCACTACAGCACAAGGCCGTGACACTACAGCACAGGACCATGATACTACAGCACAGGACCATGACACTACAGCACAGGTCCATTACACTACAACACAGGACCATGACACTACAGCACAGGATCATTACACTACAGCACAGGACCATTACACTACAGCACAGGGCCGTGACACTACAGCACAGGACCATGACACTACATCACAGGGTCATGACACTACAGCACAGGGCCATGACACTACAGCACAGGGCCATGACACTACAACACATGACCATGACACTACATCACAGGACCATGACACTACAGCACAGGACCATGACACTACAGCACAGAGCCATGACACTACAGCACAGGACCGTGACACTACAGCACAGGACCATTACACTACAGCACAGGACCATTACACTACAGCACAGGGCCGTGACACTACAGCACAGGACCATGACACTACAGCACAGGACCATGACACTACAGCACAGGACCATGACACTACAGCACAGAGCCATGACACTACAGCACAGGACCGTGACACTACAGCACAGGACCATGGCACTACAGCACAGGACCGTGACACTACATCACAGGACCATGACACTACAGCACAGGGCCATGACACTACAACACAGGACCATGACACTACATCACAGGACCATTACACTACATCACAGGACCATTACACTACAACACAGGGCCATGACACTACAGCACATGCCCATGACACTACAGCACAGGACCATGCCACTACAGCACATGACCATGACACTACAGTACAGGACCATGACACTACAGCACATGACTGTTACACTACAGCACATGACCATGACACTACAGCACGGAACCATGACACTACACACAGCCTGACTACAGCACGACTGATACAGCACGGACCATGCACTACACACAGCTGACCTACAGCACAGGCTGCCTACGCACAGCATGCACTACACACCTACACTAGACAGGACTACAAGTGTGTGGGTGTGCACTTCACAGGACCATGACACTACAGCACAGGACCGTGACACTACAGCACAGGGACTACAGCACAGGCCGTGACACTACAGCACAGGACCATGACACTACAGCACAGGACCATGACACTACAGCACAGGACCATGACACTACAGCACAGGACCATGACACTACAGCACAGGACCATGACACTACAGCACAGGACCATCACTACAGCACAGGCCGTGACACACAGCACAGGACCATGGCACTACAGCACAGGACCGTGACACTACATCACAGGACCATGACACTACAGCACAGGGCCATGACACTACAACACAGGACCATGACACTACATCACAGGACCATTACACTACATCACATGACCATGACACTACAGCACAGGACCATAACACTACAGCACAGGACCATGACACTACATCACATGACCATGACACTACAGCACAGGACCATGACACTCCCACACATAATGGTGACACTATAGAACCAAACCATGACACTACAGCACAGGACCGTAATTCCACAAAACGGACATTGACACCAGATTGTCGCCAATGTAAGTATTCGGGAATTTATTACACCACAAAAATGCTAGGACTTCTTGCATAAAAATGCTAGGACTTCTTGCATAAAAATGCTAGGACTTCTTGCATAAAAATGCTAGGACTTCTTGCATAAAAATGCTAGGACTTCTTGCATACAATTGCTAGGACTTCTTGCATACAAATGCTAGGACTTCTTGCATACAAATGCTAGGACTTCTTGCATACAAATGCTAGGACTTCTTGCATACAAATGCTAGGACCTCTTGCATACAAATGCTAGGACTTCTTGCATACAAATGCTAGGACTTCTTGCATACAAATGCTAGGACTTCTTGCATACAAATGCTAGGACTTCTTGCATACAAATGCTAGGACTTCTTGCATACAAATGCTAGGACTTCTTGCATACAAATGCTAGGACTTCTTGCATACAAATGCTAGGACCTCTTGCATACAAATGCTAGGACTTCTTGCATACAAATGCTAGGACTTCTTGCATACAAATGCTAGGACTTCTTGCATACACATGCTAGGACTTCTTGCATACAAATGCTAGGACTTCTTGCATACAAATACTAGGACCTCTTGCATACAAATGCTAGGACCTCTTGCATGCAAATGCCAGGACCTCTTGCATACACATGCTAGGACCTCTTGCATACAAATGCCAGGACCTCTTGCATACACATGCTAGGACTTCTTGCATGCAAATGCTAGGACCTCTTGCATACAAATGCTAGGACTTCTTGCATACATTACATGTCTCAAGTGGCTCCCGTTACAGGTAGGTTTTATGTGTATGTATTGATGTCTCAGTAAATGAAAGTACTCCCCCAGCGTTGTATGTGATACTTAACCCATTCAACACCAAGTAACTAACATGGACTGGTCCATGATATTTTTAGACCAATAAGTTTGGACCAGTTCCGTTATCAAAATGGGTAATATTGTCTAAAAATAGTAATATTACCGGGCAAAAAGTGCAGATCCTGATGATGTGATGAGCCGACTCATCTGGATCTACACTTTTTGTAAGCCTATTTAGAGGTTTGTAGTGTTAAAAGGGTTAATATGGTGTCGGTATACCTTGCAGTATAGGTTGGTTGTTGTAGTGTTACATCCAGGTGCATAGGCATAGCAGGCATACTTCTGTAAGTAACACAATGCCACTAATACGTTTGTTTGTGTTTGCTTTCTTGTGGTGCTAGTTTTATGAAAATAATGACTTCTATCTCTCCTCTGACCGTCAGTGTTCTGTCTTCATTTATGTGTGCACATTTTGTGTTATTAGTTAATTGCATGTTATTTCTGGAGTCGTTGTACCTGGTAGACTGCTGAAGTCTTCCTTTTTGTTAACCCATTTCATTCTGGATATATTTAAAGGCTTTTGCAAACATAGATCCAGATCAGCCGCAGCATGCTGATCAGGATCTATGTTGTTTGCTACATAGCCAGATCATCTGAATAGCAAACAGCATAGAGCCTGATCAGACGGCACATTCTGTGGTGGTTGATCTGGCTCTATGTTCTTTGCAAATACTGTTTGAACGGTATCCCGAATGAAATGGGTTAATTAAGGTTTTTGGTTATTTGTAGTCCGCCTCCGTGGTCGAGTGGTTACGGTCGCTGACGTGTATACCACTGTAAACTATCATCACTGATGGTCATGGGTTCGAGCCCCGCTCAGGCCGTGTCTCATTTATATGAAAAAGTTGGCAGTTTCTTGCGGAGGTTGGTGCACCCAAGTACTGGTTAACCGCTGGAGCCTGCCCAGGAAAGGTGTTGTTAAGTTAACTACCCGCCGACGATATAGCCCAAAAATGGTGCTGATGCAGGCGTAAAACCCGAAATATAACATAACATAATTTGTGGTTATTTGTAGCAGTAATCTAGTATTCTACTCTAATTGAAAGAAACTTCTCCCTGTTTTTAGTTTACTAGGGAGAAGTTATAACATTTATTTGATAATCTGAATTCGGTGGAACACAATTAGCTTTAATTTTGATTAATATTCCACGTATTTGTGAATGTCTAGCTTCATGCATGTGAACTGGGCAAATTCTTGTTGTTCAGTATGAATCACAGGGATTCGGCACGTTTGGGGGTACTAGTATATATATTTAAGTACAGGGATTCTACTCTGTGGGATGTCAGATTTCGCATCGATCAGTAAAATGGCCCTATCTGAAACAATTTTGTACACATCTATCCGAATATAACACCTATCCCGAGTCTTTATATTGTTCTTCAAATAAAACACAACTTTAAGCTGTGTGCATGTATACTTTGCAAACAATTGCCACAAACATATGCCATAGCAGGTCACATTTCCATACTAGGACACAGGTTCTGTCAGCAACAACAAAAAATCTTCGACGGGAGAGTTTTAACAGTGAATAACATTATCAATAAAATGTGTTTCCACTAACGTGTAGGTTTATTCGGCAAAAATGTACGTCAAAAAGATATTTCGGAGAATTTTTCAATTTGTTTGGAAAATTTCTCAAGCGGCGCAGTTCGCGTTGAAACGAGCATTCTGATTGGATTATGATTATTCTTCATATAAAAAACAAGCACCTACTTACATTCTAATAATCCAATCAGAACGCTCGTTTCAACGTCGTTTCAACGTCGTTTCAACGCGAATTGCGCCGCTTTAGAAATTTTCAAAACAAAATTCTTGTTGTTCAGTATGAATGACCGTAGAAATTCCAGGAATGGACGATTCTTCTCCTATATAGAGAATCGTGTATAGCACTGCTTTATTGCATAAGTGTAAATTATTGGAATAATTCTAGATTGTCAGACACCAGTAGTGATGCCGCTGTCATTGGCCGCCTCACAATGTTTGCCCAACATGTATAAACATAATGTTCCATATCTACCAATGAATTAACGTCTAAATATATTCAACAAGTTGATCAAATGATCATATCAGATAATCACTAAATACTAATGTAGCAAGTCAAGCCGATGCATGAGCGAGCATGTTGGCTTTTTTCTCTATTTATTAATATAAATATAATATATAACATTAGCAATGTCACAGATTTTGTGTTTCAGACCTTATTAAAATATCTTTTATAGGGATTAAAATCTGATTTTGACGCAAGACATTTTTGTTCTTTTAGTTGTAAACATTAGTTCCCACGTCTTAACAGAAATTATTTTTAATATAGAAACAGCTGTGTATGACTGTTGTCAGCATTGCATATTTGACATTTCAGAATTTGATGTTTAGATTGCACAAAGTTGTTCTGTTTTAGTTTTTGTGTGTTTCTCTGAACTGCTTGATATATCCCCATGTTACATGACACACTTTCACCAAGGATGGACAGATATATGTTGTAAGTGGCTTGTAGACAAACTGTTCAAAACTTCAAGCTCAAATGATATGTGGCTTGCAGAGGTTTGGGGCAAAGGGAGAGAGTTTTACATTTATTTATCATTGCCTCCGGTTGTCCTTATGAGCAACGCCTCCTGAAGAGATTAGTCATTTTAGGTTTTTGAAGGATAGTGCAATGATACAGACAGAGACCCATTCCAGAGTCTCATTTGATTCTTTTACATGCACGGTGTAAAGCACCGACACGACACCTCGGTTTATCGTCCCATCTGAAAGACTGTTACCCGTAATTATATTAATGTCAGACGGGGGGATCAAATTTTATTAGTGACAGATGGGGTATCGAACAAGAGAACCCTTGAATACCAGTCCAGAGTTTTGGGCAAGTATGCTCTTTGCTCTTGACTAATTGGATTTTGTTGCGATGGGGTATCGAACAATAGAACCCTGGAATACCAGTCCAGAGTTTTGGGCAAGTATGCTCCTGACTAATTGGATTTTGTTGCGATGGGGTATCGAACAATAGAACCCTGGAATACCAGTCCAGAGTTTTGGGCAAGTATGCTCTTTGCTCTTGACTAATTGGATTTTGTTGCTAAAACCAAAGTACAACCTACTTTCAGTATGAGCTACAACTGGTTCCTCAACAACAAATAGTTCCCTTGTTGCATCAGGTACAGTATCTTGTGCTGGGTTGTATATTATGATAATAATTCATTATGGTTCTTCTCCAAACTTCCATTTATCTTGTGCATGCATTTTACTGTCAAAAGTTTAAGTTGTTACTTTCTGAAAACTGTTTTCAAGATCATTTCTACTCTTTCGTTTCCTTATACCAAATGGAAATAATTTTGAGTTAATTTGTGTTAATTTTATTGCCATTTGGTTTTTTCAAGATACAGTTACATCGAACGTAGCATATTTCCATAAATGAGTGCAACTGTGTCCATTAAGCATAGAGTTTTTGTATAGCTATTTCATTGTGGTATACGTTTCTAAGAAAGATAAAAAGGGTAAATTTGAGTATGTGTTACTTTTGTGTGGAAATTTCATTGGCATTTGTTTTTTCAAGATACAGTTACATCGAACGTAGCATATTTCCATAAATGAGTCCAACTGTGTCCATTAAGTGTAGAGTTATTGTATAGCTATTTCATTGTGGCACACGTTTTTAAGAAGATAAAAAGGGTGAATTTGAGTATATGATTTGGCAGCATGTATTCAGGTATCAGTTCCACTGTTCCTTCTACTATTCCCTTCATGTTCTGTTCTGTTTTCATTTACTTATAACCTGTCTGGTATCAATTCCATTACTTGGATATGTTTCCACAACAGTACCACTGAAATTTACTCTCAGTTTTTACCTTGGTAAATGTTGTGTCATTTTCTAATCTTTAAGCTATACAAATAAACAATGTACAATGTAATTTCTTGTTTAGTGTTAATAATAGTATTAACCCTTTCAACACCACATACCTCTAAATTGGCTTACAAAAAAGTGTAGATCCAGATGAGCCGGCTCGTGACGAGCCGTCTCATCAGGATCTGCAATTTTTTCAAGTAATATAACTATTTTTAGAATTTTTTTTACCCATTTTGATAAATGAACTGATCCGAATGTAATTTTCTTATTCATTTATTAGTCTAAAAATATCATGGACCAGTCCATGTCAGTTACTTGGTGTTGAATGGGTTAAAGACTTTATTTAACGAGAGAACTCATTTGAACAATTAAGTCAATCTACCATGGGGCCCTCATCAAATTAAAACATGATAACTTTGTTAATACACGTTACATTGTACCATATTGTGGTCTAAAACCAAACAAGGTGTACAGTCTACATCCGTTATGTCTAATTCTGTCGGACCGAACAAAATACTTCGACATAACCAAAGTTTGACTTAACGAAATTCGATATAAACGGATCCAGTTATATGTAAAATGATAGTGTCTGAAACGGGACTTTGATCCGACTTCGAGATAACCGGATAATTCAACATAACTGGATAATTCAACATAACCGACTTTGACTTAGCGGATGTAGACTGTATTTGAATGTGGAATAACGTATTCTACCTGGCTTTGAGACATAATATGGGACCTGGTAAATATAAAACGTATTTAATTAAATGCTGTTGAATGAGACTGAGAAATATGACCTTCAATTATATATATAGGATATTGTCCTTTGGTTGGATGTAGGTACATGTTTTGTATAACTGTGTTTTATGTCAAATGGAAAATCTCCATTGTTGAGTGCCAGTTGGGATCTGCTGTCTTGGAGTAGTAATTACTGCTAGTTGTGGACAGTGGAGTTCTAGTATTCACGATATGTAGAATTAATTTAGTACACACATGTCTAGTAGAGAGACCTTTATGTATATGTATGATTTAGTCAATTCAGTTATTTGTAGATTAGCATGTACATTTCATGCAGTCAACCCCGTCTTCTGCGGTCTGTCTATGGATTGGAGAAAGGTAAACTGCTTGACCAATGTTACTGTTGATAGCTGTTAAAATACCAACAAACGTTACATCTCGGAAATATAATAACAGGCTGTCTACTATTTATTCAGTTAACCCATTCAACACCAAGTAACTGACATGGACTGGTCCATGATATTTTTAGACCAATAAATTAATAACAAAATTACATTTGGATCAGTTCATTTATCAAAATGGGTAATTTTTTTTCTAAAAATAGTTATATTACTTGAAAAAAGTGCAGATCCTGATGAGACGGCTCTACTTTCGGTTTCGAGTTTGTTTTTTCGCAAAATAACACTGTTTACCAAATGAACATAAGCATACAAAGTATAATGTTAGAATGTGTAGCAGCATTGCTACCGATACTAAAAATTGAATTTTTTAAATATATATTATTTCATACGATGTAATGCTGCTTTAATTAATGGCTATATATTGTTGTTTATGTTTTAAATTCATCATATCCTTATGGATGCTGATTTTGTTTATATTTTGTATTGTGATTACCATGTGCAGTTAGTAAGATGGGTGTGCAATAAGTAAGATGGGTGTGCAATAAGTAAGATAGGTGTACAATAAGTAAGATGGGTGTGCAATAAGTAAGATGGGTGTGCAATAAGTAAGATGACTTGCCTGTATTGTATCATACTACCAATGTCTCATTCTAGGTCCGAATTGTATGGAGAAGTGAGAAAATATGGTTAAAATACAACATTTGAATAGAATGAGTGCTTTATAATGGTGTATCTTACTGGAAAAAATCTTATATGAAAATTGTAAAAAATAAATTATTTTTAGGGAGAAGTGGGACCGGACCCCATAGGGGGAGAAGTCTATGGTGACCAAATCGCCCTCTAGAATGAGCCCTGACTACCCTTCTAATTAAGCTTTCAAATTGGTTGTGTTATATAAATTGTAGTTGTAAATATATACATGTATCATGAATATTACCTATGGCTGGAGATTATGGGGTGGAACTTGCAGCATCATAGTACAACTACCCTCTCTCTCCACTCACGTAGCACCCTCACCTTCTCCTCTCATGCATGCTACCTACATTACTTAGAAAGTAGCTTATCTACAATGCATAATTATTTTTGGGTTGTAAGTATTGTTTGACGTTATTGTTAGAGAAAAATAGTTGCAGCACATAAAACTATTACGTTCATTTCAAAAGGAATTTTCCTGAAATAGCTAAATGGCTGTCGTTTATATGGCGCTATAATAGTATATTATCCTAAATCTCTATAAGGAAAGGGTTAAATGGCTGTCGTTTGTATGCAGATATAATAGTATATTAACCTAAATCTCTATGAAGGAAAGGGTTAAATGGCTGTCGTTTATATGGCGCTATAATAGTATATTACCCTAAATCTCTATGAAGGAAAGGGTTAAATGGCTGTCGTTTGTATGCAGATATAATAGTATATTAACCTAAATCTCTATGAAGGAAAGGGTTAAATGGCTGTCGTTTGTATAGAGATATAATAGTATATTAACCTAAATCTCTATGAAGGAAAGGGTTAAATGGCTGTCGTTTGTATGGAGATATAATAGTATATTAACCTAAATCTCTATGAAGGAAAGGGTTAAATG
>CM026389.1:35870391-35930391 GCA_014843695.1 Archivesica marissinica | reverse complement strand
CCCAGGGTTATGATCGTTTACTTCAAATTGCATCACATTTCGGTATCTAAACTACTGCTCTTGTGACATCCGCTCTCGTCCTCCACCATGAACAGTAACAGCTGGATAGTTACCATGTTTTGTTAGATACCATGTTTAGGTTGTTATTTTATCATTTTAGGTTCTTAAAACCATTACTTACCAACAGTAGACCAAACCTAATGGAGACATGTCCAGGTTGTTGTTTACCATTAGCTAGAATGCTGACCACACAGGAACAGCTGATGCAAGTAAGTTGTATTATATAATAACAATATAAATGAACTTTTATTGCTACAGTATGGAAATTGGAGTTGTCACATAAAATTAGGATTCTAATAAAATGAACAGTCTTTCAGATGGGACTTTAAACCGAGGTCTCATGTCAGTGCTTTACACCGTGCACGTAAAAGAACCAGGAGACTCTGGAATGGGTCTCTGTCTGTATCATTGCACTATCCTCCAAAAAAATAAGTGGCTGTCCGATTAGCGCAGTGGTTAGCGTGCTCGCTTCTCACCAATGCGACCCGGGTTCGATCCTCGGACAGGGAAGTATGTGAGATGGTACGATGGTCGCCAGATCGGACAGGTGGGTTTTCTCCGGGTACTCCGGTTTCCTCCCACATGAATGACCACATCCGAGCCAACGAGAGTGATTATTATAAGTTGTTAAAACTTGCTTCGCAATCGTTAAATAAATAAAGTATATAGGATTCTAGTGGTGAGGATGTTCAGCTTTGCAATGTATAAGTATGGATGAAAATATCATGTAGAGTTTTACACCCACACACTCACTTAACATTTGCCTGCTGAGTAAGTAAATAAAATCACATTTGCAAACAACATAGGCTCTATGTTGCTTGCTATTCAGCCAAGTGCTTTAGCTCCACTATCTGAATAGCAAACAGCATAGAGCCTGATCAGACATTATGTGCCGTCTGATCTGGCTCTATGCTGTTTGCAAAAGTGATTTTATCTAGCATGCAAAGGGTTAAACACTCACTCTGACTACAATGGACAGCTTCAAGCTGAAGGTAAAACACTTTGTGTGCGGAAGTGTGTGGATTGGAAGTGTGAATAAATGTAATTAAGATACAATGGTCATATTGAATGCATACCATTACCACAGACGGATCTGTAGTTCAGTGGTAGCACACTGGACTGGTAATACAGGAATCGCAGGTTCATTCCCCCCGTCTGACCCTAATAAAATTAACAGTCTTTCAGATGGGACTTTAAACCGAGGTCTCGTGTCGGTGCTGTACACCGTGCACGTAAAAGAACCAGAGGAGACTCAGGAATGGGTCTCTGTCTGTATCATTGCACTATCCTCCAAACATTTTTAATGGCTAATCTCTTCACGAGGCGTCACTCATATGGGTAACCGGTAGCGACGATAAATAAACGTAAAACACACACATACCATTACCAAGCTTCAAATACAGACATGATAAACACATTGTTGGGGAGGACAGTTTATGCTTTATAGCTCCACTAGGATACAGTTCCGCTACGTTGTTATGTTGTATGTTTTAGAGTGATTTAGATGGTGACCATGAATCTGATACAGATATGATAATAGACCACAGAGAATTGTCTATTGGAGAAAACAGCCAGATTAGTGCCAGTCCGTCGCTCAATTCCACGCAAGAAAAGGAACACACAGAGGTAGGTTACATTGTATGCTGGTTATTAATGTGGTTACTCTAAATTCATTACATGTTCGAGAGAAAAACACAGAATATATTGAACTACATGTATATTGAACATACTGTAGAGATAGATGATGATGTTATGGAAGAGTTAGATAAATTACAGGCATATCCAGATGAAGAATTGGATGTTTTTAGTAATTTTGCAGGACTAGAAATTGTCAACTTTTTAACAAATTCTCTCAATCTTTCATCTACTCTTCAAAATGTAATGAATATAGAATAATCATATTACAATGAATGAACTGGTTATTCTGTATAATGTTGACTGGCTTATTGTTTATTATTTTGTATTTTGGAAATTTCCACCTTTTAAATGCAAATTCGGTGTGACTTGAATTTGGATATCAACAGAAATATTGTCAGTACAGTCAAACCTGTCTTAAGCAGCCAGCCAAGGGAATCACAGATAGTGGCTGCTTAGCACAGGTGGCTGCTTAATAGAGGTCAAATGTATAATAAAACATCATATTGGGAATCTGGAAACTGGCTGCTTAATACAGGTTGGCTGCTTAATGGAGGTGACCACTAACAGAGGTTTGACTGTATGTCAGGACAAATTCCGAGTTCTGAGGCCGGTTTCATGAAAATGATAAGTCAATATTTATATTCCCGCCGAAAGCAAATAACATTACTGGATAGTATATTTAGCTGACCAATCCAGAATTGTTACTTTCTCTTTAGTATTTTCAGAAACAATCTTTTCATTTCTGACTTAAAAATATATTATTAATTAATAATTTTATAGTTGTATGTTGGGCTTTTGAAAAATCGAAGACAAGAACTACGTGTGGTTACATTTGGTTTAAACATAGTCATTCATTATGTACAGTACATATCTATTGTATAGCTATACAAACGTTCATTATGTACAGTACATATCTATTGTATAGCTATACAAACGAAAATGGATTTAATCGGAAGCTTAAGGCTTATTGTGATTACGTTTCATTATTTAGCATATATACCAGTTATGAAAAATTTACCAATCTGCATGACAACTGTTCGTTCCTTTAACTAATGTTTGTATACACATGCTTGCTATTTTATTATGCATGCTTAGTCCAAGTACATCTCCTTCCATACCAAGTACATCTCCTTCCATATTGACATCAGTAAGTGCTCGAAGTTGTTCAGTGGTTGACAAATATCTTAAATTAAATAACATTTTTAAATTTGACTGATTTTCTACTCACGATGTTGATATTTATACAAGTACGGTATGTACAGGACTTATATAGTATGAAACAGTTGTTTCCCTTTGTTGTAATACGCCATTTGCCATTTTTGAGTTGAGTCCTAATGTTTTGAAATTTTGTTCCAAACTGAAGTATAAGACGCAGCAGACTTTTGGATGCTATTTTGGATGGAAAAACCTGCGTCTTATACATAGACGATTATGGTAGAATTGCAAAAACAGGGCTAGCGAATTTTTCCAAAGTCCCACCATAATGATGAGATTAAAATGTAGTCTTTCAGACAAACTATAAACTCAGGTCTCTTGTGTGTTTTACGTTTATTTATCGTCTCTACCGGTTTCCCATATGAGCGACGCCTCCTGAAGAGATTAGTCATTTTATATTTTCGGAGGATAGTGCAATGATACAGACAGAGACCCATTCCAGAGTCTCCTCTGGTTCTTTTAAGTGCACGGTGTACAGCACCGACACAAGACCTTGGTTTAATGTCCCATCTGAAAGACTGTTAATTTATTATGGTCAGACGGGGGATCGAACCTGCGATCCCTGGATTACCAGTCCAGCATGTTACCACTGGACTACAGATCCGTCTGTCAAGAATTCTTGTACCATTGCCATTCACCAGACATGTGACAGAATCGTTTGTAATTGGAAGTAACTTCCTTATCTTAGTTTAAAGTTTAACCATATTTTATTTCACAATATAATACATATTGAACAATGCATACATTACACATATCAAAATAGAGAAAAAGGATTAGAATGAAAGACAGAGTCTTATATAATTCTTCTCTTCCGTATCTTGCATTGTGCTCGAAAACAAATGGAACTGACTAATGTACTTCGGGCACTTATTTATGGATGTGGTGTTCTCCGTGGCCGAGAGGTTAAGGCCATTGGCTTCAAATCACTTGCCCCTCACTGCTGTAGGTTCAAATCCCAATGCTGGTGTCAAATTATTAGAAGTGAAGAAGCTATCCGGCTGGCTTGCGGAATGTCTGTTGTTTTACCCGTGTGCTCATCCGTGCCTGCAATACTGCTCGGAGGGGCACCGGGGTCTTCATCCGCCGTTACTAGCTGGAGAGTCGCTGTATGAATTAAAGCAGCATTACATCGTAATAAAGGATGTTTTGTGTATAATATAAATACTAATGTGTGTGTGTTTACAAAAATCGAAATAATCGCTCAGAAACGATAAAATTCCAATAAATTTAAACCGTCGTATACGCGAATTTGTTTATCAACACACGAAATGTAAACATGCACAGTGCGCATGCGTGAAACAACAGAGGATGTAGAAAACAACGTATATATTTTGAACATGAAAGACTATCTATCTATCTTCCTCTAATGTCAAACCCCTCTCGGGGATGTAGAAATGTCCCTAGACTTAGCTAACAGAGTTATGAATCAACATATCAAGTAATTTAATTTAAAAAGACAACATGGGACAAATGGGGACGATGCATTCTGAATGTAAACAAGTGCGGATGATGCGTTCCAGTTGTAAACAAGTGTGTGACTGATCGACTCGGAAAGTCCTACTTTCGGTTTCGAGTTTGTTTTATCGCAAAAAAACACTGTTTACCAAATGAAGCATACAAAGTATAATATTAGAATATGTAACAGCATTGCTACCCATATGCAAACATTGAATTTTTCAAATATCTTTTATTTCATACGATGTAATGCTGCTTTAAGCTGTTTGTGTGACATTAAACCCAACACACAAACAAATCATTTATGGAATAACAATTTACGAAAACAACAACTGTTTTTGTACTTATGCTGAAAACTGGCCTAAAATAAATGATTGTGCGTTGAGAAGTAGTTTGGATTGTGGAGCATTCTACAGTATACATGTACCGGTATGTGCCTGTGTATTTATCATCGGGTACAAGCTGGTTGTGAAGGTATACAGGGTTCATTCTAGGTCAGAATTTTTGGCAGAAGTGAGAAAGCGCGTGATCGCTTCCTTAAATGGTGTTCTTTAATATACTTCTGCAAAATATGGTTAAAATGCACAGTACAACCATTAAATACAACATTTGAATAGAAGAAGTGCTTTATAATGGGCCAGTGTATCTTACTACACACAATTTTGTTTGAAAATCGTAAAAAACCAAAAAAAAGGAGAAGTGGGGGCTCCCAGAGGGCGCTTGGTCCCTAGGGCGACAATTTCGCCCACATCGCCCTCAAGAATGATCCCTGTATATATATAATGTACACCTTATTTCATTGCTTCTGTTGTTTCAGTTTCGAATTGGATAACAAGTAGTCTCATTAATTTAATTGGAAACAAAAATCTTATTTCAGAATTACATCTTGAAACGTGTTAATGCTTGGCAATATTGTAACTACAATATGTATAATTTTGTACAACAATCGTTTGCCTTTTTTCGGATATTGTGATATTAAAACAAATATCAAAATGAGCATGTCTAGGCCTGGGCAATGTTCTTGTTAGATTTATCATGCTAATACATGTATCGGCAGTACAGACGCTGCTTTAGTCCTATATATATAAGACCTCTACATAAATGTTTGTTTTCTGTTATTTCGAGGTCTTATCGTTAAAACTCATTTTCGCATAGCACTTTCCGCCCTGATCCGATGTCGGGATTTCTGACCAATATTTTGAAGCTTTCCGGAATTGAACGGTTATAAATGTGTGCATTGGTGTTAAGAATAATCATCAATATAGATATTAAGAACGTTTACAATATACTGTCTTACTGTTATATTAAACTTATTTTTATTTGGAGATAAATCTTCAAAACAATTTCGCCTAATGATTTCTATTTTGGCTTTTCGTAATAACCAAAAAATTCAAAATGGACAAAATGGAATGGTGAAACTCTCCCATGAAATTTAAACGTTGTATTCTTGTATAATATTGTGTCAAGAGACGTTATAGACTGTGCAGAATTCAAACAACGGTTTGTGTGGTCATCTTGTTAGCAATTTTAATTTATAAAAACGACTTTTTAGATTATAAAATATGCTACGCGTAATTGATGTTTATCGTTTAGACTTTGAAAAATGCCTGGATAGTGAAATGTCACATTTTTCAAGTCTAAATATTTGGACTAGATGCTGCTTGTGTCATGCGTGATTTTCATATGAATATTCTATCATCACAGTTGTGAAACATGTGTATACATGAGATATATATATAGGTATTCATTTTACACATATTTTGCAAGGAAAATTAGGTCATTAAAAAAAATGAACAACATTATGGAACTACTTGTTATGCACAGTTTTACTTTCTTAGTGAACAAGTTTACACAGTCACTGTCGATTTCGAAAAATATCCATCACATATATATCCTGGAAAGATAAAGAAATTTGCGGGGAAATATTAGACAAGTCCACATAAGATCATTTAGGTGGGTCGTTTATCGTGTTAAGTTATCTAGAACTTTTAATCGTATATGTAGCATACAAAAACGTACGTATCCAGGTAAATAATATGGTCGAATGCATATGTTTACAAATATCAAATTATCATTTGACACTAGTAAGAAACATGGATTGAGAGCACATTTAGAAATACAAAATTTACAAACAAAATTTAAAGATGTACAATCAAACCTGTGCTAAAGGCCACCTCCGAATAAAGGCCGCATATGAAAAACCTGTCTCTAATGACCACCATTTTTCTCTCCCGTTGAGCCATTTTCAATGCATTTTAACACTATTGAGAGGCCACCTACCAACAAAGGCCACTTTTTGACTTTCCTGAGGGTGGCCTTTATAGACAGGTTTGACTGTATAATCGAAAAATGGGTCAAGTTGCAACATTTAAGGTGCTATGATATACATGTTCTGATTTGATGGTAGTGTGGCACAAGTGCGTTCTTACATAGCTAGCCCTTTAAATAGGGGTGACACTATAATAAACAAACACTTCGCGAGATTCGAAAACATTTGTTTTGTACTTGTAATTAACCTCGTCATTACAGTCTATAAACGATCGCAAGTCTTGCCCATTGCAAACAGAGTTTGGAGCCGTTACGATTAGGCAAGGCATTTAAATTCCACGTTGCCTCTTCTCTCTCCCTCGTGGCGATGGATTCCATCAGGAATGAGGTCTCGAGAGTGATTAACATAAGTTTGTCAGAACTTGTTTCGCAATCGGGCTAAAATAAATTTGTTCAAACTAAGCAGAGTTTGAGTTTTGTATGTGTATGTTCTGCCTGTATATTGATAGTGACTGTGTGAATATGTTTAAGCTATGTTATCATTGGTTTTTTTATTATTTTTATTTTGAGAATGTCCAAGAAGAGATTGATTTAGGTGATAACTTCTTTGACTCAATAAGCGATGATCCACCTTTGATCCCATGAACTTGACCTCAGCATGACCTACATACAGCCTACGGTGTTAAGGTGATAATCTCTTTCCACCCTGTATTTACTAGACAAACTATAGAATAACTAGGTTCCTGATTCTATTATTAAATACTAGTTTTACTTTTATCAAATAAACAACAATGGTTTTGTCCTAAAAAGTAATTAATGATTTCAATCCTGATTTCATAAATCTTGATTAACCCTTTCATTCATAGAAGCACCTCTTGTCGCCATTACCAATACTACATACATTAACCCTTTCCCTCATAGAAGCACCTCTTGTCGTTATTACCAATACTACATACATTAACCCTTTCCCTCATAGAAGCACCTATTGTCGTCATTACCAATACTACATACATTGACAATGTAGTAGCCAAACCAATGTTCATAAACCCTTTCCCTCATAGAAGCACCTCTTGTTGTCATTACCAATACCACATACATTAACCCTTTCCCTCATAGAAGCACCTCTTGACGTCATTACCAATACAACATACATTGACAATGTAGTAGCCAAACCAATGTTCATAAACCCTTTCCCTCATAGAAGCACCTCTTGACGTCATTACCAATACTACATACATTGATAATGTAGTAGTCAAACCAATGTTTATAAACCCTTTACCTCATAGAAGCACCTCTTGACGCCATTACCAATATGACATACATTGACAATGTAGTAGCCAAACCAATATTCATAAACCCTTTACCTCATAGAAGCACCTCTTGACGCCATTACCAATATGACATACATTGACAATGTAGTAGCCAAACCAATATTCATAAACCCTTTACCTCATAGAAGCACCTTGACGCCATTACCAATATGACATACATTGACAATGTAGTAGCCAAACCAATATTCATAAACCCTTTACCTCATAGAAGCACCTCTTGACACCATTACTAATATGACATACATTGACAATGTAGTAGCCAAACCAATATTCATAAACCCGTTACCTCATAGAAGCACCTCTTGACGCCATTACCAATACGACATACATTGACAATGTAGTAGCCAAACCAATATTCATAAACCCTTTACCTCATAGAAGCACCTCTTGACGCCATTACCAATACGACATACATTGACAATGTAGTAGCCAAACCAATATTCATAAACCCTTTACCTCATAGAAGCACCTCTTGACGCCATTACCAATACGACATACATTGACAATGTAGTAGCCAAACCAATTCATAATAAAGGCCAGAAACTCATGTAGTCCCAGTAATATCTATGGAGGTGGGATAGCTATGGCCACTACTTACATGTATCCACTGCATGATAGGTATACATACAGCTGTCGTATGTATGGAGATATAATGGTATATTAACCTAATTCTCTATGAAGGAAAGGGTTAAGCTAGTGACAAAATAATTTGTATCAGTTAATTTAAATCACTATCATTTTTAACTTGCGAACATAGCTAAGTGTTTCACCACTGTGTTAGCTGTCTATAAATCGGGAACCTAAATATTAGTGTGCTTGCCTTCATTTATAACTGCCATGCTTGCTGATACGTTATTAACCTCACCACCTTTTGCATCTGTAGATGTTTGGAATTGATCTTGTCTTGCTTACAGCATCATTGCAATAGTGTTTGTGTAGTATTAAATGTCTATGTTTTGGTGTTTTCTTGCTTACAGCATCGTTGCAATAGTGTTTGTGTAGTATTAATGTCTATGTTTTGATCTTGTCTTGCTTACAGCATCATTACAATAATGTTTGTGTAGTATTAATATCTTATGTTTTCTGGCATTTTGCCAAAATTGGTGATTATTGTTTTGGTGTATACAGTCAAACCTGTCTTAAACAGCCAGCCAAGGGAATCACAGAAAGTGGCTGCTTAGCCCTGGTGGCTGCTTAAATGTATAACAAATCAACAAATTGGGAATCTGCATCTGGCTGCTTAAAACAGGCTGGCTGCTTAATGGAGGTGACCACTAACACAGGTTTGACTGTATTTGTAAATATATGTTTATTGTCCTGGCATTTTTAGGTTGAGGTATTTTTAGGTTGAATTTTATTGCCCTGGCTTGGTTGAGGCATTTTTAGGTTGAAGTGTATTGCCCTGGCTTTGTTGAGGCATTTTAGGTCAAACATTATGATGTATAAAGAAATTCATATTGACACCAAATTTGAGTCTGTTGATTAATGTTCAGTGTAATATATGCAACTTGTCTTAAAAATGGAAATTTACATGAGAAACAGATTTTTAATAATATAACTTGCATTTCCAGTTTTCCTCAAGTTGAATAATTTAGCTTTGTATAAAGGTGTTTAGCAAGTAAGATATATATAGGTTGTTACATGAGTGCTGATTTCATAGCAGAATGCGTGCAATTGATATATTTTAATGTGATCTACTGTAACAGAGATATAGCAACACATTAAATGTGCAACCGTGTGATTAATGTCTATCCTTGTAGTCTTCAAATAACTATTACTTAAGTCTTCTTTTGTATTTTGTCAAAGCTCTATGAAGTGGAAGTCGTGATAGCCGCGAAAGGCCCGGAGTTCGAGCCCCGCTGGAGCCGATACGATTGTGCCCTTAGGCAAGGCATTTAAATTCCACATTGCCTCTTCTCTCTCCCTCGTGGCGATGGATTCCATCAGGAATGAGGTCTCGAGAGTGATTAATATAAGTTGAAAGAACTTGTTTCGCAATCGAGCTAAAATAAATTTGTAGTTTCTAAAAAACTAAAGCCGAAAAAGGTAAAACTATTGTGGATAGGAGTACCGGTATGTGTATAACTGGTGAACTTCAATGATATTCTCCTTTTTTTTTGGTGAATATACCACAATGATGCACAACATATAAATGCTAAATACAACTGTAAAAAATATATATATCGTATACTACCGATAGTCATTTAAATGCCAATAAAAGTATTATATAAACATTTGTTGAACTCTTCATGAAAAATGTTATATTAATCTTTTTTTTAATTTGTAGTAAAGATGCACGATATCAAATTCTGATTTAAAAACTTTGTATATATCGTGTTCTTTTGTCCAGTTGTCACTTGCAAAATATGATTTGTAGATACTAAAACCTACATTGGTTAGAAAGATGATATTCTCTTACTGGCTTATGTTCTCCTTATCTTGTCACTGAGGAATCTGGATGCTATTTGTTAGATGAGATTTACTGGTGTCTGTAATTGCATCGTGAATCAACTTTACTCTATAGTATCCTTGCAACAACATCTATACATTTCATTCATATGAAGTTACTGGGATCAGAGTCAAATGGTCAAACTTATGTCAAATACAGGTTTGTTGTAGGTATCCTTGCATGAGAACAGAGGGTACAACGGTCAGGTGAATCCACACTAACCCTTTGCAAGCTAGCTGCAGATAAAATCATTTTTGCAAACAGCATAGCACCAGATCAGATGGCAAAGGTGATTTTATCTGCCGCTAGCTTGCAAAGGGTTAATTATCGTGATATTATTTAGCTGTGTTGAATGTCCCCGAAGCGTATTTTTATTACTCGTGCAGAATGAATGTCAGAATGGTTGCTACACCTCTTGCGCTTGACATTGTATTTTCATATGCTCATGTTTGTTCATTTCATTTTATTCTGTGATTTACATAATTGGCCACTTTGTTTGACTAGGTAGAGCTCCATGCTGTGTAAGGTGGGTATAGTTTCGCTTACACTATGAGGTCATGTTCGTTCCACTCATGTTGGTGGTACTCGATGTGCAAATACAATTTTATTTGGAATATTTTGTATGGGTTTCTGTCATTCCGTTTTGTTTATGATTGAAATCTTAGACAGAACTATTGTGATCGTTCATGGTATTAAATGATTAGGTTATCTCCCTTGCACCATTATTACAGTGGACACATACTGGAATATGCTCGTATGTGTTCCATCTACCTTTATATCGATAAGAATTATGCAAGCTTTTAAAGCCTATGACTTATTGTGCTTGTCACAGTTTGATTCCGACCGATAATTTGAGACCGGTGTCAGGGACAGTCTATAAACTATTTTTGTGCAGTGATGGTTTTCACTAAATGAACAATATTGATGTGTTCGGTTTAGTTTAATCATATTTTATTAGTTTATACAAATTTATTTTAGCTCGATTGCGAAACAAGTTCTTTCAACTTATATTATATTAATCACTCTCGAGACCTCATTCCTGATGGAATCCATCGCCACGAGGGAGAGAGAAGAGGCAACGTGGAATTTAAATGCCTTGCTTAAGGGCACACTCGTAACGGCTCCAGCTGGGCTCGAACATATTTTATTGCATTCTTTATAATCAATACAATCTTATTGATATACAACTCAAATGTAGAAACATGTTACGGATGAATTAAATAAGATATATGGTACAAACATCTTCAGTATGTATATATATATATATATATGGAGAAGCAAAAGGGTTGGGCCACCAGTTTTAACAACATTAGTTTCGGCCCACCACAAATGTGTTCGGTGGTGTGGGTTAAATATCAAATGTCTGTATTGAAAAGGTATTTTCGATCAGTATATTGCGAAAACATGGACTACAGTTCCACAAACTTTGTATGCATATTGATCGTTCCTGATACATTTATTTTGGGTCAGTAGGTCAAATTTAAAACAGGGGCAATTTCTTCTCGTAAACTGGTCAACTGTAATGTAACATTGTTTATTGTATCTATATGTTACAATTAATTTTTGTGGGTCAGAGTCCGCCTCCGTGGTCGAGTGGTTACGGTCGCTGACTTGTATACCACTGTAACCTATCATCACTGATGGTCACAGGTTCGAGCCCCGCTCAGACCATGTCTCTTTATATGAAAAAGTTGGCAGTTTCTTACGGAGGCTGGTGCACCCAAGTACTGGTTAACCGCTAGAGCCTGTCCAGGAAAGGTGTTGTTAGGTAAACTGCCCGCCAGCGATATAGCCCAAAATGGTGCTGATGCAGGCGTAAAACCCGAAATATAACATAATATTGTGGGTCAGCTGTCCTCAAACTTTGATATAATTGGATAGTCTGTGAGTTGTTGCTTATGTGCTCTTCTGTCATTAGTTTCAGTGTCACTATTTATACCATCAGTAATACTAACGTTTCAATGTCACTATTTATACCATCAGTGATACTAACGTTTCAATGTCACTATTTATACCATCAGTGATACTAACGTTTCAATGTCACTATTTATACCATCAGTGATACTAACGTTTCAATGTCACTATTTATACCACCAGTGACACTAACGTTTCAATGTCACTATGTATACCATCAGTGAAACTAACGTTTCAATGTCACTATTTATACCATCAGTGACACTAATGTTTCAATGTCACTATTTATACCATCAGTGAAACTAACGTTTCAATGTCACTATTTATACCATCAGTGACACTAATGTTTCAATGTCACTATTTATACCATCAGTGACACTAACGTTTCAATGTCACTATTTATACCATCAGTAATACTAACGTTTCAATGTCACTATTTATACCATCAGTAATACTAACGTTTCAATGTCACTATTTATACCACCAGTGACACTAACGTTTCAATGTCACTATTTATACCACCAGTGATACTAATGTTTCAATGTCACTATTTATACCATCAGTGATACTAACATTTCAATGTCACTATTTATACCATCAGTGACACTAATGTTTCAATGTCACTATTTATACCATCAGTGACACAATGTCACTATTTATACCATCAGTGATACTAACGTTTCAATGTCACTATTTATACCATCAGTGACACAATGTCACTATTTATACCATCAGTGACACAATGTCACTATTTATACCATCAGGGATACTAACGTTTCAATGTCACTATTTATACCATCAGTAATACTAATGTTTCAATGTCACTATTTATACCATCAGTGACACAATGTCACTATTTATACCATCAGTGACACAATGTCACTATTTATACCATCAGGTATACTAACGTTTCAATGTCACTATTTATACCATCAGTAATACTAATGTTTCAATGTCACTATTTATACCATCAGTGACACAATGTCACTTTTTATACCATCAGTGACACAATGTCACTATTTATACCATCAGGGATACTAACGTTTCAATGTCACTATTTATACCATCAGTGACACAATGTCACTTTTTATACCATCAGTGACACAATGTCACTATATATACCATCAGTGATACTAACGTTTCAATGTCACTATTTATACCATCAGTAATACTAATGTTTCAATGTCACTATTTATACCATCAGTGACACAATGTCACTATTTATACCATCAGTAATACTAATGTTTCAGTGTCACTATTTATACCATCAGTGACACAATGTCACTATTTATACCATCAGTGATACTAACGTTTCAATGTCACTATTTATACCATCAGTGATACAATGTCACTATTTATACCATCAGTAATACTAACGTTTCAATGTCACTATTTATACCATCAGTGATACTAACGTTTCAATGTCACTATTTATACCATCAGTGATACTAACGTTTCAATGTCACTATTTATACCATCAGTGACACTAACGTTTCAATGTCACTATTTATACCATCAGTAATACTAACGTTTCAATGTCACTATTTATACCATCAGTGATACTAACGTTTCAATGTCACTATTTATACCATCAGTGACACTAAGTTTCAATGTCACTATTTATACCATCAGTGACACAATGTCACTATTTATACCATCAGTGACACAATGTCACTATTTATACCATCAGTGACACTAACGTTTCAATGTCACTATTTATACCATCAGTGACACTACAATGTCACTATTTATACCATCAGTGACACAATGTCACTATTTATACCATCAGTGACACAATGTCACTATTTATACCATCAGTGACACAATGTCACTATTTATACCATCAGTGACACAATGTCACTATTTATACCATCAGTGACACAATGTCACTATTTATACCATCAGTGACACAATGTCACTATTTATACCATCAGTGACACAATGTCACTATTTATACCATCAGTGACACAATGTCACTATTTATACCATCAGTGACACAATGTCACTATTTATACCATCAGTGACACAATGTCACTATTTATACCATCAGTGACACAATGTCACTATTTATACCATCAGTGACACAATGTCACTATTTATACCATCAGTGACACAATGTCACTATATATACCATCAGTGACACAATGTCACTATTTATACCATCAGTGACACAATGTCACTATATATACCATCAGTGACACAATGTCACTATATATACCATCAGTGACACAATGTCACTATTTATACCATCAGTGACACAATGTCACTATATATACCATCAGTGACACAATGTCACTATTTATACCATCAGTGACACAATGTCACTATTTATACCATCAGTGACACAATGTCACTATTTATACCATCAGTGACACAATGTCACTATTTATACCATCAGTGACACAATGTCACTATTTATACCATCAGTGACACAATGTCACTATTTATACCATCAGTGACACAATGTCACTATTTATACCATCAGTGACACAATGTCACTATTTATACCATCAGTGATACAATGTCACTATTTATACCATCAGTGACACAATGTCACTATTTATACCATCAGTGATACAATGTCACTATTTATACCATCAGTGACACAATGTCACTATTTATACCATCAGGGATACTAACGTTTCAATGTCACTATTTATACCATCAGTGACACAATGTCACTATTTATACCATCAGGGTACTAACGTTTCAATGTCACTATTTATACCATCAGTGATACTAACGTTTCAATGTCACTATTTATACCATCAGTGACACTAACGTTTCAATGTCACTATTTATACCATCAGTGATACTAACGTTTCAATGTCACTATTTATACCATCAGTGACACTAACGTTTCAATGTCACTATTTATACCATCAGGGATACTAACGTTTCAATGTCACTATTTATACCATCAGTGACACTAACGTTTCAATGTCACTATTTATACCATCAGGGATACTAACGTTTCAATGTCACTATTTATACCATCAGTGACACTAACGTTTCAATGTCACTATTTATACCATCAGTGACACAATGTCACTATTTATACCATCAGGGATACTAACGTTTCAATGTCACTATTTATACCATCAGTGACACTAACGTTTCAATGTCACTATTTATACCATCAGTGATACTAACGTTTCAATGTCACTATTTATACCACCAGTGACACTAACGTTTCAATGTCACTATTTATACCACCAGTGATACTAACGTTTCAATGTCACTATTTATACCATCGGTGACACTAACGTTTCAATGTCACTATACCATCAGTGATACTAACGTTTCAATGTCACTATTTATACCATCAGTGATACTAACGTTTCAATGTCACTATTTATACCATCAGTGATACTAACGTTTCAATGTCACTATTTATACCACCAGTGACACTAACGTTTCAATGTCACTATTTATACCACCAGTGACACTAACGTTTCAATGTCACTATTTATACCATCGGTGACACTAACGTTTCAATGTCACTATACCATCGGTGATACTAACGTTTCAATGTCACTATTTATACCATCGGTGATACTAACGTTTCAATGTCACTATTTATACCATCAGTGATACTAACGTTTCAATGTCACTATTTATACCACCAGTGACACTAACGTTTCAATGTCACTATTTATCCACCAGTGACACTAACGTTTCAATGTCACTATTTATACCATCGGTGACACTAACGTTTCAATGTCACTATTTATCCATCAGTGATACTAACGTTTCAATGTCACTATTTATACCATCGGTGACACTAACGTTTCAATGTCACTATTTATACCATCAGTGATACTAACGTTTCAATGTCACTATTTATACCACCAGTGACACTAACGTTTCAATGTCACTATTTATACCACCAGTGACACTAACGTTTCAATGTCACTATTTATACCATCGGTGACACTTAACGTTTCAATGTCACTATACCATCGGTGATACTAACGTTTCAATGTCACTATTTATACCATCGGTGATACTAACGTTTCAATGTCATTATTTATACCATCGGTGACACTAACGTTTCAATGTCACTATTTATACCATCAGGGATACTAACGTTTCAATGTCACTATTTATACCACCAGTGATACTAACGTTTCAATGTCACTATTTATACCACCAGTGATACTAACGTTTCAATGTCACTATTTATACCATCAGTAATACTAACGTTTCAATGTCACTATTTATACCACCAGTGATACTAACGTTTCAATGTCACTATTTATACCATCAGTGATACTAACGTTTCAATGTCACTATTTATACCATCAGTGACACTAACGTTTCACTTCATGAATAGCTAACCGTATTACCATGTATCTTTATCAATTAGGACTCTCGACTAACTCACTTTTTCGAGTTCTCAGCTGAGTTTATGTTACCTTTTTTTCTCTATATAGAGATATTCATTGATTTGACCAGGCTGCCATCAACATGAGTGTTCAGAACAGCCTTGTAGGGCTTCAAAAATGTGTCTTGGTGTAATAACAGTAGCTAGTTGATAGATTGCATGTTTGATCATTCTTGCTGTCTTGTGCTGGTGCTGTGTATATATTTTTCATATTTTGTTATCATTATGTTGAGCAAGTTTGCATATTGTGATCTATTATAAATTACCGGTAGTAATGTATGTGCAAGTTGCTTGAATAATAATTATGAGGTTTCAAATTTAGACTAATTTTAATAACAAATACAAAGCAATATTATGTTCACAAACTACAAAATTAAATGTATGTTTGGAGAGGGATGAATGCACTCTCATGGAAGAGTATTATTTTATATCCCATAGTGAAGAGAGCAAAATAGTGGCTGTCCGATTAGCGCAGTGATTAGTACTCTCGATTCACACCAATGCAAACAGGGTTCAATCCTCGGACCAAAGCGTAAATATGGTCATTCGTGTGGGAGTACTCGCAGAAAACCCACCTGTCCAATCTGGCACGCTTCCTTGTCCGAGGATCGAACCCGGGTTGCATTGGTGTGAGCGCGCAATCAATGTGTGTATCAATGTGAAGTGCGAGGAAGTACATAAATATTCAATATAGGCATTGTCAATCTCTTCGCCCTCCTAACCCTGACTTCTCCCTAAAAATAAATAAATATTTTTTGGTTTTACGATTTTCAAACAAAATTTTGTCTAGTAAGATACACTGGCCCATTATAAAGCACTCCTTCTATTCAAATGTATTTAATGGTTGTACTGTGCATTTTAACCCTATTTTGCAGAAGTATATTAAAGAACACACGCTTTCTCACTTCTCCCAAAAATTCTGACCTAGAATGAACCCTGCACCTCAAGGCTAATATTACCTATCTAATTTGATTACACAATTACTTTAACAAGTTTCAAGTTTATTGGCATTATCAGCAATACATTGCCTTTGGCTATTTACATAAGTATAAACTATCGCAAAGACATACACAAATACATAAATAAATACACACACACACACACATGTTAAGAAACAGTGATATTATCTAGTGTATTTTTTTTCTTAGAAACTCCTTTATATACTTAGATATTTTTAACAATTCTATTTTATTCTTACATGTATGTGACATGATAGTATTGAATTTCTGTACACACTGTCAAGATATATTACCAAGGTATTTAGTTCTTAAACGTGTGTATCTCGTACAACATAGCAAAAAGTGATACTCTGATTCAACCGACTTTTTGTTACATAGTCTACATAATCGATGGTCTCTTTCTATAGCATTATATCTACCAAATTCAATTCTAGACAACAACAACTCTATATGTACAAATGTGAAATTACTCTTTTTGTTCAGTATATATATTAAAAAAATCCTGCAAAATGTCTATTCAGCGACTTATTTGTTAACTGTTTTGTATGTGTGGTTTGTGTTTCAGCAAAAATGGGATGAACTTTTGAATCAGAACTCATGAATGCAAAGTACATAACTGTATTGTATAAATTGTTGCAACCTCAAATTAGTGAGCATTAGAAATGTATCGTCTTTATAACAACACAATCTAATCTGTCTACCATAGACTAACATGTTGTATGGTAGCTAAGTAGTGATTGCAAATGTGACCAGTGACCGCTTGTACGTGTGATAAGTGATGATTGCATCGCTATATCTGATGGGAATGTCGCCCATATTGGGAAACTGGCTATGTACATGTAACACAGGTTTGACTGTACTAGGTACATGTAACACAGGTTTGACTGTACTATGTACATGTAACACAGGTTTGACTGTACTATGTACATGTAACACAGGTTTGACTGTACTATGTAACACAGGTTTGACCATACTATGTACATGTAACACAGGTTTGACTGTACTATGTAACACAGGTTTGACCATACTATGTACATGTAACACAGGTTTGACTGTACTATGTACATGTAACACAGGTTTGACTGTACTATGTACATGTAACACAGGTTTGACTGTACTATGTACATGTAACACAGGTTTGACTGCACTATGTACATGTAACACAGGTTTGGCTGTACTATGTACATGTAACACAGGTTTGACTGTACTATGTACATGTAACACAGGTTTGACTGTACTATGTACATGTAACACAGGTTTGACTGTACTATGTACATGTAACACAGGTTTGACTGTACTATGTACATGTAACACAGGTTTGACTGTACTATGTACATGTAACACAGGTTTGACTGTACTATGTACATGTAACACAGGTTTGACTGTACTATGTACATGTAACACAGGTTTGACTGTACTATGTAACACAGGTTTGACTGTACTATGTACATGTAACACAGGTTTGACTGTACTATGTACATGTAACACAGGTTTGACTGTACTATGTACATGTAACACAGGTTTGACTGTACTATGTAGATGTAACACAGGTTTGACTGTACTATGTACATGTAACACAGGTTTGACTGTACTATGTACATGTAACACAGGTTTGACTGTACTATGTAACACAGGTTTGACTGTACTATGTACATGTAACACAGGTTTGACTGTACTATGTACATGTAACACAGGTTTGACTGTACTATGTACATGTAACACAGGTTTGACTGTACTATGTACATGTAACACAGGTTTGACTGTACTATGTACATGTAACACAGGTTTGACTGTACTATGTACATGTAACACAGGTTTGACTGTACTATGTACATGTAACACAGGTTTGACTGTACTATGTAGATGTAACACAGGTTTGACTGTACTATGTACATGTAACACAGGTTTGGCTGTACTATGTACATGTAACACAGGTTTGACTGTACTATGTACATGTAACACAGGTTTGACTGTACTATGTACATGTAACACAGGTTTGACTGTACTAGGTACATGTAACACAGGTTTGACTGTACTATGTACATGTAACACAGGTTTGACTGTACTATGTACATGTAACACAGGTTTGACTGTACTATGTACATGTAACACAGGTTTGACTGTACTATGTACATGTAACACAGGTTTGACTGTACTAGTACATGTAACACAGGTTTGACTGTACTATGTACATGTAACACAGGTTTGACTGTACTATGTACATGTAACACAGGTTTGACTGTACTATGTAACACAGGTTTGACCATACTATGTACATGTAACACAGGTTTGACTGTACTAGGTACATGTAACACAGGTTTGACTGTACTATGTAACACAGGTTTGACCATACTATGTACATGTAACACAGGTTTGACTGTACTATGTAACACAGGTTTGACCATACTATGTACATGTAACACATGTTTGACTGTACTATGTAGATGTAACACAGGTTTGACTGTACTATGTACATGTAACACAGGTTTGACTGTACTATGTACATGTAACACAGGTTTGACTGTACTATGTAACACATGTTTGACTGTACTATGTAACACAGGTTTGACCATACTATGTAACACAGGTTTGACTGTACTATGTAACACAGGTTTGACTGTACTAGGTACAAGTAACACAGATTTGACTGTACTATGTACATGTAACACAGGTGTGACTGTACTATGTAACACAGGTTTGACTGTACTAGGTACATGTAACACAGGTTTGACTGTACTATGTAGATGTAACACAGGTTTGACTGTACTATGTACATGTAACACAGGTTTGACTGTACTATGTAGATGTAACACAGGTTTGACTGTACTATGTACATGTAACACAGGTTTGACTGTACTATGTAACACAGGTTTGACTGTACTATGTAACACAGGTTTGACTGTACTATGTACATGTAACACAGGTTTGACTGTACTATGTAGATGTAACACAGGTTTGACTGTACTATGTAACATAGGTTTGACTGTACTATGTACATGTAACACAGGTTTGACTGTACTATGTACATGTACACAGGTTTGACTGTACTATGTAACACAGGTTTGACTGTACTATGTATGTAACACAGGTTTGACTGTACTATGTACATGTAACACAGGTTTGACTGTACTATGTAGATGTAACACAGGTTTGACTGTACTATGTACATGTAACACAGGTTTGACTGTACTATGTAACACAGGTTTGACTGTACTATGTAACACAGGTTTGACTGTACTATGTACATGTAACACAGGTTTGACTGTACTATGTAGATGTAACACAGGTTTGACTGTACTATGTAACACAGGTTTGACTGTACTATGTACATGTAACACAGGTTTGACTGTACTATGTACATGTAACACAGGTTTGACTGTACTATGTACATGTAACACAGGTTTGACTGTACTATGTAACACAGGTTTGACTGTACTATGTAGATGTAACACATGTTTGACTGTACTAGGTACATGTAACACAGGTTTGACTGTACTATGTACATGTAACACAGGTTTGACTGTACTATGTACATGTAACACAGGTTTGACTGTACTATGTAACACAGGTTTGACCATACTATGTACATGTAACACAGGTTTGACTGTACTATGTACATGTAACACAGGTTTGACTGTACTATGTACATGTAACACAGGTTTGACTGTACTATGTAACACAGGTTTGACTGTACTATGTACATGTAACACATGTTTGACTGTACTATGTAGATGTAACACAGGTTTGACTGTACTATGTACATGTAACACAGGTTTGACTACTATGTAGATGTAACACAGGTTTGACTGTACTATGTACATGTAACACAGGTTTGACTGTACTATGTACATGTAACACAGGTTTGACTGTACTATGTAACACAGGTTTGACTGTACTAGGTACATGTAACACAGGTTTGACTGTACTATGTAGATGTAACACAGGTTTGACTGTACTATGTACATGTAACACAGGTTTGACTGTACCATGTACATGTAGCACAGGTTTGACTGTACTATGTACATGTAGCACAGGTTTGACTGTACTATGTAACACATGTTTGATTGTACTATGTAGATGTAACACAGGTTTGACTGTACTATGTAGATGTAACACAGGTTTGACCGTACTATGTAACACAGGTTTGACTGTACTATGTAACACAGGTTTGACTGTACTATGTACATGTAACACAGGTTTGACTGTACTATGTACATGTAACACAGGTTTGACTGTACTATGTACATGTAACACAGGTTTGACTGTACTATGTACATGTAACACAGGTTTGACTGTACTATGTAACACAGGTTTGACTGTACTATGTAGATGTAACACAGGTTTGACTGTACTATGTACATGTAACACAGGTTTGACTGTACTATGTACATGTAACACAGGTTTGACTGTACTATGTAGATGTAACACAGGTTTGACTGTACTATGTAACACAGGTTTGACTGTACTATGTAACACATGTTTGACCGTACTATGTAACACAGGTTTGACTGTACTATGTAACACAGGTTTGACTGTACTATGTAACACAGGTTTGACTGTACTATGTACATGTAACACAGGTTTGACTGTACTATGTACATGTAACACAGGTTTGACTGTACTATGTAACACAGGTTTGACTGTACTAGGTACATGTAACACAGGTTTGACTGTACTATGTACATGTAACACAGATTTGACTGTACTATGTACATGTAACACAGGTGTGACTGTACTATGTAACACAGGTTTGACTGTACTAGGTACATGTAACACAGGTTTGACTGTACTATGTAGATGTAACACAGGTTTGACTGTACTATGTACATGTAACACAGGTTTGACTGTACTATGTACATGTAACACAGGTTTGACTGTACTATGTACATGTAACACAGGTTTGACTGTACTATGTACATGTAACACAGGTTTGACTGTACTATGTACATGTAACACAGGTTTGACTGTACTATGTAACACAGGTTTGACTGTACTATGTAACACAGGTTTGACCATACTATGTAACACAGGTTTGACTGTACTATGTACATGTAACACAGGTTTGACTGTACTATGTACATGTAACACAGGTTTGACTGTACTATGTAACACAGGTTTGACTGTACTAGGTACATGTAACACAGGTTTGACTGTACTATGTAGATGTAACACAGGTTTGACTGTACTATGTAAATGTAACACAGGTTTGACTGTACTATGTACATGTAGCACAGGTTTGACTGTACTATGTACATGTAGCACAGGTTTGACTGTACTATGTAACACATGTTTGATTGTACTATGTAGATGTAACACAGGTTTGACTGTACTATGTAGATGTAACACAGGTTTGACCGTACTATGTAACACAGGTTTGACTGTACTATGTAACACAGGTTTGACTGTACTATGTAACACAGGTTTGACTGTACTATGTACATGTAACACAGGTTTGACTGTACTATGTACATGTAACACAGGTTTGACTGTACTATGTAGATGTAACACAGGTTTGACTGTACTATGTACATGTAACACAGGTTTGACTGTACTATGTAACACAGGTTTGACTGTACTATGTAGATGTAACACAGGTTTGACTGTACTATGTACATGTAACACAGGTTTGACTGTACTATGTACATGTAACACAGGTTTGATTGTACTATGTAGATGTAACACAGGTTTGACTGTACTATGTAACACAGGTTTGACTGTACTATGTAACACAGGTTTGACTGTACTATGTACATGTAACACAGGTTTGACTGTACTATGTAGATGTAACACAGGTTTGACTGTACTATGTAGATGTAACACAGGTTTGACTGTACTATGTACATGTAACACAGGTTTGACAGTACTATGTAACACAGGTTTGACCATACTATGTACATGTAACACAGGTTTGACTGTACTATGTACATGTAACACAGGTTTGACTGTACTATGTACATGTAACACAGGTTTGACTGTACTATGTACATGTAACACATGTTTGACTGTACTATGTAGATGTAACACAGGTTTGACTGTACTATGTACATGTAACACAGGTTTGACTGTACTATGTACATGTAACACAGGTTTGACTGTACTATGTAACACAGGTTTGACTGTACTATGTAACACAGGTTTGACTGTACTATGTACATGTAACACAGGTTTGACTGTACTATGTAACACAGGTTTGACTGTACTATGTAACACAGGTTTGACCATACTATGTAACACAGGTTTGACTGTACTATGTACATGTAACACAGGTTTGACTGTACTATGTAACACAGGTTTGACTATTGTACATGTAACACAGGTTTGACTGTACTATGTACATGTAACACAGGTTTGACTGTACTATGTACATGTAACACAGGTTTGACTGTACTATGTACATGTAACACAGGTTTGACTGTACTATGTAACACAGGTTTGACTGTACTATGAACACAGGTTTGACTACTATGTAACACAGGTTTGACTGTACTATGTACATGTAACACAGGTTTGACTGTACTATGTAACACAGGTTTGACTGTACTATGTAACACAGGTTTGACCATACTATGTAACACAGGTTTGACTGTACTATGTACATGTAACACAGGTTTGACTGTACTATGTACATGTAACACAGGTTTGACTGTACTATGTAGATGTAACACAGGTTTGACTGTACTATGTAATGTAACACAGGTTTGACTGTACTATGTACATGTAACACAGGTTTGACTGTACTATGTAACACAGGTTTGACTGTTCTATGTAACACAGGTTTGACTGTACTATGTACATGTAACACAGGTTGACTGTACTATGTAACACAGGTTTGACCGTACTATGTAACACAGGTTTGACTGTACTATGTACATGTAACACAGGTTTGACTGTACTATGTACATGTAACACAGGTTTGACTGTACTATGTAACACAGGTTTGACTGTACTATGTAGATGTAACACATGTTTGACTGTACTACATGTAACACAGGTTTGACTGTACTATGTACATGTAACACAGGTTTGACTGTACTATGTAACACAGGTTTGACTGTACTATGTACATGTAACACAGGTTTGACTGTACTATGTACATGTAACACAGGTTTGACTGTACTATGTACATGTAACACAGGTTTGACTGTACTATGTAGATGTAACACAGGTTTGACTGTACTATGTACATGTAACACAGGTTTGACTGTACTATGTACATGTAACACAGGTTTGACTGTACTATGTAATGTAACACAGGTTTGACTGTACTATGTACATGTAACACAGGTTTGACTGTACTATGTACATGTAACACAGGTTTGACTGTACTATGTACATGTAACACAGGTTTGACTGTACTATGTACATGTAACACAGGTTTGACTGTACTATGTAACACAGGTTTGACTGTACTATGTAACACAGGTTTGACTACTATGTAACACAGGTTTGACTGTACTATGTACATGTAACACAGGTTTGACTGTACTATGTACATGTAACACAGGTTTGACTGTACTATGTAGATGTAACACAGGTTTGACTGTACTATGTACATGTAACACAGGTTTGACTGTACTATGTACATGTAACACAGGTTTGACTGTACTATGTACATGTAACACAGGTTTGACTGTACTATGTACATGTAACACAGGTTTGACTGTACTATGTACATGTAACACAGGTTTGACTGTACTATGTACATGTAACACAGGTTTGACTGTACTATGTAACACAGGTTTGACTACTATGTAACACAGGTTTGACTGTACTATGTACATGTAACACAGGTTTGACTGTACTATGTACATGTAACACAGGTTTGACTGTACTATGTAACACAGGTTTGACTGTACTATGTACATGTAACACAGGTTTGACTGTACTATGTAACACAGGTTTGACTGTACTATGTACATGTAACACAGGTTTGACTGTACTATGTACATGTAACACAGGTTTGACTGTACTATGTACATGTAACACAGGTTTGACTGTACTATGTACATGTAACACAGGTTTGACTGTACTATGTAACACAGGTTTGACTGTACTATGTACATGTAACACAGGTTTGACTGTACTATGTACATGTAACACAGGTTTGACTGTACTATGTACATGTAACACAGGTTTGACTGTACTATGTACATGTAACACAGGTTTGACTGTACTATGTACATGTAACACAGGTTTGACTGTACTATGTACATGTAACACAGGTTTGACTGTACTATGTACATGTAACACAGGTTTGACTGTACTATGTACAGGTTTGATGTACATGTAACACAGGTTTGACTGTACTATGTACATGTAACACAGGTTTGACTGTACTATGTAACACAGTTTGACTGTACTATGTAACACAGGTTTGACGTACTATGTAACACAGGTTTGACTGTACTATGTACATGTAACACAGGTTTGACTGTACTATGTACATGTAACACAGGTTTGACTGTACTATGTAACACAGGTTTGACTGTACTATGTAACACAGGTTGACTGTACTATGTACATGTAACACAGGTTGACTGTACTATGTAGATGTAACACAGGTTTGACTGTACTATGTAACAAGGTTTGACTGTACTATGTACATGTAACACAGGTTTGACTGTACTATGTACATGTAACACAGGTTTGACTGTACTATGTACATGTAACACAGGTTTGACTGTACTATGTAACACAGGTTTGACTGTACTATGTACATGTAACACAGGTTTGACTGTACTATGTACATGTAACACAGGTTTGACTGTACTATGTACATGTAACACAGGTTTGACTGTACTATGTACATGTAACACAGGTTTGACTGTACTATGTAACACAGGTTTGACTGTACTAGTAATGTAACACAGGTTTGACTGTACTATGTACATGTAACACAGGTTTGACTGTACTATGTACATGTAACACAGGTTTGACTGTACTATGTACATGTAACACAGGTTTGACTGTACTATGTAACACAGGTTTGACTGTACTAGTACATGTAACACAGGTTTGACTGTACTATGTACATGTAACACAGGTTTGACTGTACTATGTAATGTAACACAGGTTTGACTGTACATGTAACACAGGTTTGACTGTACTATGTACATGTAACACAGGTTTGACTGTACTATGTACATGTAACACAGGTTTGACTGTACTATGTACATGTAACACAGGTTTGACTGTACTATGTAGATGTAACACAGGTTTGACTGTACTATGTACATGTAACACAGGTTTGACTGTACTATGTACATGTAACACAGGTTTGACTGTACTATGTACATGTAACACAGGTTTGACTGTACTATGTACATGTAACACAGGTTTGACTGTACTATGTACATGTAACACAGGTTTGACTGTACTATGTACATGTAACACAGGTTTGACTGTACTATGTAACACAGGTTTGACTGTACTATGTACACAGGTTTGACTGTACTATGTAACACAGGTTTGACTGTACTATGTAACACAGGTTTACTACTATGTCATGTAACACAGGTTTGACTGTACTATGTACATGTAACACAGGTTTGACTGTACTATGTACATGTAACACAGGTTTGACTGTACTATGTACATGTAACACAGGTTTGACTGTACTATGTACATGTAACACAGGTTTGACTGTACTATGTACATGTAACACAGGTTTGACTGTACTATGTACATGTAACACAGGTTTGACTGTACTATGTACATGTAACACAGGTTTGACTGTACTATGTACATGTAACACAGGTTTGACTGTACTATGTACATGTAACACAGGTTTGACTGTACTATGTACATGTAACACAGGTTTGACTGTACTATGTACATGTAACACAGGTTTGACTGTACTATGTACATGTAACACAGGTTTGACTGTACTATGTACATGTAACACAGGTTTGACTGTACTATGTAATGTAACACAGGTTTGACTGTACTATGTACATGTAACACAGGTTTGACTGTACTATGTACATGTAACACAGGTTTGACTGTACTATGTACATGTAACACAGGTTTGACTGTACTATGTACATGTAACACAGGTTTGACTGTACTAGTACATGTAACACAGGTTTGACTGTACTATGTACATGTAACACAGGTTTGACTGTACTATGTACATGTAACACAGGTTTGACTGTACTATGTAACACAGGTTTGACTGTACTATTCTGTACTATGTATGTACACAGGTTGACTGTACTATGTAACACAGGTTTGACTGTACTATGTACATGTAACACAGGTTTGACTGTACTATGTAGATGTAACACAGGTTTGACTGTACTATGTACATGTAACACAGGTTTGACTGTACTATGTACATGTAACACAGGTTTGACTGTACTATGTAACACAGGTTTGACTGTACTATGTACATGTAACACAGGTTTGACTGTACTATGTAGATGTAACACAGGTTTGACTGTACTATGTACATGTAACACAGGTTTGACTACTATGTAGATGTAACACAGGTTTGACTGTACTATGTACATGTAACACAGGTTTGACTGTACTATGTACATGTAACACAGGTTTGACTGTACTATGTAACACAGGTTTGACTGTACTAGGTACATGTAACACAGGTTTGACTGTACTATGTAGATGTAACACAGGTTTGACTGTACTATGTAGATGTAACACAGGTTTTACTGTACTATGTAGATGTAACACAGGTTTGACCGTACTAGGTACATGTAACACAGGTTTGACTGTACTAGGTACATGTAACACAGGTTTGACTGTACTGGGTACATGTAACACAGGTTTTACTGTACTATGTAGATGTAACACAGGTTTGACTGTACTATGTAGATGTAACACAGGTTTTACTGTACTATGTAGATGTAACACAGGTTTGACCGTACTAGGTACATGTAACACAGGTTTGACTGTACTAGGTACATGTAACACAGGTTTTACTGTACTATGTAGATGTAACACAGGTGTGAGTGTACTATGTACATGTAACACAGGTTTGACTGTACATGTCCATAGTTCTATATTTATGCAAGATGGATTCAAAATTTAGATTGAGTGTGTATTTTACATTTATTTATAGTCGCTACTGGTTGCCCATATGAGCGACGCCTCCTTAAGTGATTAGTCATTTTAGATTTTGGAGGATAGTGCATGATACAGACAGAGACCCATTCCAGAGTCTGCTCTGGTTCTTTTACGTGCACGGTGTAAAACACTGACACGAGACCTCGGTTAATTTTATTATGGTCAGACGGGGGATCGAACCTGCGATCCCTGGATTACCAGTCCAGCGTGTTACCACTGTATTTAGATTGATAAACATATGTTTTCTGTTTGTACCCCAATCACCTTAAATTTGTTTTACCTTCACCTTTTTGTGTTTCAACACTCTGTACAGTCATTAACAAATTAGTCGTTTAACGATAGTCATTCATCATTGTGATATGTTAGGTAATTTTTAAAAACATTTTTAATGTTTAAATTAATATGGTTAATGTATGTAAGAAAAAGGTTCCTGTAGATGTGGAAGATGTTCATGTAAATGTGAAAGATGTCATGTAAATGGTAAATTTGTCATGTAAATGTTAGAAATTATGTTCATTTGAATATTAAAGCAGCATTACATAGTAATAAGGTATGTTTTGGGTAAAATATAAATACTAATGTGTGTGTGTTTACAAAAATTGAAATAGTCGCTCAGAAACGATAAAATTCCAATAAATTTAAACCGTCGTATACGCAAATTTGTTTATCAACACACAAAATATAAACACGCACAGTGCGCATGTGTGAAACAACAGAGAATGTAGAAAACAACGTATATATTTTGAACATGAAAGACTATCTATCTATCTTCCTCTAATGTAGAACCCCTCGCAGGGATGTAGAAATGTCCCTAAAAGACGCTAACAGAGGTATGAATCAACATATCAAGTAATTTAATTAAAAAAGACAACGTGGTACAAATGGGGACGATGGATTCCGAATACAAACAAGTGCGGACGATGCGTTCCGGTTGTAAACAAGTGCGTGACCGATCGACTCGGAAAGTCCTACTTTTCGATTTTCGAGTTGTTTTATCGCAAAAAAACACTGTTTACCAAATGAACATAAGTATACAAAGTATAATGTTAGAATGTGTAGCAGCATTGCTGCCCATACGTAAAAATTGAATTTTTCAAATATCTTTTATTTCATAGGATGTAATGCTGCTTTAAAAGGAAAAGCTTGTAACCATATTAACGTTATTAATCTTAAAACTGCTAATTTTGATGGCTGTTCCCTCTCCCACTCTTCCCCCACCCAACATACCAACCTTTGTAGCTGTAGTTCATAATTGTATGTGTTTTGCACATTAGTCAATGTATTTCGGGAAGATTGCATACATTTTGAGATTATGGTTCATATATTGCATGCAGACTTGTGCATTAACTTTGGTGATTTAGAAATAAATATGTTTATGTAGTACTTTCGTCAATATGTAATGTTCAACCGTCTGTGGGGATGGTTTATATATAATAATGTTTCACATGGAAATTGATATTTAAGAAATAATATTTGTCCGCCAGTTATTTATTGGCGAGCAAAACATGGTTTGGATTTCTGCCGAGTAGGAATTACCGTAAACATGCAGGCCGGAAGCCTAAGTGGTTAAATCTGTAGGCCTAAGTGGTTAAATCTGTAGGCCTAAGTGGTTAAATCTGTAGGCCTAAGTGGTTAAATCTGTAGGCCTAAGTGGTTAAATCTGTAGGCGTAAGTGGTTAAATCTGTAGGCATAAGTGGTTAAATCTGTAGGCGTAAGTGGTTAAATCTGTAGGCCTAAGTGGTTAAATCTGTAGGCGTAAGTGGTTAAAATCCGTAGGCCTAAGTGGTTAAATCTGTAGGCCTAAGTGGTTAAATCTCATATGTGGTAGTGGTTAAATCTGTAGGCGTAAGTGGTTAAGTGGTGTAATCGTAGGTAGTGGTTAAATCGTAGGTAAGTGGTTAAATCTGTAGGCGTAAGTGGTTAAATCTGTAGGCGTAAGTGGTTAAATCCGTAGGCCTAAGTGGTTAAATCCGTAGGCCTAAGTGGTTAAATCTGTAGGCGTAAGTGGTTAAATCTGTAGGCCTAAGTGGTTAAATCTGTAGGCGTAAGTGGTTAAATCTGTAGGCGTAAGTGGTTAAATCTGTAGGCGTAAGTGGTTAAATCTGTAGGCCTAAGTGGTTAAATCGTAGGCCTAAGTGGTTAAATCTGTGGTGTGGTTTTGGCCTAAGTGGTTAAATCCATAGGCCTAAGTGGTTAAATCCATAGGCCTAAGTGGTTAAATCCATAGGCCTAAGTGGTTAAATCCATAGGCCTAAGTGGTTAAATCCATAGGCCTAAGTGGTTAAATCCATAGGCCTAAGTGGTTAAATCTGTAGGCCTAAGTGGTTAAATCCATAGGCCTAAGTGGTTAAATCAATAGGCCTAAGTGGTTAAATCCATAGGCCTAAGTGGTTAAATCCATAGGCCTAAGTGGTTAAATCTGTAGGCGTAAGTGGTTAAAATCCGTAGGCCTAAGTGGTTAAATCTGTAGGCCTAAGTGGTTAAATCAATAGGCCTAAGTGGTTAAATCCATAGGCCTAAGTGGTTAAATCCATAGGCCTAAGTGGTTAAATCCATAGGCCTAAGTGGTTAAATCTGTAGGCCTAAGTGGTTAAATCCATAGGCCTAAGTGGTTAAATCCATAGGCCTAAGTGGTTAAATCAATAGGCCTAAGTGGTTAAATCCATAGGCCTAAGTGGTTAAATCCATAGGCCTAAGTGGTTAAATCCATAGGCCTAAGTGGTTAAATCCATAGGCCTAAGTCTGGTGCTCAGAAGACAATGCTCAAATATAAGAGAAGACATTTTATTTTCCAATTTGAACTTAAAAAGTTCATCATTGTACAACATATATATATATACATAATAGCATTCAGGTGAAAAATATGTCAATATGAGAAAATCATATACAGTATTGACAATACCTACTATACATATAATACATTATAATGTACATTCTCGGTATTCTTAGACAGTGCTTAAGTATATGAGTACGACAATATGCATAGTTTGTGTTATTTTTTTAGAGTGCATAAATGATGTCCCCTAAACTAATGCTAGTAAAATGATGTCGTGTTTGACGTCACACACTAAGCAAAGTTTCATTGTAGATTTAAGCACGGTAAATTCCTTCTCTGCCTATTCAAACAAATACCGAACCATGTTAAAATTATAAACAAAACGTTTTCTTTAATTCAGAAGTAATTGTATTATAAGCCATTATGTATGTATGTAGTATGTCATTATATATTGGACACTTTAGTTGTTCTTTCTATTTACCCAGATCTTCTAGCATTGGTATAGGGCCGTCACCTGGTGTGTATGAATGTGCATCCGTCTGTCCGTCCATAATTTTATCAAACATCTCCTAAGACACCGCATGGCCACATCCGTCTGTCCGTCCATAATTTTACCAAACATCTCCTCCGACACCGCATGGCCACATCCGTCTGTCCGTCCATAATTTTATCAAACATCTCCTCCGACACCGCATGTCCACTTTGATGCAATTTTATTTCCTGCATCGGGGTGCGTAGTAGATCAGAACTATTCCGATCCAAAGTCCAATATTATCTTCATTACCTTGTCAGGAGTACCCAATCTATCAATATATCTTTTAATTTCATGAAATATATCTGCCCCAAAACAGTAACCTTAGTAACCACCAACATGTTATTGTTATTGGTTATGATATTATTAAATGAAACAAATGACGCAGGTTTATTGTTTTAATATCCCTGTCTGCCAACCTACCATTGGCCCTGCAGCATTGATTTCAAACCCCTAAATCAAACAAGCAAAGGTCCTGCTAGCCCTTCGTGAACGACCCAGGGGCCACCATACCCCCCAGGGCTACCATATCCCCCAGGGCCACCATATCCCCTAGTGTCCACCATATCCCCTAGTGTCCACCATATCCCCAGGTCCACCATATCCCCCAGGGTCCAACATATCCCCTAGGGTCCACCATATCCCCTAGTGTCCACCATATCCCCCAGGGGCCACCATATCCCCCAGTGTCCACCATATCCCCTAGTGTCCACCATATCCCCTAGGGTCCACCATATCCCCCAGGGTACACCATATCCCCAGGTCCACCATATCCCCCAGGGCCACCATATCCCCTAGGGTCCACCATATCCCCTAGGGTCCACCATATCCCCCAGGGCCACCATATCCCACAGGGCCACCATATCCCCCAGGGCCACCATATCCCCCAGGGTCCACCATATCCCCTAGTGTCCACCATATCCCCTAGTGTCCACCATATCCCCTAGTGTCCACCATATCCCCAGGGCCACCATATCCCCTAGTGTCCACCATATCCCCTAGTGTCCACCATATACCCTAGGGTCCACCATATCCCCCAGGGTACACCATATCCCCAGGTCCACCATATCCCCCAGGGCCACCATATCCCCTAGGGTCCACCATATCCCCTAGGGCCACCATATCCCACAGGGCCACCATATCCCCCAGGGCCACCATATCCCCCAGGGTCCACCATATCCCCTAGTGTCCACCATATCCCCCAGTGCCACCATATCCCCTAGTGTCCACCATATCCCCTAGTGTCCACCATATCCCCTAGGGTCCACCATATCCCCTAGTGTCCACCATATCCCCCAGGGCCACCATATCCCCCAGTGCCACCATATCCCCTAGTGTCCACCATATCCCCAGGTCCACCATATCCCCCAGTGCCACCATATCCCCTAGTGTCCACCATATCCCCAGGGCCACCATATCCCCCCACCATATCCCCCCCCATATCCCCCAGGGCCACCATATCCCCCAGGGCCACCATATCCCCCAGGGCCACCATATCCCCTAGGGCCACCATATCCCCTAGGGTCCACCATATCCCCCAGGGCCACCATATCCCACAGGGCCACCATATCCCCTAGTGTCAACCATATCCCCCAGGGTCACCATATCCACCAGGGGCCACCATATCCCCCAGGGGCCACCATATCCCCCAGGGGCCACCATATCCCCCAGGGCCACCATATCCCCTAGGGTCCACCATATCCCCCAGGGGCCACCATATCCCCCAGGGCCACCATATCCCCCAGGGCCACCATATCCCTCAGGGGCCACCATATCCCTCAGGGGCCACCATATCCCCCAGGGGCCACCATACCCCCCAGGGCCACCATATCCCCCAGGGGCCACCATATCCCTCAGGGGCCACCATATCCCTCAGGGGCCACCATATCCCTCAGGGGCCACCATATCCCCTAGTGGCCATCATATCCCTCAGGGCCACCATATCCCCCAGGGCCACCATATCCCTCAGGGGCCACCATATCCCTCAGGGGCCACCATATCCCTCAGGGGCCACCATATCCCTCAGGTTGGTAATGCTATTTTTATATCACTTTGTAGCCGGAAATGAAAGCTAAACATTTTTTCAGTTGCATGTGTTTTAATCACTATAATTTCTTCCACTTTTTGTATTGGATAATGTGTTTAATCCAGTTCATTCATTGCGTTTATACTATTCATCATTTTGTTTTCACAGTTCCCTAAATATAGAGAAGATCTGAGCGGCGATCTTGGTCTTGGAGAACAATCAAATCCACCAATGAGAATACAGACCAGCTTGGGTTCGCCAACAGGGGATCAAGTTTAAGGTTCCAACTGGTGGAAGTTGTTACGACATGCGTTGTGAGAGGCACAGATATATACAGATATAGGCGAAGTAGGCAATGCGTACATGTACATACATATAGTGATGAAAGTCTTTGTCTCCTGATTGTATTGAATTTCTTACTGATGAAAACTATTATTGAAAACTGTGTGACTAGTTCTTAGCTCACCTGAGTAAATGCTCATGGTGAGATAACGGTATTAGTAAAGGTGGATTGTCTGGCGTTGATCTGTTCCGCTTGCAAGCGGCTCAACAGGGTTCCCACTGTCGGTCGCCAATGGCACCAATTGCGACAAAAAACAAATATTGGCGCTAAATTTTGTGAATAGGCGAAAATATTTTGTGCAACTTTTTTTTAATTTTTTTTTTTTGGCACATGTTTTGTCAAATACATGGCTTCAAATATTTATTTGTGAACTATATGGCTCTTAGTTGGCTCCAAGTTTTTTTAAATTGGCTCCAGTGTTTTTCAATTGGCAACAGAAGTGGCGCAGGCAAACATTCAGACAGAGGGAACCTTGCTCAAGGTACAACTCATATAATACCGCTTGGGAAAGAGAATCGAGTTAGTAGAATGTCCGAGCCTAAATGCAAGATGATATGCACATCTTTATCCTTTTAAATTTATGAACTCTACAAGTTTTTTCAATTGGCGACAGAAGTGGGACAGACAACTAATCAGACAGAGGGAACCCTGCTCAAGGTACAACTCATATAAAACCGCTTGGGAAAGAGAATCGAGTTAGTAGACAAACATTCAGACAGAGGGAACCCTGGCTACTAAGATCATACCAGCATTCATTCATTCATGTGTCAGTTACGTCTACGTTTTCTAAGCCGAAACAAAACGATTTCTAGTCGGATTTTTATTAGGCATAGCATTGAATGAGCTGTATGTATTTTATACAGCAATATGTATAGACATGTTTACTCTGATTTTGTGTTGCCATGCCAACAAAGTGTTTAGTAACTTAGATCTATCTATCTATCTTCCTCAGATGTCAAACTCATCGGGGGGATGTAGACATGTTGCGCGTCAAAATCTGTAAAGAAGTTAAAAGTATGAGTAGCTAAAATCATAAATATAAGAAAGTAATGAAAAATAAGTTTGGTTAAGAGTTTAAAAGCAGCTGGGCAGACCAACTAGGGGCTGGCATGATCAATACAGCAAACTGCTTAAACGTTTTGCACGGGTATTTTTTATATCGGCAATTAAACCATATTATATATTATGTTATCTAAATTTGTATTGTATCATACACATTCTCTGAAAAGTCAAAATCAGCAAGTTCTGTCAACATCAGACTAACACCCCACCCCTGCGGAAAGCTAAGAAACGATAAATGCTGCCAATTTGCATAAGCTGTGCTATTTTTAGAACTTATTTAAATTTGTTGGCAAAATTCGGGATAATTAAAAAGAATAGAATATTGAAAACAGATATAAAAAATTCGAGCACATTTTAAATTTAATGTCCTTGATTCTTTACTGAGAAACTTACATAGCAGTGGGTTTATAATGAGTACCTTTTCATTATAATGACCTTTTTAGAAATTGTTGTAATCAAGTGACCTTAACCCTTTCAACCCCACAGGCCTCTAAATAGGTTTATGAAAAGTGTAGATCCAGATGAGACGGCTCGTAACGAGCCGTCTCATCAGGATCTGCACTTTTTTGCCAGTAATAATTATTACTATTTTTTAGATAAAATTACCCATTTTGATAAATGAACTGATCCAAATGTAATGTTGTTATTAATTTATTGGTCTAAAAATATCATGGACCAGTCCATGTCAGTTACTTGGGGTTGAAAGGGTTAATCTAATATAAACTTACATTATTTGATTTATATCACACCGTAATCGGCCGATGGAATTCATAAAATTTAACTATTAGAACACTTTCCACATAATTTACATCCTCTCAAATACTCAAATACTCAAATGCTCTCACATGTTTTTATAATCTGCAAACATCAGAAAATCCTTAAAGCGACACTACATCGTCGAATAAGCCGATTTCTACACAATGTATTTTCCTACTATATGGCGCTTTTTCCCCCAAATACTTGTCACAGAATCTGCGTAACTAATTAACAAGCGATGACATGCTTGTTGACATAGCAAAATAATGTAAACAGGGTCAACATCCATGCATAATACAACTTTGTGTATCCTCAATAACAACATTTTATGGTACAGATTTACTGTTCTGTCTCACATTTGTGCCTACGCATATTTATATTTTGATTAATCTGATTTAAGTTATCTCTAAGCGACAGTATCACGCGCTTAGCAGACATGTACACTCCATTAATATTCCGGCTGGATTGTAATTAATGTTGCTAGAACTTGTGGCTCGACCCGTTTGAATTTCTTTAATTTGTCGTGTTTTGTATTCACATGTATATACAACGAATCGAGCAATAAAATATTATTAAACAATCTCCAATAAAAAAACAAACGTCAATTCAGGAGCGTGGCTAACCGTTATATGAAATCATGCTGTCACTTTTGAGAATTTGTAGACTGTAAAATTAAAAAATTGATTTATTTCCGAAGAATTTGTAGTAGCAATGCCATTAGTAAGAAAATAAATAAAAATGCATTTTTCGACTTTTTTGTGATGTAATGTCGCTTTAAACAAATGACTAGTTTAGTTGTAGTTTTCATCTTTGTCAAAGTCTCCTCTATGTACATGGACATGATTGACATTATGCAACTGTAGATTATGTATAGGATATAAGCCGAAAACGATCCAATATATAAAATATTGGACTGTGTGAGGCACGTAGCGCCGAAGACAGTACAAACTATTTTACATATTGGATCCGTTTGAGGCTTATATCTTACTTAAAACACACACTTATATAACAAGATTCTACTAATTAAAATTGTTAATTTCGTACATGTACGCGTAGGATTTAATGTAATACTCTGGCCTTTTGACAACAGTCCATTATTATTAATATTGGACTGTAAGTACAAAGGTATGACGTCACGACAGTGGTTTTAAAGAATATATGGAAATAGGTTCCTGTGATACATATAAATATTAATACTGAATTAGCATTTGATTTTACAATATATACACAATTCGTTTAAGCTGTTGCTTATCTCGGGCATAAGAGTTTAATTATTTGGGCTGATGTGGTCATGATCTGACTTCTCTGTAATTGCAAAGTTAATTGATTCACGTGTTATGTAATTTCTTATATACTGCTTATACATAATTATTCTGATATTTATAACCTACTTCTGTATTTATTTTTGGTTTAAACATATTTATTAGGATACATGTAATATACATTGAGAAATATACAGAAACATACATTTATAACGTGCTATGTGGATTGGTTTAAACACATTTATTAGGATACATGTAATATACATTGAGAAATATACAGAAACATACATTTATATCGTGCTATATGGATTGGTTTAAACATATTTATTTATCAGGATACATGTAAAATACATTGAGAAATATACAGAAACATACATTTATATCGTGCTATATGGATTGGTTTAAACATATTTATTTATCAGGATACATGTAAAATACATTGAGAAATATACAGAAACATACATTTATATCGTGCTATATGGATTGAACTGAAAGCTAAAAGCTTACGGTAATTCTTTCCACTGCGTACTCGATGTTGGTACCAGGTATATATGGCAATTTTAATAACTTGGCATAATATCGAAAATGACCAGAACTTAGATATGTTTAATTGACCAGAACTTAAATATGTTTTAATTGACCAGAACTTAAATATGTTTAAATGACCAGAACTTAAATATGTTTTAATTGACCAGAACTTAAATATGTTTAAATGACCAGAACTTAAATATGTTTAATTGACCAGAACTTAAATATGTTTAATTCAAATTGTATTTATTTTTTGTGATGGTATGTGTTGTACTTTATTCCAATTTACTGCCACTCATTTTGTTAACATTTTAGTATCAGTACAATGAGAAGGTGCGTATTGCATCAAACAAGCTTTCCATCTGTTCATTCAAGGCCTTCACATTATTGAACGAGGAATAATAACCGTGGAAAAATATGAATCTCAGGCAGCGACAGAGAAAATATCATCATTCACTGTTTGAAAACAGTGGAATATGGAGTTTGCTTTCTGTTTGAAAACAGTTGAAGATGGAGTTTGCTTTCTGTTTGAAAACAGTTGAAGATGGAGTTTGCTTTCTGTTTGACAACAGTGGAATATGGAGTTTGCTTTCTGTTTGAAAACAGTGGAATATGGAGTTTGCTTTCTGTTTGAAAACAGTGGAATATGGAGTTTGCTTTCTGTTTGAAAACAGTGAAAGATAGAATTTGCTTTCTGTTTGAAAACAGTGGAACATGGACTTTGCTTTCTGTTTGAAAACAGTGGAATATGGAGTTTGCTTTCTGTTTGAAAACAGTGGAACATGGAGTTTTCTTTCTGTTTGAAAACAGTGGAATATGGAGTTTGCTTTCTGTTTGAAAACAGTGGAATATGGAGTTTGCTTTCTGTTTGAAAACAGTGGAACATGGAGTTTGCTTTCTGTTTGAAAACAGTGGAATATGGAGTTTGCTTTCTGTTTGAAAACAGTGGAACATGGAGTTTGCTTTCTGTTTGAAAACAGTGGAATATGGAGTTTGCTTTCTGTTTGAAAACAGTGGAATATGGAGTTTGCTTTCTGTTTGAAAACAGTGGAACATGGAGTTTGCTTTCTGTTTGAAAACAGTGGAACATGGAGTTTGCTTTCTGTTTGAAAACAGTGGAACATGGGAGTTTGCTTTCACTGAGAAAACTCAATCATTCATTGGTAAGCATAAAAGAAAACAGATTTCAGCTAATTTATTTTAGCTCGATTGCGAAACAAGTTTTTACAACTTATATTAATCACTCTCGAAACCTCATTCCTGGTGGAATCCATCGCCACGAGGGAGAGAGAAGAGGCATGTGGAATATGTGTTTTTGAGACATTGTGGTATAAACCTAACCTGGGTTCCAGTCTGTCGATATTTCACCAATTTACTTCTGGCAAAATGACGTTGATATTATCAGAAACTCAATACTCAATGATCTCGGTATTGAAATATATTTATATGACTGACCAGGCAAAATATATCAAGCCTGTTCCCAGGCTAGTATAAACTGTATATATAAGCCATATACATGTACAGTATAATTAGCAGTCTTTCAGATGGGACTTTAAACCGAGGTCTCGTGTCGGTGCTATTCACTGTGCACGTAAAAGAACCAGAGGAGACTCTGGAATGCGGCACTGTCTGTATCATTGCACTATCCTCCATAAATCTAAAATGAGTAATCTCTTCAGGAGGCGTCGCTCATATGGGCAACCGGTAGCGACGATAAATAAACGTAAAACACATATGTACAGGTATATCATTGCTCCGCAGGGCCGGCAAAAGTCATGACTTTTTTTATTTAAATAAAAAAAATCAATTTAAATCACCAATAAAAGTCAAGTTTGAAATAAAAAATTTATTACATTTTGAAAACAATAAGTTCAATTCTTTGACCAAGTAATCAAAATTAAAACATTTCTTATTTTTCATATATTGTCAATGTTATCACTCAATGATCCACACAGGTAAAAAAGATTAACCTTTTGCACCAAATAACTTTAAATTTGAATTCAGATAATTTGTTTATTTCACTTTAATTGTAAGCAGTCTTTTTAAATGAATTTTTAGAAAAACAAAAAAGTCAAAAAAGCTTTTTTTTTACTTTTTTGGGGTGATTTAAATCACTTGATTTATGCCGGCCCTGTTGCTCCGTCACGCCATAAATATCACCATTAGGGATACAGCAAGCAGACTATAAATTGTCCATATATATTCTATATTATGTTTACTGTACTAATAGTTTTAGTATGCAAAACAATAGCAAGTTAAGACCAGTGATATTTGTTAATGTATGTTCTTGTTGTTTCATTATTGTAGAAGTTGTTTTTATTCTGAAACATGTATTTTCATTCTCATGTATGAATTTTCGTTGACCTCATTCATATATTTATAAAACACATGATAGGCAATGTACTCTACACATTGTTTGTACTTATTAAATATAGATGACCATACTGTGCATTTTAACCATATTTTGAAGAAATTTATTAAATAACACCATTTAACCCATTCAACACCAAGTAACTCACATGGACTGGTCCATGATATTCATAAACCAATAAATGAATCAGAAAATCACATTTGGACAAGTTCATTTATCAAAATGGGTAGTTATGTCTAAAAATAGTCATATCACTGGCAAAAAGTGCAGATCCTGATGAGACGGCTCGTGACGAGCCGGCTCATCTGGATCTACACTTTTTGTAAGCCTATTTAGAGATCTGTGGTGTTGAAAGGGTTAAGATCGCAAACTTTCTCACTAACTGCAATGTATCCTTCTGTCAACGTCCGTGAACATTTTAAAATGTCTTCTCCTCTGTAACTATTTGGCCAATAGACGCCAACCTTCATGGTCATGGTTCTTAGTTTGGAAGATTACAAAATTGTAAAAATGAAGTCATTAAGTAATCCAAGATGGCCAAAATTATTGTTTTGATTTGCAAGTGCAGGGCTCGGTCTAGTAAGAATGTTTGGGAGAAGTGAGAAAGTCTGCGATGTTAAATGGTGTTATTTAATAAATTTCTTCAAAATATGGTTAAAATGCAGTATGACCATTAAATACAACATTTGAATAGAAGGAATGCTTTATAATGGGCCAGTGTATCTTACTGGCCAAAACGATTTTTTTTATTTTAGGGAGAAATGGGGCCAATAGGGGACGAAGTGAGGGTCCCCAGGGCGACCTTTTTCACCCAAGTCGCCCTCTAGAATGAGCCCAGCATGTGTATGTTGTCTATTAATTCTTAAAGGTTTTACATTATGCTTTCCCTTTTTTAACTAGCTATTCCTGCAGTGTGTTTGCCAACATTACTTGTCGATATTTAAAGCAGCATTACATCGTAAGTAGGACTTTCCGAGTCGATCGGTCACACACTTGTTTACAACCGGAACGCATCGTCCGCACTTGTTTACATTCGGAATGTATCGCCCCCATTTGTCCCACGTTATCTTTTTTAATTAAATTATTTGATATGTTGATTCATACCTCTGTTAGCTAAGTCTTTAAGGGACATTTCTACATCCCTGCGAGTGGTTCGACATTAGAGGAAGATAGAAAGATAGTCTTTCATGTTCAAAATATATACGTTGTTTTCTACATCCTCACGCATGCGCATTGTGCGTGTTTATATTTCGTGTGTTGATAAACAAATTCGCGTATACGACGGTTTAAATTTATTGGAATTTTATCGTTTCTGAGCGACTATTTCGATTTTTGTAAACACACACACATTAGTATTTATATTTTACCCAAAACATCTTTTATTACGATATAATGCTGCTTTAATTATTACTGGCAGCATGTGGAGAACAGTGTGTGTTTGCAGGTACTTGTTACGTATTCGTAGTCAGTGTTTGTGTTGTTGGAACAGATACTGATGGTCATGAATGATGTTCCTCTGTTACTGTAAACATGCAAAATCACAATTAAAATTTTGCCTTCATTATAATTTGTTGTGTTTGCTGTCACTCCCAGATCTATTAAAGCGACATATGTATGGAATAATAATATTATAAAATTTGAAAATCAATTAGTAATGTTACTATACAGTCTCTTCCATTATAATTTGAATAATAATTATACAGTCAAACCTGTCTTAAGCAGCCAGCCAAGGGAATCACAGAAAGTGGCTGCTTAGCACAGGTGGCTGCTTAATAGAGGTCAAATGTATAATAAAACAACGTATTGGGAATCTGGAAACTGGCTGCTTAATACAGGATGGCTGCTTAATAGAGGTGACCACTAACACAGGTTTGACTGTAATAGTTTTTCCAGATTCAAAATTTAGTGACATACGGATTACCATTAATTAGTAAGTATGCCCTCCAGAAATAATGCGAAATGGATGTCGCCCTGATGTCTATTATTGGTGAAGTCACGGAAAATAAAGTGACCATTTCGCCCGAATCGCCCTCTAGCGTGAGCCTGTTAAATTACTTTCAACACCAAGTAACTGACATGGACTGGTCCATGATATTTTTAGACCAATAAATTAATAACAAAATTACATTTGGATCAATTCGTTTATCAAAATGGGTAAAATAAATTCTAAAAATAGTTATATTACTTGAAAAAAGTGCAGATCCTGATGAGACGGCTCGTCATGAGCCGGCTCATCTGGATCTACACTTTTTTGTAAGCCAATTTAGAGGTCTGTGGTGTTGAAAGGGTTAAATTACTTTCAGTCAGTAAACTGTGGGTTTGCATTATAGCAATCTGAAAGTGAAAGTAGTTCTTTCCTAAATCAGTTTGCCATACCCTACATCCTGCAATCGGAAGAAACCTCTAAGACAGCTGTTGTTGCTTCACGGATGTGCGATAAGCATTGTTTATATACGTTTCTTTATAAACCATTCACGTACACGACAGTGATATATTAATTTGAGTTAACTCGCCATGATATGACCCATTGTTACTGCAATGTATCCTTCTATCGAACGTCCGTGAACATTTCAAAATGTCTTCTCTGTAACTATTTGGCCAATAGACGCCAACCTTCATGGTTCTTAGTTTGGAGGATTACAAAATTGTTAAAATGAAGTCATTAAGTAATCCAAGATGGCCACTGTCTAAATATAGCACACATTCTTAAAAAATCTCGCCGAACCACCAGTCGGATTTTGGTAGGAATGATCAGTGTACAATGGTGTTAAAATGGTGACCCAGGATCAAAAATAGGTGTGGCACTTAGGGTCAAATATTATTTTGAACAATATATACTATAGTAATGTCCTAATTCAAATCAAAAGTATTGAAAAGGAGATTACTACGATGCATTGTTTCTCGAAATCGTATGATTAAGTCGTCCAATATGGCCATCGAAAGGTTATTGATTTATTTGAGATCCACTAAGTTTCCATGGAGTCGGATGAGGGATATAGCGTATGATGACACTAGAGTTTTATTTCGGGGTGAATATATTTTTTTAATCATGCATCATTTTACTAAATAACATCCTTTATTCCGATATATTGTTTAAGTACCCAGACTCTATCAATAGATCAGTGGACATTTCTCATTATCAGCGTTTTCACCACCCTTCATCGGCCAGGACGTCAGTTAGGTGCTAACAACCCTTCATAGGCCAGGACGTCAGGGGTTAACAACCCTTCATTGGCCAGGACGTCAGTTAGGTGCTAACAACCCTTCATCGGCCAGGACGTCAGGGGTTAACAACCCTTCATCGGCCAGGACGTCAGTTAGGTGTTAACAACCCTTCATCGGCCAGGACGTCAGTTAGGTGCTAACAACCCTTCATAGGCCAGGACGTCAGTTAGGTGCTAACAACCCTTCATAGGCCAGGACGTCAGTTAGGTGCTAACAACCCTTCATAGGCCAGGACGTCAGGGGTTAACAACCCTTCATAGGCCAGGACGTCAGTTAGGTGCTAACAACCCTTCATAGGCCAGGACGTCAGGGGTTAACAACCCTTCATAGGCCAGGACGTCAGTTAGGTGCTAACAACCCTTCATAGGCCAGGACGTCAGTTAGGTGTTAACAACCCTTCATCAGCCAGGACGTCAGTTAGGTGCTAACAACCCTTCATCGGCCAGGATGTCAGTTAGGTGTTAACAACCCTTCATAGGCCAGGACGTCAGTTAGGTGCTAACAACCCTTCATAGGCCAGGACGTCAGTTAGGTGCTAACAACCCTTCATAGGCCAGGACGTCAGGGGTTAACAACCCTTCATAGGCCAGGACGTCAGTTAGGTGCTAACAACACTTCATAGGCCAGGACGTCAGTTAGGTGCTAACAACACTTCATAGGCCAGGACTTCAGTTAGGTGTTAACAACACTTCATAGGCCAGGACGTCAGTTAGGTGTTAACAACCCTTCATAGACCAGGACGTCAGTTAGGTGTTAACAACCCTTCATAGGCCAGGACGTCAGTTAGGTGCTAACAACCCTTCATCGACCAGGACGTCAGTTAGGTGTTAACAACCCTTCATAGACCAGGACGTCAGTTAGGTGTTAACAACCCTTCATAGGCCAGGACGTCAGTTAGGTGTTAACAACCCTTCATAGGCCAGGACGTCAGTTAGGTGCTAACAACCCTTCATAGGCCAGGACGTCAGTTAGGTGCTAACAACCCTTCATAGGCCAGGACGTCAGTTAGGTGCTAACAACCCTTCATAGGCCAGGACGTCAGTTAGGTGCTAACAACCCTTCATAGGCCAGGACGTCAGTTAGGTGTTAACAACCCTTCATAGGCCAGGACGTCAGGGGTTAACAACCCTTCATAGGCCAGGACGTCAGTTAGGTGCTAACAACCCTTCATAGGCCAGGACGTCAGGGGTTAACAACCCTTCATAGGCCAGGACGTCAGTTAGGTGTTAACAACCCTTCATCGGCCAGGACGTCAGTTAGGTGCTAACAACCCTTCATCGGCCAGGACGTCAGGGGGTTAACAACCCTTCATAGGCCAGGACGTCAGTTAGGTGTTAACAACCCTTCATAGGCCAGGACGTCAGTTAGGTGCTAACAACCCTTCATCGGCCAGGACGTCAGGGGCTAACAACCCTTCATAGGCCAGGACGTCAGTTAGGTGCTAACAACCCTTCATAGGCCAGGACGTCAGGGGTTAACAACCCTTTATCGACCAGGACGTCAGTTAGGTGTTAACAACCCTTCATCGGCCAGGACGTCAGTTAGGTGTTAACAACCCTTCATAGGCCAGGACGTCAGTTAGGTGTTAACAACCCTTCATAGGCCAGGACGTCAGGGGTTAACAACCCTTTATCGACCAGGACGTCAGTTAGGTGTTAACAACCCTTCATAGGCCAGGACGTCAGTTAGGTGCTAACAACCCTTCATCGGCCGAAGTCGATACGTAGTTGATTGTCGTTTGCCTGATGAGGTCAGCTAAAGATAGATCGAAAGGCATGTTGTGATAAGTGTGTCTCCATTTACGTCGCAGTGGAGTGTTGTGTTACCTTTCATTGGGTCCGTAGACAGTTGAAAGAATTCGTCTGCTACGCCTTTATGGAAAAAGTTAGTCTGTCTCATCTTTAAGCTTTGACCAAATTTGCCCCAGAAACTATCGAGGCATGACTTGGCCAACGCTCTTAATCCTGTTTGATGATGTTGAATGAGAGATGGATCTATAGTCCAGTGGTTAACACGTTGCATTGGTAATCCAGGGATCGCAGGTTCGACCCCCCCCCGTCTGACCCTAATAAAATTAACATTATTTCAGATGGGGCATTAAACCAAGGTCTTGTGTCGGTGCTTTACACCGTGCACGTAAATGAACCAGAAGATACTTTGGAATTGGACTCTGCCTGTATCATTGCACTATCCTCCAAACATCTAAAATGACTAATCTCTTCAGGAGACGTGGCTCATATGGGCAACCGGTAGCGACGATAAATAAACGTAAAACACTCACAGTGTGCTTCACATACAGACGGATCTGTAGTCCAGTGGTTAACACGACTATATTAGTACTTAAAGTAACTATGTAAACATTCCGATAGAGTGCATGAAAAAGTAAACCGCGGGGAACTATGAGGGGAGGGGGTTCGTCTGAAAAGCTACGGACCTATCATTGGTTGAGTGTAAATATTGGTGCGGTAGTCAACTATCATTTAAGTTGTTTATCGAAAATATGTTCTATGAAGATAAAGAAATAATTTTATTAGGTGATTTCAATAGAAACCTCACTGATTGTTATACAAATGATGAATGGGCAAATTTGTATATCCCACTAGGTCTTACACAGTTAGTAACGGAACCTACTAGGGTAACTAGATCATCTGCATCTTTGATTGATCACATATATACTAACATGGAAGAAAACATTGCCAATATGTATGTACCAAAGCTTTCTATCAGTGATCATTACCCAGTATTCTGTAATCGTAAAGTCAACTTTTCAAATAATAAAAGTATGCATGAAACAATATCATATAGATCATTTAAAAACTTCAATGAGGAGTCCTTTTGCGAAGATTTACGTATTGCAGAATGGACCTTTGTTTATATATATGATGATCCAAATGAAATATTAAATATGTGGTGTAAACTATTTTTAGAAATTGTACATAAGCATATTCCAATAAAAACTCAGCGAGTGAAACGGAAATATCAACCAGACTGGATAACAACAGAAATCTTAGATACTATGAAAGAACGCGATAAAATGAAGCAAGATAAATCAGAGCAAGGTGTTTATCTAAGTGTCGGCAATGATTAATACAGCAAGGAAAAAGTCATGTGAAAGAAAAATAGAGTCTGGTAAAGATAACCCACGTACTGTCTGGAAGATTTTTAAAGAGTTTGGTTCAGGAAAATCAACACAATCTGGAAACAATATTAACTCAATATACCATCAAGGATCTGATTACTCTCAAAATGTTGAAATGGCAAATATATTTAATGAATTCTTTGTCAATGTTGCATCTAATATCAAAGATCCAGTCCCTGATCACTTAAACTTTGACTATATAAAAGATTTTATTAATGAACATGTACCTGTTGATGTAGTGTTTGAAATACTAGAAGTTACACAGAGTAATATCAGAAAGCAATTACTCGAACTTAATGTTTCTAAAGCTACTGGAATCGATAATATTGGACCAAAGCTGTTAACACTTTCAGCTGATATCATTGTACAACATTTAACTGTTATAATAAATAAGAGTTTGAAAACATCAACTTTCCCTGAAGCTTGGAAATTTGCAAAAGTCAAACCATTATTCAAAAGTGGAAAAACCAATGACGTCAATAACTATAGACCTATTTCAATTTTACCATCTTTGTCGAAACTTTTTGAGACACGTGCATAAATCGCTGCAGACTTTTTTGGATCACTTCAATTTACTTCACAAAACACAAAGTGGTTTCAGAAATGGCCACTCAACTGAATCAGCTTTACTTTATATGATAGATAAGTGGATTCCAGCACTGAATGAGGGGAAATTGATTGGAATTGTAATGGTCGATTTTCGAAAAGCTTTTGATATTGTCGATCATACTGTTTTGTTAAAGAAATTATCATTATACAAATGTAGCAACAATACTTTGAAGCTTTTTCAATCATATCTTTGTGATAGAAAGCAAACTGTTTCTATAAATGACGTTTTATCTGAAAATAGAACTGTTAATTGTGGAGTCCCGCAGGGCTCAATATTAGGACCTCTTTTATTCTTACTTTTTATCAATGACTTACCATTAATGTTTTCAAATAAAATCACCGGTAGCGATTTATATGCAGATGATACTACATTATATGATATCCATAATAAGAACGAAGTGTTAGAAACAAGATTACAACAAGCTTTGGAAGACTTGAAATACTGGTGTTTCCAAAATGGAATGAAGATTAATACAGACAAAACGAAAGTTCTATTTATGATGACAGCCCAGCGAAAATGTGCTTTCCCTAATCCTACACTCTCTCTTAAATATGAAAATATATTATTGAAAACCAGCAAATCAGAGAAGTTGTTTGGAGTACACATTCAGGATTCATTAAAATGGGACTCACATATCAAATATATTGTGAAAAAGATTTCAACTAACATTTGGCTATTAGGTAAAATACGGTATATTGTGAATCTGAACTACAGAATACTTTATTACAAGGCATATATCCAACCACATTTTGATTATTGTTGTATCATATGGGGAAACACCACATAACAAAATATTAACACACTATTAAGATTGCAGAGACGAGCTTGTAAATTCATTCTGGGCCAAGATTATATTTCTTTGCGTGAATCAATGTCTGAAATTAATATAATGACTTTTGACCAACGGATTATTTTTCAAAAAGTAGTAACAATGTACAAAATTATGAACAATCTTGTACCGAATTATTTGAATGAACATTTTCAATTAAGACATTGCAATTCAGTTACTTCAGATATGACATTGAGAAATGTTTCAAATATGGATCTCTATATTCCAAGACCTAGATGTGAAATGTATAAGAAATCATTAGAATACTCTGGTCCAAAATTATGGAATTGTCTACCATTTGAAATTAAGACGTCCAGATCTTTAAATATATTCAAGACAAAATGTAAAGTATGGATACAACGTTTTAATCGGTAGACACTAGACAGTTATATATATATATATAATGATTGTAAATCAATATGCTTATGTCGTTTTGTATTTCTATCAAAGTACCTGATTTACTTAGGCTGTTGTTTAAGTTCATTGTACAACATTATGCATGTATATTGTACGGCTTAACTATGTTATAATTATTGTGTATGTACATTTATTCTATAGTGTTAACAAATTGAAGAGGGCCCTAAGGAGGATTAGTTCAAAACTAATTAGGACACCCTCTATAAATAAAGAAATCTAAGTGGAAACGTTGTCAACGAACTTTCGGCTGGAGGAAAACACAAACTCCGTGTAGAGAGCTGTGAGTTGATACACTGACAATGAAAGACATATAATTAACAGCAATGATCTATTAACTGAGCAGACGTACCAGAGTGCTAACGGGCAATTGTTTCGCATTTATAACGGTGACGGAGCGGGGAGTGACACTCTCAATAGTCTAAAAACAACTTATGTTGAAGACGAAAACAAATGTGTAGGTTGTGTCTGTACCGGAGACTCCGGATCCTATGCCGGTCGTTAAAATCGAGGACCCGGAACCAACCTCCCCGGAATCTCCCGTGATTGTGAAGGTGGAATCTGAAGATATCGAGACTTCGGTAACACACTATGAAGATGGGAGTCTGAAAAGACTTCTAAAGAGGATGAAGGCCAACGCTAATGCTAATGCTAAATGCTAATGTTCCAGAGACAATTGAGCCTACGTCGATAAATAAAAGCGAGGACCCTCAACCAAGTTCGAGGGTGAGGCTGTGGGAACACTGGAAATACACCATGACGATTGGGTGAACATGTACGACATATCGGATTCGGAACTCTGCTGTTAATAATTGTGATTTGAAGCGAACGCGTTCAAAGAAACAAGTTTGTATTGTTAAACCGGTAACTCATGATGTAAGACGCAGCGAACGTATCAAGAGGATAAGGCCATGTTTCTGCAATTAACTTAAAACAGTCCTATATCGTATGAAATAAAAGATATTTGAAAAATTCAAATTTTACATTATACTTTGTATAATTATATTCAATTAGTAAACAGTGTTTGTTTTTATAGATAAAACAAACTGGAAATGTCACGTTCGGTCACGCACATGTTTACAATCGGAACGCATCGTCCGCACTTGTTTACATTCGGAATGCATCGTCCCCATTTGTCCCACGTTGTCTTTTTTAATTGACTTACGACTTGAGATGTCGATTCATACCGCGGCTATCTAAGTCTTTTAAGGACATGTCTACATATCCGTGATGGGTTCGACCTTAGAGTAAGATAGATAGATAGTCTTTCATGTTCAAAATATGTTGACATTCCAACGATGTTTTCTACATCCTCTGCTGTATCACGCATGCGCGATGTGCGTGTTTACATTTCCTGTGTTGATAAACACATTTCGTTTGTTGATAAAGAATTCGCGTATACGACGGTGTATATTTATTGGATTTTTATCGTTTCTGAACGAATATTTCGATTTTTGTAAACACACATACATTAGTATTTATATTTTACCAACAAAACATCCTTTATTACGATATAGTGCTGCTTTAAAGGGTCATAAGTAATGATGTACGTGTAACCAACTATTGACATGAGCCCTGGTCCTCTGTCTTGGACACACTAGACCTGTGTGTGTTTTACGTTAATTTATCGTCGCTACCTAGATTCCTTACATATAAGAATGTACCCCCCCAGTGGAATTCGAACCTACAGTGGAGAGGGGCAACGGCCTTAACCACGGAGGCCCCTTATTTGGCAGAGGAATACCCCGAATGTACCGAGCAGTATTTCAGGCACCCGGGTAGAACCACCGACGTTCTGCAAGCCAGCTGGATGGCTTCCTAACATATATCAATGCAACACCCACGTGTAATTGGAACCTACAGAGGTGACGGCGGCAAGTGTCAGGTCAACTACCATAACTACTCGATCACGGTTGTCACTTTCTAGTTCATACAAATTTATTTTAGCTCGATGCGAAACAAGTTCTTTCAACTTATATTAATCACTCTCGATACCTCATTCCTGATGTAATCCATCGCCACGAGGGAGAGAGAAGAGGCAACGTGGAATTTAAATGCCTTGTCTAAGGGCACAATCGTAACTGCTCCAGCGGGGCTCGAACTCCGGACTTTTCGCACCTGAAGCGAACGCGCATCCACTGCGCTATCATGACTTCCACATCACTATCATTTACTTGCCCCTATACCTATGCAGGTTCGACTCTCACTGCGGGTGTCGAATCATTTCATGTTGGGATGGGCAGTTTACTAATGTTGCTAGAATTTGTTGCCCAACCCATTTTGCATTTTATCATATATAATGAATGGACTACAGATCAGTCTGTCACTTATCTCACGATCACGTGTATGCATATACTTGCTACATAGATGTTTCACCAAATTTATAGACGGATCTGTAGTCCAGACGTAACACGCTGGACTGGTAATCCAGGAATCGCAGGTTCGATCCCCCGTCTGACCCTAATAAAATTAACAGTCTTTCAGATGGGACTTTAAACCGAGGTCTCGTGTCGGTGATGTACGCCGTGCACGTAAAAGAACCAGAGGAGACTCCGGAATGGGTCTCTGTCTATATCATTGCACTACACTCCAAACATCTAAAAATGATTAATCTCTCCAGGAGGCGTAGCTCATATAGGCAACCGGTAGCGACGATAAATAAACGTAAAACACACACACATTCACCAAATTTGATGTAATTGCGCATCTCCTGTTTTATCACTATAACAATTGTTTCAAATGGAAAAATTGAATATCTTAAACCATACAAACTATTGCCAAATATTTATTTGAAACAATGGACGACAGATAAAGGACAATGGGTGTAAGATAAGTCAGTTTGTTTAAGTTTCGCTGGATTAACCCAATCTTGTTTAAATAGATACAACACATTATTTGAAATTATGTTCATTTGTAAACATTTAAACTAAATATTAATACATACATTGGTTTTATTAAGTATTATTTAATGTGCTTCCAATATTACCTGGAACATGGAGAAGTGTACGGTATATGTATCGTGTGTGATGCTGTGTATGCTGGTAAGCTGGGAATGTGTAATATAAAATAAATTTATTTTTAGCTCGATTGCGAAACAAGTTCTTACAACATTAGTTCAATCGCGTTCGAGACCTCATTCCTGAAGGAAACCATCACCATGAGGGAGAGAGAAGAGGCAACGTGGAATGTAAATATAATGCCTAAGGGTATAATGGTAACGGCTCCAGTAGGGCTCGATATCCGGGCCTTTCGCACCTGAGGCCTAAGGGCATCACTACCGTGGTTCTGGTGGGCGTCGAACTCACAACCTCTCGATTGCGAGGCGAACACTGTGGACATTTCACTAAGGCGACTCATCGGTTGACATACATTCCGTATCTAGTTATGAGAATGTGCGGTATTTTATTTAACAAATAATATTTGTCATTCAAGTAGTTATTGTCGAATATTGAGGCTGGTCGATTAGCGCAGTGGTTAGCGCGCTCACTTCTCACCAATGCAACCCGAGTTCATTCCTCGGACCGGGAAGTGTGTGAGGTGGTACGGTGGTCGCCAAATCGGACAGGTGGGTTTTCTCCGGGTACTCTGGTTTCCTCCCACTGTCATCCGCGCCAACGAGAGTGATTAATATAAGTTGTTAGAACTTGCTTCGCAATCGTTGTAAGATAAATAACGTTTAAACTTATTGTCGAATAAATCATGGTTGAGTTCTGACGCCTATGAATTAACGATGCAGGACGTCGGCCTAAGTGATTAATTCCGGCACCTCAGTATAGTTTACTATGTCCGTCAAATATAATAACAATATTATTATATAATTATATTATATATATTTAATATATTTATGCACATCAGCAGAATTCCTAATCGGTCACGTGCTGGTTTACAATATTTGGAGAAAACTAATTATCCACCCTATGATATTAAAATTCATATCATCTTATTTAAGAAATAATAAGTATCAACCGTGGTATATCGCAGAATAACCCGACTTAACAGAAAAACAAGATGGACAAGAGATTATCTGATTCTAAAAATAGCTCTCTTTCGTGAATTCCAACGGTATTTTTTTACAAACATCACGTGACTTTCATACATAAAACTTTACACGCATTATATAAATGACGTAGCCAAAACAGCGTGCAGCATAGTTCAAGGACTAGGTAGGTATATTGCAGAATAACCCGAGATTGATTTTACTCTACACGTATGTATGTTATTAGCTGGGTCGTGTTAGAATTAATTTTAAGAGTACGTGAGCTGGTACGGTTGTCGCCAGATCGGACAGGTGGGTTTTCTCTGGGTACCCCGGTTTCCACAACCGCGCCAACGAGAGTGATTAATAGTTGACGTTAAAGTTGACGTTAAAACTTGCTTCGCAATCGTTTTAAAATATTTAAAATTTAAACTTAACAGTATTTATTACAATAAATTGGCATGTATAACTGTTGTCACAAGAGTGTCACACAAATTCTGAATAATAACGTATTTGATACATTTAAGTATTATTTATTACATATTACAGATCTTTATGCAAATGAACCTAAGACAATGTCCGTCATGTCTCACTAACCGCTCTCAATGCTAACAACTGTATATTGTAACATCCTCATTGAAAGGAATTTACATAAGCTCTCAGCTTGTTTTCCAATCCATTTCAGATAGTCTGTGTATTTGTATACTGTATATATATTGAATGAACTGAATAACATATGTTTAAACTAATTGCTGTACAATCATCTGGAATAGAAGGATAATATAACAATAGTGTTGCAAATATAAATCCTCAGATTGAAGAGTAGGAGCTGTAGTCCAGTGGTAACACGCTGGACTGGTAATCCAGGGATCGCAGGTTCGATCCCCCGTCTAACCCTAATACAATTATCAGTCTTTCAGATGGGATGTTAAACCGGGGTCTCGTGTCGGTGCTTTACACTGTACACGTAAATGAACAAGAGGAGGCCATGTCTGTATCATTGTACTATCCTCCAAAAATCTAAAATGACTAATCTCTTCAGGAGGCGTCGCTCATATGGGCAACCGGTAGCGACGATAAATCAACGTAAACCACACATAGGAGCTTTGTTTAGTGTACCTGTATATATAAAAGCACCCAGCTCATTAGTGTGCGTTTGTTTGAGGGGTATAATGTCGCACCAACAGCCTGGATTATCCAGCTAGTATTGGTGGAAGAAGACCCCGGGTGACCATCAGAGCAGTACTAGTATTTCACAGATCCTGGTAAAACCACCGACCATCAACAAGCTAGCAGTAGTTTTCTCACACGATTTCTCATACTCTATGTGAAATAAATATATAATGTTTCCACCATCTGATTGGTATGTGAATAATATGTGTGTTCTATACCCGAGAGGATACGCATACAGCTCCTTAAATAGTCTTGAGAAAATGCGCATAACGTTCCTTATCTATGCTCGAGAAATACGCATAACTCCCCGTATCTATGTTTGAGAAATACGCACAACTCCCCGTATCTATGCTCGAGAAATACGCATAACTCCCCGTATCTATGTTTGAGAAATACGCACAACTCCCCGTATCTATGCTCGAGAAATACGCATAACTCCCCGTATCTATGTTTGAGAAATACGCATAACGCGCCGTATCTATGCTCGAGAAATACGCATAACTCCCCGTATCTATGTTTGAGAAATACGCATAACGCGCCGTATATGTCGAGAAATACGCATAACTCCCCGTATCTATGTTTGAGAAATACGCATAACGCCCCGTATCTATGTTTGAGAAATACGCATAACTCCCCGTATCTATGTTTGAGAAATACGCATAACTCCCCGTATCTATGTTTGAGAAATACGCATAACTCCCCGTATCTATGCTCGAGAAATACGCATAACTCCCCGTATCTATGTTTGAGAAATACGCATAACGCGCCGTATCTATGTTTGAGAAATACGCATAACTCCCCGTATCTATGTTTGAGACATACGCATAACTCCCCGTATCTATGTTTGAGAAATACGCATAACTCCCCGTATCTATGTTTGAGAAATACGCATAACGCCCCGTATCTATGTTTGAGAAATACGCATAACACCCCGTAGCTATGTTTGAGAAACACGCATAACACCCCGTAGCTATATTTGAGAAACACACACACTTATTCTATTATATTCTTTCAGTTTCACTTCAATTGTTTCTGTTGCTTCAGTACGCGTCTCATAGACTTGCTGTCGAAGGCCGTCGTCAAATAATATGAGCCCGTATGAGCGACGTCACCTGAAGAGATTAGTCATTTTAGATTATTGGAGGATAGTGCAATGATACAGACAGATACCCATTCCAGAATCTCATCTGGTTCTTTTACGTGCACGGTGTACAGCACCGACACGAGACCTCTGAAAAACTGTTCATTTTATTATGGTCAGACTGGGATCGAACCTACGACCCATGGGTTCCCAGTCCACCGTGTTAACCACTGGACTACGTATCCGCTAATAATGTCAAAGCATATATTAATATTTATATGCAATTAAACATAACTTAGATATGTCTAATTGTAATTTAGCTGCAGTGTGTATACATTTAATAGCATTCACTTGATGATTATACAGGGTGTATAAAAAGCTTGTTTCTATTTTCAGGTCATTAATTCAATAAACAAACAATATATTTCACTAAATATTTCACATGTAATATCCAGAAGGTCCGTCAATATTAGTTTTAACGTTTTTAAGGCGAACATGCATGGAATGAATTTTGTATTATTCAATAAACAAACAATATATTTCATTAAATATTTCACATGTAATATCCAGAAGGTCCGCCAATATTAGTTTTAACGTTTTTAAGGCGAAATGGCATGGCATGAATTTTGTCATGAGGTGAGTTGGAGAGATCTTGTTCCAGGCCAGACGTAGGCGATGTCGCAGCTGTGTCATCGTAGAGGGCTATGGGTCCTTATAGACCTCTGTAGACAACAAACGCCACACATTCTATATGCCATTCAAGTCTGGGGAATTACCAGGCCAATGTCCTCGAGAGGTTAAAGTAGCTGACTTGTATACCACTGTAACATATCATCACTGATGGTCACGGGTTAGAGCCCCGCTCATACAGTGTCTCTTTATACGAAAATGTTGGCAGTTGTCTTGCGGAGGTTGGTGCACCAAGTACTGGTTAACCACTGGAGCCTGCCTAGGAATGGTGTTGTTAGGTAAACTGCCTGTCGCTCAAATGGGCAACCGGTAGCGACGTTAAATAAACAAGTAGTACATGCGTCTCTTTGACTGTAAACAAACGGGCGCCATTTTGAATACGTTTTATAGTAACTCATTTGCATATAAGGGAATATAAAGTAGGTCACGCGCGTGCGCGTCACTATATAGCCTATTGATGACGTATCGCGCAACTACCGAGCTCTTTGTTTTTTAGTAAACCCGGCTCTTTGCATATAAGTTAATATAAGTAGGTCACGCGCGTGCGCGTTTATTGATGACGTATCGCGCAACTACCGTGTACGAAGGCGTATCTAGTAACGAGTCTCTACGCGGCGTCCATTTTGGATGACCTAGGTTTATCGGATAATCTTATAATTCGCGAATAATGCGACATATGTCCGCTATTATATATCCGGAGCGTCGTCGCATTTCTTCGAAGACACTAGTCAGAATAATCGGTGGCCCCGCCACGTACCCGGATGACACCCTCACGCTTCCAGTCGCATCCGTTCTCGAGTCAATAACATCCGAACAGAGCCGCTTCCAACTGGTCCGTACCGGGGGGTACCTCCATTCTCCGCCCACAAAAGGATTCAGATCCGGGCTGGCCCGGGGTAGAGTTATCGCTGCATCGGCCCTCATTTACGGTACGCGCTATGTGAGACCGTGTACCGAGGTCGTGTAGCGAGTGGTTGTCGCGGGATAACGACTGGATGTCACGGATATCCGGTTACCCGATGGTGACCAAATCCAGCTCGCAATCATGGGTCGCCACCTCCGTACGACAGGAAGTCGCGATAGCGCAGCTTCAGGTCCGGAGTTCGAGCCCCGTTGGAGCCGTTACGAGCGTCGCCATTTGAATTCTCTCTCCGTCAGGAACGATAAGTCGGAATAACTCGTTTCGCGATCGAGCTAAAATAAATTTGTATAAAAAAACGACGTTCTTTTACGACATCGATATACCGATCTGTACAGTAACAGAGTGAAAGTGGTGTATAAGAAAACGAAGCGACTACACTACACTACATACCCTATTACAGCGACCAATGGAAACGAACCGCTCTATAAATAGCCAGCGCGTACGTTTCTATAAATAACGACTACGAACCGCTTTATAAATAGCGATCTCGTACCATTCTATAAATATAGACTACGAACCTATCCATAAATAACTATTACGAACGCTTCTATATAAATATAGTCCGATTAGAACGGTCTTAGTACTCAAGCAGCTTCACGAGCTTCAACGAATATACGGGTAAGTTCATTATATTATTCGAGCTAGGCGTACGTTTTTATAGAGTAAGAAATCCTAATTACAAACTTAACCTATGTACGAAAATGAATAATATATATCCTTACGTATACTTCCATAAAAACGCGAGAAATTATTAATAATCCGTAATGTACGTTTTACAGGGATTCCATCAGGAATGAGATATACGGAGCGATAAGTCGTAACAACTTGTTTCGCGATCTAGCAATTTTGTAATAAAATAATATTATCCATTCTATATGAGACGCTGGATGCAACGATTAATATAAATGTTCAAATTATAAAACCCGTCCGCGCGAACGTATGTCTGGTGTCAATAGAGGTTAGTCATATAAATAACGCGTATATATCCGAATAAATCATATCGGTTAGTATGACGCATACTATCTCGTCTGTTCGATACAACGGAATGGCTCCAATAATGAATGCGATGTATGAGGTTATATGTTGACCCTAAATAACCTTATCCGGGAATGCGAGAAAAATCGCCAGCTCAGTAGGCACACGAAATTAAAACAGCATGGAACCAAACGCTGACACATTCATACAGGTAATTATAAATATGATTCTAAAGTAATTAACGCGTGTACATACCACGGTTGTCATCTCTGAGCCGCAACATAACTGATTAACTTAACTTAATCGGGAGATCGATTTTGTTAAATGTCAAACACTCGTTTCGCTATCGCGCTAACATAAATTTGTAATTACAGCCCCAGGTTCAATAAAATAATACACGCTTTCATAAAATATTACGTTAGTGTGTGTGTGCGCGTGTGTGTGTGAGTGCTTGTGTGTGCGTGCGTGCGTGCGTGCGTGCGTGTGTGCCTGTGTGCGTGTGCGTGCGCGCGTGTGTGCGTGTGCGTGTGTGTGTGTGTGTGCGTGTGTGTGTATGCGTGTGTGCGTGTGCGTGTGTGTGTGTGTGCGTGTATGTGTGTGCGTGTGTGTGCGTGCGTGCGTGCGTGCGCGCGTGAGTGCGTGCCTGCGAGCGTGCGTGCGCGTGCGTGTGTGATAAGAATGTAATATTTGGCAAGTTACTGATTCCCTCTATCAGGTTGTATGTTGTTTGCGGTTATTTTAAATAATGTATATCTATTTACCTTACCACACGCCCGTCTGTCTGTCCGTCCGTCCGTCCGTCTGTCTGTCTGTCTGTCCGTCCGTCCGTCCGTCTGTCCGTCTGTCCGTCTGTCCGTCTGTCCGTCCGTCCGTATGTATGTATGTCTGTCTGTCTGTCCGTCCGTCTGTCCGTCTGTATGTCCGTCCGTCCGTATGTCCGTCCGTCTGGCGGTCTGTCTGTCGGTGGAGCATCTTCTGCCTCGTGCACTGTCCTCCGAAACAAAGGCTTTGCCGATGCATATGTCTCAAGTGTGTGTGAGTGTGTGCGTGTGCGTGTGTATGAGGAGATGGTTGCGTTATGTGTACATATTGTTGAAAATATATATGGTGCTCAGGGAACACAGAATGTATGTGTGTATACATATTGTTGAAAATATATAAAGTGTTCAGCGAACACAGTGTGCGTGCGTGCGTGTGTGCGCGTGCGTGTATGTGTGTGTGTGTGTGTGTGTGTGGGCGCGCGTGCGTGCGTGTGCGTGCGTGCGTGCGTGTGTGATAAGAATGTAATATTTGGCAAGTTACTGATTCACTCTATCAGGTTGTATGTTGTTTGCGGTTATTTTATATAATGTATGTCTATTTACATTACCACGATAATTTATTATGTATAGTTTAAGTATTGGTTTCAAATGTTCAAACTTTATTCAACAACTTAGGTACATACGCATACTGAACTGCAAAAGCATCATATACTATAACACATATTACATAATATCAGCATAATATCAATGGCGTCTCAGAATACGGTTATAAAATCATATTATTTCCAGGGAACGACAATACCAGTTTTACATGAGTTTACGTTGCTTGAAAGTATACGTATTGTGTAAGGGGATCATTCTTGTATTTATTCGCAGTGTCTACTATGATAAAGATTAAGGAGGTAATAATAATAGTGTGTATACGTTGTTTTGCGTTTATTTATCATCACTGATTTCAATGTAAACATTAATAAGTGACAATGCAGGTATCAAACAGCCTAGTATAAGGAGTCTAAGGGAGATTCCATTCAAGCAAAGAGTACGAAGGCGTATGTTCGGTGCCCATCTCGGACGATCTAGTAACAGCGTATAAGTCTCTACGCGAGAACGGCAGCCATTTTGGATGGCATATTAGTTTATAACGCCTTCTCTGTTTTCTGTTTTAATTTTTAAATTTGTTTTAAATTGTATTTTAATTTTAAACTAGTATGTTGGGTAGGACTAAATGATAAATGTTCTTGAACCTTTGAGAGTGTATATTACTCTGACGCAATATGCATTTAGACCTGAACGGCCTAAATAACCAACGGTATATTCAAACCATTTTTCCGTAATTATTCTACCATTTGATAGATAAGTTGTATTGTCAGGAAACTGTATACACATGTATATAGTCTCTAAACAAACAGACCTATCAAGAAATAATGATGTTTCATGTATATTTCCGTGAATATGCTTTATGAATACATGTTCACTTATATCAGTGTATAAAGAAAGCATTTTGAGTTTTGAAATCGTTCAGAGAGCTACCCCCTTGTGTAGCCCCTGTAATTAATTAGTGCCACATATACATATTTTGAATATTGGATGATATCTAATTAACATATCCCGTAGCTTCCAAAACAAATCATGGAATCGCTATCTGTAGAACATCATTCACATAATATTTTATGTCTCAAATAATCTTAAGAATTTAGCTAGGAATTAAAGACAAATTTCTAACCACCGGGGGACCAAATCTGACGCAGGTAATTATAAATATCGCGTGCCCGTGAACGAATCATTCA
>CM026389.1:35830508-35869391 GCA_014843695.1 Archivesica marissinica | reverse complement strand
TTATATGTATTATTTATGATTTGTCATCCTAAACACAGACGGATCTGTAGTCCAGTGATAACACACTGGACTGGTAATCCAGGGATCGCAGGTTCGATCCCCCGTCTGACCCTAATAAAATTAACAGTCTTTCAGATGGGACTTTAAATCGAGGTCTCGTGTCGATGCTTTACACCATGCAAGTAAAAGAACCAGAGGAGACTCTGGAATGGGTCTCTGTCTGTATCATTGCACTATCATCCAAAAATCTAAAATGACTAATCTCTTCAGGAGGCGTCGCTCATATGGGCAACCGGTTAGCGACGATAAATAAAACGCACGCACGCACACACAGACACACACACACGCACACACACGCGCACGCGCACACGCACACGCACACACACACACATACATACACGCACGCGCACACACATACACGCACGTACGTACGCACGCACTCACGCACGCACGCAAGCACGCGCACGCGCACACACCAAAGAGGTGCAATCACCTTTAAATGAGGACTCAACATTTCACATCCAAATAGAGAAACCATTTTCGTATTTGTAATAAAATAATAGTATTCATTTAAAATATTCATTTGTTAACGAATATAAGATGAGGGATGGTACCGCGCCACTCCTGTACTGACTACATATGTTGGTGCGTGTAGCCTAATCTATGGCCGGCTGAGTATTTTCAAATCGTATTACTAACGCACATAACTTAACCGGAGTTTATAACATATGATTGGTAGCTAAACAGTACGCTCGTCCATATGGTTCACCAGCGGCGAGGGTAAATAAACTCTATCATCATCATCGATATAATACCTTAACGGACACATGCACAGTAGGTCTATTACACATGATACTAGCGTGTATATTTTACGTTTATTTATCGTCGCTACCGGTTGCCGATATGAGCGACGCCTCCTGAAGAGATAGGTCATTTTAGATTGTGGAGGATAGTGTAATGATACAGACAGAGACCCATTCCAGAGTCTCCTCTGGTTCTTTTACGTGCACGGTGTAAAGCACCGACACGAGACCTCGGTTTAACGTCCCATCTGTGACTGTTAATTTTATTAGGGTCAGATCGAACCTGCGATCCCTGGATTACCAGTCCAGCGTGTTACCACTGGGCTACAGATCCGCCTGTATGCCACTAGCTATTAAAAGCTTAGCTTAAGTAGCATGCATGGCGTATAGCCCGCCTCCATGGTCGAGTGGCTAAGATCGCTAACTTATAATACCACTGTAACCTTGTAACCAATCATCACTGATGGTCACGGGTTCGAGCCCTGCTCAGACCTTGTCTATTTATATGGAGTGTCTTACGGAGGTTTTTACACCAAGTACTGGTTAACCGCTGGAGCCTGTACGGGAACTGTGTTTTTATGTAAACTGCCCAAAGCTCATATGGGCAACGGGTAGCGACGATAAATAGACTTTAAAAGAAACAGAAGTAACGGCGTGTGTTATTGTATTGGATGTTCGATATAAGGATAAATCATATCCAACAAAACAATCTTCCTTAGCTAAACCTGTCCACGACTCTTACACAATATAGCATAAACCGAACCACACTCATATACTTGTGTGTGTTTTACGTTTATTTATCGTCGCTACCGGTTGCCCATATGAGCGACGCCTCCTGAAGAGATTAGTCATTTTAGATTTTTGGAGAATAGTGCAATGATACAGACAGAGACCCATTTCAGAGTCTCACCTAGTTCTGTTACGTGCACGATGTACAGCACCAACACGAGACCATGGTTTAATGTCCCATCTGAAAGACTGTTAATTTATTAGGATCAGAAGGGGGATCCAACCTGCGGTCTCTGGATTACCAGTCCAGCGTGTTACCACTGGACTACAGATTCGTCCCTGCAAGGGGTTTGGCATTAATAGAGCATGTATACATCATAGTTAATTCCAACAGACTGGGGATCGGACCTGCGATCCCTGGATTACCAGTCCAGCGTGTTACCACTGGACTACAGATCCGTCTTATATACTTGTATTGTCGTTACAACTGTAATACTACAATATTCATATCATTGAGAAAATGCATGTTGTTTTAGTGTTAGTTCAAACATTATTTATTTCAGTATATTACATGTAATCAAGAAATGAACAGCTTAATTATAATTTAATAGCAATAGATCTAAAGGGATTAGAACGAAAGAACACTTATAATTATAATTGTGGTTCTTCTCCCTATCAATTGGTTGATATACAATAGGCAGGAGAATAATATATATATATATATAACAATGAAATACGCGAAATTTATACTAGGTATATGCTAAAGAATTGCAGAAGTTATTGTATTAGTGAGTCAATAGTTTTGATGAAAATGGTTAATATTTAAAGGAATATTTGAAGAAAGTTCTAGAACATGAAATATCAAATCGGAGCACGAAAAAAACGAGATTAGTTTAAAGAAAAGTGGTTGAATAGGATCGGTTGTTGTGTCAATAACGATAGCATTCAGATTGGAATCCGCCATGTGAACATTTTAGAAACCATTCATGTTTTAGTATATCTGGTGGTTGGTTGATTAATTAACCAACAACAACTGGTGTCCTACAAACAAACCAATGATGGCCTATATGCATTTTGCCAGTGGCAGTGAAATATCTGTTATCTCTCGTTGCGGAGCATGGATCTCTTGCACAGTAATCCGTGGCACATGTTGTCGGGTCGTCTTCGCATCCACAAAGCGCATCTTTAGCGGCTTTCACGGCGTGTGTATATGCGGCGTTATTGGTTGCTTTAGCATGTTTCCATGCTGTGTTGTGACTGGCTACATCAAGCGTATTGTACTGGTGGTGTGTATGATGGCCAGCGTAATACGTGGCGCCGATAACACCGGCAACTGTGTTGGGGTATCCGCTGTGACTGGCACGGTTGACAATTGTGTATGCCACAGCTAGCTGACCGGCCTGGCTCTCACCACGTGCCTCGCCATGCACGATACGTGCAACACCGTCGATGTTGGAATTGTGACTGAAACATAAACAAAATAATTTCCGCTACAAAAAAGCTAGGATTAACTAGAAGATAGCACTCGAAGAGTTGCAAACATCCGCCCTGGTGTTTGACACAACAACACGTGCTTGCATTTTATATTGCAATGTATTCACGTCATGGTAACTATATTCGCATGACCTTGATATATGCCTACCTTGCTTCGAGCTACAGGCATGTATAGATTACCATATAAATCGCTGACCACGATTAATTAAGACCTTGACCGATTGATCACAAAATCGGACCACTTTCTCATACGGACCAATTGTGGAAGTCGTGATAGCGCAGTGGATGCGCGTTCGCTTCAGGTGCGAAAGGTCCGAAGTTCGAGCCCCACTGGAGCCGTTACGATTGTGCCCTTAGGCAAGGTATTTAAATTCCACGTTGCCTCTTCTCTCTCTCTCTCTCTCTCTCTCTCTTGTGGCAATGGATTCCATCAGGAATGAGGTCTAGAGAGTGATTTATATAAGTTGAAATAACTTGTTTCGCAATCGAGCTAAAATAAATTTGTATAAACTAATAGACCAATCCTCTATGTGCACACAATATTTCTTCAAATTCCAGCAACAACTTAAGTTACACGATTGGGAAACAAATTCTTACAACTTATATTAATCGCTCTCGAGACCTCATTCCTGATGCAATCCATCGCCACGAGGTAGAGAGAAGAGCAACGTTGAATTTAACTGCCTTGTCTAATGGCATAATCGTAACGGCTTCAGCGGGGCTCGACCTCCTGGCATTTCGCACCTGAAGCGAGCGCTATCACTGCAGGTCGATATGCTGATTTAGACATCGATGTGTGCATATACAGCTGCATAACATTTTATACATATAAAATAAATTTGTATACAGTACAAACTAGCTGTATGTATTGCTGCACATGATGCGACTGAAGATGGGATTGATGAAGGAGGGTGACACATATAACATAACATACTAGATAAGATACGCGCTCCATATCAATGTGTGTGTGATTTACGTTTATTTATCGTCGCTAACGGTTGCCCATATGAGCGAAGCCTCCTGAAGAGACTAGTCATTTTAGATTTCGGAGGATAGTGCATGATACAGACAGAGACCCAATCCAGATTCTCCTCTGGTTCGTTTACGTGCACGGTGTACAACACCGAAACGAGACCTCGGTTTAATGTCCCATCTCAAAGACTGTTAAATTTATTAGGGTCAGACGGGGATCGAACCTGCGATCCCTGGATTACCAGTCCAGCGTGTAACCACTGGACTACATATCCAATATTAGGTTATATTACTCTTATTGTCAGATAGAAGTTGATACGATTCTAATTTCTGTATCTAGTGCACGTGTTCTACATACTAGATTTATCATTGGGAATTAACTATGATGTATATATGCTCTAGTAATGCCAAACCCTTGGAGAGGAATTAATATAAGTTTTCTGAAAACTTGTTTTCCAATCCAAACCATTCACAATTTATGTAATTTGTAACATTGTTTGTATTATACATGTACATTTATTGGAATAAATACTGTTTAAACCAATGCCAAACCCCTTGTAGGGACGAATCTGTAGTCCAGTGGTAACACGCTGGACTGGTAATCCAGAGATCGCAGGTTGGATCCCCCGTCTGATCCTAATAAATTAACAGTCTTTCAGATGGGACATTAAACCGTGGTCTCGTGTTGGTGTGCTGTACATCGTGCACGTAACAGAACTAGATGAGACTCTGGAATAGGTATTTGCCTGTATCATTGCACTATCCTCCAAAAATCTAAAATAACTAATCTCTTCAGGAGGCGTCGCTCATATGGGCAACCGGTAGCGCGACGATAAATAAACGTAAAACACGCGCGCGCACGCACGATACGCCCAACAACCCACGCCCAACAACCCACCCACTCACCCACCCACCTATGTCCGCTATCAGCGATGGTATAGCAAATACAAGTACACATTTTAGACGCGGCCATTTTAAATACGACCCTTAAACAATAGCTGAATGGTGACATCTTAGTACCCGCCTGAAATAGGTCAAGGATGGTCCAATCTAGCAGAAATAACAAGACAATATTGTCTATACACTAACACACACTTTTGTGTTCCGCTGTAGGACTGTAAGTCAAAATATAAAAACATAATCTGCAATTATAAAGTCTTACCATTGGCCTACACAAGTACCAGAGGATGATTCGATAACACTCAAAAATAGCACAGCAATGGCAACGTGTCTAGCGTAAAACATCTTGAACTATAGAAGAGCAAACAGTAACGGTGAAATACCGATGTGAATAAGCGTTTTTATACTTGATATACAGTGCGTGCTAAAAGTTTGCTCCTATGGAAACCCCAAGTTGTGTTCAATAATAAGTACATGGTTATATGTACTTGCTTGAGATATTTCAATTTTATATTGTGGCAACGTTTTTTTAATTTACCTACAATAGTATGGCAGTCACTAGCATTATATGTACGTTTCTTTAAGGAGAAATCACATGTTTAAGTGATGGTGTGGTGTTTTACGTTTATTTATCGTCGCTACCGGTTGCCCATATGGGCGACGTCTCATAAAGAGATTATTCATTTTAGATCTTTGGAGGATAGTGCAATGATACAGATAGAGATCCATTCCAGAGTATCCTCTGGTTGTTTTACGTTCATGTTGTACAGCACCGACACTAGACCTCGGTTTAAAGTCCCATCTGAAGGACTATGTTTAAGTGAGATATCTCGTATCGTAGATATAGTTATATCCAATGTTACCTTATATGCGGACTATTCGACAAAGTGACCAGATTGTTCTCATAATGGTAATAATATCTCAGTAGCACCCAATCGCTACGCTGTCAGTTGGAATAGGAAAATACAGATATTACTTTACATATGTGCAATAAAATATACGAATGCCTTTAGACGCACCCTATACATCAGTTCCTATGCAGTCAATTGGAATAGGATAATTTGTCAACTGCGTCAATAAAACATAGATATTACTTTACATATGTACAATAAAATATACGAATGCTTTTAGACGCACCCTATACATCAGTTCCTATGCAGTCAATTGGAATAGGATAATGTGTCAACTGCGTTAATAAAACACAGATATTACTTTACATATGTACAATAAAATATACGAATACTTTTAGACGCACCCTATACACCAGTTCCTATGCAGTCAGTTGGAATAGGATAATTTGTCAACTGCGTTAATAAAACACAGATATTACTTTACATATGTACAATAAAATATACGAATACTTTTAGACGCACCCTATACACCAGTTCCTATGCAGTCAGTTGGAATAGGATAATTTGTCAACTGCGTTAATAAAACACAGATATTACTTTACATATGTACAATAAAATATACGAATGCTTTTAGACGCACCCTATACACCAGTTCCTATGCAGTCAGTTGGAATAGGATAATTTGTCAACTGCGTTAATAAAACACAGATATTACTTTACATATGTACAATAAAATAAAATATGCGAATGCTTTTAGACCACCCTATACACCAGTTCCAAATTAAAACATTATTGTGACGTACTGGAACTAACAACTGACGATTCCCATAGTCTGTCACGGAATAATCTAAACCATAGATAACAATACTAGTAGCCAGTTCGATGTGTAACTATTGTTCAATTACGACCCAGCCATGCATGGTCATGCGCACAGCATTCAGAATGAAGAGCGCCATTAAAAGCTCAATACATTTGATTTACTGTATTGGAGCATGGGTTTCGATTTGGTGAAAAGTGGGTGGGGTATTGTTTAATTAAATGGTTTGATTCAAACAACTTTTGGACAGTTATTGTCTTCATAAAACTGATAAGACAATATTACGTAATGATTAAAAGAGTGATATGTTCTTAAAATTGTTAATAAATTATCAAAAACCTTAAAAGTTGACCATGTGAGTTGTTTCTGTTGGGAGTAACAAAGAATGGAAAAACACAAGCACGGTATATTAAAGTAGTGGAAGTCGTGATAGCGCAGTGGTAGCGCGTTCGCTTCAGGTGAGAAAGGCCCGGGGTTAGAGCCCCACTGCTGCCGTTACGATTGTGCTCTTAGGCAAGGCATTTAAATTCCACGTTGCCTCTTCTCTCTCCCTCGTAGCGATGGGTGACATTAGGATTGAGGTCTCGAGAGTGATTAATATAAGTTGTAAGAACTTGTTTCGCAATTGAGCTAAAATAATTTTGTATTAAAGTAGTGTATTCCAAGTATAGTACAAGGCAATATATATGTAGGGTAGTTTGTTGTGTTATCATATAAAATAGCACTGATTATTAAATACACTCAATTAATCTATCATGTAAGTAGTAGTAAAACAGTGGTGCTTTGTACCCCATAACAAGGTTCAAGCACATTGTGGTAGAACCGCGGTATAAGATTTGTTAATACAGCTCGAGACATCATACCCACTCGTTGTAACAGTGGTAACGCCAATAAACGCTCCATTAATCTTGATATAGATGTATGTCGTTGCATACATGAGGGCGAGACATATATGATAGTGTTGCCAAAAATCCTACAATTTAATACATATAATCATAAACTTTCAATAGAAAACAGGGCGCTGTTTATTTAAGTTTATTTAACATCTCTACAGGTTGCCCATTTAAGCAACAGTTTGCCTAACGCCACATTTCCTGGGCAGGCTCCAGCGATTAACAAGTACTTGGTGCACCAACCTCCGTAAGAAACTGCCAATTTCGAAATGTTATTAAATACAAGGAAATATTTACCTCCAATGACGAACCAACACTTAAACATCTAGGCAAGATGCTTGCCTATACTTTCAATAGAATAATCTCTATCCACAATGTGAAAGAATGAAACGTGCGATGAAGATATTAAGTGTTTATAGCTGATCAAATATATTCTGTATTTGTTCCCAGTCTATTGTGACGTTTTTGCTATTCCTCAAAGCATCTAGCAATGCTGTGTTCGTTGCATCAGACGTTCTCGCCCACATCCCCATCACATTGAATATCTGCATAGCTACATCACGATAACAGTTACTCGATTCTTGCTCGATGACCGTTTGCTGGAATAATTTATGTAAATAATGTTAAAATACTTTTGTTTTTATAATTATAGAACAGAACAGAAAATATAGTTTTTATAACATATCATCGTTAATCTGTGATATTTTCGTGAAATACAAAAAAGTAAGAACATCATAAACATGTACAGATATTCATATTGTATCATATTAAATTGGTCTCTGATTTGGTCTCTGATTTGGTCTCTGATTTTATTAAAATACATAAAAGATAAATACGTCAGCCTCACAACAAAATGGCGGGATTTCCAAATCAATGGTCAATACAATGCACCCCATGCCAGCCTCACAACAACATGGCGGCATTACCAAATCAATGATCAATACAATGCAACCCATGCCAGCCTCACAACAACATGGCGGCATTACCAAATCAATGGACAATACAATACAGCCCATGCCAGCCTCACATTGATTTGGTAATGACTCCATGTTATTGTGAGGCTGGCATGAGGTGCATTGTATTGTCCATTGATTTGGTAATGCCGCCATGTTGTTGTGAGGCCAGCATGGGGTGCATTGTATTGTCCATTGATTTGGTAATACCGCCATGTTGTTGTGAGGCTGGCATGGGTGCATTGTATTGACCATTGATTTGTAATGCCGCCATGTTGCTGTGAGGGTGGCATGAGGTGCATTTATTGACCATTGATTGGTAATGCCGCCATGTTGTTGTGAGGCTGGCATGAGGTGCATTGTATTGACCATTGATTTGGTAATGCTGCCATGTGTTGTGAGGGTGGCATGGGCGCATTGTATTGTCCATTGATTTGGTAATGCCGCCATGTTGTTGTGAGGCTGGCATGGGGGCATTGTATTGACCATTGATTTGGTAATGCCGCCATGTTGCTGTGAGGGTGGCATGAGCTGCATTGTATTGACCACTGATTTGGTAATGCCGCCATGTTGTGAGGCTGGCATGGGGTGCATTGTATTGACCATTGATTTGGTAATGCCATCATGTTGCTGTGTGACTGGCATTGGGTGCATTGTATTGACCATTGATTTGGTAATGCTGCCATGTTGTTGTGAGGCTGGCATGAGGTGTATTGTATTGTCCATTGATTTGGTAATGCCGCCATGTTGTTGTGAGGCTGGCATGAGGTGTATTGTATTGACCATTGATTTGGTAATACTGCCATGTTGTTGTGAGGCTGGCACGGGCTGCATTGTATTGTCCATTGATTTGGTAATGCCGCCATGTTGTTGTGAGGCTGGCATGGGCTGCATTGGAGTGTCCATTGATTTGGTAATGCCGCCATGTTGTTGTAAAGCTGGCATGGGCTGCATTGTATTGACCATTGAATTGGTAATGCCGCCATGTTGTTGTGAAGCTGGCATGGGCTACATTGTATTGTCCATTGGTTTGGTAATGCCGCCATGTTGTTGTGATGGTGGCATGGGTTCATTGTATTGACCATTGATTTGGTAATGCCGCCATGTTGTTGTGAGGGTGGCACGGGGTGTATTGTATTGACCATTGATTTGGTAATGCCGCCATGTTGTTGTGAGGGTGGCATGAGGTGCATTGTATTGACCATTGATTTGGTAATGCTGCCATGTTGTTTTGAGGGTGACATGGGTTCATTGTATTGACCATTGATTTGGTAATGCCGCCATGTTGTTGTGAGGGTTGGCATGGGTTCATTGTATTGACCATTGATTTGGTAATGCCGCCATGTTGCTGTGAGGGTGGCATGGGGTACATTGTATTGTCCATTGATTTTGTAATGCCGCCATGTTGTTGTGAGGGTGGCATGAGGTGCATTGTATTGACCATTGATTTGGTAATGCCGTCATGTTGTTGTGAGGCTGGCAAGGGGTGCATTGTATTGACCATTGATTTGGTAATGCCGCCATGTTGTTGTGAGGGTGGCATGAGGTGCATTGTATTGACCATTGATTTGGTAATGCTGCCATGTTGTTTTGAGGGTGACATGGGCTGCATTGTATTGACCATTGATTTGGTAATGCCGCCATGTTGTTGTGAGGGTGGCATGGGCTGCATTGTATTGTCCATTGATTTGGTAATGCCGCCATGTTGTTGTGAGGGTGGCATGGGGTGCATTGTATTGACCATTGATTTGGTAATGCTGCCATGTTGTTGTGAGGCTAGCATGGGCTGCATTGTATTGTCCATTGATTTGGTAATGCCGTCATGTTGTTGTGAGGCTGGCATGGGCTGCATTGTATTGTCCATTGATTTTGTAATGCCGCCATGTTGTTGTGAGGGTGGCATGAGGTGCATTGTATTGACCATTGATTTGGTAATGCCGTCATGTTGTTGTTAGGCTGGCAAGGGGTGCATTGTATTGACCATTGATTTGGTAATGCCGCCATGTTGTTGTGAGGGTGGCATGAGGTGCATTGTATTGACCATTGATTTGGTAATGCTGCCATGTTGTTTTGAGGGTGACATGGGCTGCATTGTATTGACCATTGATTTGGTAATGCCGCCATGTTGTTGTGAGGGTGGCATGGGCTGCATTGTATTGTCCATTGATTTGGTAATGCCGCCATGTTGTTGTGAGGGTGGCATGGGGTGCATTGTATTGACCATTGATTTGGTAATGCTGCCATGTTGTTGTGAGGCTAGCATGGGCTGCATTGTATTGTCCATTGATTTGGTAATGCCGTCATGTTGTTGTGAGGCTGGCATGGGCTGCATTGTATTGACCATTGATTTGGTAATGCCGCCATGTTGTTGTGATGGTGGCATGGGGTGCATTGTATTGACCATTGATTTGGTAATACCGCCATGTTGTTGTGTGGCTGGCGTATTTATCTTTTAAGTATTTTAATAAAATCAGAGACCAAATCAAAGACCAATTTAATATGATACAATATGAATATCTGTACATGTTTATGATGTTCTTGCTTTTTTGTAATTTTGAGTATTTTCTTTCTATTTCACGAAAATATCACAGATTAACGATGATGTGTTATGTAATGATTAAGTCCAATAAAAACTATATGTTCTGTTCTATAATTATAAAAACAAAAGTATTTTAACATTATTTACATAAATTATTCCAGCAAACGGTCATCGAGCAAGAATCGAGTAACTGTTATCGTGATGTAGCTATGCAGATATTCAATGTGATGGGGATGTGGGCGAGAACGTCTGATGCAACGAACACAGCGTTGCTAGATGCTTTGGGGAATAGCAAAAACGTCACAATCGACTGGGAACAAATACAGAATATATTTGATCAGCTATGAACACTTAATAGCTTCATCGCACGTTTCATTCTTTCACATTATGCATAGAGATTATTCTATTGAAAGTATAGGCAAGCATCTTGCCTAGATGTTTAAGTGTTGGTTCGTCATTGGAGGTAAATATTTGCTGGTATTTAATGACATTTCGAAATTGGCAGTTTCTTACGGAGGTTGGTGCACCAAGTACTGGTTAATCGCTGGAGCCTGCCCAGGAAATGTGGTGTAGAGATGTTAAATAAACTTAAATAAAAAAGCGCCCTGTTTTCTATTGAAAGTTTATGATTATATGTATTAAATTGCAGGAGTTTTGGCAACACTATCGTATATTTCTCGCCCTCATGTATGCAACGACATACATCTATATCAAGATTAATGGAGCGTTTATTGGCGTTACTACGGTTACAACGAGTGAGTATGATGTCTCGAGCTGTATTAACAAATCTTATACCGCGGTTCTACCACAATGTGCTTGAACCTTGTTAAGGGGTACAAAGCACCACTGTTTTACAATTACTACTTACATGATAGATTAATTGAGTGTATTTAATAATCAGTGCTATTTTATATGATAACACAACAAACTACCCTACATATATATTGCCTTGTACTATACTTGGAATACACTACTTTAATACAAATTTATTTTAGCTCAATTGCGAAACAAGTTCTTACAACTTATATTAATCACTCTCGAGACCTCAGTCCTGATGCCATCCATCGCTACGAGGGAGAGAGAAGACGCAACGTGGAATTTAAATGCCTTGCCTAAGAGCACAATCGTAACGGCTGCAGTGGGGCTCTCACCCCGGGCCTTTCTCATCTGAAGCGAACGCGCTACCACTGCGCTATCACGACTTCCACTACTTTAATATACCGTGCTTGTGTTTTTCCATTCGTTGTGACTCCCAACAGAAACAACTCACATGGTCAACTTTTAAGGTTTTTGATAATTTATTAACAATATTAAGAACATATCACTCTTTTAATCATTACGTAATATTGTCTTATCAGTTTTATGAAGACAATAACTGTCCAAAAGTTGTTTGAATCAAACCATTTAATTAAACAATACCCCACCCACTTTTCACCAAATCGAAACCCATGCTCCAATACGGTAAATCAAAGTTATTGAGATTTTAATGGTGCTCTTCATTCTGAATGCTATGCGCATGTCCATGCATGGCTGGGTCGTAATTGAACAATAGTTAGACATCGAACTGGCTACTGGTATTGTTATCATTGGTTTAGATTATTCCGTGACAGACTATGCGAATCGTCAGTTGTTTGTTCCAGTACGTCACAGTAATGTTTTAATTTGGAACTGGTGTATAGGGTGCGTCTAAAAGCATTCGTATATTTTATTGTACATATGTAAAGTAATATCTGTGTTTTATTAACGCAGTTGACAAATTATCCTAGTCCAACTGATTATATTGGAACTGGTGTATAGCTATTTTGCACACGATACTAAGTATTGTGATTGTCTAATGTATATATTATAAATAGAAATGACCGTACTATAGTTATGCAATATTCGCGCCTAAAATCAACAAGCTATTTAGGCGCGCAAAAAGATGATTACATGAGATATTAATTTGTGTATCGCTAATTTATCTTACCGCGAGAAATTATATAATAGTTGTCGGTTTCTTTTGATGAGGCGCCAATATGTCTGGTTGTTTCGTTAAAGTTACGATTTTGATTGCGTAAGGTAACAGGTGGTCAGCGCCACGCTGTCTGACTTAAATGTATATAATTCCGAGTAATTGTGATGAGAAATTAGAACACAATAGGCTGTCCTTATACAAGGATTGATTGTGTATCTCAAATAGAAAACAATTACTGTTTCTATGACGATAAAGGCGAGATGCCTTAATGTATATTAATTTAATATACTTATAAAACGAACTATAAACTGAACTTAAGTGTTATGGACACAGTGAATAGCGATTGATTAACTAGGTGCTAGTTTGTCTTATGTCTTAAATAGAATACGTGAAAGCTAAGATACAAGATGAGATGTTATCTGTATATTAATTTAAATATACTTATAAAACGAACTTAAGTGTTACGAACACATTGAATAGCGATGGATTAAATAGCACCGTATGTCTTGTATATAATACGTGATAGATGATATGATATAGATAAGAGATACAAATTATCTCTAAAATATAGCGGTAATAAATTGATACCAGAACAGTTCGGAGAGATATTGAATTTATCAAAAGACGCGAGCGGCTGATCTAATTAGACAGTCTAATTGAGATAACCTTGATTGTATATTGAAGATTAAAAATGTAATCCAATTATCGACAGAGCGGTGATCTAATAACGGCACTAGAAATTAATGAGGCTTGAAGTGATTATGATATAGATCGTAAATCATAGATTCACGGACTTAAATATATGAAATAGAAGATATACCGGACGACCAGTAAAATAGATAGAAAAAGTGGTTATTGTATTGATAGAGAAATGAAATATACCCCTAGACAACTGACCAGAGAGTTTATATAGCTTAAACCTTGGAAAGAGCCGTAAATAGACCAGACGTAGATAAGAGCCGACGAGGGGGGACGCCACAAATGGGACGCTCATCCGGGATCATCAGAAATACAGAGGAAGAAAACTTGTGAAGGACACTTACATTAAATAAAAGAAGATACAACGAACTATTAATCACGTTAATAAGAAGATACAACGAACTATTGAGAATACATCAACGAAAATTTAAATTGTGAACTATTAAAGTGTAATCTAGTGAATTATTATATAACGGACATTATTGTGTGACACATTTTAAATTGTGATAAAATATATTATTGGATTATTGGATTAACAGAAGATACGGATTTCGGTGAGTACCAATTTCTTGTCATAGAGGCATTTTCTATTATATGGTTATACATATTGTAGTATTGATTCTCGTCCATGTATTGAACTCACGATTAGCGTACATTGGGATATATATTATTGGGATAAAATTAAAATAGTTTAGGAACTAAAAGAATAAAATGACTACCACTAGGAGTGCTGCTAAGGACAATGAGGGGCCGGCAAACCCCGACTTGCAGACCACAGGTGATGAGATATGGGATAAATTAATGAGACTCCCCTACTTTAATCAGGCCAGTCTGGAGCGCCAGGGCGAGATTTATGAAATAGAGTTGGTAAAACAAAGAGATGATAGTGAGAAAGAAATGGAATTAGTAAAACAAAGAGAAGAAAGCGCTAAGGATGAAAGATTACAGATTGAGAGAATGCAGATGGAAATTCGTCTGAGAGAGATTCAGAGAGACTAGGAGTCGCAACGGAATGTAACCCCCCCCGCCGGAGATGAGACCCCATACAAATAAAGTATCTGTACCTCAGTACCTGACGTAGATAAGAGCCGACAAGGGGGGACGCCACACGTCTAAAAGCATTCGTATATTTTATTATACATATGTAAAGTAATATCTGTGTTTTATTAACGCAGTTGACAAATTATCCTATTCCAAGTGACTGCATAGGAAGTGGTGTACAGGATGCGTCTAAAGGCATTCGTATATTTTATTGTACAATGCAAAGTAATATCTGTGTTTTATTAACGCAGTTGACAAATTATCCTATTCCAATTGACTGCATTGGAACTGGTGTATAGGGTGTGTCTAAAAGCATTCGTATATTTTATTGTACATATGTAAAGTAATATCTATGTTTTATTAACGCAGTTGACAAATTATCCTATTCCAATTGACTACGTTTCAGTAAACGTGCCCAGAACATTTAATTGTTTGTTTCCTGGACCAAACAACTTTCTATTTGTTTTCTGTAATTTTGGTATTTTAAGAGACTTAAATACATTTCCCGAAATTACAGTAACGTCCGCACCAGTGTCAATCTTGAAACTGATATAAATATGTCTCACCTTCAACTTGGTGTTCCATGAACCATTTTCTCCATCCTCAACAATTCCAATAAATGAGTTATTTGAATTTAATCCAGTTTCGAGGATTTCATTTACTGCTTTGGTTCTGCAGCAAACAGCAAAATGATCACGTTTTGAACACTTTTTACAGGTTTTACCCATGGCTGCACATCGCCCGTCTTTGGGGTGAGTCCAATTGTACCGCGTACAACGCTTTTGTGTGTCCCTTTGGTCTTTGTTGCCTCGATAATTTCTCTGCTGACCTGTTTTCAGTTTCGCACCTGCCCCTCGCCGCACTTCATCAGCAACGTCTACGCCATTCCCGTGTTGTTGCCGAACTTGGCCTTTGACTAGTTCGCTCTGCCTGGCCATTGTGACAGCTTTTTCGAGAGTAAGATCAGCCTCGAGCTGCATTTTCTCAGACAAGTTAGTGTCCACAATTCCTATCACTATCCTGTCTCGAATAAGTTCGATCTTTGTTTCTTCCGCAAAATTGCAATTGTTTGCCAGTTCATATAAGGAACGGATACACGACTCTACACCCTAGCCCTGGTTTTGCTTCCTGGAGTGGAATTTCGCTCGTTCATGTATATAGTTCCGTTTTGGCGTAACATGTTCATCACCTTTACTTAGCACGGTATCGAACTTCTTCTTATCCTCTGCGCTCAAATTAAACGATTTGAGAACATTGTCAGCTTCTTTGCCAAGGTTATAAATTAAACTTGCTACCTGAATGTCCTCATCATCTTTGTGCAATTTTGTAGCTGTTCTATAACACAAGGATTCGGCACGTTTGGGGGTACTAGTATATATATTTAAGTACAGGGATTCTACTCTGTGGGATGTCAGATTTCGCATCGATCAGTAAAATGGCCCTATCTGAAACAATTTTGTACACATCTATCCGAATATAATGCCACAACGTTAAGCTGCGTGCATGTATACTTTGCAAACAATTGCCACAAACATATGCCATAGCAGGTCACATTTCCATACTAGGACACGGGTTCTGTCAGCAACAAAACAAAATCTTCGACGGGAGAGTTTTAACAGTGAATAACATTATCAATAAAATGTGTGATTCCACTAACGTGTAGGTTTATTCGGGCAAAAATGTACGTCAAAAAGAGATTTCGGAGAATTTTCAATTTGTTTGGAAAATTTCTCAATATTTCTCATTTTACTGATCGATGCGAAATCTGACATCCCACAGAGTAGAATCCCTGTACTTAAATATATATACCAGTACCCCCAAACGTGCCGAATCCCTGTGTTCTATAATACAGAAACCTTTGTTTCCATTCATCCTATTGATTTGGTGATGAAAAATTGAAACTATCCGGTGGCGACAATTTAGCCATTATGTGCAATTTATCACAATTATAACAATTTAATGTTACAAAGTTTAATAACAATTTAATGTTATTCCATTATTAACAATTTAATGTTATTCCTCATTAACCATTTCCCCACAATTTACAATTTAATGTAAGTTCACTTTTGATACCATGTTATGTCATTGACTTGTCAGTATATCCAAGTAAGGGTTCGAGACCCAATACGAATAACGCTTTGATAGTTTACTACAGTTTAATCTACATGATACAAGTACAACGACAGTCTTCAATACAATGCATACTATAACAATGGGACATGCTTATTATATAGCGCAGTAACAGTAACTTATGTACTAACAGTGTTGCTGAAGCAGCATTGTTGTGTCCCTTGGTATGTATATAATTCAGATACACAACAGTTAATGGCGTCAAGTGTGCTTCTATGAGGGAAAGAGTTACATGCCATGCCATATTATATAACCGACAAAACTATATCACATTTAAAATGGATATAGTGTACTTACATGCGTGGAACTACATTTTTAATTTTAAACTGAAAGTTGATGTTTATAATTCCAACAGATGTAAAATAAGCATGTTGACACTTTACTTAAAGCTGCTACACAGTCTAACATTATACTAACGAATTGTATGTCATTTATTCTCTTCCTCTTAATTTCTGTCTTAACAGTTTTCATTGGAGGTGGACACATACTGGCAGAAATGAATCTACAAAGTTTAGGTGACCATTTCGTTAGAGTGTTCCGCTTGGGTGATTTTTGATAATGATATGTTCAATTGTATTTTCATTAAAGCAGCATTACATCGTATGAAAACCGAAAGTAGGACTTTCCGAGTCGATCGGTCACGCACTTGTTTACAACCGGAACGCATCATCCGCACTTGTTTACATTCGGAATGCATCGTCCCCATTTGTCCCACGTTGTCTTTTTTAATTAAATTACTTGATATCTTGATTCCTACCTGTTAGCTAATTCTTTTAGTGACATTTCTACATCCCCGCGAGGGGTTCGACATTAGAGGAAGATAGATAGATAGTATTTCATGTTTAAAATATATACGTTGTTTTCTACATCCTCTGTTGTGTCACGCATGCGCGCTGTGCGTGTTTACAGTTCGTGCGTTGATAAACAAATTCGCGTATATGACGGTTTAAATTTATTGGAATGTTATCGTTTCTGAGCGACTATTTCCATTTTTGTAAACACACACATATTAGTATTTATATTTTACCCAAACCTTCCATTATTACGATGTAATGCTGCTTTAATTATGCATTAATAACGATATGGGAAACATGTGTAAATTAAGAAAGCTATGTTAAACGTTAATTATTGTCTTCCTAATGCTGGGCAATTTACACGTACACACGCACGCACGCACGCACGCACGCACGCACGCACCAAAAATGTGCAAGCATCATTAAATGAGGACTCAACATTTCAAATCCAAATAGAGAAACCATTTTCGTATTTGTAATAAAATAACATTATTCATTTAAAATATTCATTTGTTAACGAATATAAGATGCGGGATGGTACAGCGCCACTCCTGTACTGACTATATATTTTGGTACGTGTAGCACAAACTATGGCCGGCTGAGTATTTTCAAATCGTATTACTAACGCACATAACTTAATCACCAGCGTTTATAATATATGATTGTTAGCTAAACACCTCAGTACGCTCGTCCATATGGTTCGCCAGCGGCGCGGGTAAATAAACTCAATCATCATCATCGATAGAATACCTTAACGGAAACATGCACAGTAGGTCTATTACACATGCCACTAGCGTCTGTGTTTTACGTTTATTTATCGTCGCTACCGGTTACCCATATGAGCGACACATCATGAAGAGACTAGTCATTTTAGATTTTGGAGGACTACACTAATTACACTAATGATACGGACATAGACCCATTCCAGAGTCTCCTCTGGTTCTTTTACGTGCACGGTGTAAAGCACCGACACGAGTGCTTCGTTTTCACGTCCCATCTGTGACTGTTAATTTTATTAGGGTCAGATCGAACCTGCGATCCCTGGATTACCAGTCCAGCGTGTTACCACTGGATTACAGATCCGTCTGTATGCCACTAACTATTAAAAGCTTAGCTTAAGCAGCATGGCGTATAGCCCGCCTCCATGGTCAAGTGGTTAAGATCGCTAGCTAACTTATAATACCACTATAACCTTGTAACCTGTCATCACTGATGGTCACAGGTTCGAGCCCTGCTCAGACCTTGTCTATTTATATGGAGTGTCTTACGGAGGTTGGTACACCAAGTACTGGTTAACCGCTGGAGCCTGTACGGGAACTGTGTTGTTATGTAAACTGCCCAACGCTCATATGGACAACAGGTAGCGACGATAAATAGACTTTAAAAGAATCAGAAGTAACGGCGTGTTATTGTATTGGATGTTCTATATAAGGATAAATCATATGCAACAAAACAATTGACTTACCACCTGTTTTAGCTACGACAGCTTTGCTAAACCTGTCCACGACTCTTAAAATGCTATTTAACGCAGTTAAACTTATTTGAGTCGACGCCTAACATTTTGAGTCGATCCCTGGCGATTATAAGACTAATGTAAATAAACATCTTGAGATGCTCCCACTCTAGGATTTTGAGTCCTCAGTCGCCATCTTTTGCTACAAAGAGCTGCAGACTTTTTTGCTGCAAATTTATTTTCGGATAGCGGACTTCTCACATCGATTTCAGATAAGTAATTGATAGCATGTATTTGCTTTTATACATTTCTTTGTTATAAAGATACTTTATTAGTTGCATCGTATGTTATAGGAGCGTTTGACCATGTAAACCTCCGGGCGATTAACAACTGATAGCGAGAAGACTTGCTCTAAAAATAGCATCATATTGTGCCATTCTTTACACAGCGTGTAGGGCGCATCACGTGTCTTCAGTGTACATGTTATCTAGTAGAAATTAATGACCCCAAATTGACATGGTGTTAAAGGTGGTATTATGGGGTCACAGTTTTGTGCGAAGGTTCAAGGAGTGGTTAACGGAATGTGTTATTCATAATGCTGGTCTGGACACTGATAAATTCGATATAAACTTTGTCGGATTAGGCGGGTTATCGTTAAGCCAGCGCAGGAGGTTGCATTCAAAGGATGACGAATTACGGGAAGCCGATATTGTGATTATTGACATAGGTTCCAATGACTTGTGTAACGAAATGTATTCGCCTGAACAATTCGCGTTGGACCTTATGAGTTATTCATCATTTTTAATCACTGGTTTAAGCGTGAAGAAAGTTGTACTGATGCAGGTTTTGTACCGTGAAGGTGTTCCGTACCAGACATATAACGATCATGTTATAAGCGCTAATGTGGCTTTGCAGACACTTGTTGGCACCACGTCTCTGTCAATATTTTTCTGGAAACACCGTGGCATGTGGTGTTGTGAAAACTCCATTTTTGGGCCAGATGGCATTCACTTGTCAAAGGATATTGGATATCCAAAGTACTTACGGAGTATACGTGATTGCGTTATACGGGTGGCCCGCTGGAGCCGGGAATAGAGGTGATTATACTCTTAGATGTTTGAGGAACTCTAGATACCTCCGGATAAATGTACATTTGCACACATGCATGTATTTGCATTTAGTGATTGGTGCATGTATTTGCATGTAGTGATTGGTGCATGTACTTGCACACATGCATGTATTTGCATTGAGTGATTGGTGCATGTATTTGCACACATGCATGTATTTGCATTTAGTGATTGGTGCATGTATTTGCACACATGCATGTATTTGCATTTAGTGATTGGTGCGTGCATGCATTGGCACACATGCAGGTATTTGCAGTACGTGGCTATTACAATGCAATACATTAGTTATTGACATCTACATTCCTTGGTATTATTTTCGCATTGTTACCATACAATGTTAAACCAATATTACCGCTAAAATATTGCGGCGCAGGATGTGTCTAATTATCCTGTACCTTCACATTATTCAAATCAATTTTAGGTCATGCCCCCCAAACGGCCAGCACGAAATCAAGGACAGAGGGGCAAAAGCACAAAGAAAAGGAAAGAGCAACCGTTACCACCAACAGATGTTCCCGTCACGGTCAGTGATCCACACATGGACCCACCACACAGAGTTGTGAACAGTGATACTGGGACACTCTCTACAGCTTCGATAGTGGAGGCGGTTTTGGTGGAACTGGAAAAAAGAGGTGTAGTTCCATCCGCAACAGTGTCATCATCAACAGGCATCCCTTCTACAGGTGCATCTAACAGTCAGAATACTTCTCTGTCGTCAGTGCCTACGTCGTCACATGTGAGCCAAACTGCTACGATCGCCAATTGCTCACAAACTACGGAAGCACGCGTTACAGACAGTGTGCGACAAGCACTGTTCATGACGACAGAGGCCGACTCCAGCTCACCGACACAGGGTGGAAGTACCTGTACTGCAGGTACTAACATTGTCAGCCTAAATTCAAGCGCATTACCCATAGGTGCACTTGTGCCAGAAAAAACAAAACTGTGCATATGGAACAATGAGTTCATAGACCTGACATCACTAATTGACAAACGATATAATAATGATGAGGTCACTTTGACATTTTCAGCAACAGGACACAATATATCGGTATCTTCCAAAGAAGAAAGCAAAAATCTCACAATTGGGAAATGGCTATCTGCATTTACAATATATATGGATATATATATATCCAACGCTACCCGAAGGAAGCATCGGGTCTCCTGTCTTACATCAATATGATACGAGATTTGGAGAGAGTTCACGGGGTTGCGGCATTTAATTTTTATGACCGCAATTTTAGGGCTCACAGACAATGTCAGCCTTTGGCTTGGGGAGCCCTGCATCATGAGTTGTGGATTAGGGCGACTACTATGGCAAACTCGACACAGGCGCGATCGGCCCCCAGCAAGTTCTGTTACAAATACAACAAACCGCTGGGGTGTCAGGCCCGTAACTGCATATGATCACGTTTGTGGTCATTGTCGAAAGCCCCATCCTCAGTTCAGGTGTTTTGCTCGTCCGGCGCAACGCGGTGTACAATCGTATAATGCCGCGGCCTCGGGTTCTTTCTCCAACCTCAAATCGACTAACAATACCAATCAAAACCAGCCCTTTCGTTCAAACCCCAGTAAGAAGTAAGATTCTACATCAATACTTAGCGGGTTATATTGAAAAGGAGAGAACCTTCTTAGTTAGGGGTTTCACTGAAGGGTTTCGTATTCCATTTACGGGCAAACTACCGGTAAAAAATGCGGTACGCAATCATCCATCGGCATTGAATAACAAGGGTGAAGTTAATAGGAAATTACGGGAAGAATTAAAGTCGAAGCGAATCATAGGTCCATTTCGTCACAAACCGTCAAAGCTAATATGCTCGCCCCTAGCTTTAGTACCCAAAAAGGAATCAGTGAAATTTCGCCTCATTCAAGATTTGTCATTTCCGAAAGGCAACTCCATAAATGACGGAATATTACATACATTTACGGAGGTTCAATATGATACTATTGATATTGTCGTGCATAAGGTTAAACAATGTGGACAAGCATGTTTAATGGCAAAAACAGATATAGAAAACGCTTTCCGCATTATTCCAATACATCCATTAGACAGACATCTTCTTGGTTTCTCTTGGGCATTGGATGACTCCGTTGAATATTACATGGATGCCTGCCTAGTCATGGGATTAAGTATTTCCTGTCAGCTATTTAGCCGTTTTAGTGCCGCGTTACAGTGGATTATGGAATCGAAACATCGTGCTGTTATGAGTCATATTTTAGATGACTTCTTTTTCGCAGACCACCATTGTCAGCAAAGTTTGGACCTATTCCTGGCTTTATGCAAAGAGATTAATATTCCAATAAAAACCGAGAAAACTGTCAATGCTACCACATGCATCACTATTTATGGGATTGAGGTAGATTCGCAGGCCATGGTCACGCGTCTGCCAGATGACAAGGTTGAGAAAATTCTTAGTAAATTGCAACAATTCAAATGTAGAAAAAAGGTTACGCTTAAGGAGCTTCAATCATTAGTTGGTCTTCTGAATTTTGCCACTCTTTGTATTGTACCGGGGCGCACATTCTTGCGCCGTTTATATGACCTAACGGTGGGAGTGATAGGCTCACATTTTTACATTAGGCTGAATGCTGCCGCCCGGGCGGATCTCGCCATGTGGTATTCATTCATGCAATCGTTCAATGGGCGATGCATGTTCCTCAATGATTACTGGATCCCTGCGGAAACGTTAAATTTACATACAGATGCGGCATCAACTAAAGGCTTTGCTGCCGTATTTGGGTCTGAATGGATTGCAGAAAAGTGGTCAGCCCAGTTCCAGTCCTTTCATATTAACATATTGGAGCTTTTCCCCATTGTAATCGCTGTCGAGTTGTGGGGTCACAAGATGGCAAACCACAAAATTGATTTTTTTTCCGACAATCAGGCTACAGTATGTGTATTGAACAAACTCACCTCTAAGGACCCTATTATGATGGAACTCGTACGACGTCTAGTCTTATGGTCTATGAGGTACACTATTTTGTTCCGGGCTAGGCATGTCAGTGGTACAGCTAATACTGTTGCTGACCATTTGTCTCGTTTTGAATTTCAGAAAGCGTTCTTGGAAGCTCCATTCCTGTATCGCACGCCATTCGTTGTCCCGGAGCACTTGCTACGGATTTAAATCTTGATACAAAGCGTATCATATCACAAGCACTGTGTGACAGAACCAAGATAATTTATTTCCATTACTGGAAAAGTTATGCATCTTTTTGTCAGGAAAATAACATTGTTTTGGAATTGCCAGTTTTACCCATACCATTAGTCAATTTTCTTGCTTCATTGTTTATGGCAAATTATCGTGTGAATACGATAGCAGCACATGTGTCTGCCCTATCGTACATTAACAAGCTGTTTCACTTCAACGATGTCAGTCAATCATTCCTAGTGAAGCAGTTCCTTAAAGGTGCCGGTAATATGGTGGCAAATGAAGTACAACCAGATACACGTTTGCCCATTACATACACATTGCTGCGAAAACTGGTGTTGGCTCTGCCACACACAATCAATGATTACCTACACAGACTCACATTCTCTACTATGTGCATTCTGGCTTTCAATGGTTTCTTGCGTATTGGTGAAATATGTGTGAAATCTTCTAATAAGTTGTCACTTGTAGTGCAATATAATGATGTACAATTTATTGATGCAATAGACGGTTCCGTTGGGTTGGAACTCACGCTTCGGAAATATAAACATAGCAAACAGGCCGTTACGTTATTCATGCCAGAGAAATCATCTGATCCGGTATTGTGCCCAGTGACTGCTGTGCGAAATTATGTGTGTCATACAGCACATACTGATGGGCCTTTGTTTCAGTTACCTAATGGGCAACCTGTGTCGTACACATTTTACAACGTACACCTAAAACAAGCAATTTCATTCCTTGGTTTTGATGCTACTAGATATAAGTCTCATTCATTTCGCATTGGGGCAGCCACTCATGCAGTAATACAAGGCTTTTCTGAAGATGCGATACAGAAAATGGGTCGCTGGAAGTCCAGTGCGTTGCAACATTATATTCGCTTACCCCAATTGAAGCTAGTAACGTAACTAGTCCCGATCCTGGCAGCTTTAGCATGCACAATGGGTTCAAGTATGGAAGGCTGCTTCCATATATATATATTATACATTTTAATTGTTAATTGAATTGTATGTATTAATTGATTGTACATGTAAGTTCAGCACAAGGCTGCTTTCATGTATATGTCATTGTATGTATTAATTGATTGTACATGGAAGTTCAGCACAAGGCTGCTTTCATGTATATGTCATTGTATGTATTAATTGATTGTACATGGAAGTTCAGCACAAGGCTGCTTTCATGTATATGTCATTGTATCTATTGATTGATTGTACATGGAAGTTCAGCACAGGGCTGCTTTTATGTGTGTGTCATTGTATCTATTAATTGATTGTACATGGAAGTTCAGCACAAGGCTGCTTTTATGTATATACATGTATTATATGTGTTAATTGATTTAACTTCAGCACAAGGCTGCTTTCATATCATATATATATATCTTTAATATATGTAGTACGTGATTGTAAGTTCAGCACAAGACTGCTTACTACGGGTACATGTATGTGAATTTTCACGTGGGTTTTCATTTTCCGGTGTTCGGGTGGGTACGCAATATGATTGCTAGTGGCGGATTATGTAGCCCACCTATGTGTTTGCAACTCATTAATTGGGCGTGTTTAATAGTTTTGCTATCTTGCATGATAGCACTAGTTAAATTTAGTAAATCTAGAATTGTGTTGTTTCATTTGCGTCATTTATAATTTAAATAAATGACATCTTCAACATAATTTGTTTTATTTGCGTCATTTAATTGTACATGGAAGTTCAGCACATGGCTGCTTTCATGTATATGTCATTGTATGTATTAATTGATGGTACAGGGAAGTTCAGCACAAGGCTGCTTTCATGTATATGTCATTGTATGTATTAATTGATTGTACATGGAAGTTCAGCACAAGGCTGCTTTCATGTATATGTCATTGTATCTATTGATTGATTGTACATGGAAGTTCAGCACAGGGCTGCTTTTATGTGTGTGTCATTGTATCTATTAATTGATTGTACATGGAAGTTCAGCACAAGGCTGCTTTTATGTATATACATGTATTATATGTGTTAATTGATTTAACTTCAGCACAAGGCTGCTTTCATATCATATATATATATCTTTAATATATGTAGTACGTGATTGTAAGTTCAGCACAAGACTGCTTACTACGGGTACATGTATGTGAATTTTCACGTGGGTTTTCATTTTCCGGTGTTCGGGTGGGTACGCAATATGATTGCTAGTGGCGGATTATGTAGCCCACCTATGTGTTTGCAACTCATTAATTGGGCGTGTTTAATAGTTTTGCTATCTTGCATGATAGCACTAGTTAAATTTAGTAAATCTAGAATTGTGTTGTTTCATTTGCGTCATTTATAATTTAAATAAATGACATCTTCAACATAATTTGTTTTATTTGCGTCATTTATAAATTAAATAAATGACATTTTCAACATAATAATTCTTGGTGTTCTTTGTAGAAGTAGTAACAATATAAAAAGTTGATGCAAGTACAGATGCAACACATATGAACTCACACCCGAAATGATAACCCATCTAAGTTGTATGTTCCTTCGATTGTGTTCGAACAGATGGGTCCGAGTTGGAAGTCGATTCAAATATAGCATAAACCGAACCACACTCATATACTTGTGTGTGTTTTACGTTTATGTATCGTCGCTAACGGTTGCCCATATGAGCGATGCCTCCTGAAGAGATTAGTCATTTTAGATTTTTGGAGGATAGTGCAATGATACAGACAGAGTCTCCTCTGGTTCTTTTACATGCACGATGTAAAGCACCGACACGAGATCTCGGTTTAATGTCCCATCTGAAACTGTTAATTTTATTAGGGTCCGACTGGGGGTCGATCATGCGATACCTGGATTACCAGTCCAGCGTGTTACCACTGCACTACAGATCCGTCTTATATACTTGTATTGTCGTTACAACCTTTATACTACAATATACATATCATTGAGAACATGCATGTTGTTTTAGTGTTAGTTCAACAATGAAATACGCGAAATTTATTCTAGGTATATGCTAAAGAATTGCAGAAGTTATTGTATTAGTGAGTCAATAGTTTTGATGAAAATGGTTAATATTTAAAGGAATATTTGAAGAACATGAAATATCAAATCGGAGCACGAAAAAAACGAGATTAGTTTAAATAAAAGTGGTTGAATAGGATCGGTTGTTGTGTCAATAACGATAGCATTCAGATTGGAATCCGCCATGTGAACATTTTAGAAACCATTCATGTTTTAGTATATGTGGTGGTTGGTTGATTAATTAACCAACAACAACTGATGTCCTACAAACAAACCAATGATGGCCTATATGCATTTTGCCAGTGGCAGTGAAATATCTGTTATCTCTCGTTGCGGAGCATGGATCTCTTGCACAGTAATCCGTGGCACATGTTGTCGGGTCGTCCTCGCATCCACAAAGCGCATCTTTAGCGGCTTTCAAGGCGTGTGTATATGCGGCGTTATTGGTTGCTTGAGCACGTCTCCATGCTCTGTTGTGACTGGCTACATCAAGCGTATTGTACTGGTGGTGTGTACGATGGCCAACGTAATACGTGGCGCCGATAACATCGGCAACTGTGTTGGGGTATCCGCTGTGACTGGCACGGTTGACAATTGTGTATGCCACTGCTAGCTGACCGGTCTGGCTCTCACCACGTGCCTCGCCATACACGATACGTGCAACACCGTCGATGTTGGAATTGTGACTGAAACATAAACAAAATAATTTCCGCTACAAAAAGGCTAGGATTAACTAGAAGATAGCACTCGAAGAGTTGCAAACATCCGCCCTGGTGTTTGACACAAGAACACGTGCTTGCATTTTATATTGCAATGTATTCACGTCATGGTAACTATATTCGTATGACCTTGATATATGCCTACCTTGCTTCGAGTTACTGGCATGTATAGATTACCATATAAATCGCTGACCACGATTAATTAAGACCTTGACCGCTTTATCACAAAATCGGACCACTTTCACATAGACCAATCCTCTATGTGCACACAATATTTCTTCAAATTCAACAACTTAAGTTACACGATTGGGAAACAAATTCGTACAACTTATATTAATCGCTCTCGAGACCTCATTCCTGATGCAATCCATCGCCACGAGGTTTAGAGAAGAGCAACGTTGAATTTAACTGCCTTGTCTAATGGCATAATCGTAACGGCTTCAGCGGGGCTCGACCTCCTGGCATTTCGCACCTGATGCGAGCGCTATCACTGCAGGTCGATATGCTGATTTAGACATCGATGTGTGCATATACAGCTGCATAACATTTTATACATATAAAATAAATTTGTATATAGTACAAACTAGCTGTATGTATTGCTGCAGATGATGCGACTGAAGATGGGATTGATGAACGAGGATGATACATATAACATAGCATACTAGATAAGATACGCGCTCCATATCAATGTGTGTGTGATTTACGTTTATTTATCGTCGCTACCGGTTGCCCATATGAGCGAAGCCTCCTGAAGAGACTAGTCATTTTAGATTTTGGAGGATAGTGCATGATACAGACAGAGACCCAATCCAGAGTCTCCTCTGGTTCGTTTACGTGCACGGTGTACAACACCGAAACGAGACCTCGGTTTAATGTCCTATCTCAAAGACTGTTAATTTTATTAGGGTCAGACGGGGGATCTAACCTGCGATACCTGGATTACCAGTCCAGCGTGTTACCACTGGACTACATATCCAATATTAGGTTATATTACTCTTATAGTCAGATAGAAGTTGATACGATTCTAATTTCCGTATCTAGTGCACGTGTTCTACATACTATAATATTCTAATTTCTAGTGCACGTGTTCTACATACTAGATTTATCATTGGGAATTAACTATGATGTATATATGCTCTATTAATGCCAAACCCTTGGAGAGGAATTAATATAAGTTTTCTGAAAACTTGTTTTCCAATCCAAACCATTCACAATTTATGTAATTTGTAACATTGTTTGTGTTATACATGTAAATTTATTGGAATAACTACTGTTTAAACCAATGCCAAACCCCTTGTAGGGACGAATCTGTAGTCCAGTGGTAACACGCTGGACTGGTAATCCAGAGATCGCAGGTTGGATCCTAGTAAATTAACAGTCTTTCAGATGGGACATTAAACCGTGGTCTCGTGTTGGTGTGCTGTACATCGTGCACGTAACAGAACTAGATGAGACTCTGGAATAGGTCTTTGCCTGTATCATTGCACTATCCTCCAAACATCTAAAATTACTAATCTCTTCAGGAGGCGTCGCTCATATGGGCAACCGGTAGCGCGACGATAAATAAACGTAAAACACACGCGTGCGCGCATGCACGATACGCCCAACAACCCACCCACTCACCCACCCACCTATGTCCGCTATCAGCGATGGTATAGCAAATACTAGTACATATTTTAGACGCGGCCATTTTGAATACGGCCCTTAAACAATAGCTGAAAGGTGACATCTTAGTACCCGCCTGAAATAGGTCAAGGATGGTCCAATCTAGCAGAAATAACAAGACAATATTGTCTATACACTAAAACACACTTTTATGTTCCGCTGCAGGACTGTAAATCAAAATATAAAAACATAATCTGCAATTATAAAGTCTTACCATTGGCCTACACAAGTACCAGATGATGATCCGATAAAGCTCAAAAATAGCACAGATACACAACGTGTCTAGCGTAAATCATCTTGAACTATAGATGAGCAAACAGTAACGTTGAAATTCCGATGTGAACAAACGTTTTTATACTTAATAATATACAGTGCGTGCTAAAGGTTTGCTCCTATGGAAACCCCAAATTGTGTTACAATAATAAGTACACTGTGGTTATATGTACTTGCTTGAGATATTTCAATTTTATATTGTGGCACCGTTTTTTAATTTTTTTTATATATCTACAATGGTATGGCAAGCCATTTTGCTATTTATTCACTAGCATTACATCTAGTTTCTTTAAGGAGAAATCACTCATTTATCGCCGCTACAGGTTTCCCATTCCCATATGATCGACGCCTCCTGAAGAGATTAGTCATTTGAGATATTTGGAGGATAATGCAGTGATACACAGACAGAGACCAATTCCAGTCTCCTCTGGTTCTTTTACGTGCACGGTGTACAGCGCCGACACGAGACTGTTTAAGTGAGATATCTCGTATCGTGGATATAGTTATATCCAATGTTACTGAGATATCTCCTAATAGAGTATGACTAACATCGGATGTATTCAAATTGCACGCATATCATGGGCAATATCAGGTACACGTGTGACAATATAAATCAATGTGAAGTACTAACTGTTTATTGAGACACCATTATACGATTTCAAGAGCCCACGCGCCACTATGTGACACGACTATGTTAGCTTGAACTTAAAATTGTACTAAATTTAGATATTAAACAGACAGCCCAAATCCAGCTGTTTTTATGAACAATTATCCATTTGGAACTCAACAATATAATACATGTATACAATGTATCTTTGAGACTTGAGGTGCACACCTTCCGGTCAGGCGAAAAAACCTGGCAGCTTGATAAATTGGTTTTTCTTCATACTTAATTCCACGTCGCCATCCCAAATTACCTTTATACTTTGTAATCTGCTAAATTAAATGCTGATATCTCGCTATGATCTGTTCTTGGTTCGCTTCGCTTCTAGTTCGCATTTCATTATATTGCCAAGGACATACACGCAATGAAACGGCTATGTGCTGATGTGTTTATATCATTTTCGAGGATCGTACACATTCAGCATCTGTATAATCGAGGTCAGATGACGTCTTGTACTCGTTAACGCGTCCGAAGCAGACGGAACGTATTATATTCTCCGTGGAATGGATGCAGTCACATCTAACCTTATATGCGGACTATTCGACAGTGACCAGATTGTTCTCATAATGGTAATAATATCTGGTCTCAGTAGCACCCAATCGCTACGCCGTCAGTTGGAATAGGATAATACAGATACTACTTATAGATATGTACAATAAAATATACGAATGCTTTTAGACGCACCCTATACACCAGTTCCTATGCAGTCAATTGTAATAGGATAATTTGTCAACTGCGTTAATAAAACATAGATATTACTTTACATATGTACAATAAAATATACGAATGCTTTTAGACGCACCCTATACACCAGTTCCTATGCAGTCAATTGTAATAGGATAATTTGTCAACTGCGTTAATAAAACACAGATATTACTTTACGTATGTACAATAAAATATACGAATGCTTTTAGACGCACCCTATACACCAGTTCCTATGCAGTCAATTGGAATAGGATAATTTGTCAACTGCGTTAATAAAACACAGATATTACTTTACGTATGTACAATAAAATATACGAATGCTTTTAGACGCACCCTATACACCAGTTCCTATGCAGTCAGTTGGAATAGGATAATTTGTCAACTGCGTTAATAAAACACAGATATTACTTTACGTATGTACAATAAAATATACGAATGCTTTTAGACGCACCCTATACACCAGTTCCTATGCAGTCAGTTGGAATAGGATAATTTGTCAACTGCGTTAATAAAACACAGATATCACTTTACATATGTACAACACAATAAAATATACGAATGCTTTTAGACGCACCCTATACACCAGTTCCAAATTAAAACATTATTTTGACGTACTGGAACTAACAACTGACGATTCCCATAAAATATACGAATGCTTTTAGACGTACCCCTATACACCAGTTCCAAATTAAAACATTATTGTGACGTACTGAAACTAACAACTGACGATTCTCATAAAATATACGAATGCTTTTAGACGCACCCCTATACACCAGTTCCAAATTAAAACATTATTGTGACGTACTGAAACTAACAACTGACGATTCTCATAGTCTGTCACGAAATAATCTAAACCAATGATAACAATACTAGTAGCCAGTTCGATGTGTAACTATGGTTCAATTACGACCCAGCCATGCATGGTCATGCGCACAGCATTCAGAATGAAGAGCACCATTAAACGCTCAATCTGAGTTACCGTATTGGAGCATGGGTGTCGATTTGGTGAAAAGTGGGTGGGGTATTGTTTAATTAAATGGTTTGATTCAAACAACTTTTGGACAGTTATTGTCTTCATAAAACTGTTAAGACAATATTACGTAATGATTAAAAGAGTGACATGTTCTTAAAAGTGTTAATAAATTATCAAAAGTTGACCATGTGAGTTGTTTCTGTTGGGAGTCACAACGCATGGAAAAACACAAGCACGGTATATTAAAGTAGTGGAAGTCGTGATAGCGCAGTAGTAGCGCGTTCACTTCAGGTGATAAAGACCCGGAGTTAGAGCCCCACTGCAGCCGTTACGATTGTGCTCTTAGGCAATGCATTTAAATTCCACGTTGTATCTTCGCTCTCCCTCGTAGCTATGGATTCCATCAGGATTGAGGTCTCGAGAGTGATTAATATAAGTTGTAAGAACTTGTTTCGCAATTGAGCTAAAATAAATTTGTATTAAAGTAGTGTATTCCAAGTATAGTACAAGGCAATATATATGTAGGGTAGTTTGTTGTGTTATGATATAAAATAGCACTGATTATTAAATACACTCAATTAATCTATCATGTAAGTAGTAATTGTAAAACAGTGGTGCTTTGTACCCCTTAACAAGGTTCAAGCACATTGTGGTAGAACCGCGGTATAAGATTTGTTCGTACAACTCGAGACATCATACTCACTCGTTGTAACCGTGGTAACGCCAATAAACGCTCCATTACTCTTGATATAGATGTATGTCAGTAGTACATGCAGCTCTTTGGGTGAAGTGTATAAAAAGTACATGCAGCTCTTTGGGTGAAGTGTATAAAAAGTACATGCAGCTCTTTGGGTGAAGTGTATAAAAAGTACTGCAGCTCTTTGGGTGGTGTATGTACATGCAGCTCTTTGGGTGAAGTGCATAAAAAGTACATGCAGCTCTTTGGGTGAAGTGTATAAAAAGTACATGCAGCTCTTTGCTTTTTTCTATTTATAGTAACTCATTTGCATATAAGGTAATATAAAGTAGGTTACGCGCGTGCGCGTATATTTTTAGTATATTGATGATATATCGCGCAACTACCGATCTCTTTACTTGTTGCGTATACGTCACCACCACCACTACCGAGCTCTTTGCTTTTTGAGCTCTTTGCTTTTTTTGGTATACGCGTCACTATATAGCCTATTGGTAATAGCTTTATAAATAGCGATCTCGTACCATTCTATAAATATAGACTACGAACCGATCCATAAATAACTATTACGAACGCTTCTATATAAATATAGACCGATTAGAACGGTCTCAGTCCTCAAGCAGCTTCAACGAATATACGGGTAAGTTCATTATATTATTCAAACTAGGCGTACGTTTTTATCGAGTAAGAAATCATAATTACAAACTTAACCTATGTACGAAAATGAATAATATATATCGTTACGTATACTTCCATAAAAACGCGATAAATTATTAATAATCCGTAATGTACGTTTTACAGGGCCATGTCACTAGACACCTCATAGCCATAGCGTATATGAAACACGAATAAAGTACACGTATTTTATCGTATAGAGTGATTCAACGATTAATATAAATGTCCGATTAGGCATTGTTCCATGCCCGTCTTCAAGATACGGAGCACAGCTACAACCGCACGATACATCTCAGTTTAGGCACCTCACCCCACAACATCAGTACAGAAAATGAATTCGAAAACCGTTTGCACCAGTATTTACTACAAAATCCGTCATTAGTGTCATGGAAGGCCATAGAAATACGTAAACATAGAGAACACAGAATGGAACCATAAATCCTATCATTTCGTATGACGCACGTTAATTATCTGCTCGGAATGCCTCCAATAATGAATCCAAGCGGTATGAGGTTATATGGTTGCCAGTTGACCCTAAATAATCTTATCCGGGAATGCGAGAAATATTTCTAGCCCAACTGACGCAGTTAATTATAAATAGCTCGAGTCATGATTCTAAACAAATCCAAGTAATTAATACGTTTACATATCGAGGTTGCTTTCACATGACAACTGAAGTGTTCCAAATTGGACAGGTCGTAAACAACTATACCTGACAAATTTCTCTGGGCTACAACATAACGGTTTATCTGATAAGCCCGGAGCGCGTACATAACTTAATCCTCGGCTAATTGGTCTTAATTGATACGGAGATATCCCAACGATGTTGAAGACAGGGCTTGCTTCTGAATCATCACAACTACGCTATCTCATAAAACAAGAAACGGCTGTGATGATTCATTAATGGACACTATTTTAACACCCAAACAAGATTGTCTTTAAGACGTATCTACAAATAATTAAAATCGCTTTCGTTCGCTAAATGTATGCGTACTTGGCGTGGGCAATTCTTATAATCACTGCCTACCTGTCTCTCTGTCTCTCTGTCTCTCTGTATGTCTGTCTGTCTGTCTGTACGTCTTTATAGTTATACTTAATAGTATAATAGTCTAACATATACGAAATACGTAAACACCGCTTTATGGTGAAAGGGAGACAACCCCATTCGTTTTACTACATACATTCGAAGTTCGAACACAACATTGAATCATTAAACAATGTTTAAAAATTTATGGCATACACGCTTTCAAAAGTGAAATTAAGATTTCATATAACTGTCATCCTCGCTCCTGAGTTGACGTTTGTTTGTCATTGGAACGAATACTAAACGAGCGATATGTTCGATTAGAGATAGTTAGAAATACATTTATTAGAACGCAATCAGTTGAATAGAAATTTCAATACTCTGATATATTGTCTGTCTGTCTGTCTGTCTGTCTGCCTGCCTGCCTGCCTGCCTGCCTGCCTGTCTGTCTGTCTGTCTGTCTGTCTGTCTGTCTGTCTGTCTGTCTGTCTGTCTGTCTGTCTGTCTGTCTGTCTGTCTGTATGTCTGTCTGTCTGTCTGTCTGTCTGTGTCTGTCTGTCTGTCTGTGTCTGTCTGTCTGTCTGTCTGTCTGTCTGTCTGTCTGTCTGTCTGTCTGTCTGTCTGTCTGTCTCTGTCTGTCTGTCTGTCTGTCTGTCTGTCTGTCTGTCTGTCTGTCTGTCTGTCTGTCTGTCTGTCTGTCTGTCTGTCTGTCTGTCTGTCTGTCTGTCCGTCCGTCCGTCTGTCCGCCTATCCGTCCGCCCGAGTCCGTCCGTCCGTCCGTCCGTCCGTCCGTCTGTCTGTCTGTCTGTCTGTCCGAACCTTTTATTCTAAAAAATCATGCGCACCTTATCAATATATCTGATAAGAACTAAAAATGTCGTAGCTCCCATCTAATTTATACGCATATAGGATTAATTGCAACAAGAATAGCAGACGGAATGACTGGAAAATGCAATGTCAAAAATGAGAACGAAATATTTATTTCGCTATATCAGGTCAAATCAAAGGTATTTTCCAAATATTTCGACTTTGAAACGTTCGGCTAGTTTCAAGTTTGATTTATTTGACATCTTGACACGCGTACATTTTGACGCGCAAACCCCCCGTTGTATCTCAGCTCAATTAGTGTATAACGGTGAAGCTGCAACCTGAAAACGCGCTTAAGTCACGTGCGGGCATTTGGAATACATTCTTGAGGTATGATAAGACAATAATTCAGAATGACGGTCAATTGATCAACCGTTAAACAATCATTTATACAGCCACAGTCTATAACGTTAGCTGGCCTAATCATTTCATCCTTTTATACGCGACTGACCCTGACACGTTCATTCATGGAATATAGTGGCTTATCAGTCGGCAAGCATGGTTAATTAAGATCCACGATGATATCAATTAATTATATGACTGCTGATTTGAATAGCTGTTGATTGGCGACGTTCCTACAGAAGCTTAATACGATAGCAAATAATTCCCGATGACTCATGTAACTCGACTTGAAAGACTCATCGGTGTTCGAATCTCCGTTTATTATATGTATATAGAATAGAACTGAGCTGCCTTTAGGTACAACATAACACAAACACATAACTAAATAATGAGACAAGTTAAAGCGAAACTCCACCAGTGAAAACGTAAATTTCTACAGAATGGTATATATATATATATATATATACAACTAATTTACTATATTGAAATATGTACATATCTCATCTTCATACAGGTAGAACTTCGTTATATGGGTTTTTAATTAGATTGACGCCTGTCGTAAAAGGGCAGAATGAAATGTTTTTATTATGGGGTAACTCCATCCTGATTGAAATTAAGCCCATTAGATATGAACACGTTCTCATAAATAGAATGTTGTGACCATTGGTAAAGTTTATAAGGCTGTGTGACAGTTCGTGACACAGTGTTGACAACACATGGTCCGTTGAATAATGATTATTTATAAATAGTGTGTAGATCTTGTAGTAATGAATGTGAGATAGTGTGTAAATTTAGTAGCAATGTATGTATATATGGTGAGATAGTGGATATATCTTGTAGGAATGTACGTAGATATGGTGATATAGCGCGTAGATCTTGTATTAATGAATGTAAATATGGTGAGATAGTGGATATATCTTGTAGGAATGTACGTATATATGGTGAGATAGTGGATATATATATTGTTGTGATATATGCAGATATGGTGAAATAGTATGTAGATCTTGTAGTAATGATTGTATATATGGTGAAATAGCGTGTAAATCTTGTAGTAATGTACGTAGATTTGGTGAGATAGTGGATATATCTTGTAGGAATGTACGTAGATATGATGAGATAGTGCGTATATCTTGTATTAATGAATGTAGATATGATGAGATAGTGCGTTTATCTTGTAGAAATGTATGTATATATGGTGAGACAGCGTGTAGATCTTGTAGTAATGAATGTATATATGGTGAAATAGTATGTAGATCTTGTAGGAATGTACGTAGATATGGTGAAATAGTGTGTAGATCTTGTAGTAATGAATGTAGATATTGTGAGATAGTGTGTAAATTTAGTAGCAATGTATGTATATATGGTGAGATAGTGGATATATCTTGTAGGAATGTACGTAGATATGGTGAAATAGTGTGTAGATCTTGTAGTAATGAATGTAGATATTGTGAGATAGTGTGTAAATTTAGTAGCAATGTATGTATATATGGTGAGATAGTGGATATATCTTGTAGGAATGTATGTAGATATGGTGATATAGCGTGTAGATCTTGTATTAATGAATGTAAATATGGTGAGATAGTTGATATATCTTGTAGGAATGTACGTAGATATGGTGATATGGTGTGTAGATCTTGTAGTAATGAATGTATATATGGTGAAATAGTGCGTAGATCTTGTAGTAATGAATGTAGATATGGTGAGATAGTGGATATATATTGTTGTAATATACGTAGATATGGTGAGATAGTGTGTATATATTGTATTAATGTATGTAGATATGGTGAAATAGTGTGTAGATCTTGTAGGAATGTATGTAGATATGATGAAATAGTGTGGAGATCTTGTAGTAATGTATGTAGATATGGTGAGACAGCGTGTATATCTTGTAGTAATGAACGTAGATATGGTGAAATAGTGTGTAGATCTTGTAGTAATGAATGTAGATATGGTAAGATAGTGTGTATATCTTGTAGTAATGTATGTAAATATGGTGAGATAGTGGATATATCTTGTAGGAATGTATGTAGATATGGTGATATAGTGTGTAGATCTTGTAATTCGACAAATTGGTCTCCTAGGTTATTGTCAAATTTGCTGGTAGATATAAGTCTTGAGGTTTCTCCGTGGACGACTGTAATGGTAGATTTCTGTAATTCGTATGTACCATACCCCGATGCGACTAAATATTGTATAATGTCGTGAAATCTAATGAGTATTATAAAAATTGGTTGAAATGCTGAAGTCAATTGTTCTATAAAAAACATGTTTCGTGTTGAAGAGGTTGGATAAATATTATAAACTGAATGTGTGATTCGTTCACGGTCACGCGATATTTATAATTACCTGCGTCAGATTTGGTCCCATGGTGGTTAGAAATGTGTCTTTAATTCCTAGCTAAATTCTTAAGATTATTTGAGACATAAAATATTACGTGAATGATGTTCTACAGATAGCGATTCCATGATTTGTTTTGGAAGCTACGGGATATGTTAATTAGATATCATCCAATATTCAAAATATGTATATGTGGCACTAATTAATTACAGGGGCTACATATATAAGGGGTAGCTCTCTGAACGATTTCAAAACTCACCATGCTTTCTTTATACACTGATATAAGTGCACATGTATTCATAAAGCATATTCACGGAAATATACATGAAACATCATTATTTCTTGATAGGTCTGTTTGTTTAGAGACTATATACATGTGTATACAGTTTCCTGACAATACAACTTATCTATCAAATGGTAGAATAATTACGGAAAAATGGTTTGAATATACCGTTGGTTATTTAGGCCGTTCAGGTCTAAATGCATATTGCGTCAGAGTAATATACACTCTCAAAGGTTCAAGAACATTTATCATTTAGTCCTACCCAACATACTAGTTTAAAATTAAAATACAATTTAAAACAAATTTAAAAATTAAAACAGAAAACAGAGAAGGCGTTATAAACTAATATGCCATCCAAAATGGCTGCCGCTCTCGCGTAGAGACTTATACGCTGTTACTAGATCGTCCGAGATGGGCACCGAACATACGCCTTCGTACTCTTTGCTTGAATGGAATCTCCCTTAGACTCCTTATACTAGGCTGTTTGATACCTGCATTGTCACTTATTAATGTTTACATTGAAATCAGTGATGATAAATAAACGCAAAACAACGTATACACACTATTATTATTACCTCCTTAATCTTTATCATAGTAGACACTGCGAATAAATACAAGAATGATCCCCTTACACAATATGTATACTTTCAAGCAACGTAAACTCATGTAAAACTGGTATTGTCGTTCCCTGGAAATAATATGATTTTATAACCGTATTCTGAGTCGCCATTGATATTATGCTGATATTATGTAATATGTGTTATAGTATATGATGCTTTTGCAGTTCAGTATGCGTATGTACCTAAGTTGTTGAATAAAGTTTGAACATTTGAAACCAATACTTAAACTATACATAATAAATTATAGTGGTAATGTAAATAGACATACATTATATAAAATAACCGCAAACAACATACAACATGATAGAGTGAATCAGTAACTTGCCAAATATTACATTCGTATCACACACGCACGCACGCACGCACGCACACGCACGCACGCGCGCCCCCACACACACATACACGCACGCACACACACACGCACGCACGCACGCACACACGCGCACGCACACTGTGTTCGCTGAACACTTTATATATTTTCAACAATATGTATACACACATACATTCTGTGTTCCCTGAGCACCTTATATATTTTCAACAATATGTACACATAACGCAACCATCTCCTCATACACACGCACACGCACACACGCACACACACTTGAGACATATGCATCGGCAAAGCCTTTGTTTCGGAGGACAGTGCACGAGGCAGAAGATGCTCCACCGACAGACAGACCGCCGGACGGACAGACGGACAGACGGACGGACAGACAGACAGACGGACGGACATACAGGCGGACAGACGGACGGACGGACAGATAG
>CM026389.1:35798988-35829508 GCA_014843695.1 Archivesica marissinica | reverse complement strand
AATTATGTACTATTGTATGTTGATGCTATGTATTGTATCATTATGTGTATGACATAATTATGTACTATTGTATGTTGATGCTATGTATTGTATCATTATGTGTATGACATAATTATGTACTATTGTATGTTCATGCTATGTATTGTATCATTATGTGTATGACATAATTATGTACTATTGTATGTTGATGCTATGTATTGTATCATTATGTGTATGACATAATTATGTACTATTGTATGTTGATGCTATGTATTGTATCATTATGTGTATGACATAATTATGTACTATTGTATGTTCATGCTATGTATTGTATCATTATGTGTATGACATAATTATGTACTATTGTATGTTCATGCTATGTATTGTATCATTATGTGTATGACATAATTATGTACTATTGTATGTTGATGCTATGTATTGTATCATTATGTGTATGACATAATTATGTACTATTGTATGTTGATGCTATGTATTGTATCATTATGTGTATGACATAATTATGTACTATTGTATGTTCATGCTATGTATTGTATCTTATGTGTATGACATAATTATGTACTATTGTATGTTCATGCTATGTATTGTATCATTATGTGTATGACATAATTATGTACTATTGTATGTTCATGCTATGTAGTATCTTATGGTATGACATAATTATGTACTATTGTATGTCATGCTATGTATTGTATCGTTATGTGTATGACATAATTATGTACTATTGTATGTTCATGCTATGTATTGTATCGTTATGTGTATGACATAATTATGTACTATTGTATGTTGATGCTATGTATTGTATCATTATGTGTATGACATAATTATGTACTATTGTATGTTCATGCTATGTATTGTATCATTATGTGTATGACATAATTATGTACTATTGTATGTTGATGCTATGTATTGTATCATTATGTGTATGACATAATTATGTACTATTGTATGTTCATGCTATGTATTGTATCATTATGTGTATGACATAATTATGTACTATTGTATGTTCATGCTATGTATTGTATCATTATGTGTATGACATAATTATGTACTATTGTATGTTCATGCTATGTATTGTATCATTATGTGTATGACATAATTATGTACTATTGTATGTTCATGCTATGTATTGTATCATTATGTGTATGACATATGTACTATTGTATGTTCATGCTATGTATTGTATCGTTATGTGTATGACATAATTATGTACTATTGTATGTTCATGCTATGTATTGTATCGTTATGTGTATGACATAATTATGTACTATTGTATGTTGATGCTATGTATTGTATCGTTATGTGTATGACATAATTATGTACTATGTATGTTGATGCTATGTATGTATCATTATGTGTATGACATAATTATGTACTATGTATGTTGATGCTATGTATTGTATCATTATGTGTATGACATAATTATGTACTATTGTATGTTCATGCTATGTATTGTATCGTTATGTGTATGACATAATTATGTACTATTGTATGTTCATGCTATGTATTGTATCGTTATGTGTATGACATAATTATGTACTATTGTATGTTCATGCTATGTATTGTATCATTATGTGTATGACATAATTATGACTATTGTATGTCATGCTATGTATTGTCATTATGTGTATGACATAATTATGTACTATTGTATGTTGATGCTAGTATTGTATCATTATGTGTATGACATAATATGTACTATGTTGTTGATGCTAGTATTGTATCATTATGTGTATGACTAATTATGTACTATTGTATGTTATGCTATGTATTGTATTTATGTGTATGACATAATTATGTACTATTGTATGTTCATGCTATGTATGTATCATTATGTGTATGACATAATTATGTACTATTGTAGTTCATGCTTGTATTGTATCATTATGTGTATGACATATTATGTACTATTGTATGTTCTGCTATGTATTGTATCATTGTGTATGACATATTATGTACTATTGTATGTTCATGCTATGTATTGTATCATTATGTGTATGACATAATATGTATATTGTATGTTCATGCTAGTATTGTATCATTAGTGTATGACATAATTATGTACTATTGTATGTCATGCTATGTATTGTATCATTATGTGTATGACATAATTATGTACTATTGTATGTTCATGCTATGTATTGTATCGTTATGTGTATGACATAATTATGTACTATTGTATGTTCATGCTATGTATTGTATCGTTATGTGTATGACATAATTATGTACTGTTGATTTGCAATCAAATATGATTAAATAAAATACACTATATTAAATGAATACTTTACTGTAACGATTGGATGCCAATTAATTAGCATGATTTTGATATTAGTACAATTATCCTGCAGCAGCATCTGCTTAGAAAACAACAACATTCAAACTGAAAAGGTCTATACATTTCGGGATAAATCGAACTTTTGTCTGTGAAGGGAGGTTGAATGAGTGACCTCCCCTGCTTTTCTATAATCTCCCTTGGTAGATAAAGTTCGAGTTATCCCTAAATGTATAGCGGTCCTTTCAGCTGGAATCCTTTGTTCTTACTGTTGTTCCCTAACCAGATGTTGCGTTATGATAATGTGATTGTATCTACATAATGTTAGTTAATTGATAACAAAAGTTACACATTGTTTAACCATTGGATATACTGTAGCTTATCTGTCGAGATATAATAACATAATAATTATAAAATAAGAATGGATTGAATTGATAGCATGTTGTGCAAAGGAAACAACGATAAAAACAGAGTAAATTACTTTAGATGACCTATGTACTTTTAGGGAGTATTCAGGGGCAGTAACTGACTGGTATCTTTCATTACTAGCATTGCTATACGTGTATATATTGCGTATATTAATACTAACCCTACGTATTGCTACACTGTTTTATTAGTGTTTATTACTAAATATCGCAAATGTGCTGCATGCAGTTGTAAATAGAAATATGTTAATAACACAAGACAACATGGACACACTTAGTGGTAGAGTGCTCGCGCTCACATTAAAGTATATTTGGCGTAAATGTTCGAGTCATGTATTTTACCTCTCGACTATACACACTGTTCTGACTGTTTTGACTTATCGCAGTTGTATGCATACACCACAAGGTCCACTAGATAATTGTCGTGCCCATGGAAATGTACAGTATGCACGATGCATGCGTGTTTCAATGTTAGTAGATACAAATCTATCTGAATGGCAATAACACATTCCAGATTCTTCAAGCTACTCTGCCATAGGCGTTTATTGACAGTTATTAAGCTATATAGTATGACCATATAATACACGTTATGTTCACGAGTGTGCCTGCTACCTAATTTATCAATACATATATTATATAATTTAATTGTTAGGGCCTTACCACCATATACGTCCTAACACGGTGCTCCTGAGACGTTGTTGAAGATCGTGAGAACATGAATACAACGTGTTCAGGGTCCACTCGATTTGATGTCACCATTGGTTTATCAGTAATGCATCATGAATCGTAATGCATCTGCGGACAATCTATCCCGTCGATACAACGTGTCTACGATTTCCAGTCAATGCAAATTACAAGTAAACACGACGTGCATTGTGTGCACATGTGCACTGTGTGAGATGTATATATGTCGTAGACGCAGAGGAGAAGCACTGTTTGAGAGTATATATGTCGTAGACGCAGAAGAGACGCACTGGGTGAGCTGTATAGATGTAGTAGACGCAGAAGAGACTCACTCCTCATGCAAGCACGTTCTTGCCAGTGTTGCTACATTGCTCCCGTCGCCTTCTGACGGATGTCCGTATGGCAAGGCATGTACGAGTAAAGTTAGTACTGACATCTAGTTTATCCCGTTCTGTGTGCACGTTTATTTTGAACAGTCCAAAACAAACTTGACCGGTTTGACGTTAATTTTCGTCAGGTTCTTAAGACGTCCACACGCCATATTATTATGACGTATTATTCACTGTTCTATGTCATGAGGCGAACGCCATGCGAGGACATGTAGGTTTGACTTGCCCAATGGGTGTTTAGCGATATTAATATCTTCTTCATAGTTTATGCAAATTTAATTTAGCTCGATTGCGAAACAAGTTATTACAACTAATATTAATCACTCTCGAGACCGCATTCCTGATGGAAGCCATCGCCACGAGGGAGAGAGAAGAGGCAACGTGGAAATTAAATACCTTGCCTAAGGGCACAATCGTAACGGTTCCAGCGGGGCTCGAACTCCGGACCTTTAACACCTGAAGCGAACGCGCATCCACTGCGCTATCACGACTTCCACATTTTCAATTGTGTTTTATATGCATGCAAATATAAAATGTATTTGTCAACTTATTATGGTAGATGGGCTTATTAAGCTGACTATTTATTTATTAAACATGTATGCATATTGGTCAATACTATATACACATATGTACACTTATGTTTGTTTGTTTTGTTTGTGCGCTTTTATGGGAGGAGGGGTAAAGTCGCACAAACACCTTATGCTATTGGTGGAGTAAGACCCCGGATGTCACATCGAGCAGTATTTTAGCCTCTGACTAACAACCGGGTATAACCACCAACCTTACTCACATACAATAATTCGACACCGCAGGTGGGATTCGAACCTACAGCGGCGAGTGACATGTAGTTGTACCCAATATGCCACGGCGTCCCCTACATGTGTATGTTTAGATGCATCCAATGATCATGCGTGGGTCAATTCTAAACAGCATCATGGGGTACCATGATACAACATCTACTCATATTGCCAACTTGCAATGAAGTAGCAGTGATGTAGCAATGACGTAGTACTCATTCCTGACAACATATACAATGCATTATAATAAAGGTGCAGAGACGTGCATGCAGTTTACATGTTGTTTATTAGACAACACGTGTAAACATATACAATGTACAGACAAAGTCATTCACTCAAAATACGTAACTTTGCAGAGCATGGATAGAAATATACCTGCTTTCGCAATGCGCACGTGACATAAATAGTTTGACATGTAGATGCAATTCATGGTCACACCGAAGACATATGTAATTATAATAAACAGAATGCGTGCTACATGCAACCTAGGAATGGACTCCACTACATTTAGATATGGTAAAAGTCATATAGCACAACCTGGTCACAATGCTAACGATTAGCATTGTCCAGTTCATGTGTACATAGACACTAGTAGGTACTTTGCATATGGAAAGAAATGCAACAGCTCGGTGAAGTTGAGTCTAGTCTAGCATACATAAATACATATAATACAAAGGAACATAGCGCAGTGAAACACAAATAAGAATGAAGATACAACCATCACGGAGTACACTCATTGTACAATAAGAATGAAGATACAACCATCATGGAGTACACTCATCGTACAATAGGAATGAAGATACAACCATCATGGAGTACACTCATCGTACAATAGGAATGAAGATACAACCATCATGGAGTACACTCATCGTACAATAGGAATGAAGATACAACCATCACGGAGTACCATCATAGTACAATAGGAATGAAGATACAACCATCACGGAGTACCCTCTTCGTACAATAAGAATGAATATACAACCAGCATGGAGTACCATCATCGTACAATAGGAATGAAGATACAACCATCACGGAGTACCCTCTTCGTACAATAAGAATGAAGATACAACCATCATGGAGTACCCTCTTCGTACAATAAGAATGAAGATACAACCATCATGGAGTACCCTCATCGTACAATTGGAATGAAGATGCAACCATCATGGAGCACCGTCATCGTACAAACGTATAACTGAAGAAATATGTTATAAATATGCACATTATATACGTCCTTTTATATCCGCCTAATTTTAAATTGCATATTATTTCCTCCGACATGAGGTTTATTATTTATTACACGAGTTTGGTTGATTGGTTCTGTTAACAGGATTGTAATTTTTACTACATATTTTACTTACAGATTGTTTAACTTTTGGTGCCCCGAATATATGTATCACGGTGTGGAGGGGATAACGCACCACCGAGTGCCCTCTCTTGTTGAAAATATTTGCTATGCTAGTCTATTAGCTAACAGTCTGTGCGCTGCTACTTAGTTAATACCAATTTATTTTAGCTCGATTGCGAAACAAGTTATTTCAACTTATATAAATCACTCTCGAGACCTCATTCCTGATGGAATCCATCGCCACGAGGGAGAGAGAAGAGGCATCGCCACGAGGGAGAGAGAAGAGGCAATGTAGAATTTAAATGCCTTGCCTACGGGCACAATCGTAACGGCTTCAGTGGGGCTCGAACTCCGGACCTTTCGCACCTGGAGCGAACGCATATCCACTGCGCTATCACGACTTCCATGTAGTCTTGTATTGTATTGCTAGTATTTACTATTATTTGCAACAGTCATCACCATCATCATCTTCAGTGAATGACAAATAATATGCATGGCAGCAGGCAGGGGAACCACACACGTGCAGTGTGATCCAGACTGTTACCGGTTAAAAGTGTGTGTGCATATCAACAACTTAACGTATTCTAGTAGGCATAGTGTTAGACGTACATGTAGGTCGTTACATTTCGCTTAGCTCGAATTCGAAATAAAAACTGTTTACTCTCGATACCTCCTAACAGAACAAGAGATGATACTTATTGTTGGTTTGGGCGCATTGCCTGCTAACACCACTACCGGGATTCCTGTAGACTCTAGTACACGGTCGCTTAATGACTAGTTATTTATACCATAACATATTAAATTCAACGACATTGACAGCTACATTAGTGCGTTGATGCAGACACATTCATGTTCAAGCTCACAATAGTTGCCATGATCAAAAACATTGATATTGGTAATTGTCCGAAATAAACTTTGAAACTTTAAAACTTTTGAAACTATCGCATAATTGTAGTCATTGCAAAAGCCGAGTTACTCAAGTTTGCAAAAATGACATCCATCTTTATTAACAGTTTGAATGTACTTTTAACAGTGTTGGTATAACCTTCGTTTGACTCTGATAGTTTGTGTTTACTAGTCTCTCTCTACTTTTAACAATGTTGGTATAACCTTCGTTTGACTTTTATAGTTTGTGTTTACTAGTATCTCTCTACTTTTAACAATGTTGGTATAACCTTAGTTTGACTCTGATAGTCTTGTGTTTACTAGACTCTGTCTACTTTTAACAATGTTTGTATAACCATCGTTTGACTCTGATTGTATTGTGTTTACTAGACTCTCTCTACTTTTAACAATGTTGGTATAACCTTCGTTTGACTCTGATTGTCTTGTTTTTACTAGACTCTCTACTTTTAACAGTGTTGGTATAACCTTCGTTTGACTCTGATTGTATTGTTTTTACTAGACTCTCTACTTTTAACAGTGTTGGTATAACCTTCGTTTGACTCTGATTGTTTTGTTTTTACTAGTCTCTCTACTTTTATCAGTGTTGGTATAACCTTCGTTTGACTCTGATAGTCTTGTGTTTACTAGACTCTCTACTTTTAACAATGTTGGTATAACCTTCGTTTGACTATGATAGTCTTGTTTTTACTAGACTCTCTCTACTTTTAACAGTGTTGGTATAACCTTCGTTTGACTCTGATAGTCTTGTGTTTACTAGACTCTCTCTACTTTTAACAATGTTGGTATAACCTTCGTTTGACTCTGATTGTCTTGTTTTTACTAGACTCTCTCTCTACTTTTAACAGTGTTGGTATAACCTTCGTTTGTTTGACTCTGATAGTCTTTTGTTTACTAGACTCTATCTACTTTTAACAATGTTGGTATAACCTTCGTTTGACTCTGATTGTCTTGTTTTTACTAGACTCTCTCTCTACTTTTAACAATGTTCGTATAACCTTCGTTTGATTATGATAGTCTTGTTTTTACTAGACTCTCTCTACTTTTAACAGTGTTGGTATAACCTTCGTTTGACTCTGATAGTCTTGTGTTTACTAGACTCTCTCTACTTTTAACAATGTTGGTATAACCTTCGTTTGACTCTGATTGTCTTGTTTTTACTAGACTCTCTCTCTACTTTTAACAGTGTTGGTATAACCTTCGTTTGTTTGACTCTGATAGTCTTTTGTTTACTAGACTCTATCTACTTTTAACAATGTTGGTATAACCTTCGTTTGACTCTGATTGTCTTGTTTTTACTAGACTCTCTCTCTACTTTTAACAGTGTTGGTATAACCTTCGTTTGTTTGACTCTGATAGTCTTGTTTTTACTAGACTCTCTACTTTTAACACTGTTAGTATAACCTTCGTTTGACTCTGATAGTCTTGTTTTTACTAGACTCTCTCCGTAGCTCCACTTCTCCATGGCAAATCATAACATCATAATAGCAATGTCATTAATGTGCGTTTATCACTTTCGGCATGTTTTAATAAAATTAGTTTATACGAATTGATTTTAGCTCGATTGCGAAACAAGCTTACACACTTATATTAATCACTCTCGAGACCACATTCCTGATGGAATCCATCGCCAAGAGGGAGAGATAGTGCAGTGGATGATAGTTCGCTTCAAGTGCGAAAGGTCCGGAGTTCGAGCCCCGCTGGAGCCGTTGCGATTGTGCCCGTAGGCAAGGCAATAATATGTCGTTTTGCCTCTTCTCTCTTTAATAAAATTACTGGCATACACAAGTTGGCACTCGCATACACGGCAATTTCGGTTTTCGATTATAATCTTAAAATCATGACTTAAAAAATGGTTTCCTATTTTATGTATCGATTAAATCATAAACGCATCATGATGAATGTTAACTGTATACATAGAATTACCGCATTTTATATTTCGAATGCATGCGAAGTGTTTCAGATACGGCAACAGGCAATGCACAATAAAAATGTTCCCAACATGCAAGCATGTATAAGTTAGCTTAGCAGCATCTCTTTGCCAATATTGCAGCAAACAATCTCCGTCCGTTTCCGTGTGACAGAGTAACACACGGAAATAGTCGAAGCATCAGGAAAACACGTGCCATGCATTCACAATACAGATCATTGCATGCGTCATCAGAGGAAACTCTCCCTTTCTTTGTCAGTCACTTTCGCATGCTTCTCCTATAACGATATAAATAGATTCATAATTATATATATTGAGAGATAGGTAGATAAATATATGTTTAATATATATATAGTTAAAAGTGTAATTTTCAACCTGCATTGTGACTGTATTGTCTGTAATCAATTAAAAATCGAGTGAGAATTCCATTTTCTTTTAGTATGTCTGAGATTTAGAAACAATAGACAATTAATACTACCAACATATATTGCATGGCCTACTTTAAATACGCTTACAAATATTATGAGCTCAAATAAAAAACAAAACAAATAAAAGTAGTAAAATATATTAAAGAAAGTATGAACTTAAGAAAATATTTGAATTAATAATAAGTGTTCCGTATGTATTATATATGACTAATCATATAAACTATGTATGTGAATACTCTGTATTTGTATGTATACATATATACTGTAAATATATATTGTTCATGTTGTAATAGGACGTTGACCATATATTCATATACATATCATTTGTAAATGGCTAAAAGGTATACTTATACGCCGATTGCTAATAACGATTGAAGATGCAATATGTTGGCAACTTGTTGAACAGCTAGTAATCATGTTTAAGTAATTGCGGAACAGTAGAATTAAGAACACCCATTTAGTCTCATTGATACAGAAGCATCTAACATCCTTGTTCCTATATGAATATGAAGGTTTTTGAAATTCTAAGATAGTATAGGATACATGAGCATGCATATATGAGGAGTATAGTAAATGTATACGTATGTCGTTATTTTATTACATACAATGCTATATATAAATGGTATAAAAATAGCGAACAATTATTCGCATGCAACAATAGGTTAGGAAATCCAATTGGTAATGAAAACACAAACATTGTAGATGCATTAGACAAGCGTAGGTCAGGCACACATATAACACATATAGACAGTAAGTATGATCAATTACTTGCCCCAGATCAAGAGGACACACGCGACAACGTAGTGTGCAATGAAATTATGTTTATTTCATTACATGTAATGTGATTACATGTATATTACATATATATATATATATTAATTGACTATACAAATTGCGTGCCACTTGACGTAATTTGCTCGGCCAATATGGAGCTAGCTCGGCCTGTATGAAAATATCGAAATCAGATTGGTTGTATGAAATTGTCTGGCGTGATTATTTTGCAGTCGCCGTAACACGTTCATACTATCTATATAAAATCTTAAAAACACAGTTGTAACATCGATATTTATTTGGTCACAGCACTTAAATCATTAAAATACTCATTATATTAACTTTTGTTACCGTTACGTGCTGCAAATGTTTGGTGAAAATATTCTAAGTCAATTAATAAAATGTTCATTAAGTAAGTGATTTCATATTGCCCTCGGTCCAATATGACTGGCTTCACGCCAATAACAAGGCACACATGGAATCACTAACTTAGTAACACTATACTATTTATATTCTATAACATATATATTGTGTAAGCAACGTATACATAGGGCAATATGCACATTTACAGTGCAAATATACGACTGAATGCGATAAAGTTGTCTCAATTGGGAACAATTAAATGTAGATATATCATTCCTGTAAACTTAAGGTGACAATGCCGCCAACATTAGTGGTACCCATAAACTGGTTGTAATTGGTTTGTATATTTCCGCATGCTTACTGAGCTTCGTAAATTCAATATTTCATGCGAAATAAACCTATACATATTATGCCATAGCAAGCACTATGCAATTACATTGTACGACAGTGTTTTATATTGGAATAGTTACAATGTGGCCACATTTCCCCAGTCATGGTCATATCTGATAACAATATTTATTATTGTTTATAATGCCAGTCAAATCCTATGTTTCATCATACACTAGACTATTATTATATTGGCCCTAATTCATAATAGAGAGGAATGATCCAACGAGGGTTGATCAATAAATCCTTGGACAACATTACAACCAAACTATTACTTAGTGCCAATTTGTAACGAACTACAGGTTAGTCTATAAATAAGTGAATAGCATGTACACTTAACAACTCTTATAAGTGTGCATCTTTGATTTCCGTATAACTTTTTTATTTATCAATATTTTTGCACGAAATTTTGTGTACTGTCTATTGACTACATTTCGAGTATTATCCCATGCTCAATGTGTTCAATTTAATCGATACGGCGCGTTGAACCACGCAACGTCAAAATCAACACAATGCACGAGGAAATGGTGCGCTGGCACAAAATAAAACTGCATTTGGTCGTTGTGGACTTGATTACGATCCACACATCATCAGAAAAACATGACATGGGCAGGCTGACCATAGCGGAACGGGGAATAGCCGTCGGCTTCATCAACGCCGGTATACACCAAACAGAGGTACGTCTTAAAGTTAATTCAATGTCACTAATTAATTAAGTTTCTTTGTGTTATAAAAATTGAAAGTCACTAACATTCAGTTTTTTATCGAAAATATCCATAAAAAATAAATTATATATTTTAATTACTAATTTCATGTTATCCGTATCATTTGCAGGTTGCGCTACGCATGGGACCCGGTGTACACCGCAACACCATCAGAAAGCTGATGCTTAAGTACAGAGCGACTGGCAACGTTGGTAACCTCCCTCGCAGACCACATGGGCGTTGTACAACAGCTGCACAAGATAATCACATCGTACATGTGCATCGTCAGCAGAGAACATGTACAGCTGTCAAGACGGCCGGAGAAACGCGCGGGACGCACGGACGCCATATCTCTGCGCAGACCGTTAGAAGGCGTCTTCGCTCGCTCGCCAACATGCGGTGTAGACGGCCCTTTAAGGGTATTGTATTGACTCAAAGGCATAGGGCACTGCGAGATCGTTGGGCTCGGCGTCATCTTAGAACAACACAGGCAGAATGGGGGCAGGTCCTGTTTACTGACGAAAAGAAGTTCTGCCTACAGGAAAACGACTGTCGTTCACGGGTATATCGACAACGGGGAGAACGGTTCAACGACAACTGCGTCATCGAACGAGATAGGTACGGGGTTGAGTCAGTAATGGTATGGGCTGGTGTCTCCTTACATCACAAGACTAACATCGTGTTCATTAACGGTAATCTAAACGCCGCCCGGTACCAACATGACGTGCTTCAAACTGAGGTAGTACCCATGTTTAAGAACAATAGAGGATTGCGGTTGGGGCAGGATGGCGCACCAGCCCACACGGCTAGGGCGACAAGATTCTCTCTGAATGCTAACCACATCAATGTGATGGACATACCACCGCCGTCTCCCGACTTAAACGTTATAGAAAGTATATGGGATGAATTGAATCGCCGCGTAAGAAGGACCGGCGCAGTGCCTCATACCATCGCCCAGCTCCGTGCGAATATTGGGCAAGAGTGGGCAAATCTACCCCAGAACTATGTAGGACGTTATGTCCCTTCCATGCGACGACGTTGCCAAGCTGTGATCCGCAGTCAGGGTGAACATATGCGATATTAGAATAATTAATTCTCATCGGCCTGAGTTTTATCATTGACATTATCATTTTGCAACATTGACTTTTTACGAACCATCACATTATTTAGTCATGTGTGTTAAATGTTGTGTTTGTTATGAAATAAAATCAATGGAATATCATAAAATATGTCTCAACTGTATTTGCCGAACATTTCATCATTATCGGGCCAATATTGACGTGGATATGAAACCATTTATACATGCACACTTATAAGAGTTGTTAAGTGTATATTGCTTATATCAGACAATGTTATGTGTCATTTATCTACATGTACATTGCATGCACGTGCGCGCGTCGCATGCTAGTATTGCATAACTGACATTGCCGTTACATTTTTCTCAAAATAATCGCCAGCAACTTCAATATATCCTTCATAATTATATATATGCATGTATGCTCTTAGATTAGCTGTACTATTAATTATATACCATTGGCATGACCAGTGGGACGTTGCTATGCTTGTATTAGTGTCCCTGATCAACTGCTGTAATTTAAGATGTGATTTAATCCATCTGTTCTTGTATACTAATGTTACAATATGATGTAAATATTGATACAATAAAATATGTTAAATCTAACTGCTGTATTCCATCTGCCGGTAGACCATATACAGTATCCCGTCGGTATAAATATATCTTGTGATGGTCGAACATCTGGAAGCGGCACAGATGTATCATCTTCCCGGATACAGTATGCTAGTGTTGGTTCAGTTTATTGCTCTGGTCTTCCCATGTTCGTTCCAAGACGTTTGCAATGACATCAGTTTCACTTATTCGAGCAGATGCATCAAGTGTTATGAAAGCGCTTACAACACTGACGAGACCAACTGGATCGATCTATATGAAATATTACATCAATAATGTGGTGCACGTGTCCGCGCCAACATACCCTTAACTCAACACGATTAATATCCGTGATTTAATTGTCCATATTATGAATGTAAGAGCTGCGGCGACTGTATTAACCATCTCATTGCTATGACTCATAATGATGTTTAGGCTCCCTTGTGATTGTACAAAATGATTAATGTATTAACAAGGCTTGTTAAATACAGTTCGTGTAATAAGACTTGCCCACGGATATTTTGATCAACCCTAGTGCATGTACGAGAGTTGATATTGGTACATGAGTCTGTACATAGTAATGTTCCTCAGTTCCAGGAACTACTATTGACTAGACTAATGCTGATATAACTCGTTGTCCAAATCGTGTTCATGTACCATTGTTTTGAATTCTTTATATATATCAGCCTGTAGAGTATCATGCAAAGAGGATATAAAACATTGCGTCATTGAGGAAAATCAACATAATGGACTCGAAGACGCATAATTGGTGAACCTTTAGTAATTATGCGTTATCGTGTCTAATAGTTCTCAAATTCTAAGTACCACTGTGACAATGAACATCATTACTAAAATGGAGGACATAAATGGGAAAAAAAACCATTTTGACGAAATCATTTTAAATCATTTGGGTGAGTGTGGGGTTCTATTTGGATCATCTGTGCTCATTGTACGACCTAGATTCTGAAGAATATCCATAGCAACGAGCGATCCTCGCACTAATGCTCTCTGAAATATGAAATGTAACTACATACGTTCTGACTATGGTTCACATGAAAAATACATTGCCAAACTCGTTACTGCTATATAATTGGATCCTATGAAATGTAACTACATAAGTTCTGACCATGGTTCACATGAAACATATATTGCCAAACTCGTTACTGTTATATAATGGGATCCTACTAAATGTAATGTTATGTTTCTGTTATCCTGTTATATGGTCGTATGTCTTGTCAATAATGTTATTGTATCAAAGGTAAATGCTATAGTAGTACTAGTATAATGTTAAATGCGCATGACTTTTAAAGATGCAGTCAAGTCTATGTTAGTTTATACTAATTTATTTTAGCTCGATTCTCACAGCTTCAGAATTTTCCCCCAAGCCGTGAGAATTGAAAGTCACCTCAGAAAATGCATAATACTGAGCTAATATTTGTAAATTTAGACTTGGCATAATGTTTTCATGCTGGTCAGGTGATATAAATATCTAACCACTTCATATGATGCCTGTGCATCACTTTAGATAGGTCCCTGGCGGGAACTTTCAATTCTCACAGCTTCAGAATTTACCCCCAAGCCGTGAGAATTGAAAGTCACCTCAGAAAATGCATAATACTGAGCTAATATTGGTAAATTTAGACTTGGCATAATGTGTTCATGCTGGTCAGGTGAGATAGATATATAACCACTTCATATGATGCCTGTGGGTCACTTTAGAAAGGTCCCTGACTGGAACTTTCAATTCTCACAGCTTCAGCATTTTTCTCCAAGCCGTGAGAATTGAAAGTCACCTCAGAAAATGCATAATACCGAGCTAATATTTGTAAATTTAGACTTGGCATAATGTTTTCATGCTGGTCAGGTGAGATATATATCTAACCACTTCATATGATGCCTGTGCATCACTTTAGATAGGTCCCTGACTGGAACTTTCAATTCTCACAGCTTCAGCATTTTTCTCCAAGCAGTGAGAATTGAAAGTCACCTCAGAAAATGCATAATACCGAGCTACTATTAGTAAATTTAGACTTGGCATACTGTTTTCATGCTGGTCAGGTGATATAGATATCTCACCACTTCATATGATGCCTGTGGGTCAGTTTAGAAAGGTCCCTGACTGGAACTTTCAATTCTCACAGCTTCAGAATTTCCCCCCAAGCCGTGAGAATTGAAAGTCACCTCAGAAAATGCATAATACCTAGCTACTATTAGTAAATTTAGACTTGGCATAATGATTTCATGCTGTCAGGTGAGATAGATATCTAACCACTTCATATGATGCCTGTGTGTCACTTTAGAAAGGTCCCTGACTGGAACTGTCAATTCTCACAGCCTCAGCATTTTTCTCCAAGCCGTGAGAATTGAAAGTCACCTCAGAAAAATGCATAATACCGAGCTACTATTAGTAAATTTAGACTTGGCATAATGTTTTCATGCTGGTCAGGTGAGATAGATATCTAACCACTTCATATGATGCCTGTGTGTCACTTTAGAAAGGTCCCTGACTGGAACTGTCAATTCTCACAGCTTCAGAATTTTCGCCAAGCCGTGAGAATTGAAAGTCACCTCAGAAAATGCATAATACTGAGCTAATATTTGTAAATTTAGACTTGGCATAATGTTTTCATGCTGGTCAGGTGAGATAGATATCTAACCACTTCATTTGATGCCTGTGGGTCACTTTAGAAAGATCCCTGACTGGAACTTTCAATTCTCACAGCTTCAGCATTTTTCTCCAAGCCGTGAGAATTGAAAGTCACCTCAGAAAATGCATAATACCGAGCTAATATTAGTAAATTTAGACTTGACATAATGTTTGCATGCTGGTCAGGTGATATAGATATCTCACCACTTCATTTGATGCCTGTGGGTCACTTTATATACGTCCCTCTCCGGAACTTTTAATTCTCACTTGTTCAACAATTTTTTCCCAAGCTCTGAGAATTGAAAGTCTCATCCGAAAATGCATACCGGTAATTAATACCAAATTAATATTAGTCAATTTAGACTTCACATATATGATTTCATGCTGGTCTGTTGATATACAGTCAAACCTGTCTTAAGCAGCCAGTCAAAGGAGTCGGAGAAAGTGGCTGCTTAACACAGGTGGCTGCTTAATAGAGGTAAACTATATAATATAACAACCGATTGGGAATCTGGAAACTTGCTGCTTAATACAGGTTTGGCTGCTTAATGGAGATGACCACTAACACAGGTTTGACTGTAGATATCTCACCACTTCATATGTTGCCTGTGGGTCACTTTGATAGGTCTCTCATTGGAACTTTCAATTATCACATGATTAACATTTTCAGAAAATATGTATCGGAATATATATATATATATGTATCATAATGTATATATGAATGTATCGGAATGTATATATATATATTGGAATGTGTGTTTATGAGTGTGGCTACATATGTGTGTCCTCCATATGGTGTCCTCCATGTTGCTTAGACTGGAAATGTCGCTTTTACAAATATGTAATGTAAATGTGACGGCCCACTGTATATATGAATGTAATACAACATTGATATTAGTATGTATTGCCTACAGCACACAATTTTCAACAGGACAGCGATCCTAAGTAAGCGTCCAATGTATTCATAGAAGAACACAGGATAAACTGGGTACCATGACCAACTGGTAAGTTAGATAATAAATCAAAAGGATCCTGGTGAGATATTGTAGGCTTGATCCACGTCTGACCTTAATAATATTAATAGACTTTCTGACGAGGTCTGGTGTCGGTGCCTAAGCTGGACACTAAAAGAACCAGCGAAGACTTGGTCTAAACATATTTATTCATTCATAATGTACAGTACATATATATGTAACGGTCAGAATTTCAATAACATTCATTAGTTACATAATTATTATTTTATTTCATTCCTATAATTTCAATCATTTAGTTTCTTTGTATAATGGTGACTTTTACATTATATTTTATATAAAGGACAACACTAATGCATTTTCTTAAGCAGATGTTATCTGATATTATTATCCATAACATGTCTTAGAAGAGTTGTCATAGTTGACATTATTTAGAATTTATGGTTTCTTTGATATAAATACCTTTAGTAGCATAACGCAGCTACTGTTAATACAATGTATCATTTAGTGGCATAATGCTAGGTTCTGTCCCCCATCTGACCCTAATAAAATTAATAGTCTTTCAGATGGGACTTTAAACTAAGGTCTCGTGTCGGTGTTGTACACCGTGCACGTAAAAGAACCACAGGAGACTGGAATGGGTCTCTGTTTGTATCATTGCACTATCCTCCAAACGTCTAAGAGGACTAATTTCTTCAGGAGGCGTCGCTCATATGGGCAACCGGTAGCCACGATAAATACACATAAAACACACACACACATTAAAACCACCTACATAATTAACGTGAACTTCAATCTGTGTTAATTATCGTTATTGCTGGACAATTATATATATATTAAATTAGTAACTGGAATCGTCATTGGTTTAATTCAAATTGACCATACACCGTGGACTGACCCCTTCATATGCCACCACTTTGTGTATGCTACTCTGCTGTACCACACTAATTTCCCATTTAGAGTTAACCTGCACACAAGTTCAAACCCCGTGAACTCGAGTCTGTGACATATTGTATACAAAACGAAAATGGATTAAATCGAAAGCTTATAGCTTATTGAGATTATCTCCATTAAATATATAAATGTGTGCACTATCGGCGATTAAGAGATAAACGTATTATGTAGTAATACCAAAATATATAATACGTGTATGAAAATATAGTTTTATATCAAGTGAAAAACTAACAAAATGGGGATTGGGTGGGGATTGAAAGCGATGAAATAACAAAACAATTCTCAAAGTGACTATTGAATGGGTCTCTCTGCCTGTATCATTGCACTATCCTCCAACATCTAAAATGACTCTGCAGGTGTCGCTCACTTATGCAACCTGAGTAGCGACGATTAGAAAAAGTAATGCATGTTAGTATTTATAAACATATGACATAGCGAAAGACACTGGACCCGCTACACTCTCTAGCATGGTATCTTGGGCAGGAGCTCGGATTTTATTCATATTCCTGTCTGGTCTCTATACCGTGCAATCGTGGGACAAGCCGTCCGTGTGTCGAGTACCTAGTCAGTATGTATGTATGTACACAGTCATGCACAAAACCACACCCACAGACAGGCACACACACAATCGTATCTTTATATAAGATCATTATTCAAACTTAAAGCGAGTCGGGTGGGGGGTGTACGTTTATATATCGTCGTTACCGGTTGCCCATATGAGCGACGCCTCCTGAAGAGATTAGTCATTATAGATTGTTGGAGGATAGTGCAATGATACAGACAGAGACCCATTCCAGAGTCTCTTCTGGTTGTTTTACGTGCACGGTTTAAAGTCCCATCTGAAAGACGGTTAATTTTATTAGTGTCAGACGGGGGATCGAACTTGCGATCCATGGATTACCAGTCCAACGTGTTAACCGCTAGACTACATATCCGTCTGTAAAAGCGAGTTTCTAGTGGCCTTGTTTATCTTTTATATTTAAAATATTGATCTCGTGGCAGTGACATTGTGGAAGTCGTGATAGTGCAGTTGTAGCGCATTCGCTTCAGGTACGAAAGGACCCGAGTTCGCGCCCAGCTGTAGCTGTTATGATTGTGTCCCTTAGCAAGGGACTTAAATTGCTTCTTCTCTCCTTTATCGAGATGGATTCTACCAGAAATGAGGCCTCGAGGACGATTAATATAATGTAGTAAACACTTGTTCTGCAATCTAGTTAAGTTAAATTTGTATAAAAACTATAAACTAAACTACAAAAATCTATCTTGATTTATCTAACTTTAAATTATTTATGACAGTCAAAAGGGTCATACACAATATACAGATACGATTTTGCCCAATAATTGTATGTCCGTTGGTAGAATTGTGTGAATTATTAATATATTCACATTGTAATAGAACATGTAGGGGTGTCGCATCAATAATCGATTTCATAGTTGCATTTAAATTAGCTTGCTAATCTTACAATCAACTTAAAACTGCAGTATTTGGATACACAAGCTTACTTGAGGATGTGTGAAATATCGATAGCTGATTAGATTATTCATTATAGTTTGATTGACAGGTGTCGTGATCGATACCAATAAGCTGTTCCATCAATTGACCGCGTATTATGTAAGTCATGGTTATACACAAAACACGAGCGTTTTTAAACCTCATACACTGGAAATTGGAGTCTCATTATTAGCCTTTATCTACTATCATTTATCTCTATAAATAATTGAGAAATAAAATCATTAAACTAAAGTGGAGGAAAGATATTGTTATTGACTTTCAATTATCACAACTTACGTTTCTTATACCCGTAGCGTGAGCCCCGTAAGCCGCAACTAGCGAACTTACAATCCTCACGGACTTACGGGGCTCACGCTACACCGGCATATCAAAATGAAATCTTCAGAAATGTGAAAAGACAGAGAAACAATTTTAGTTAAATTGTGTTTGAAATGATATAATTTTGGAAGATTTGTCTATGCAATGATACGCCGGCGTATCAAAATGAAACTTGCTGAAATACCCAAAAACACAGAGATAGAATTACTACATGAAATAGTAATACTTGTGTATGTGAAATGATACGCCGCCGTATCAAACTGAAATCATCAGACATGCAAACGATATTAAAAACCTTTTTAGAAATGTTGTCTCGGAAATGATACGCCGGCGTATCAAAATGAAATTTTCAGAAATGTAAGTAGACACAAAATAAATAGAGACATTATTTTAATAAAAGTAGTATTGGAATGATACGACGGCGTATCAAAACGAAATCTTCTGAAATGCAAAATGTTTGACATACAATAGTAATATTGTCTGTCAAATGATACACCGGCGTAACAAACTGAAATCAGCAGAAATGTACGATATTAAATATTTTAATTCAAATTAGAAAATAGTTGTTGAAAAATTGTCTCTGAAATGATACGCCGGCGTATCAAAATGAAATGTTCAGAAATGCAAAACGACAGGACATAACAGAGAATTAATGTTAGTAATATTGTCTCCCGGATGATACGCCGCCGTATCGAAATGATCAAAATGAAATCTTCAGAAATGCGTAAAGACAGATATAAAAGATAGAAATAAGTTTTTTAAAATGTTCTCTTAAATGATAACAACATTGTGATTGAAATGCGTATCAAAATGAAATATTCAAAAATGCCAAAAAATAGAAATACTTTTAGTAATAGTGTCTCTCAAATGATACACCGGCCTATCAAACTGAAATCAGCAGAAATTTGATAAGACATCAAATCAATTGAATCCAGATAATAATATGTTTTTATTATTGTCCTAAGAATAAGTCCTAACACGGGACATACAACATAAAATGCCAAACCTGTATCGTGCATAGAGATATTTCAGGGTTCTAAAATAAAAAAGAAGGCATATGTATATTATTAAGTTATGCTGTATTTATTATCAAATCAACTCTTGTCGAATCGGCAATGAAAATATTGAAATTATAATGAGGGCAATACGTCTATTTTAACTATATATAGCAATTTGGGTCCGACTTGCTGGCCAACACCACACAATGGTGATGTAACTTTATTTTAATCTTGATGACATTCCATACAGTGGTTACTTAGTTATGGACAAGGTATTGAATTCTTAATTAAAGAACATAACTCTTGTGTTTCTGACACGATTCAGACAAAGTTATACATGCAATACGTGCAATATGATTGGAGTTTCATGAAATTCCACCCATTAGTTACAGAGATCTCCATTAAGTGGCTATTCTTTTCAATAACCAATTAATATACGGAAATCATAGACACATATATCTTTTATAACCACCTAACCGTAGACCACTAGACAGTAAATATATTGTTTTCTTAGCCACGTAAGTACCATTTTTTGGGTACGAACAGACGGACGGAAATACGGAGAGAATGACACATTAACAGAGACAGACAACGCCAAACCAATATCCCCCTCCGAGATCATTCGGATCTGCGACATTCAACAGAAATGCTCTCCAAGACAGACGCTACTTAAAATTGAAATAATTTCAGTAAATGATACACTGGTGTTACAAAATGAAATCTTCATGAATGAAGTAAATTACAATATGTCATAAAATGGTAATACTTTCAGTAAAATGGTCTCTGAAATGGGGTGTAGGACAATATCAATCCCGGACAATATTCCTCCCATCAAAAAGACAGGGCGTACGATATCCACCATCAAAAAGTCAAGGCGGACAATATCCCCATCAAAAAGGCAAGGCGGTCAATATCCCCCATCAAATAGTCAAGGCGGACAATATCCCCCCGTGGAAAATCATAGAGCGGACCCATACAGAAATTAAGGTTTGTAGTTTATAAGTTAATGGGGGGATGGATAATGTCCGGGGGATATTGTCCTACCCGTGAATTACAATGGGGATATTGTCCGCCCTATGATTTTCCACGGGGGGATATTGTCCACCTTGATTTTTGATGGGGGTATATTGTCCGCCATTTCTTTTTGATTGGGGGATATTGTCCGGACACCGGGTATAGCAACCGACAGTCCACCAGGGAACCGGGTTTAACAACCGACCGTCCACAATGGCACCGGGTATAACAAACGACCGTCCACAAGGGCACCGGGTATAACAACCGACCGTCCACAAGGGCACCGGGTATAACAACCGACCGTCCACAAGGGCACTGCGTATAACAACCGACCGTCCACAAGGGCACCGGGTATAACAACCGACCGTCCACAAGGGCACCGGGTATAACAACCGACCGTCCACAAGGCCACCGTGTATAATAATCGACCGTCCACAAGGGCACCGAGTATAACAACCGACCGTCCACAAGGACACCGGGTATAACAACCGACCGTCCACAAGGACACCGGGTATAACAACCGACCGTCCACAAGGGCACCGGGTATAACAACCGACCGTCCACCAGGGCACCAGATATAACAACCGACCGTCCACAAGGCCACCGGGTATAACAACCGACCATCCACAAGGCCAACGGGCATAACAACCGACCGTCCACAAGGGCACCGGGTATAACAACCGACCTTCCACAAGGGCACCGGGTATAACAACTGACCGTCCACAAGGGCACCGAGTATAACAACCTACCTTCCACAATGGCACCGGGTATAACAACCGACCGTCCACAAGGGCACCGGGTATAACAACCGACCGTCCACAAGATCACCGGGTATAACAACCGACCGTCCACAAGGGCACCGGATATAACAACCGACCGTCCATCAGGGCACCGTGTATAACAACCGACCATCCACAAGGCCACCGGGCATAACAACAACCGACCGTCCACAAGGGCAACGGGTATAACAACTGACCGTCCACAAGGGCACCGAGTATAGCAACCTACCTTCCACAATGGCACCGGGTATAACAACTGAACGTCCACAAGGGCACCGGGTATAACAACCTACCTTCCACAATGGCACCGGGTATAACAACCGACCGTCCACAAGGCCACCGTGTATAACAATCGACCGTCCACAAGGGCACCGAGTATAACAACCGACCGTCCACAAGGACACGGGTATAATAACCGACCGTCCACAAGGGCACCGGGTATAACAACCGTCCGTCCACCAGGGCACCAGATATAACAACCGACCATCCACAAGGCCACCGGGTATAACAACCGACCATCCACAAGGCCACCGGGCATAACAACAACCGACCGTCCACAAGGGCAACGTGTATAACAACTGACCGTCCACAAGGGCACCGGGTATAACAACCGACCGTCCACAAGGGCAACGGGTATAAAACTCGACCGTCTACAAGGGCACCGGGTATAACAACCGACCGTCCACAAGGGCACCGGGTATAACAACCGACCGTCCACAAGATCACCGGGTATAACAACCGAACGTCCACAAGGTCACCGGGTATAACAACCGTCCGTCCACAAGGCCACCGGGTATAACAACCGACAGTCCACAAGGGCACCGGATATAACAACCGACCGTCCACAATGACACCGGGTATAACAACCGACTGTCCACAAGGTCACCAGGTATAACAACCGACCGTCCACAAGGTCACCGAGTATAACAACCGACCGTCCACAATGGCAATGGGTATAACAAACGACCGTCCACAAGGCCACCGGGCATAACAACCGACCGTCCACAAGGCCACCGTGTATAATAATCGACCGTCCACAAGGGCACCGAGTATAACAACCGACCGTCCACAAGGACCGGGTATAACAACCGACCGTCCACAAGGGCACCGGGTATAATAACCGACCGTCCACAAGGGCACCGTGTATAACAACCGACCGTCCACCAGGGCACCAGATATAACAACCGACCATCCACAAGGCCACCGGGTATAACAACCGACCATCCACAAGGCCACCGGGCATAACAACAACCGACCGTCCACAAGGGCAACGGGTATAACAACCGACCGTCCACAAGGGCAACGGGTATAACACTCGACCGTCCACAAGGGCACCGGGTATAACAACCGACCGTCTACAAGGGCACCGGGTATAACAACCGACCGTCCACAAGGGCACCGGGTATAACAACCGACCGTCCACAAGGCCACCGTGTATAACAATCGACCGTCCACAAGGGCACCGAGTATAACAACCGACAGTCCACAAGGACACCGGGTATAACAACCGTCCGTCCACCAGGGCACCAGATATAACAACCGACCATCCACAAGGCCACCGGGTATAACAACCGACCATCCACAAGGCCACCGGGCATAACAACAACCGACCGTCCACAAGGGCAACGTGTATAACAACTGACCGTCCACAAGGGCACCGGGTATAACAACCGACCGTCCACAAGGGCAACGGGTATAACACTCGACCGTCTACAAGGGCACCGGGTATAACAACCGTCCGTCCACCAGGGCACCAGATATAACAACCGACCATCCACAAGGCCACCGGGTATAACAACCGACCATCCACAAGGCCACCGGGCATAACAACAACCGACCGTCCACAAGGGCAACGTGTATAACAACTGACCGTCCACAAGGGCACCGGGTATAACAACCGACCATCCACAAGGCCACCGGTATAACAACCACCATCCACAAGGCCACCGGGCATAACAAAACCGACCGTCCACAAGGGCAACGTGTATAACAACTGACCGTCCACAAGGGCACCGGGTATAACAACCGACCGTCCACAAGGGCAACGGGTATAAAACTCGACCGTCTACAAGGGCACCGGGTATAACAACCGACCGTCCACAAGGGCACCGGGTATAACAACCGACCGTCCACAAGATCACCGGGTATAACAACCGAACGTCCACAAGGTCACCGGGTATAACAACCGTCCGTCCACAAGGCCACCGGGTATAACAACCGACAGTCCACAAGGGCACCGGATATAACAACCGACCGTCCACAATGACACCGGGTATAACAACCGACTGTCCACAAGGTCACCAGGTATAACAACCGACCGTCCACAAGGTCACCGAGTATAACAACCGACCCTCCACAATGGCAATGGGTATAACAAACGACCGTCCACAAGGCCACCGGGCATAACAACCAACCGTCCACAAGGGCAACGGGTATAACAACCGACCGTCCACAAGGGCACCGTGTATAGCAACCTACCTTCCACAATGGCACCGGGTATAACAACTGACCGTCCACAAGGGCACCGAGTATAGCAACCTACCTTCCACAATGGCACCGGGTATAACAACCGACCGTCCACAAGGGCACTGGGTATAATAACCGACCGTCCACAAGGCCACCGGCATAACAACAACCGATCGTCCACAAGGGCAACGGGTATAACAACTGACCGTCCACAAGGGCACCGGGTATAACAACCGACCGTCCACAAGGGCAACGGGTATAAAACTCGACCGTCCACAAGGGCACCGGGTATAACAACCGACCGTCTACAAGGGCACCGGGTATAACAACGGACCGTCCACAAGGGCACCGGGTATAACAACCGACCGTCCACAAGGGCACCGGGTATAACAACCGACCGTCCACAAGGGCACCGGATATAACAACCGACCGTCCACAAGGGCACCGGATATAACAAACGACCGTCCACAAGGGCACCGGATATAACAAACGACCGTCCACAAGGGCACCGGATATAACAACCGACCGTCCACAAGGTCACCGAATATAACAAACGACCGCCCAGAAGCCAACTGAATAGCTTCCGCACTTATAATAATTCGATACTCGGTGTAGAGTTCGAATAGGGTAGATAGAAGAATATGATGATACTGGTGTTGTATAGCTGATGGTGATAGCTCATATCTGATGTTCAGTTCAATTGATTTTGCGTTCGTGATATCGTACTAGTATCCGAAGTAGTGTATTGAGGTCCGTCACGTTCATTCACTCCCCATCTACAACGAAATACATCCCAACAACAACGGATACTGTCAACCGACACCACATATCTGAATAATTGTTACTGTACCCTTCGGCAGACAATGGACCTTGTATGTATTGAATCATTTACACTCTGCTACACGCATGTACCTTCTCGAAATGATATGTATGCATTTCATGCGTTTAATCAGTTTATATAAGGAAGTACTTTTAAATTAGTAAAAAAGGTATCAAAAACAAGTCCTTGACATATCAACAACTTCATTTCACGAATAGTCAATTAGGAAGCAAAACATCCGTATACGTCATTAGAATTAATAAATAGCTGCTATCTCTCCCTCATGCCGAAGGATTCCATTCGATTAATGATATAAGAACTTGTTTCGCTGTCGAGTGAAAATAAATGTGAATAAACTAATTAATAGGCACTATATTTCATAATCATATACACACGGACATGAGACCTCGGTTTAAAGTCCCACCTGAAAGACTGTTAATTTTACTATGGTCAGACGAGGGATATAACCTGTGAACCATGTGCACATGTGGTTGTGTGTTCGTTTCAGCTGCGAACTGTCCGGAGTCGCAGCTGTAGCAGTTACGCGTATATTCATAGACAAGGCATTTAAGTTCCACATTGTCTCTTCTCTCTCCATTGTGGCGATGGATTCCAGGAATGAGAGTGATTGATATAAGTTGTAGGATCTAACTTAAATGTGTGCACGGGATTATCAAATGGTGTTTGTAAAGTTTGCAAGACTGAACGCGAAACACTCCGTCACTTGTTATTGGGTGGGTTGTAAGCATGTACATTAATTAATACATTAATTAATCAATTGATACAATTGCCTTTGAAATAAAATGGTCTATGGAAAAGTCGCACCAGTATTAAACATGACGGTATAATTATATAGGGACAACAAGTATGTCGTCCAGTCTATTAAAACAAACGTTTATAATCAAATACAATGGCAATATGATGATCAAATTATTGATATGTTTGAAACATATTTCATGCTATCACAAACATAATTATATCCATATACCTGTCTATTGGCATTGTAGTGGTAAAAGGTAGGCAGATGGTATGCGATACTAAGAATAGTCATCCTTCACAATACATCGTATTAGTTTATACAAATTTATTTTAGCTCGATTGCGAAACAAGTTCTTTCAACTTATATAAATCACTCTCGAGACCTCATTCCTGATGGAATCCATCGCCACGAGGGAGAGAAGAGGCAACGTGGAATTTAAATGCTTTGCCTAAGGACACAATCGTAACGGCTCCAGTGGGGCTCGAACTCCAGACCTTTCGCACCTGGGGCGAATGCGCATCCACTGCACATTTCGAGTGCGACGTAATGCAACAGTATTTACGTGTGCAGGTTGGGGAATTACAACAACAACAGCAGCATCAACAATAACATCAACAACACCAATAACAGCAACAACAGCAACAACAATAGCAGCAACAACAAACCAACAACAATATATTTATATAAGTAAAAAAGTCGACTATTGATTAAGGTTTATTGCATTTCATATAATTATCATAATTATGTTTTATGTTAATTATCGTGTGTGTTTATGCATAGATGTATATAAACGCATATAATGTACCTGTATGTGAATAAAAGGGGCTTTGTCATCAAACAAAATGTATAAACTAATTACGGTCATAATGAGGAAGGTTGTACATGAACAACAATCTTCAACACTTGCCGGAATGGATTCGCCGACATTGCTATGTTCATGTGTATTGAATTCAGTTTCCGTATATTCCGATTCTACATTATATGGCAACAGGCGAGAGCAAATATTATAATATGTTTGTCTATGTACTCAAGTGTACTAGTAATTGATATATGACAAGTGGAACGATAGTCATTCATCCTTTAATCGTTGATATGTCATCGTTGTTGTCTCTGTTATCACATATTGGCGTATATTGAATTGCTCTCCGCATATGAGAGGAACACCTCATGGCAGAATTGGAACTGTTCCTGCAAAAGAAGAGATCAACGAATAAACACAATAACTTAAAAGTGGATAATGACATATACATGCTAGTGTATCTAAATAACTATTTTACATGTACATAATATAATTAACATCTTACATATACATTAACAGCAATATACTGAAAGGGATTAGAACGAAAGAAAACTTATATAGTTCTTCACTTTATCAATTGGTTGTTATACAATAGGCCGCAGCATAATATATTTAACACTGAAAATACGTGAATTCTAATCACGATAATTATATGCTAGTTCTAAACAATTTCTAATGTTTACGTTAATCTATTGATACTATTAGTGTGTAAATATTTGAGGACGTTAAACAGAAAATGGTTAACAATTAAATGAATATTTGAAGTAAGTCCAAGAACATAACATATCAAATCTGAGTACGAAAATAAGAAGAGATTAATATAAAGAGAAGTTAGTTGAAGAAATAATCCGGTTGATTTGAAAATGACGACAGTACTCAATACTCTCAATAAGCTTTAAGCTTTCAATTAAATCCATTTTCATTCGGTATATAACAGATATGTACTGTACATTATGAATGAATAAATATGTTGTGAACCAATGATGAGCGTATCTGAATTAGAATCCGCCATATAAACATTTTAGAAAGCATCCATCTTCTCAGAATCTTTCCCTGCCAGTAATGTATTCGTGTACAGCTAAGAAAATTACGGGATGATTGCTAGATCCTTAGAAGTGTCACCGGGAAGATGAGTGCCACCCATGAGACAAACACTGTAATACAGAACACAGTTATATGCAAGAGGGAGACAAGTATGTAATATTAAATGCAATCTGCAGTATTGCTAATATCTCTCAACCTAGTTTCTAAGATATCCGTATCCGGAAGAATCTACACAATACCAATGAAACCGTTTGTACATTGATTTTTATACAATCAGAATAAAGCCGACTGGCACTGATAGAATGTGTGACATTGACCTTGAAGTGCCATGGTTGAAACATGTGCATTGGACATACGTTTGTTACTGTTAACAGTTGTGCAAAGCACTAAGTGTGATCTTGACCATGAACCAACATGATCGAACCATGCAGTCTATCACATATGGGTAACATTAATTCCAGGAAATTATGAAGTTCCTCAATCGGCTGAAGAAATATGGAGCTTACACAAATGTGTGTCGGGCGGATGGACGTACCAAGAGTGATATACTTAAGTTGATATTTCTTCTATATAGCCACACAAACGTAATTCATAGCCACATACAAATGATCATAGCCACATAACCCTATACCACTAAACAGGAAACATATTGTTCTACTAGCCACGTAACTACTATTTGATTGGTGCGGACACACTGGACGGACGGAATGAGACCGTTCCAATAACCCATTCCGCTATGCGGCGGAAGATAATAATACTACAGTAGTAATAACGAATTATTTTGAAACATACGAAATTTGGAATGATCTGCTGGAGCGTTGTTCTCAATTGTCGTATCACCTGTGTAATGGAGACTTCGTTCTCAAACAACGCACGATCCAGTATATTCATCATTACAGCGATCAGTCTGCTACGATCAGCTCCATTCCTTCAGTTTCAAATATATAATACAAAAGGTTTTGTTCCGAAATCGGCCAACGTTTCGATAGAACAGTTACTTTTGAATGAAACGTACATGTAAGATATTGATTATACCACCCTATGTGGTCCCCGATGGATATTTATATAGTCAAGCAGCTAAAGACATATTCATCAGTGTGCACAATGACCGTGACAATTTCTAAGAAAAAGGTTGCTACCATAACAGTATTACCCAGGTGTTGCAGTTAAGAAATTAATATTGTTTATATTGTTTAGTTACTACTATATAGATAGAATATAAATATACTCGGTATGGAATTTTCAGCCCAATGGCCTTCGTCGGGATGCAACACTTTGTTGTGTGATTTCCTCTTAAAATTACAAGATAGGAAGACTTGTGTGTGTTTTTCTCTAATATTACAATGTTTATATCATTTTTTTCGGCCTCTTAGTCGCCACCGCATACATGCCTTTGAGGGACTAAAATTGTTGAAACATATATAATCTTATTAATCGACTTCCAACTCGGACCCATCTGTTCGAACACAATCGAAGGAACATACAACTTAGATGGGTTATCATTTCGGGTGTGAGTTCATATGTGTTGCATCTGTACTTGCATCAACTTTTTATATTGTTACTACTTCTACAAAGAACACCAAGAATTATTATGTTGAAAATGTCATTTATTTAAATAATAAATGACGCAAATGAAACAACACAATTCTAGATTTACTAAATTTAACTAGTGCTATCATGCAAGATAGCAAAACTATTAAACACGCCCAATTAATGAGTTGCAAACACATAGGTGGGCTACATAATCCGCCACTAGCAATCATATTGCGTACCCACCCGAACACCGGAAAATGAAAACCCACGTGAAAATTCACATACATGTACCCGTAGTAAGCAGTCTTGTGCTGAATTTACAATCACGTACTACATATATTAAAGATATATATATGATATGAGAGCAGCCTTGTGCTGAAGTTAAATCAATTAACACATATAATACATGTATATACATAAAAGCAGCCTTGTGCTGAACTTCCATGTACAATCAATTAATAGATACAATGACATACACATAAAAGCAGCCTTGTGCTGAACTTCCATGTACAATCAATTAATAGATACAATGACATATACATGAAAGCAGCCTTGTGCTGAACTTCCCTGTACCATCAATTAATACATACAATGACATATACATGAAAGCAGCCCTGTGCTGAACTTCCATGTACAATCAATTAATACCTACAATGACATATACATGAAAGCAGCCATGTGCTGAACTTCCATGTACGGTCAATTAATACAATACAATGACATATACATGAAAGCAGCCTTGTGCTGAACTTCCATGTACAATCAATTAATACATACAATTCAATTAACAATTAAAATGTATAATATATATATATATGGAAGCAGCCTTGTGCTGAACTTCCA
>CM026389.1:35670845-35797988 GCA_014843695.1 Archivesica marissinica | reverse complement strand
ATTTTGATTGACAGCTGACGTTAGCCAATCGCATCGCACCATTCGCACGCACCCCCGGCAACGCTTTAGCGCCGCCATTTTGTTAGACAAACAATGCATATTAGACAAACTAGTAACGAGTAGACAAATTTGAAAAGGCGTGAATTTGATCGAAAATACGGGTTTAAAATTGTTTTGATGATGTTGAAAATGTGTAGCTTTGGTGTCTGGGTTAGTTATAGTACAAAATTAGTCGATATCCTGGTGATCGACGTTAAATTCAACCCATTTCAAAATCCTTGGACAAATCTAAAAGTGTGTATATGAACGACAAAATACCAGACAGCTGCTTTAAAAACAATGCATCTATAAAAACACCAACTGACCCCATACTGTCATTCTGTTCTGGTAAACACAGCAATCAAATTTAAGCGTGTCACACTGTTTATTGGAAAGTAATCAACAACTTACCCGACTACTGGTACATCACAGAGATCGCCGACTGATAAAATATCCCGATACTGCTATTATCTGCATGTATATGCTTTATGCAATAAACAAGTTGAATATTGAATTATCAAGATCAAAGTATTGCACATCGGAATTTAGCACTGATTGTGCTAATTGATCAGTTATAAAATGTGTGCCCATATTTATAATATTGATTACCGAGTCATTGTTTTATCGTTGTCAGACAAACGAGTTATTTAGTAACATTTTAATCAAATCTGATAACGAGTGATCGTGATCTGAAATAAATTACAAATTAATTGCAATTAATTAATGCTGTCTGTCATTGATAATGGTGAAACGATGTAGTTACGGGCTGTGTGACAGTGATAGTAGATATCTAGATCGATTGATAGGTGACGTAAAATTCGTGCCATTTCCGAAACCTAAGACAAATCTGGAAAAATGTCTAAGGTGGATCAAGCTGTGTGGACGACCAAACGACCAGCTAAATACATCCAAAATTAATGCAAACAGATATATTTGCACAAAAGTAAGTTGAAATTAATTTATTTATACAGAATAAAATATTTCCAAAAAATATATTCTGCATTAAAAGATCTACTGTTCACAAGAGATATGTGAGTATAATGGTGATTAAAATTATACATGTGGTTCATACATATTGTCGTGGATGGTGGACTAGGGATCAGATAGTAGTAATAGTACCCATGCATGTGCAGAGCTGTGGGATTCCCATATTAGCTCAGTGAACGTACTGGTGTTCAGTTTATGGGCCTAATAATGTTCGAGTCTTCTAGGAGGCATAGGGTCGAGTCTCTCAAGACGGAAAAATGCAGTTTTTCTCAATGATTAACTTAAATATGTTGCTGGTTTCCAATATGAGAGAGCACCATACTGTACCAATGTTGAAGTCTTCTTACGTTCTAGTATGCATAGGTCAGAGTCTATCAACAGTACTTTTCTCCATGGTTTAATGATGTAATGTTGCCAGTTTAGTGTATGACATACGTTTAGATTTATAAATGTTATTTTTTCAGCACTTCGTCGACCATCAGTGGCCTACTCAGGAATTCCCAGATCCAGAACCGGCAGATCCTTACACACCACGACCTAAGCCACAGAGAGCTCTACCATTGAAAAGAAGGCGACTTCTGTATCACACTCCACCAAGGTATAAATGATTTTATTGCCAGTCATATGTATGTTGACACCTGTCAGACATGTCGGCTTGATTTTGGTATAGTTTGACTAGATAATTTATACGACCGAGAATCGAACTTGGGTCAGTACCAATATTTTATGCAAACACTATAAGCCAAAACCGACATTCATGTTGTTTTATTAACTATTGTCATAATAAAATGTGCAGGAATTAAAACGAACCAGTCACTCATTTAACTTTTATTTTTATTAATTATCAATAGATTACATTTATAAATATATTGGTATTTAAAACAAACGCATGCACATGAACTCACAAGCACTTATACACTAATACATGCAATTGCTGGATCCAGGCATGATTCACACACTAAGCATAACCCACTCATATCTACAAGAAATATGGAATAACTTGTTCATGCTCGTGTGCTGCATTATTTTGCCAGATTAATTTCGGACAAATAAAGTTTCACAGAAATGAAATGTACATGTAGGAAAAAAAACCAACTGGTTAAAACAAGCAAGTAACTGAAAACCAAATGTTTTGACTATCCTAGTATTAACATTACAGTAAAACCTCACTTAAAAACCACCTCTAAATTAAGATCATAATGAGGAGTTTGATTCCATTGATTCAACAGGGTTTTTTAAATCTCAATGCTACAATTTAATGACACACACCAGTTTTCAAGGGTCTCAACTTCAAGGTGGTCTTGTTATTGAGGTTTGACAGAAATGAATTATTTCCATATCAGTCTTCCCGAAATCCGTAGGACCGCCTGGTCAACAATCCTTCGGTCAGACAAAATATATTGAAAGTTTAAGTGCATTTTAATCATTTGTCTGACCGGTGTCAGACAAACTCTGGCAAAGTTTCGTGAAGATTGCCATATGATTATTTATTGTTAAGAAATACAAACTTAACCCATTCAACACCAAATAACTCACATGGACTGGTCCATGATATTCATAAACCAATAAATCATATTTGGACAAGTTCATTTATCAAAATGGGTATTTATGTCTAAAAATAGTCATATCACTGGCAAAAAGTGCAGATCCTGATGAGACGGCTCGTCACGAGCCGGCTCATCTGGATCTACACTTTTTGTAAGCCTATTTAGAGGTATGTGGTGTTGAAAGGGTTAACACATGCACAAAGTAGCATGACCTATACTTATGTATCTAGAAATATTAACAAACATGTTTTCCTTTTCAGCACACAATCAGAGACTAGGATAGATGGTGGACCATTAACAGAGAACAACAGTCACGAGAGCAACCAGGAAAACCAGTTACCACCTATAGAAGATAGAACTCCAAATGACATCGCTTCACAAACAGAGAGTTCATGTAAGCATTTATATTAATCAATCTTTTATATATTTACAGTAAAACCTGTACAAACACTGCATCATATTTTGACAGAACTCGGTGTCAGTTGTAATCCTTTGTGTGAAGAGATCTTTCTTTGTGTACACAACAAAGTCACAAAATTCAGCACCACTTATAAGAAGTTGACCTTGTACCTGGTAAAAGTAGTTGTGGTTCTTTTTCAAAAGAACCTGACCATCAACTTGCGCAAGGCAGAAATCTCTAATTTCACAAGCGTCTATGATTGTTTTGTCTCTTGCACTGAACGGGCATTTAACCTCAACCAACCCACTTTGTCCGTCACCAACACAAACTTTTGAATCCGGGGAAGCTCCAAGGAATGAGAACTTTGGGTTCACAATCAACCCACACTTATGTACATGATAACCCTTTTTCGCACAGTATTCAGTTAATGCTTTTCTTTCATTTGCACTTCCGTAAGAAGTGGCCTTAGCGGTGAAAGGCTTAGGATTTTTCAACATGTCGATAAATTTCTCTGTCACTTTCTTCCTTTTCATAATAAGACCAAACTGTGATGATGTCAGTCTGTGTTTCCTCTCCGGAGCCCACATACTACAGTCCGCTTGGTCGCGTGTAGCTTCCTCCAACTTGCAGCATTGCTCCATTGTCAAAGTTGGCACGAAATTCATGTCCGTAACATTAATTACAGATGGTTTTGGGTACCGGATGTCACCACAATTTGATGTTACTGGCTGTTGATGACACTCTTCCACATAGAATTTTGCCTACAAATACAACAGATATTCATTTTAGTACCTGATACATAGTCATATTTCTTTACATTACAGGGGTTGATCCAATGGATGTCATGGTATTGGTAGCCGAAAACAAGTCATTACAGCAGAAAGTTGCGAAGATTACATTGGAATTTATTGACATGCCACGACAAGTTTCAAGGCCCAAGAAAGTACAAGCACCAGTGCCAACATTCTGCTTAGAACTTATCATTAATGACGAAAAACTCATTAAATATTATACAGGATTTACAAAGCAGGCATTCATGAATATTTACACTTTCCTGGTACCAGACGAGTCTGTTGAACCATTAACGTATGTGGGAAAAGGAAAGTTGAAAGAAATCAAAAGTGTCACATTAAAAAACCAGTTGCTAATAACACTATGCAAACTGAGAAATGACTTTGATTTAGTCGACCTTGGTCTTCGGTTTTCCATATCTCAACATACGGCTGGGGTGATATTCAATTCATGGATTAACTTCATGTTTCTGAGATTTGGTGAAGTACCTATCTGGCCAGATAGAGAAATTATTGCGGAAAATATGCCACCTGAATATAAATCAGACTTTCCAAACACTTTCGCAATTTTAGATTGTACGGAAATAAAAATACAGAAGCCCGCATCACTGAAGGCACAATCACAAACTTATAGTGTCTATAAATCGAGCAACACCCTGAAATCCCTGGTTATAGTGGATCCCCGAGGATCGGTTATTTTCTCCTCGATGCTATACAGTGGTTCCATATCTGATAAACAACTGTTTGAACAATGTGGAATAAAAGAACAATTACTCCAGTTGATTGACTGTAATTATCTAAAGCCTGGAGATGGATTAATGGCCGACAAGGGTTTCAATATAGAATCTTGTGTGGAAGAATTGAACTTAAAATTGAACATCCCTCCTTTTGCTGTCAGTGGGATGCAAATGAGTGAGAATGATGTTGCTACAACAAGAAAAATCGCCAAACACCGCGTACATGTTGAACGTGCAATCAGAAGAATCAAGTCATTTAAAATAATGACTAATAGATTTCCAGTTGTTCATATGTCTAGTGTAAATCAAATTTGGAATGTCTGCTCATTTTTAACCAATTTTATGCCACTGTGTATAAAGTCTTAAAAATTAACTGTACATACCTGTGTACTACCAACAGGTACATTTCCAAGATGTGTGTTGACAGTCAATGGTGGTTTGGACACCAGGTAGCTGATTGCACAATCACTCGTTGATTGAAGAAAAGTTACATCTTCTTCTTTGACACGGATTTTTCTGAAATGTAAAGGACTTTCATGTCAGACACATGATAGTTATGAATGTTGTGAAACATATTTATGGTATGGGCTGTTGTTGTTAAATTATGATGATGAATTATTGTTTGCAAAAATATGTTTTAGAAATGTAATTCAATAAAAATAAAATTATTATCTAAAGAACATAATGTCTTATTCTTATTGTTTACTTGGCAGGGCTCGACAAATCCACTCGTCCGCTCGTATTTACGAGTGACTTTTTGATCTGGACTAGTAGAAATTCCAAGTCGCTTGCCCAGTCGGACAAGTGAAAATGTCAGCTAAATATCCAATACAAATCGAAGGAACAAAATAAAATAATATCCGTTTTACTTTCTTCGGAATGATTACCAGGCGTCATAATGGGAAATCACCGAGGATATTTTAATGTGTTTATGCTGCAACATAATTGTATTTATTAATAAATTAAAGTGCAATTCTGTGACGATTTTTAATTTTCCTAAAATACATGGGACGAGTGATAGTCCAATCTGGACGAGTGGGACAGTGGCATCACTCGCCCAGTAGGACGAGTAAGAAATTAAACATTTGTCGAGGCCTGCTTGGTCCATGCGCATATCCAGAGGGAGACTGGGGTCCAATTGGCAAAAAACCTCAATAATAAGACCACCCTTGGGACCCTTGAAAATTGGTCTCATTATTGAGTTGGTCTTAATATTGAGGTTAAATAAAGTGCAAAAACAGTAGAAATTGACCTGAAAATTGTGGTCTTTATTTTGAGGTGGTCATGTTATTGAGGTGGTTTTAAGCTGAGGTTTTACTGTAATGCACAATACCGGTACAGAAATGTCAAGGTATTGAGATTGATCCCCTGAAAAAAATAGCTTGATATGCGCATGAGACAATTTTATATTTATTGAATATATATTTTGTATGACCGAATTATCCAAGTATCATGTATGGCAACATTAAAATTCTGTTAATAACTATGAAACAGTACCTGCATTCTGTTATTTGTTTGTTCTGCACTGGAACACGCTTTCGATCCATCTTCGGGTTCACGAAACGTATACTAGAAACAGGCTCTGGTTCAATCTTCGGCCCTCGCGGAGCATGCCACGCCTGTGGTAATGACGTACACGAAACTTCTTCAGGGATACTGGCAAAGCCCATCAGTTGCCACTGATGTACCGCTGTTACTACACCAATCACATGTGAGCAGGAACCACTCAGTCTGAAATATATCAACAAACAAAATGCAATTTGTACTTTTACTTGTTACTTCGATACAATCAGACTATACATGGGATCACTATCAATCTTATGAAGAGACCAAATATAAAAAATGGGAGGAGTGTTAGTGAGTTGTATCCATTCATATGTAGTAGTGTCTATAGGTTATAATTACTAATAGGTGAGAAACTTGTGTAGGCGGCCGGATAGCTCAGTCGGTAGAGCATTCGTCCTGTAAGTGAATGGTCCCGGGTTCGAGCCCCAGTCAGACTGCCCATTTTGCTCACCCTGTTACATTTTATAACTGCTATATCTGCTTTGAAGACACAGTTATAAACATGTGTATAATTATTTAGCACTCCGTGTAGGCTCTCGTTATTTATTGAAAAACATTTGATATATAGCTAGACTACCAATCCAGGTATCCCTGGTTCGAATCCCGACCGGGGCACTGGTATTTTCAGAAACGCTATTTGTTGTAATCATAATGATTAATATAAATGATTTAGCAACACCGCTATACTAAAACTATTTTCAGACGTTGGCGGAAGTGACTAGTAGAGGCCTACTGACTAGTTACTTCTTTCTTTCTTCTTTTCCTCCGTATGTCCTTCCAATTATGGAACACCAAGATGATCCCTGGTCACACCTTGTATTAGTATGAATATGTTGGTCGGAATATTCCTCATACATGTAGATAAAAAAAAAAAAACGAGCGTCGCCATTTGCAATTTCAGGATATTTTCGAAAGTAGGTCAAGACACAAAATTTGATTTCAATACAGTGCATGTATAACGAGTAAGTCACGGAATAATTAGATCTATTGTCAAATACAAAATACATACCCTGCTTGACAAGAGCAATATGCGTAGCATATTTCATTTCTTTTGATGTCAAAGTTTACACGATGTGGTGGTTCACTCTTCCGTTGACTGCGAAAGCATTTTCCACGAACACTTAACACGTCCTCATCAGTTAAATAGATCTGTACTTTAGAGAAATAACCTTCACTAAAGAACCTACATCCTTGCTGTCTTGCTTTCAACGAGATATTCTTATCTGGGTGAAATAAAACCGAGAAATTCGACGGAATTTTATCTAGATCAACTCGATGCAGGTCTGCGTTAGACGCCATTTTGTTAGATAGCTTGTCTCGCGTGGTTACAGCGAGCACCTGTAACTATGGGGGGCGTGCCTAAGTAGCGTTTGCAGAAAGGTCAATTAACAATTAATACATACAATTCAATTAACAATTAAAATGTATAATATATATATATATGGAAGCAGCCTTGTGCTGAACTTCCATACTTGAACCCATTGTGCATGCTAAAGCTGCCCGGATCGGGACTAGTTATGTTACTAGCTTCAATTGGGGTAAGCGAATATAATGTTGCAACGCACTGGACTTCCAGCGACCCATTTTCTGTATCGCATCTTCAGAAAAGCCTTGTATTACTGCATGAGTGGCTGCCCAATGCGAAATGAATGAGACTTATATCTAGTAGCATCAAAACCAAGGAATGAAATTGCTTGTTTTAGGTGTACATTGAAAACTGTGTACGACACAGGTTGCCCATTAGGTAACTGAAACAAAGGCCCATCAGTATGTGCTGTATGACACAAATAATTTCGCACCGCAGTCACTGGGCACAATACCGGATCAGATGATTTCTCTGGCATGAATAACGTAACGGCCTGTTTGCTATGTTTATATTTCCGAAGCGTGAGTTCCAACCCAACGGAACCGTCTATTGCATCAATAAATTGTACATCATTATATTGCACTACAAGTGACAAATTTTTAAAAGATTTCACACATATTTCGCCAATACGCAGGAAACCATGGAAAGCCAGAATGCACATAGTAGAGAATGTGAGTCTGTGTAGGTAATCATTGATTGTGTGTGGCAGAGCCAACACCAGTTTTCGCAGCAATGTGTATGTAATGGGCAAACGTGTATCTGGTTGTACTTCATTTGCCACCATATTACCGGCACCTTTAAGGAACTGCTTCACTATGAATGATTGACTGAAATCGTTGAAGTAAAACAGCTTGTTAATGTACGATAGGGCAGACACATGTGCTGCTATCGTATTCACACGATAATTTGCCATAAACAATGAAGCAAGAAAATTGACTAATGGTACAGGTAAAACTGGCAATTCCAAAACAATGTTATTTTCCTGACAAAAAGATGCATAACTTTTCCAGTAATGGAAATAAATTATCTTGGTTCTGTCACACAGTGCTTGTGATATGATACGCTTTGTATCAAGATTTAAATCCGTAGCAAGTGCTCCGGGACAACGAGTGGCGTGCGACACAGGAATGGAGCTTCCAAGAACGCTTTCTGAAATTCAAAACGAGACAAATGGTCAGCAACGGTATTAGCTATACCGCTGACATGCCTAGCCCGGAACAAAATATTGTACCTCATAGACCATAATACTAGACGTCGTACGAGTTCCATCATAATAGGGTCCTTAGAGGTGAGTTTGTTCAATACACATACTGTAGCCTGATTGTCGGAAAAAAATTCAATTTTGTGGTTTGCCATCTTGTGACCCCACAACTCGACAGCGATTACAATGGGGAAAAGCTCCAATATGTTAATATGAAAGGACTGGAACTGGGCTGACCACTTTTCTGCAATCCATTCAGACCCAAATACGGCAGCAAAGCCTTTAGTTGATGCCGCATCTGTATGTAAATTTAACGTTTCCGCAGGGATCCAGTAATCATTGAGGAACATGCATCGCCCATTGAACGATTGCATGAATGAATACCACATGGCGAGATCCGCCCGGGCGGCAGCATTCAGCCTAATGTAAAAATGTGAGCCTATCACTCCCACCGTTAGGTCATATAAACGGCGCAAGAATGTACGCCCCGGTACAATACAAAGAGTGGCAAAATTCAGAAGACCAACTAATGATTGAAGCTCCTTAAGCGTAACCTTTTTTCTACATTTGAATTGTTGCAATTTACTAAGAATTTTCTCCACCTTGTCATATGGCAGACGCGTGACCATGGCCTGCGAATCTACCTCAATCCCATAAATAGTGATGCATGTGGTAGCATTGACAGTTTTCTCTGTTTTTATTGGAATATTAATCTCTTTGCATAAAGCCAGGAATAGGTCCAAACTTTGCTGACAATGGTTGGTCTGAGGCGGGCCTGCGAAAAAGAAGTCATCTAAAATATGACTCATAACAGCACGATGTTTCGATTCCATAATCCACTGTAACGCGGCACTAAAACGGCTAAATAGCTGACAGGAAATACTTAATCCCATGACTAGGCAGGCATCCATGTAATATTCAACGGAGTCATCCAATGCCCAAGAGAAACCAAGAAGATGTCTGTCTAATGGATGTATTGGAATAATGCGGAAAGCGTTTTCTATATCTGTTTTTGCCATTAAACATGCTTGTCCACATTGTTTAACCTTATGCACGACAATATCAATAGTATCATATTGAACCTCCGTAAATGTATGTAATATTCCGTCATTTATGGAGTTGCCTTTCGGAAATGACAAATCTTGAATGATGCGAAATTTCCCTGATTCCTTTTTGGGTACTAAAGCTAGGGGCGAGCATATTAGCTTTGACGGTTTGTGACGAAATGGACCTATGATTCTCTTCGACTTTAATTCTTCCCGTAATTTCCTATTAACTTCACCCTTGTTATTCAATGCCGATGGATGATTGCGTACCGCATTTTCTACCGGTAGTTTGCCCGTAAATGGAATACGAAACCCTTCAGTGAAACCCCTAACTAAGAAGGTTCTCTCCTTTTCAATATAACCCGCTAAGTATTGATGTAGAATCTTACTTCTTACTGGGGTTTGAACGAAAGGGCTGGTTTTGATTGGTATTGTTAGTCGATTTGAGGTTGGAGAAAGAACCCGAGGCCGCGGCATTATACGATTGTACACCGCGTTGCGCCGGACGAGCAAAACACCTGAACTGAGGATGGGGCTTTCGACAATGACCACAAACGTGATCATATGCACAGTTACGGGCCTGACACCCCAGCGGTTTGTTGTATTTGTAACAGAACTTGCTGGGGGCCGATCGCGCCTGTGTCGAGTTTGCCATAGTAGTCGCCCTAATCCACAACTCATGATGCAGGGCTCCCCAAGCCAAAGGCTGACATTGTCTGTGAGCCCTAAAATTGCGGTCATAAAAATTAAATGCCGCAACCCCGTGAACTCTCTCCAAATCTCGTATCATATTGATGTAAGACAGGAGACCCGATGCTTCCTTCGGGTAGCGTTGGATATATATATATCCATATATATTGTAAATGCAGATAGCCATTTCCCAATTGTGAGATTTTTGCTTTCTTCTTTGGAAGATACCGATATATTGTGTCCTGTTGCTGAAAATGTCAAAGTGACCTCATCATTATTATATCGTTTGTCAATTAGTGATGTCAGGTCTATGAACTCATTGTTCCATATGCACAGTTTTGTTTTTTCTGGCACAAGTGCACCTATGGGTAATGCGCTTGAATTTAGGCTGACAATGTTAGTACCTGCAGTACAGGTACTTCCACCCTGTGTCGGTGAGCTGGAGTCGGCCTCTGTCGTCATGAACAGTGCTTGTCGCACACTGTCTGTAACGCGTGCTTCCGTAGTTTGTGAGCAATTGGCGATCGTAGCAGTTTGGCTCACATGTGACGACGTAGGCACTGACGACAGAGAAGTATTCTGACTGTTAGATGCACCTGTAGAAGGGATGCCTGTTGATGATGACACTGTTGCGGATGGAACTACACCTCTTTTTTCCAGTTCCACCAAAACCGCCTCCACTATCGAAGCTGTAGATAGTGTCCCAGTATCACTGTTCACAACTCTGTGTGGTGGGTCCATGTGTGGATCACTGACCGTGACGGGAACATCTGCAATACATATTTTATGAACATTAATTTGGAATTTTGCTATTAAGCGAGCTATTTGACGAGCTTAATGTTCGTTCGAGGCCAATCAGAACCACTGTGGTGTTTCCGTCTGCAAGACCCTTAAATCCATAGTTTGGCTATGCTCTCTCGCTCATAACGATGGATTCAACAAGGAATGTATGTATAGAGCGGTTAGTCTAAAGTTGAAGGGACCTGTTTCGCAATGCAGATAAAATAATAAGTTTGTGTAAACCAGTCAAGTACCCAGTCCAGTACCCAGTAGATATAACACTTGAATACATAGATGTTGTAATTACTGAGTGGAATGTTGATAAATAAGGTAGATATAACACTTGAATACATAGCTGATGTATTACTGAGTGGAATGTTGATGAATTAGGTAGATATAGCACTTGAATACATAGATGATGTATTACTGAGTGGAATGTTGGTGAATTAGGTAGACATAGCACTTGAATACATAGATGATGTAATTACTGAGTGGAATGTTGGTGAATACGGTAGATATAACATTTGAATACATAGATGATGTATTACTGAGTGGAATGTTGGTGAATTAGGTAGACATAGCACTTGAATACATAGATGATGTATTACTGAGTGGAATGTTGGTGAATTAGGTAGATATAACACTTGAATACATAGATGATGTAATTACAGAGTGGAATGTTTGTGAATAAGGTAGATATATCACTTGAATACACATTGTGTTGTGATGAATAACGAAGCTGGTATCGCTGTTAACTGTAGCAAGGTCATACAAATAACTGCTAAACTAACTGTTACAATTTTCAGTACACGAGTTGGACCACGAATACGATGCCGATGTTATTGTTGTTTTGAATGATATTGGAGTGGATGACCTTCTGGTTGCAACAACCACTGTGCCTTTGATTCAATGGGGGAAAGCACCCCCGTATACGCTCAAGGTATGCATCGTTGTATAGTTATGTGCTTATATGTACATATATGTCCTGTATTACAATGTTCACGTTTAATGTAATTTTCGTCGTGTGAACGTAGCACATTAGACGAAAATATTAATTTCCCTTTTTGGGTGGTGTCTCTGATACATGAAACTGACGTGCATACGTGTAAGCGTATTTCTACACGAAATTGTCGTGCATGTTGGTGGAGGTTTTATCATTCAGTTTTGGGAACGACTGATAGATATACGTGTTTTCTGTTTATTTCTTTTTTACATATTAAGATGTCTAAGATGATGTTTCCTTCAAGTATTCGTCATATGTTATACTCATATGTGTATACAGTCAAACCTGTCTTAAGCAGCCAGCCAAGGGAATCGATCGCAGAACGTGGTTGCTTAACACAGGTGGCTGCTTAATAGAGGTCAAATGTATAATAGAACAACCGATTGGGAAACACGGAAACTGGCTGCTTAATACAGGTTGGCAGCTTAATGGAGGTGACCACTAACACATGTTTGAATGTATTCTGTTGTCGAAACAAAGTTGCTAAGATATAACTCCATTTCAGGCGTGGTTGCCTTGATACTTGCTAGGGTGATCCAAGTCTGTCACGTTATAGGCGTATGCCTGTGTGTATGTGTGTTGCCATATCGTGTGTTGTAAAGTAAATTCTGTTAATGTTTATGTTCCAAATACACTGTCGGCCAGTTCCCACTGCTATACCAAACCATAAGTGGTGTTTTGGTTTTTTTGTGTCTTACTATCGGAGTGTTAGGTAACAGGGGAACAGTATTGTTCGCAGTATTCGCTAAATACGTAGGTGAAGTCAGTATTGTAACGACTATTACTAAAGACACACATATACTCAATTCCAAAATAAAGTGTGCACTTTTGAATTTAGAATATTTCACTATTTAGAAGACGTATCGGTTAGAAATTTCGCATAGTATACCTCAAGTATATTTGTCATCGATCAATTGCATAATCTACAACATGGTATGCAAAAAATGTCAGTCCAGTCTGTGAGACTTGATTTCGCATGATTTGCACGTGCAGCCCGAGGAAAATATACATGTCACCGGAAACTTGTATTTGTGTAATCCTTATGTCTTACATAACGGTTAAATCACATTTGAGTTCACATTGGTACACAACGAACATGCCTAGATTGAGCGAAAATCAACATATCCAAGCATTAACAATTCTTGCCCGTTGTGACAACGTCACTGACGTGAGTAGGGCGTTATGGTGCCACAGAAACACTATTATTCTCTTGCGCCAACGGTTCCAACAAACAGGTGGTGTAGCAGATCGCCGAAGAACTGGTAGACCAAGAGTAACGAATCGGCAAACGGACCGGTTTATTACGTTGACGCACCTGCGACGTCGTTTCCAAACAGCGTCTAGTACCGCGAGACAGTATGCATCAACAGCAGAGGTGCGCACACAAAAAAACCACCAGAACTGCGATTAAAACAACTTTAAATGCATTATTGAATGTGACCTGATGCTTTGAGTACTTTTGCAACTTTGATTTTAGCACCGTCTCCTTTCTCGCATAAAAAAGTTACGTAAACTGACCGTGACTTAAAATCTGATATGTTCTGCCATATTCTACAGGGTCTGATCTAAAGTTTGGTACCAAATGTATAGGTTTCGGTTAAATAGGCGATGAGAAATCACAGAAAACAAAGTGCACACTTTATTTTGGAATTGAGTATATATCTTAAGCAGCCTGTCAAGGGAATCACAGACGGTAGCTGCTTATCACAGGTGGCTGCTTAATAGAGGTCAAATATATAATAAAACAACATATTGAGAATCTGGAAGCTGGCTGCTTAATAGAGGTCAAATATATAATAAAACAACATATTGAGAATCTAGAAGCTGGCTGCTTAATAGAGGTCAAATATATAATAAAACAACATATTGAGAATCTGGAAGCTGGCTGCTTAATAGAGGTCAAATATATAATAAAACAACATATTGAGAATCTGGAAGCTGGCTGCTTAATACAGGTTGGCTGCTTAATAGAGGTAGCCTAAAACACAGGATTGACTGTAGGTACAATTCAAAATCTCCAATATAGCATGATAGGTAGTTTTAATATACATGTATTTGGTCTACCAATGACAAACACAATGTACACCTCACTTACCCTGATATATTATATATGTATAGGTCCGGAGTTCGAGCCCCGCTGGAGCCGTTACGATTGTGCCCTTAGGCAAGGCATTTAATTTCCACGTTGCCTCTTCTCTCTCCCTCGTGGCGATGAATTCCATCAGGAATGAGGTCTCGAGAGTGATTAATATAAGTTGTAAGAACTTGTTTCGCAATCGAGCTAAAATAAATTTGTATAAATAAATATTGTCTATGTAAATAATTATAATAATGGTACAGAAAGCGATTAGCATCTATGAACAGACGCGTGCGCTAGAATTGATAGTAACACAATAAGCGAGATCGATTGGTTGTCCGATTAGCCCAGTGGTTAGCGCCCTCGGACCGGGAATAATGTGAGAATGTACGGTTGTCGCCAAATCGGACAGGTGGGTTTTCTCCGTGTACTCCGGTTTCCTCCCACACGAATGACCACATATACGCTTTCATCCGCGCAAACGAGAGTGATTAATATAAGTTGTTAGAACTTGCTTCGCAATCATTGTAAAATAAATAAAGTTTAACTAAGCGAAGCTCCACAGTATGAAATACTTATTTTGCTTTTTGCGTTATCGGTTGATCCCAACTGGAATAGTTGATGATAATTCCCAACTGGAATATTTGATGATAATTCACAACTGGAATAGTTGATGATAATTCCCAACTGGAGTATTTGATGATAATTCCCAACTGGAGTAGTTGATGATAATTCACAACTGGAATAGTTGATGATAATTCCCAACTGGAGTATTTGATGATAATTCCCAACTGGAATAGTTGATGATAATTCCCAACTGGAGTATTTGATGATAATTCACAACTGGAATAGTTGATGATAATTCCCAACTGGAGTATTTGATGATAATTCCCAACTGGAGTATTTGATGATAATTCCCAACTGGAGTATTTGATGATAATTCCCAACTGGAGTAGTTGATGATAATTCCCAACTGGAATAGTTGATGATAATTCTCAACTGGAGTAGTTGATGATAATTCCCAACTGGAGTAGTTGATGATAATTCCCAGCTGGAGTATTTGATGATAATTCCCAACTGGAATAGTTGATAATAATCGAGTGTTATATTTCAGTGTTCACTGTTATTGATTTAAATGATTTATGTCACATGACGCCAAGGAACATTTTAAAGTGTTGTATTAAATGATTGATGTCACATGACGCCAATGAGCATTTTAAAGTGTTGTATTAAATGATTGATGTCACATGACGCCAAGGAACATTTTAAAGTGTTGTATTAAATGATTGATGTCACATGACGCCAATGAGCATTTTAAAGTGTTGTATTAAATGATTGATGTCACATGACGCCAAGGAACATTTTAAAGTGTTGTATTAAATGATTGATGTCACATGTCGCCAATGAGCATTTTAAAGTGTTGTATTAAATGATTGATGTCACATGACGCCAATGAGCATTTTAAAGTGTTGTATTAAATGATTGATGTCACATGACGCCAAGGAACATTTTAAAGTGTTGTATTAAATGATTGATGTCACATGACGCCAATGAGCATTTTAAAGTGTTGTATTAAATGATTGATGTCACATGACGCCAATGAGCATTTTAAAGTGTTGTATTAAATGATTGATGTCACATGACGCCAATGAGCATTTTAAAGTGTTGTATTAAATGATTGATGTCACATGACGCCAATGAGCATTTTAAAGTGTTGTATTAAATGATTGATGTCACATGACGCCAATGAGCATTTTAAAGTGTTGTATTAAATGATTGATGTCACATGACGCCAATGAGCATTTTAAAGTGTTGTATTAAATGATTGATGTCACATGACGCCAATGAGCATTTTAAAGTGTTGTATTAAATGATTGATGTCACATGACACCAAGGAACATTTTAAAGTGTTGTATTAAATGATTGATGTCACATGACGCCAAGGAACATTTTAAAGTGTTGTATTAAATGATTGATGTCACATGACGCCAATGAGCATTTTAAAGTGTTGTATTAAATGATTGATGTCACATGACACCAAGGAACATTTTAAAGTGTTGTATTAAATGATTGATGTCACATGACGCCAATGAGCATTTTAAAGTGTTGTATTAAATGATTGATGTCACATGACGCCAATGAGCATTTTAAAGTGTTGTATTAAATGATTGATGTCACATGACGCAAATGAACATTTTAAAGTGTTGTATTAAATGATTGAGACTGGTTTGCGATTAGAGACAGTATTATGACATCGGAGCCACAGACGCTTGTGGTCTGGACAAATGTTTTCGGGTTCAAAACCAAAAACTAAAATTTTTTTTTTTAAAGAATTAATGATTTATTTAACCATATTTTATTGCATATGTAATACATTCGCCAATACAATATTACATACGAGCATGGATCAGATGTGAAATAAATTAACAGATTATAAGGCACATATATACATTTGTGTAACATAGCTAACGGGTTTGGCCACAAGTTATAACCAACATTAGAAAACGGCCCTTCCCAATAATCAAACTTTATTTAACAAAATGTGCAATATCGTCTCAGTACTATCAATTATACTTTATCTATGTTGATATTGATTAACTGGAAACTAATAAACCTAAATTTCGAAATTTCATAGGTCGGTAATATACTAATGGTAATTTTAAAGATGAAAATGAGGAATAGAAAGACGACGGATTCAAAAATAAAAATCTCTTTTCATAAATCCATCAATAATTTAATGAAAAGAAGTAACTAAAATGAAACAATAGGAAAAATGCGGAAAGAAAAGGGGGGAAATCCATCGCTTTCTTAACCAAATCTTCCCCCCTGCATCCCCGCCCGAAATCCGAATATAGTTAAAAGAACACTATGATACACTATATGATTGGCACTATGCATATATTTTAGGCCATTCCAGGCATATATAGCTTTGATAGTGAAGTGGTGTCATTTTAAAACTTGCTTGGAATGGCCTAAGCAACTGTATGTATAGTGTCAAGCCTATGGTGTATCATAGTGTTCTTTAAAAGAATGTTTTTTAGTTTTGTGGTTTTAAACCCGAAAAAACATTTGTCCAGACCCCGAGAGTCTGTGCTCGGACCCAGGACTTGAAGCTATATGTAGCTAACTGCACTGACCAAACATGGTAATATATACACTAAGTACAGTGCGGTCATATATATATATAATATATATATATATATATATATATATATATATTGTAGAAAATAAATAACCATTGCTAATTTAGAGTATAAAGAACTGCCATAAGAGAATGTCTAATAAAAACTGAGGGGTAAAGTAAGCATTAATGGGCATATATAAAGTGTGTGTTACGTTTATTTATCGTCGCTACCGGTTGCCCATATGAGCGACGCCTCCTGAAGAGATTAGTCATTTTAGATTTTGGAGGATAGTGCAGTGATACAGACATAGACCAATTCCAGAGTCTCCTCTGGTTCATTTATGTGCACGGTGTAAAGCACCGACACGAGACCTCGGTTTAACGTCCCATCTGAAAGACTGTTACTTTTATTAGGGTCAGACGGGGGATCGAACCTACGAATATATAAAAAACAGTAAAAACAGTTCAGTTTAAACTTTGTTTATTTTACAACGATTGCGAAGCACGTTTTAACAACTTATTTTAATCACTCTCGTTGGCGGGGATGAAAGTGTAATTGTAGTCATTCGTGTGGGGAGGAAACCGGAGTACCCGGAGAAATCCCACCTGTCCGATCTGGCGACTACCGTTCCATCTCACATACTTCCCGGTCCAAGGATCGAACCCGGGTTGCATTGGTAAGAAGCGAGCCTAATCGTAAAAACAAATATTAGCTCCAACCAGAGGTGAACAGTGTGGCATCCGTGGTCCAATGGTAGAGCGTCGGATTTGGAATCGATCGGTCCCGGGTTCGATACTCGGTCAGGCCACGTATGTAGTGTCATTGAGTAAGGCACCTCACACCTCACACACATTGCTTAGTACTGGTTAACCACTTAGGTCGGCTAAGCTTGCCCAGGAAAACATGTATACGTCCCCGCAAGGGGTTTGACATTAATGGAACATACATACATACAACTGATAGGCACAAATTATTTACACATATATATAATGCAAGGCATAATGGTTCATCAATATCTACATAAATACGACTGACGTCATTGTGAAATATCATGGCAGGTTATTGTAACAACAATTACGACAAATATTGGTTGCTTTGGCAACTAGTGTGTTCCTGATAACATTGTATACTAGAGGACATAGAAAACGCACACCTAAATTATATGAATATTATTACATGAACACGAAATACGACATGAACACGAAATACGACATAACATCTTTATAACAAAACACAAACTGAACAACTAAAAATATTCCAAAATGTTTCAAATTATGTATATATATAGTTATTGATTTTCATGTAAAAACACACTTATCCGACGTGTGCGTTTTCTATGTCTTCTAGTATACATATAACATTCCAAACTAACATGATATTCATCCTCTAAGCCATTGCAAAATGTACAATGTCGATTTACAACAGATACATTTTCATAGTTTTAAGTTTCAATCCAGAGAGGCGCAACTCTACATCTAAGTATAGTATATACCTATGTTTAGGAGGTATAATTAATTTACAATCCATTTCACCTATTGCTTGTATTATTTAGAATTTGTTTAAATATTTTTGTTTTTTTATAAACTTTATTTATTTTACAACTATTGTGAAGCAAGTTTTAACAACTTATATTAATCACTCTCGTTGGCTCGGATAAGTGGTCATTCATGTGGTAGGAAACCGGAGTACCCGGAGAAAACCCACCTGTCCGATCTGGCGACCATCGTACCATCTCACATACTTCCCTGTCCGAGGATCGAACCCGGGTTGCATTGATGAGAAGCGAGAGCGCTAACCACTGCGCTAATCGGACAGCAATTTTTTAGAATTTAGCAATTTTAGAATTGATGTGTGTGTATGCTTAATAGTTGCAATTACAGTAAGTATATTTAAAATAATTGGATGAATTATTGCAATTCAAGCCACATGTGTTAGCTGTATGTATACTGACGATATGATGTATTATATTGTAATAGAATGTCGGGACACATTGGACCAATTTAACCAAAGCGATGCCAGTAGAAATATGCCAGGTATCTATCGCATCACATACCACAGATCCGTACTGCTTTGAGACAGAGATATTAAAAGAAATAATAGGAACCATCAACAACGATACCAGTTTTATTAGCACTGTACGTATTAACTTTGTTTTCAATTAAAGACCCAACCCCATCTTGATCTGTAATACTTATTTTTGTTATACAAATTTATTTGAGCTCAATTGCAGAACCCGTTAGAATAATCGGTCCATCATCATGAGGGAGGGAGAAGAGGAACTATGGATTTAAATGTCTTGCCTAAGGATATAACCATCGTTGTCAAACTCCCAACCTCTCGGTTTCAAGGTTAGAAGTTCGAGCCCCAGGTTGGAAGTTCGAGCCCCACCAGAACCAGGGCGGCGGTTGTGTATTAATAAACTCATCATTGCAAGTATGTATCTTGTCTATATCCAGTTACATAAACCACTCGATTCGGGCATTGTAATTATAACATGATCCCCTGATTAACAAACCAAGAACATTTGTATAATTGTACTCAACGAAATTAATAAATACAAGGTTTATATTTATAAGTATGGAAACATTTCCAAAACAGTGAGATTATTATTCAGAATCAACCGTTTGAAACGCAAGCAGTTTAGCTACACAGTACGAGTTGTTGCGTGATTTCAGGTTAATGTGAGAGGCTCCGACGTGTTGTCTGCTTAGCTACACATACTATCCTGTACGAGTTGTTGTATGGTTTCAGGTTAATGTGAGGGGCTCCGACGTGTTGTCGGTTTAGCTACACATACTATCCTGCACGAGTTGTTGCGTGATTTCAGGTTAATATGATGGGCTCCGACGTGTTGTCGGTTTAGCTACACATACTATCCTGCACGAGATGTTGCGTGATTTCAGGTTAATGTGAGGGATCCGACGTGTTGTCGGTTTAGCTACACATACTATCCTGTACGAGTTGTTGCGTGATTTCAGGTTAATGTGAGGGGCTCCGACGTGTTGTCCGTTCTCATCATAAAAAAACTAACATGGAAAGCATTGGTGATATTCCATGAAACAGAAACAGGTATGTAGCAACGTATTGTATCTGAACATATTGTCATATAAGGACATCATCATCATCATCATCATCATCATCATCATCATCATCATCATCATCATCATCATCATCATCATCATCATCATCATCATCATCATCATCATCATCATCATCATCATCATCATCATCATCATCATCATCATCATCACCACCACCACCACCACCACCACCACCGCCACCACCACCATCATCATCATCATCAATATCATCAATATCATCAATATCATCAGCATCATCATCATCATCATCATCATCATCATCATCATCACATCATCATCATCATCATCATCATCATCATCATCATCATCATCATCATCATCATCATCATCATCATCATCATCATCATCATCATCATCATCATCATCATCATCATCATCATCATCATCATCATCATCATCATCATCATCATCATCATCATCATCATCATCATCCATCATCATCATCATCACAACAACAACAACAACAACAACAACAACAACAACAACAACAACAACAACAACAGCAACAGCAACAGCAACAACAACAGCAACAGCAACAGCAACAGCAACAGCAACAGCAACAGCAACAGCAACAACAACAACAACAACAACAACAACAACAACAACAACAACAACAACAACAACATCAATCAACATCATCATCAATCATCAATCATCATTATCATCATCATCATCTTCAGTGACTATATCACTCTTTATAGAGCATATTATCAATTAACAACTAATATGCATGGTTGTAAATATGGTAACCAAGTAAAACATCTGTTCATCTAAGAGTGTCTCTTTGTACACACATCACTTGCCACTCATCGCTGCAGGTTCAAATACCACTCGGGGAGTCCAACTATTTCATGTGAGGAAGCTATCAAGTTGGCTTGTGATAGATTGGTGGTTCTACTCGATGGTATGTGCGTAGCGAAAACTGCTTACACTATGCTAGAGAAACTTAGATACAGGTGCATTTACCTTGAACATTGTGACAATGTCGTGCTCGTAAGTTGAACTATGGTACTGTACATACAGACGTACAGACAGCTAACAGACAAGAGATAAGATAAGTTTTATTTTGAGTCGGCAATACTTTTTACAATTAACATTTGTGTTTTACGTTTATTTATCGTCGCTACCGGTTGCCCATATGAGCGACGCCTCCTGAAGATATGAGTTATTTTAGATTTTTGGAGGAAAGTGCAATGATACAGACAGAGACCCATTCCAGAGTCTCCTCTGGTTCGTTTACGTACAGACGGGGGATCAAACTTGCGATACCTGGATTACAAGTCCAGCGTGTTACCACTGGACTACAGATCCGTCTGTAACAATTAACATCAGCTCTGATGAGCTTTAATAACCGCCTATATATCAGTTTATGTATACGAAGAACAAGAGTAAAGTAGCTATCGAAAATAAAACTCATGACTTAAATTAAGCCCACTATGATACAACATTCGTATTTAATGTAGACTTAAAGCGACATTACATCGCAACAAGCAAATAAAATGCATTTTTTTCACGTAGAAATGCATTGCTACTACACATTTTTCCGAATACATTCGAACACTAACATTGAATCGATAAACGGTGTTTTTGTGGATTGAAAATAGGATTTCATATAACAGTCATCCATTCTCCTGAGTTGACGTTTGTTTTGTCATTGGAGTCTTTGTTTTGTCATTGGAGTCAATACTAAAAACGAGATAATGTCATTTAGAGATAATTTAATTAAGAATAATGTACAAATATATAGGTAGCCCGGATGCCAGTCTGTCGATTTTTCACTTTTTAACTTCTGGCAAAATGACATGATCAGAAACCCAATACGGCCCAATTAATTGTCTCGGTGTTAAAATGTATTTATTTGACTGACCAGGCAAACTATATCGACGCCTGTTCCCAGGCTAATATATATGCACACATGTGAGATATAACGGTAAATCTTTACCATAAATCGTGTTATTCAGGATACACTAGTTGTAATAACGGTTGCAAGCAAACATTCGATACACTATTGCAGTATATATTAGTCAGGTTGTTAGCAGTATTAAATAATAAAGCACAGTACCTGTAAGCTATCGTATAATGCCTTACCTATACAGTAGTGTAATATTCCAACGCTATTATTACTTTACTTTGAAAGCACAGTACCTGTAAACTATCGTATATTGCCTTAACTATATACAGTAGTGTAATATTCCAACGCTATTATTCCAACGGTATTATTACTTTACTTTGAAATCACAGTACCTGTAAGCTATCGTATATTGCCTTACCTATACAGTAGTGTAATATTCCAACGCTATTATTACTTTACTTTGAAAGCACAGTACCTGTAAACTATCGTGTATTGCCTTAACTATATACAGTAGTGTAATATTCCAACGCTATTATTCCAACGGTATTATTACTTTACTTTGAAATCACAGTACCTGTAAGCTATCGCATATTGCCTTACCTATACAGTAGTGTAATATTCCAACGCTATTATTACTTTACTTTGAAAGCACAGTACCTGTAAACTATCGTATATTGCCTTAACTATATACAGTAGTGTAATATTCCAACGCTATTATTCCAACGGTATTATTACTTTACTTTGAAATCACAGTACCTGTAAGCTATCGTATATTGCCTTACCTATACAGTAGTGTAATATTCCAACGGTAGTATTACTTTACTTTGAAATCACAGTACCTGTAAGCTATCGTATATTGCCTTACCTATACAGTAGTGTAATATTTCACCGGTATTATTACTTTACTTCGAAAGCACAGTACCTGTAAGCTATCGTATATTGCCTTACCTATACAGTGGTATAATATTCCAACGGTATTATTACTTTACTTTGAAAGCACAGGACCTGAAAGCTATCGTATATTACCTTACCTATACAGTAGTGTAATATTCCAACGGTATTATTACTTTACTTTGAAAGCACAGTACCTGTAAGCTATCGTGTATTGCCTTACCTATACAGTAGTGTAATATTCCAACGGTATTATTCCAACGGTATTATTACTTTACTTTGGAAGCACAGTACCTGTAAGCTATCGTATATTGCCTTACCTATACAGTAGTGTAATATTCCAACGGTATTATTCCAACGGGATTATTACTTTAATTTGAAAGCACAGTACCTGTAAGCTATCGTGTATTGCCTTACCTATACAGTAGTGTAATATTCCAACGGTATTATTCCAACGGTATTAGTACTTTACTTTGAAAGCACAGTACCTGTAAGCTATCGTATATTGCCTTACCTATGCAGTAGTGTACTATTCCAACGGTATTATTACTTTACTTTGGAAGCACAGTACCTGTAAGCTATCGTATATTGCCTTACCTATACAGTAGTGTAATATTTCACCGCCATTATTACTTTTCTTTGAAAGCACAGTACCTGTAAGCTATCGTATATTGCCTTACCTATACAGTAGTGTAATATTCCAACGCTATTATTCCAACGGTATTATTACTTTACTTTGAAAGCACAGTACCTGTAAGCTATCGTATATTGCCTTACCTATACAGTAGTGTAATATTCCAACGGTATTATTACTTTACTTTGAAAGCACAGTACCTGTAAGCTATCGTATATTGCCTTACCTATACAGTAGTGTAATATTCCAACGGTATTATTACTTTACTTTGAAAGCACAGTACCTGTAAGCTATCGTATATTGCCTTACCTATACAGTAGTGTAATATTCCAACGGTATTATTACTTTACTTTGAAAGCACAGTACCTGTAAGCTATCGTATATTGCCTTACCTATACAGTAGTGTAATATTTCACCGGTATTATTACTTTACTTTGAAAGCACAGTACCTGTAAGCTATCGTATATTGCCTTACCTATACAGTAGTGTAATATTCCAACGGTATTATTACTTTACTTTGAAAGCACAGTACCTGTAAGCTATCGTATATTGCCTTATCTATACAGTAGTGTAATATTCCAACGGTATTATTACTTTACTTTGAAAGCACAGTACCTGTAAGCTATCGTATATTGCCTTACCTATACAGTAGTGTAATATTCCAACGGTATTATTACTTTACTTTGAAAGCACAGTACCTGTAAGCTATCGTATATTGCCTTACCTATACAGTAGTGTAATATTCCAACGGTATTATTACTTTACTTTGAAAGCACAGTACCTGTAAGCTATCGTATATTGCCTTACCTATACAGTAGTGTAATATTTCACCGGTATTATTACTTTACTTTGAAAGCACAGTACCTGTAAGCTATCGTATATTGCCTTACCTATACAGTAGTGTAATATTCCAACGGTATTATTACTTTACTTTGAAAGCACAGTACCTGTAAGCTATCGTATATTGCCTTACCTATACAGTAGTGTAATATTCCAACTGTATTATTACTTTACTTTGAAAGCACAGTACCTGTAAGCTATCGTATATTGCCTTACCTATACAGTAGTGTAACATTCCAACTGTATTATTACTTTACTTTGAAAGCACAGTACCTGTAAGCTATCATATATTGCCCTACCTATACAGTAGTGTAATATTCCAACGGTATTATTACTTTACTTTGAAAGCACAGTACCTGTAAGCTATCGTATATTGCCTTACCTATACAGTAGTGTAATATTCCAACGGTATTATTACTTTACTTTGAAAGCACAGTACCTGTAAGCTACCGTATATTGCCTTACCTATACAGTAGTGTAATATTCCAACGGTATTATTACTTTACTTTGAAATCACAGTACCTGTAAGCTATCGTGTATTGCCTTACCTATACAGTAGTGTAATATTTCACCGCCATTATTACTTTTCTTTGAAAGCACAATACCTGTAATCTATCGTATATTGCCTTACCTATACAGTAATGTAATATTCCAACGCTATTATTCCAACGGTATTATTACTTTACTTTGAAATCACAGTACCTGTAAGCTATCGTATATTGCCTTACCTATACAGTAATGTAATATTCCAACGGTATTATTACTTTACTTTGAAAGCACAGTACCTGTAAGCTATCGTATATTGCCTTACCTATACAGTAGTTTAATATTCCAACGGTATTATTACTTTACTTTGAAAGCACAGTACCTGTAAGCTATCGTATATGACCTTCAGAAAATGGTATCTATATAATAACATGTCTTCTCTGAAAATGTGTATATAACACTTTAAACATTGTAATAATGTTTTATGTGAAATAAACTGATTGAATTGAATTGAATTGAATTGTATTGCCTTACCTATACAGTAGTGTAATATTCCAACGGTATTATTACTTTACTTTGAAAGCACAGTACCTGTAAGCTATCGTGTATTGCCTTACCTATACAGTAGTGTAATATTCCAACGGTATTATTACTTTACTTTGAAAGCACAGTACCTGTAAGCTATCGTATATTGCCTTAACTATATACAGTAGTGTAATATTCCAACGCTATCATTCCAACGGTATTATTACTTTACTTTGAAAGCACAGTACCTGTAAGCTATCGTATATTGCCTTACCTATACAGTAGTGTAATATTCCAACGCTATTATTCCAACGGTATTATTACTTTACTTTGGAAGCACAGTACCTGTAAGCTATCGTATATTGCCTTACCTATACAGTAGTGTAATATTCCAACGGTATTATTACTTTACTTTGAAAGCACAGTACCTGTAAGCTATCCTATATTGCCTTACCTATACAGTGGTATAATATTCCAACGGTATTATTACTTTACTTTGAAAGCACAGGACCTGAAAGCTATCGTATATTACCTTACCTATACAGTAGTGTAATATTCCAACGGTATTATTACTTTACTTTGAAAGCACAGTACCTGTAAGCTATCGTATATTGCCTTACCTATACAGTAGTGTAATATTCCAACGGTATTATTCCAACGGTATTATTACTTTACTTTGGAAGCACAGTACCTGTAAGCTATCGTATATTGCCTTACCTATACAGTAGTGTAATATTCCAACGGTATTATTACTTTACTTTGAAAGCACAGTACCTGTAAGCTATCGTATATTGCCTTACCTATACAGTAGTGTAATATTCCAACGGTATTATTACTTTACTTTGAAAGCACAGTACCTGTAAGCTATCGTATATTGCCTTACCTATACAGTAGTGTAATATTCCAACGGTATTATTACTTTACTTTGAAAGCACAGTACCTGTAAGCTATCGTATATTGCCTTATCTATACAGTAGTGTAATATTTCACCGCCATTATTACTTTACTTTGAAAGCACAGTACCTGTAAGCTATCGTATATTGCCTTACCTATACAGTAGTGTAATATTCCAACGGTATTATTACTTTACTTTGAAAGCACAGTACCTGTAAGCTATCGTATATTGCCTTACCTATACAGTAGTGTAATATTTCACCGGTATTATTACTTTACTTTGAAAGCACAGTACCTGTAAGCTATCGTATATTGCCTTACCTATACAGTAGTGTAATATTTCACCGGTATTATTACTTTACTTTGAAAGCACAGTACATGTAAGCTATCGTATATTGCCTTACCTATACAGTAGTGTAATATTCCAACGGTATTATTACTTTACTTTGAAAGCACAGTACCTGTAAGCTATCGTATATTGCCTTACCTATACAGTAGTGTAATATTCCAACTGTATTATTACTTTACTTTGAAAGCACAGTACCTGTAAGCTATCGTATATTGCCTTACCTATACAGTAGTGTAACATTCCAACTGTATTATTACTTTACTTTGAAAGCACAGTACCTGTAAGCTATCATATATTGCCCTACCTATACAGTAGTGTAATATTCCAACGGTATTATTACTTTACTTTGAAAGCACAGTACCTGTAAGCTATCGTATATTGCCTTACCTATACAGTAGTGTAATATTCCAACGGTATTATTACTTTACTTTGAAAGCACAGTACCTGTAAGCTACCGTATATTGCCTTACCTATACAGTAGTGTAATATTCCAACGGTATTATTACTTTACTTTGAAATCACAGTACCTGTAAGCTATCGTGTATTGCCTTACCTATACAGTAGTGTAATATTTCACCGCCATTATTACTTTTCTTTGAAAGCACAATACCTGTAAGCTATCGTATATTGCCTTACCTATACAGTAATGTAATATTCCAACGCTATTATTCCAACGGTATTATTACTTTACTTTGAAATCACAGTACCTGTAAGCTATCGTATATTGCCTTACCTATACAGTAATGTAATATTCCAACGGTATTATTACTTTACTTTGAAAGCACAGTACCTGTAAGCTATCGTATATTGCCTTACCTATACAGTAGTTTAATATTCCAACGGTATTATTACTTTACTTTGAAAGCACAGTACCTGTAAGCTATCGTATATGACCTTCAGAAAATGGTATCTATATAATAACATGTCTTCTCTGAAAATGTGTATATAACACTTTAAACATTGTAATAATGTTTTATGTGAAATAAACTGATTGAATTGAATTGAATTGAATTGTATTGCCTTACCTATACAGTAGTGTAATATTCCAACGGTATTATTACTTTACTTTGAAAGCACAGTACCTGTAAGCTATCGTGTATTGCCTTACCTATACAGTAGTGTAATATTCCAACGGTATTATTACTTTACTTTGAAAGCACAGTACCTGTAAGCTATCGTATATTGCCTTAACTATATACAGTAGTGTAATATTCCAACGCTATTATTCCAACGGTATTATTACTTTACTTTGAAAGCACAGTACCTGTAAGCTATCGTATATTGCCTTACCTATACAGTAGTGTAATATTCCAACGCTATTATTCCAACGGTATTATTACTTTACTTTGGAAGCACAGTACCTGTAAGCTATCGTATATTGCCTTACCTATACAGTAGTGTAATATTCCAACGGTATTATTACTTTACTTTGAAAGCACAGTACCTGTAAGCTATCCTATATTGCCTTACCTATACAGTAGTGTAATATTCCAACGGTATTATTACTTTACTTTGAAAGCACAGTACCTGTAAGCTATCGTATAGTGCCTTACCTATACAGTAGTGTAATATTCCAACGGTATTATTACTTTACTTTGAAAGCACAGTACCTGTAAGCTATCGTATATTGCCTTACCTATACAGTAGTGTAATATTCCAACGCTATTATTCCAACGGTATTATTACTTTACTTTGGAAGCACAGTACCTGTAAGCTATCGTATATTGCCTTACCTATACAGTAGTGTAATATTCCAACGGTATTATTACTTTACTTTGAAAGCACAGTACCTGTAAGCTATCGTATATTGCCTTACCTATACAGTAGTGTAATATTCCAACGGTATTATTACTTTACTTTGAAAGCACAGTACCTGTAAGCTATCGTATATTGCCTTACCTATACAGTAGTGTAATATTCCAACGGTATTATTACTTTACTTTGAAAGCACAGTACCTGTAAGCTATCGTATATTGCCTTACCTATACAGTAGTGTAATATTCCAACGGTATTATTACTTTACTTTGAAAGCACAGTACCTGTAAGCTATCGTATATTGCCTTACCTATACAGTAGTGTAATATTCCAACGGTATTATTACTTTACTTTGAAAGCACAGTACCTGTAAGCTATCGTATATTGCCTTACCTATACAGTAGTGTAATATTCCAACGGTATTATTACTTTACTTTGAAAGCACAGTACCTGTAAGCTATCGTATATTGCCTTACCTATACAGTAGTGTAATATTCCAACGGTATTATTACTTTACTTTGAAAGCACAGTACCTGTAAGCTATCGTATATTGCCTTACCTATACAGTAATGTAATATTCCAACGGTATTATTACTTTACTTTGAAAGCACAGTACCTGTAAGCTATCGTATATTGCCTTACCTATACAGTAATGTAATATTCCAACGGTATTATTACTTTACTTTGAAAGCACAGTACCTGTAAGCTATCGTATATTGCCTTACCTATACAGTAATGTAATATTCCAACGGTATTATTACTTTACTTTGAAAGCACACTATTACGCATGGATGTTCACATTATTTTGTTATGCCAACAAGCCGCGTATACGACGTTTGTTTATTAGTTGAAATACTCAGTATTTGCGGCAAACATTTGGGGGGGGGGGAATTATACCATATAATAGGAAAATACATTCTGTAGATATGTGTATTTTCACTGATGTAGTGTCGCATTAAAGATTAGATTGAGTGGACATATAGTGTGTTGTATGTACGACGAGTTCGCTTTCCCACCAAGCCCAATAGAAATCTGTAACTACATCAATATGTCATGTTTCGTATTTCATGTTATTTATATAACTATTTTTTCTTATTGTTTGTATCTACGTTTGCATTATTTAAGTATCGCCATTCCAATCGTTATTAAGCACATCCATCTATGTTGTGTTATTAAAGTTGTCTGTTAGAGATAATGTCGAGAACGCTGTTTTCTCGTGGGAATCAATTTATTTAATATAAGCGTTACATTATACACATCTGGTTTCTATAGTTTCAAAGTCGTGATAGCGCAGTGGATGCGCGTTCGCTTCAGGTGCTAACGGTCCGGAGTTCGAGCCCCGTTGGAGCCGTTACGATTGTGCCCTTAGGCAAGGCATTTAACTTCCACGTTGCCTCTTCTCTCTCCCTCGTGGCGATGGATTCCATCAGTAATGAGGTCTCGAGAGTGATTAGTATAAGTTATAAGAACTTGTTTCGCAATCGAGCTAAAATAAATTTGTATAAACTAAGTTCTCACAACTTAATATACTAATCACTCTCGTTAGCGTGGATGAAAGCGTATATGTGGTCATATTATATTGCTTTCAAATAACATACACAGTAGTTGTACAACACATGACATATAACCACTATTTTATGTGTGAGTTTACGCTTATTTAGTCTGAAGAGATTAGTTATTTTAGATATTTGGAGGATAGTGTAATGATACAGACAAAGACCCATCCCATAGTCTCCACTGGTTCTTTTATGTGTACGGTGTAAAGCACCGACACGAGACCTCGGTTTAACGTCCCATCTGACAGACGGGGGATCGAACATTGTAGCTGACAATGAGAGACATCTCTAATTATCTATTATCTCCCTTGGCAGATAAAGTCTGATTTATTTCAAAATGTGAATAGGTCATTTTTATTTAGACTCCTTTGTTTTTACTGTTGTGTCCTAACTAGATGTTGCGGTATGATAATTGTGATTTTATCAAAATCAGGTTAATTAACTGATAGCATTGTTATACAAATAAGTACCCATTGTATATACTGTAGGAGAGATGTCCAGATATAGTAATTTAGTATTCATATAAAGCGATAGTGGAATAAAATTGCTAGCATGTTGTGCATAGGAAACGACGATAAAAACAGAGGAAACACTTAATAGGACCTAGTCAGGGGCAGTAACTGACCGATGTCTCTCATTGTTATAGAATATTATATTTGTCGCAACAAAAATTCGTGGATGTCGCGAATAGCCGCTACGATTGTGCCACTAGGCAAGGCCCTTAAATTCCACATTGCCTCTTCTCTCTCCCTAATGGCGATGAATGAGGAATGAGGTATCGAGAGCGAGTTATCTGATGTTGTAAGTACTTGTGCAGTCGAGCTAAATATTTTTTATATAAACTAAGCTAGCAATTGTTCAATGCTGGTGCAACCAGGATGGGGTCATTTATAAATCCTGATATTATATAGAACTATTTGCATATTTTATGTAACATATAAAATGGTGGTCCGCCTCCGTGGTCGAGTGGTTAAGGTCGCTGACTTGTATACCGCTGTAACCTATCATCACTGATGGTCACGGGTTCGAGCCCCGCTCAGGCCGTGTCTCATTTATATGAAAAAGTTGGCAGTTTCTTACGGAGGTTGGTGCACCCAAGTACTGGTTAACCGCTGGAGCCTGCCCAGGAAAGGTGTTGTTAAGTAAACTGCCCGCCGGCGATATAGCCCAAAATGGTGCTGATGCAGGCGTAAAACCCGAAATATAATATAATATAACATATAAAAAATATAAATATAACATATATAAAATGGTGAAGGTGTATATTATACATATGGTGTGAACATAAACTGTTTAGTTTAAACAATATTTTATTTCAATGAATATACATAGTCTAATGACCACAATATGAAAATACATGTAGGATTGAGGAGAAAGCAACTTGCTTATATGGTTACCTCTTTCCATAAACTGTTTGTATAGTGTGGTGAAGGAATATACAGTTAGCCTCTACTTATTATAGTAGAGGTTCACCTTCGAATGCGGTCAAGGTTAATATAGTAGAATAGCACATACCAATTCCGTAATGTCAAACTATTTAACTTTTTAATTCAAGCAACTGTGTATTAGAATAAAGTGTAGACATTATTGAATATTTTAACATGGCTTGAAATTTGGTCTATATATGACAATTTTTATGTTATATTTCGGGTTTTACGCCTGCATCAGCACCATTTCGGGCTATATCGCCGGCGGGCAGTTTACTTAACAACACCTTTCCTGGGCAGGCTCCAGCGGTTAACCAGTACTTGGGTGCACCAACCTCCGTAAGAAACTGCCAACGTTTTCATATAAATGAGACACGGCCTGAGCGGGGCTCGAACCTGTGACCACCAGTGATGATAGATTACAGTGGTATACAAGTCAGCGACATTAACCACTCGACAACGGAGGCGGACCTATATACGACAAGACATAATTTACCGTGTTTAAATCTGCAATAAAACATGGTTTGTAGTTTTGTGACGTCATTTACGAACTGTAAAATGTTTGCGCTTTTTTGATATTTTGGTCATGTTATAATCTATTTCTATTTGTGTTATTTATTGGCGAGTAAACCATGATTTGTTAGTTTATACAACCGTAACTGGGCTCCCGCGGGGCTATTATGATTTGTTGTTCTGGGTGCCAGAATTAACCATTATACGGCGGTCTCCGTGGCTTAGTGGTTCCGGTCGTTGACTTCAAACCACGTGCCTCTCCGTCGTCACTCACTGTTCGAATCCCTCTGGGGGCATTGAATTATTTCATGTGAGGTAGGTATTCAGCTGGTTTGGGAAAGGTCGGTGGTTCTACCTGTATGCCGGTTCGTGTCTGAAATACTGCTCGAAGGGACAGACATCCGGGGTCTTCCTCCACCAATAATGGCTAATCCTTAAACACCAAACAAAACAAACACATTTACAAGAATGGAATATACATTAATAATAATATTTCTTTGTACATTGCAGAATTCGAAACGGCTAGACTAGTTGACAATCTTTCTAACAGTGGAATAAAAGTGATTGTGTATAATATGGACACAGTGGGGGACCTTATGCAAGTATTACTAGGGGTCTATCAGCGCATAGTTCCGGTGGATTCTGCTATCAATTTCGCTGTGTTGTGTAAATTTGATTGTCTACGAAGATTATTTCATACGGTAAGTGCAACACTAGTTATAATATCCGTTTATCTGGTCGCATGATCATTAAGTAGGGAATACAATGATACTGTGCCTGTTTGCAAGGTTATATCATACCACTATAGTGCAATACAACTCGACATATTCGCTTATCTGGTCGTATGATCATTAAGTAGGGAATACAATGGTACTATGCTTGTCTACAGGGTTATATCATACCACTATAGTGCAATACAACTCGACATATTCGCTTATCTGGTCGTATGATCATTAAGTAGGGAATACAATGGTACTATGCTTGTCTACAGGGTTATATCATACCACTATAGTGCAATACAACTCGACATATTCGCTTATCTGGTCGTATGATCATTAAGTAGGGAATACAATGATACTGTGCCTGTTTGCAAGGATATTTCATACCACTAGTGCAATATAACTCGACATATTCGCTTATCTGGTCGTATGATCATTAAGTAGGGAATACAATGGTACTATGCTTGTCTACAGGGTTATATCATACCACTATAGTGCAATACAACTCGACATATTCGCTTATCTGGTCGTATGATCATTAAGTAGGGAATACAATGATACTGTGCCTGTTTGAAAGGTTATTTCATACCACTAGTGCAATACAACTCGACATATTCGCTTATCTGGTCGTATGATCATTAAGTAGGGAATACAATGGTACTATGCTTGTCTACAGGGTTATATCATACCACTATAGTGCAATACAACTCGACATATTCGCTTATCTGGTCGTATGATCATTAAGTAGGGAATACAATGATACTGTGCCTGTTTGCAAGGTTATTTCATACCACTAGTGCAATACAACTCGACATATTCGCTTATCTGGTCGTATGACGATTAAGTAGGGAATACAATGGTACTATGCTTGTCTACAGGGTTATTTCATACCACTAGTGCAATACAACTCGACATATTCGCTTATCTGGTCGTAAGATCATTAAGTAGGGAATACAATGGTACTATGCTTGTCTACAGGGTTATTTCATACCACTAGTGCAATACAACTCGACATATTCGCTTATCTGGTCGTATGATCATTAAGTAGGGAATACAATGGTACTATGCTTGTCTACAGGGTTATATCATACCACTATAGTGCAATACAACTCGACATATTCGCTTATCTGGTCGTATGATCATTAAGTAGGGAATACAATGGTACTATGCTTGTCTACAGGGTTATATCATACCACTATAGTGCAATACAACTCGACATATTCGCTTATCTGGTCGTATGATCATTAAGTAGGGAATACAATGATACTGTGCCTGTTTGCAAGGTTATTTCATACCACTAGTGCAATACAACTCGACATATTCGCTTATCTGGTCGTATGATCATTAAGTAGGGAATACAATGGTACTATGCTTGTCTACAGTGTTATATCATACCACTAGTGCAATACAAGCTAACATATTTGATTGTCTGGTCGTTTACTGAGTTCGCAAGAATAACGTAGACTTGTCTGAAACGACCTACTGTGAACCAATCACAGAATTTAAAGGACACTAATCTAATCTATGTGGCAAATCCTTAGCAGAATACCAAATAGACATCCGAGTAGCACATTTGTCTCCAACATCGTCTCACAAATGCGACCTGGGTTCGGTCCTCGGAAGGGGAAATATGTGAGATGGTACAGTGATTGCCAAATCGGACATATGGGTTTTCTCCGGGCACCCCGGTTTCCTCCCGCACGAATGGCCACATTTACACTTTCACCCACGCCAACTAGAGTGATTAATATAAGTTGTTAAAATGCTTGTTTTCACAATCGTTGTAAGATATAAATGAACACCCATATGCTTAACAATAGCATAGTACAGTGCATATGAAAACGAACAATACAGAACGCGTGACTCGTAGATATACATCACAAACAAAACATAGGCATATAACGGGGATATAGCGTTTAAACGTTTATTTATCGTCGCTACCGGTTGCCCATATGAGCGACACCTCCTGAAGAGATTAGTTATTTTAGATTTTGGAGGATAGTGCATGATACAGACAGAAACCCATTCCAGAGTCTCGTCTGGTTCTTTTACGTGCACGGTGTAAAACACCGACACGAGACCTCGGTTTAACGTCCCATCTGAAAGACTGTTACTTTTATTAGGGTCAGATTGGGGATCGAATAGTTTAGTCTAATCATATGTTATTGCTCGATTCGTTTTACATCTACATGTGAATACAAAACATGACACATTAAATAAAGTCAAACTGGTCGGGCGACAAGTTCTAGCAACATTAGTTACGGCCCTTCCCTTCTGAGAATACTGTAAATGGGCATGAAACAGTGTTCTGTACACAGTGAATATAGAATTTATGTCATTTGAGAGAAGTATTATTAACTTCGAGTCATCTTGCATATACCATAGTTAGAATTCATAGTTTACATATATTTCCTTTATTTTCTGTTGTAAGGCAAACAAATTTGACACAGAAAATCAAAGTACGAAGTCGTTGCTGAAGCTATTTTCCCGATGGCTTGTTGCTAGCTATGACCACTATGGTCAACTGTCGGGGACATTGAGGGATTGTGCCTACGACCTGGATAACATTGCTGTAATTGCCTTTCCTAGACTCACAAATGAAGATCCTGCAAAGGTAAGTATTATATAATATAATATATTGAAGTGTTTAAATTAACCACAACTAAACACGCTGTTAAATTAATCTGACACTCATATGCTGTAATTGTTTGTTGAACAATATGCCTCACGTATGAGTTGCTCTCCATACAGTGAAACCTGTCTTTAAGCAGCCAGTCAAGGGACTCACAGAAAGTGGCCGCTTAGCACAGGTGGCTGATTAATAGAGGTCACGAAACAACATATCTCAATACTGGATGTGTAAAGCAGATTGTCTGCTTGATACAGGCGACCACTAACACGGGTGTGACTGTACATATGTTCATAGTTGACAATTAGAATGCTGTAGACGAATTGAACAGATAACAAATATTACATATTTTTCTTTGTTTCCTAGAAAGTAGGGCTTGCGATTTCATTCAAATCGTTCAATGTTATTTACTCATTTCGCCTTGCCTTGATAATAATAATAACAATAATAATAATAATAAATAAAAAAATAAAAATAATAACAATAATATTAATAATAATAACAATAATAATAAACACTTTATTTGAGGCCCTCAACATATAAACAAATCAAATGAGTGAAATATATGTTGCCTGATTGGATAATATTTTATTGCTGTATATACATGTATGTAACCATTACAAACAAATTACAAATACATAATTAGCAAATGGGTTGGGCCACAAGTTCTAACAACATTAGTGAATGGCCCTGCCTTCCCCATAGAAGTAATTTGAACACTACATAATTTAAATGGCTTAATTAAAGCTGAAACATGTATATCAAGCATTTGACAAGATATAATATATGTAGTATTAATCTTTGACTTTTTCAAAGACATATAAGTACTAGTCTGTATAATCCACTGTCCAGTTTCCCCACGAAGTGTACGCCAGCAGGACCTGCAGGACTTACGCAAAAGTAGAAAACGAAAAGGAATTGGAGAGTTGGTAACCCAAATAAGTTGCCTTGTCAGTCTTATACATATAATGTTAACGCCTTGTCAGTCTTATACATATAATGTTAACGCCTTGTCAGTCTTATACATATAATGTTAACGCCTTGTCAGTCTTATACATATAATGTTAACGCCTTGTCAGTCTTATACATATAATGTTAACGCCTTGTCAGTCTTATACATATAATGTTAACGCCTTGTCAGTCTTATACATATAATGTTAACGCCTTGTCAATCTTATACATATAATGTTAACGCCTTGTCAATCTTATACATATAATGTTAACGCCTTGTCAGTCTTATACATATAATGTTAACGCCTTGTCAGTCTTATACATATAATGTTAACGCCTTGTCAGTCTTATACATATAATGTTAACGCCTTGTCAGTCTTATACATATAATGTTAACGCCTTGTCAGTCTTATACATATAATGTTAACGCCTTGTCAGTCTTATACATATAATGTTAACGCCTTGTCAGTCTTATACATATAATGTTAACGCCTTGTCAATCTTATACATATAATGTTAACGCCTTGTCAATCTTATACATATAATGTTAACGCCTTGTCAGTCTTATACATATAATGTTACCGCCTTGTCAATCTTATACATATAATGTTAACGCCTTGTCAGTCTTATACATATAATGTTAACGCCTTGTCAGTCTTATACATATAATGTTAACGCCTTGTCAGTCTTATACATATAATGTTAACGCCTTGTCAGTCTTATACATATAATGTTAACGCCTTGTCAGTCTTATACATATAATGTTAACGCCTTGTCAGTCTTATACATATAATGTTAACGCCTTGTCAGTCTTATACATATAATGTTAACGCCTTGTCAGTCTTATACATATAATGTTAACGCCTTGTCAGTCTTATACATATAATGTTAACGCCTTGTCAGTCTTATACATATAATGTTAACGCCTTGTCAATCTTATACATATAATGTTAACGCCTTGTCAGTCTTATACATATAATGTCAAAGTCGGTTATGTCGAATTCTCCGGTTATCTCGAAGTCGGATCAAAATCCGGTTTCAGATACTATCATTTTACATATAACTGGCTCCGTTTATATCGAATTTCGTTAAGTCAAACTTCGGTTATGTCGATGTATTTTGTTCGGTCCGACGGGATTCGACATAACGGATGTAGACTGTACTAATATTCATGCTATGCTTCCCACACTTGTATGTCGATGCTTATGCGTTTAATTTGTTCTGTTAATGAAAGGAATTTCGAAGAGCGCTGCACGATTCCATACTAGATTACGCCTTTAATGAACAGTTAGATGACGAAACTGATACAACAGTGGAAAGTGAGGACATTGAGGTCCACCCTAACTTCACCCAAGTACTGCATGCCGATCTTGAGGAGGTAAGAGAGATAAAAATGAAAACAGAATATATTTAAAGTATACCTGGTATTGGATTTATTCGTAACTTTGAATTTTCTTAACGAATTTAAGTGACCGATAATTACATTTAATTGTTTGTTGTTGTGATTCTACTATTATATATTTAATTGTGATAGCGCAGTGCTAGCGCGTTCTCTTCGGGTGCGAATGGCCCTGAGTTCGAGCCACGCTGTAGCCGTTACGATTGTGCCCTTAGGCAAGGCATTTAAATTCCACATTGCCTCTTCTCTCTCCCTCGTTGTGATGTATTCCATCAGGAATGAGGTCTCGAGAGTGATTAATATAAGCCGCGAGAACTTGTTTCGCAATCGAGCTAAAATAAATGTGCATACACTAATTCACCACTACACAATTTCGTCTTCTAGATGTAACCATTCTGATTGGCAGATGTGCTTGATTTTTATATTAGTTATCAACCAATGTGTGTCTAATTGGGGGTAACTCTGGTGTTGACAGCTGAATGGAGTGAACCATGCGTTTATGTTCCTGATTACATTCATACGACGGGACTTGTCTATTTCACAAGCGAAAACGAAGATATAAAACACCGGATATTTGATTCTCGATGTGGAACAGACGGATCTGTAGTCCAGTGGTAACACGCTGGACTGGTAATCCAGGGATCGCAGGTTCGATCCCCCGTCTGACCCTAATACAATTAACAGTCTTTCAGATGGGACGTTAAACCGAGGTCTCGTATCGGTGCTTTACTTTACACCATGCACGTAAAAGAACCAGAGGAGATTCTGGAATTGGTCTCTGTCTGTATCATGCACTAGCCTCCAAAATCTAAAATAACTAATCTCTTCAGGAGGCGTCGCTCATATGGGCAACCGGTAGCGACGATAAATAAACGTAAAACACTCTCGATGTGGATAGCTGCATACTATGATTGTGAGATATTCATACGTAGAATGTTGTATATAATAGAAGGCGTGTGTTAGATTGTAATCCTGTTCGATCCCCCGTCTGACCCTACTAAAATGAACAGTCTTTCAGATGGGAGTTTAAACCGAGGTATCGTGTTGGTGCGTTACACCGTGCACGTAAAAGAACCAGAGGAGAATCTGGAATTGGTCTATCTCTGTATCATTGCACTATCCTCCAATAATCTAAAATGACTAATCTCTTCAGGAGGCGTCGATAGGTAAATGCAATGCTTTACGATTTGCTACTTTGTTGTTGACTTTGTTAGTCACGACCGGGGAGGACGTGACTTCAATAACGTTGGCTCCCCCTTTAATTTTACTACAGAAATCGTCTACATGGAAGTCGATAGATATATGCAATGCTTTACGAATTGATACCTTGATGTGGACGGCTGGTGGGCGTGACTTCAATAATGTTGGCTACGTGTCAATGTCAGGGGAGGTTGTAGTCTATGCTGACTTGTTCCCTAACACAAAGTATGGATACAACAGAAGATCGTTCCGCATATCAACCCTTCACGTAAGTATCGATATTTATGCTTGACCTGTGACAGCTTTGACTCGTATATGCCATTTAAGATGTTATGAGGAGGACTTTGACTAAAGTTGACAGAGCTTGTTGTCCAACCATTTTCCTCTAGTCGCGTGTATATACCAATTTCGTAACATATATCTAAATAACAGACGGATTTGTAGTCCAGTGGTAACACGCTGGACTGGTAATCCAGAGATCGCAGGTTCGATCCCCCGTCTGACCCTAATAATATTAACAGTCTTTCAGATGGGACGTTGACTCTGGAATGGGTCTCTGTCTGTATCATTGCACTATCCTCCAAAATCTAAAATGACTAATATCTTCAAAATATTAGTAAATGTAAATGACATGAATAGTTGTGTATATGTTAGTTTAAGCATTATTTATTTCAGTATTTTTTTACACGTAATCAAGAAATGAACATTTTACAAGTCATTATAGTTTAACCGCAGCTTACTGAAATGGATTATTGTGTATATGTTGATTGCATAGAGTAAATGAAATGTTATTAAGCTACTTTAAGATGCTGAGTATATCAGGAGACGAACAAGAGACCCAGAACAACATAGCACTATCCTAAAAATAATATGAGACATGCTATGATGAGTTTTCGCCATAGACTTAAGCTGTTGGTGCAACGCTAAACCCCAAAATCGAAACAAAAACAAATATTTTAATTTGTTTTTAATGTAATCATATGTTATTGCTTGATTCAAGTTCTAAGAAAAGCAAACGGGTCGGGCCACAAGTTCTAAGAAAAGCAAACGGGTCGGGCCACAAGTTCTAAGAAAAGCAAACTGGTCGGGTTACAAGTTCTAAGAAAAGCAAACAGGTCGGGCCACAAGTTCTAAGAAAAGCAAACGGATCGGGCCACAAGTTCTAAGAAAAGCAAACGGGTCGGGCTACAAGTTCTAAGAAAAGCAAACGGGTCGGGTTACAAGTTCTAAGAAAAGCAAACAGGTCGGGCCTTAAGTTCTAAGAAAAGCAAACGGGTCGGGCCACACGTTCTAAGAAAAGCAAACGGGTCGGGCCACAAGTTCTAAGAAAAGCAAACGGGTCGGGCCACAAGTTCTAGCAAGTTTCTAGAGACACTATATAAGCTCTGCTTCCGTTTCCTATTCTTTGATTGTGTGTTCATGTATTGTTTTGTGAATGTATATAGTGGAATAAATATGCTTAAACCAAGTTCTAGCAACAATAGTTACCACCCTTTCCGTACATATTTAAAATGGTGAGACATACTGCTAATTGAGAATTTGTTAGAGAGTTCGGAACCCATTGTACATTTAATTATGCTGCTCATCTGTTTACCAACTGTGATGTACTATTTTATTACCAAGCGTTTCATTATTATTTACTATACTATTACTTAAATTTGATCAGACCTTTTGCATTTATACAGTATGAACCGTTTGTCGTAAAGAGCATCGTGAATGGAACACCATCATATGGAGGTATCTGTATGGAACTGCTGCATGAGCTTGCAAGAACTCTTAACTTTACGTAAGTCCACAAACATATACGTAGGTTTTGTACATACACTAGGTTGGCCTAGACTCAGATGTATATACCAGTTGATTCATTAACATGCTAATCACCTGTGGCGTCCGTGGTCCAGTGGTAGAGCATCGGATTTGGAATCGGGTCCCGGGTTCGATACTCGGTCAGGCCACGTATGTAGTGTCATTGAGCAAGGCACCTCACACACATTGCTTAGTACTGGTTAATCGCTTATGTCGGCTAAGCCTGCCCAGGAAACATGTCTAAGTCCCCGCGAGGGGTTTGACATTAAAGGAACATACATACATACAACTAAAGTCGCATTGCAAACAGCATAGAGCCAGACCAAAGGGCCCAGGACGTCTGATCAGGCACTAATCAAACAGAGGAGCTAAAACAATTGTCTGAATAGCAATCAACATAGATCCTGATCTGACGCGGCTTTGTGCCGCGGTGGTCTAGATCTATGTTGTTTGCACTTCCGTCCAATGTATTCGGCATGTTAAGAGTTAAACTATACTAATTTATCTGATTGATGCAAACCAAACAAGTAACACAGAGGGTTGTTTTATATCAAACCCAAGCATAGTTATATCGTTTAATATGATGCGTGTTTATCAGCTAGCTGTATTTCTTCAAATCACTTGCCCCTCGCCACTGCATGTGTCGAGTTCAGTGAGGAAGCTATGCAGCTGGTTTACGGTAGGTCGGTGGTTCTATCTGTGTGCCCGTCCGTGCCTGAAATACTGCTCGGATGGACATGCGGCATCTTCCTCCACCAAAGTGAATGTAGGATTTCATATACCGGTCATCCACGCTTCTGAATATCTATGTCATTGTAGTCAATACTAAGCGCATGATACTGTCGCTTGGAGATAATAAATTTAATTAAGATTAGTCTACAAATAAATATGCATAGGCACAAATGTGAGATATAACGGTAAATCTGTACCATAAATCTCGTTATTCGGGATACACAGGTTGTATCGCGCATGTATTTCGACCCTGCTTACATTATTTTGTTATGTCAACAAACCGCGTATACGACGATTGTTTATTTGTTGAAATACTCAGTTGAGGCAAATATTTGGAAAATAATTATACCATATAATAGGAAATTATATTCTGTATAAATTTGCGTTTTCACTGATGTAGTGTCGCTTTAAGCTGTAAGAGGGTATTTGCTGTTTCAGCGAATGATGGACTTATATTTCACCGAATGAACATTGAAACTATTATTAACACCAGTGGTACTATAGCCACGAGTGATAATATTATGTGATCATTTACTTAAAAACAAACAATTATTCTTTTTATTTTATGCTGAAAAGTGTTTTTGTGATAGAAAACGATGCAACATGCGCTGGGTGGCGCTTAACGATCATAATTGACTTTATAATAATTGACTTTATAATAACTGTAATAAATGTCGTCACTTACAGCATGAGTCCGAAATGGTTAGCGTTCACAGCATTTCACCATGCAGCGGCTAGATACAGTGAGAAATAAAATGTGTTATTCAACTGATTTCAACCAGTGGATTAACAGATTTTATTTCAGTGATAAATTACTATAATTTCATTGAAAAGTGTAAAATAACTACTATTCTTATTATAGTAATTGCGATATCCACTAGCAGCTATCTAAACTATTTCCAAGAATATACGGTTGTTCAATATCATTGATTTGTTCTTTGTAGATATAATCTAACTGAACCCGCTGATCAAACATGGGGCGCGCCTGGTCCAAATCTTACCTTTAATGGCCTGATAGGACAGCTTCAAAGAGAGGTTAGCCATGATGCATTTATGTATTGTATACCTTATATCATAGTAGTGAGAAGATGTCTCCCTGTAGTACATTTGTCATAAGAAGGCATAGTATCTCATATCAGGTAAGTAGCATAATTATATAAATTATATCTATTACTTAGATAAGAATGTTAGCCTATAATGTTGCCGTTATTTGCCTACCACAATACTGTCTACCACCCAGGTTATTTGCCTACCACAATACTGTCTGCCACCCAGGTTATTTACCTACCACAATACTGTCTACCACCCAGGTTATTTGCCTACCACAATACTGTCTACCACCCAGGTTATTTGCCTACCACAATACTGTCTACCACCCAGGTTATTTGCCTACCACAATACTGTCTACCACCCAGGTTATTTGCCTACCACAATACTGTCTACCACCCACCAATGTTACCTATTTGTTGCCGTTATTTGCCTACCACAATACTGTCTACCACCCAATGTTAGCCTATTTGCTGCCGTTATTTGCCTACCACAATACTGTCTACCACCCAATGTTAGCCTATTTGTTGCCGTTATTTGCCTACCACAATACTGTCTACCACCCAATGTTAGCCTATTTGTTGCCGTTATTTGCCTACCACAATACTGTCTACCACCCAATGTTAGCCTATTTGTTGCCGTTATTTGCCTACCACAATACTGTCTACCACCCAGGTTATTTGCCTACCACAATACTGTCTACCACCCAGGTTATTTGCCTACCACAATACTGTCTACCACCCAGGTTATTTGCCTACCACTACTGTCTACCACCCAGGTTATTTGCCTACCACAATACTGTCTACCACCCAGGTTATTTGCCTACCACAATACTGTCTACCACCCAGGTTATTTGCCTACCACAATACTGTCTACCACCCAGGTTATTTGCCTACCACAATACTGTCTACCACCCAGGTTATTTGCCTACCACAATACTGTCTACCACCCAGGTTATTTGCCTACCACAATACTGTCTACCACCCAGGTTATTTGCCTACCACAATACTGTCTACCACCCAGGTTGTTTGCCTACCACAATACTGTCTACCACCCAGGTTGTTTGCCTACCACAATACTGTCTACCACCCAGGTTATTTGCCTACCACAATACTGTCTACCACCCAGGTTATTTGCCTACCACAATACTGTCTACCACCCAGGTTATTTGCCTACCACAATACTGTCTACCACCCAGGTTATTTACCTACCACAATACTGTCTACCACCCAGGTTATTTGCCTACCACAATACTGTCTACCACCCAGGTTATTTACCTACCACAATACTGTCTACCACCCAGGTTATTTGCCTACCACAATACTGTCTACCACCCAGGTTATTTGCCTACCACAATACTGTCTACCACCCAGGTTATTTGCCTACCACAATACTGTCTACCACCCAATTTTAGCCTATTTGTTGCCGTTATTTGCCTACCACAATACTGTCTACCACCCAATGTTAGCCTATTTGTTGCCGTTATTTGCCTACAATACTGTCTACCACCCAATGTTAGCCTATTTGATGCCATTATTTGCCTACCACAATACTGTCTACCACCCAATGTTAGCCTATTTGTTGCCATTATTTGCCTACCACAATACTGTCTACCACCCAGGTTATTTGCCTACCACAATACTGTCTGCCACCCAGGTTATTTACCTACCACAATACTGTCTACCACCCAGGTTATTTGCCTACCACAATACTGTCTACCACCCAGGTTATTTGCCTACTACAATACTGTCTACCACCCAGGTTATTTGCATACCACAATACTGTCTACCACCCAGGTTATTTGCCTACCACAATACTGTCTATCACCCAATGTTAGCCTATTTGTTGCCGTTATTTGCCTACCACAATACTGTCTACCACCCAATGTTAGCCTATTTGTTGCCGTTATTTGCCTACCACAATACTGTCTACCACCCAATGTTAGCCTATTTGTTGCCGTTATTTGCCTACAATACTGTCTACCACCCAATGTTAGCCTATTTGTTGCCATTATTTGCCTACCACAATACTGTCTACCACCCAATGTTAGCCTATTTGTTGCCGTTATTTGCCTACCACAATACTGTCTACCACCCAATGTTATCCTATTTGTTGCCGTTATTTGCCTACCACAATACTGTCAACCACCCAATGTTAGCCTATAATGTTGCCGTTATTTGCCTACCACAATACTGTCTACCACCCAGGTTATTTGCCTACAACAATACTGTCTACCACCCAGGTTATTTGCCTACCACTATACTGTCTATCACCCAGGTTATTTGCCTACCACAATACTGTCTACCACCCAGGTTATTTGCCTACCACAATACTGTCTACCACCCAGGTTATTTGCCTACCACAATACTGTCTACCACCCAGGTTATTTGCCTACCACAATACTTTCTACCACCCAGGTTATTTGCCTACCACAATACTGTCTACCACCCAGGTTGTTTGCCTACCACAATACTGTCTACCACCCAGGTTGTTTGCCTACCACAATACTGTCTACCACCCAGGTTGTTTGCCTACCACAATACTGTCTACCACCCAGGTTGTTTGCCTACCACAATACTGTCTACCACCCAGGTTGTTTGCCTACCACAATACTGTCTACCACCCAGGTTATTTGCCTACCACAATACTGTCTACCACCCAGGTTATTTGCCTACCACAATACTGTCTACCACCCAGGTTATTGGCCTACCACAATACTGTCTACCACCCAGGTTATTTGCCTACCACAATACTGTCTACCACCCAGGTTATTTGCCTGCCACAATACTGTCTACCACCCAGGTTATTTGCCTACCTCACTACTGTCTACCACCCAGGTTATTTGCCTACCACAATACTGTCTACAGCCCAGGTTATTTGCCTACCACAATACTGTCTACCACCCAGGTTATTTACCTACCACAATACTGTCTGCCACCCAGGTTATTTGCCTGCCACAATACTGTCTACCACCCAGGTTATTTGCCTGCCACAATACTGTCTACCACCCAGGTTATTTGCCTACCACAATACTGTCTATCACCCAGGTTATTTGCCTGCCACAATACTGTCTACCACCCAGGTTATTTGCCTACCACAATACTGCCTACCACGCAGGTTATTTGCCTACAACAATACTGCCTACCACCAGGTTATTTGCCTACCACAATACTGTCTACCACCCAGGTTATTTGCCTACTACAATACTGTCTACCACCCAGGTTATTTGCCTACCACAATACTGTCTACCACTCAGGTTATTTGCCTACTACAATACTGTCTACCACCCAGGTTATTTGCCTACTACAATACTGTCTACAACCAGGTTATTTGCCTACTACAATATTGTCTACCACCCAGGTTATTTGCCTACCACAATACTCTCTACCACCCAGGTTATTTGCCTACCACAATACTGTCTACCACCCATGTTATTTGCCTACCACAATACTGTCTACCACCCAGGTTATTTGCCTACCACAATACTGTCTACCACCCAGGTTATTTGCCTACCACAATACTGTCTACCACCCAGGTTATTTGCCTACCACAATACTGTCTACCACCCAGGTTATTTGCCTACCACAATACTGTCTACCACCCAGGTTATTTGCCTACCACAATACTGTCTACCACCCAGGTTATTTGCCTACCACAATACTGTCTACCACCCAGGTTATTTGCCTACCACAATACTGTCTACCACCCAGGTTATTTGCCTACCACAATACTGTCTACCACCCAGGTTATTTGCCTACCACAATACTGTCTACCACCCAGGTTATTTGCCTACCACAATACTGTCTACCACCCAGGTTATTTGCCTACCACAATACTGTCTACCACCCAGGTTATTTGCCTACCACAATACTGTCTACCACCCAGGTTATTTGCCTACCACAATACTGTCTACCACCCATGTTATTTGCCTACCACAATACTGTCTACCACCCAGGTTATTTGCCTACCACAATACTGTCTACCACCCAGGTTATTTGCCTACCACAATACTGTCTACCACCCAGGTTATTTGCCTACCACAATACTGTCTACCACCCAGGTTATTTGCCTACCACAATACTGTCTACCACCCAGGTTATTTGCCTACCACAATACTGTCTACCACCCAGGTTATTTGCCTACCACAATACTGTCTACCACCCAGGTTATTTGCCTACCACAATACTGTCTACAACCCAGGTCGATATGGTGTGTTTTCCAGTCTGCTATTACGTTTGTTGGTTTGATACGGTCATGAACCCGAATCAAACAAGAAAAAGCCGTATCCTAACTAGTACCTGAGAAATAACGCATGCGCACTCGGTATTAGTTTGATTACTTCCGTAGCGTCCCAGTGTGTATTTGACAGTTTGTAGTTTCGTAGTAATAATTCAATCGTGTTCGGGTATCTAATTCAGTAAGTATACATATTATCCTGATGAATGGATAACGGAGAGCATAATATCGATTATTAAATTTTCAAATTCATATCAAAGTAATACAGACGTTATTACGTTGCTTGTTTCATATCAGCCTAGGTATCGACCCTTGGTAATTTGATATCAACATTCAGCCTTTGGTATCATGCTTATATAGCTCGGGTCGATAACTATGCTGATTTGAAACTAGCCACGTAATAACCTGTAAATATATGCCACGGTGGTGTTACGTTTATTTATCGTCGCTACCGGTTGCCAATATGAGAAACGCCTCCTGAAGAGATTAGTCATTTTAGATTGTTGGAGGATAGTGCAATGATACAGAGAGAAACCCATTCTAGAGTCTCGTCTGGTTCTTTTACATGCACGGTGTAAAGCACCGACACGAGACCTCGGTTTAGCGTCCCACCTGAAAGACTGTTAATTTTATTAGGGTCGGACGGTAGATCGAACCTGCGATCCCTGGATTACCAGTCCAGCGTGGTACCACTGGACTATAGATCAGTCTGTGTATATGCCACGTTTCTAATGAATACGTATATATACACAAGCATAGCCTACATCGCCTAGCAGTTAAGGATATAATAGTTTCGAACCGGTTACATATAATTACATCTACTTCCGGTTCGTCTGCACCGATATATATTATATCACAGTATTGTACTCCCAATTGTGCAATGGCGTGTCGGTAGTCAAGTTGTTAACACGTTGGACTGCGAATCCAGGGATCTCAAGTTCGATCCCCTGTCTGACCCTAATAATAGTAACAGTCTCTCAGATGTGACCTTAAACCGATGTCTCGTGTCGGTGTTTACACCGTGCATGTAAACGAACCAGAGGAGACTCTGGAATGGATCTCTGTATGTATCATTGCACTATCCTCCAAACTCTAAAATGACTACTTTCTTCAGGAGGCGTCGGTCATATAGGCAACCTGTAGCGACGATAAATACACGTAAGACACACACAAGTAATGTTCATGAGGTGCACACTAATTGTGCTTAGTAGTTCATACATATTCTCTAAACATGTCTTCCTTTACCCAGGAGGTGGTCCGCCTCCGTGGTCGAGTGGTTAGGGTCGCTGACTTGTATACCACTGTAACCTATCATCACTGATGGTCACGGGTTCGAGCCCCGCTCAGGCCGTGTCTCATTTATATGAACAAGTTGACAGTTTCTTACGGAGGTTGGTGCACTCAAGTACTGGTTAACCGCTGGAGCCTGCCCAGGAAAGGTGTTGTTAGGTAAACTGCCCGCCGGCGACATAGCCCGAACTGGTGCTGATGCAGGCGTAAAACCCGAAATATAAATATAAATTTACGCAGGAAGTGGACATCGTCGCAGCCGACACAACTATCCAAAAAGAACGGGAGATGGTGATGGACTTTATGTTTCCGTTTTTTTATGGGTATTCGTCGGTCCTATTAAAAAAACCCGATCCGAATGCTCGCAAGTGGAGAACGCTGGTGGACCCCCTCAGATGGGAAGTGTTGATTTCTATCGGAATATGTTTGCCCATAGCATCACTGATGGCATTTTTGTTAGAAAAGTAAGTAGAAGTTATACTACTCGTTTATAGTTTATACAAATTTATTTTAGCTCGATTGTGAAACAAGTTCTTTCAACTTATATTAATCACTCTCTAGACCTCATTCCTGATGGAATCCATCGCCATGAAGGAGAGAGAAGAGGCAATGTGGAATTTAAATGCCTTGCCTAAGGGCACACTCGTAACGGTTCCAGAGTGGCTCGAACTCCGGGTCTTTCGCACTTGAAGCGAACGTGCTACCACTGAGAGAGAAGAGGCAACGTGGAATTTAAATGCCTTGCCTAAGGGCACACTCGTAACGGCTCCAGCGGGGCTCGAACTCCGGACCTTTCGCACCTGAAGCGATCACGCATCCACAGCGCTATCACGACTTCTCGATTACATATACACCCATCGATTGAATTGATGTTATACATTAGGGAATAGTACAATATACATCAAGCGGGATACGGACAGAAGCCCCCCCCCCGGACAAAAGCCCCCCCCCATCTTTTTTGCCACAGGAGGACAAAAGCCCCCCCGTTCAAATTCAGGGTAGGACAAAAGCTCCCCCATAGAAAAACCAAGGGAGGAAAAAAAAAACCCATGTATATCCAGGGTAGGACAACCCCCCGCCCCTCCCCCACCCCATTTATCAAAATGCAATGCCTAATCCCATTGATCTCTATCGTATAACATGATTAATCAGAGTGTAATAAAGTGTATACATGATCAATATCTACAGCAGTGGTTCTCAGACCTTAGAAATCTACCTAAACTTGAAACCTATTGCATGTTTAAAACATATTTCCAACCAGAAAAGTATTTATCCTGTGTTAAAAATGTTAGTTATAGAATTAACTTGTCTAGATTTCGATGTTCTGCTCATAATTTACTCATAGAAGAAGGTCGTCATAGAAATATTGATAGAAACCAGAGAATTTGTACGAAATGCAATATGAATTGTATTGAAACTGAATATCACTTTTTATTAGTATGTCCATTCTATACAGAAGTAAGAAACAACTGTTTACCACATTATTATTGTCATTGGCCTAACTTGAATAAGTTTAAGTCATTGTTACAATGTTCACAAAGTAGTATTATAAAAAAATTATCAAAATATATTTACCAAGCATCTGTTATTAGAGGGTAGTTGTCAATGAACACATTTACGTATGTATATTTATTATATATTTTCAAACTACGATACCCATTAATTTTAATTTTGTTTTCATGCTTTTCTCATGTATTATATTGTAATTGTATATTATGTACTGTCCGTCGTACATGTTGTATAGGCGACGAACAATTGTGTTTAATGCCAATAAACTCTGAAACTGAAACTGAATCAACTAATCCCATTGATCTTCTTCGTGATTATGTGATTAGTCAACTGATGTTTTGAATAATTGGATAATTGGTTAATGTCTGTAATCATGCTAATTTTATTATAATTGGTTTTAAATTGGTTTCTTTGATGTTCTTTCACCATGTTAATCAGGCTAATTTAATTTTGAGTTGATAATTAGGAGATATCTCACTCAAGTAAACTCAGCCATTAAATGTGTTAATTAAAGTATGTATATAAAGTTCAGTAAACATGGTGAGGTTCATAAGGTTCCATTATGGAGTTTCTTACCTCTAACAAGGGCCAGGTTAAGTTGTGTTTCAATGGATTTATGTATACAAAGAAGAAGGGAATGTTCGAAACGTAAGTCAGAAATGCAAAGGTGCCGTAGTGACCGATTTAAATGTAAGTATCTAATTATTTTTTATTTTTAATTTTTATATATATATGTTTTGCCAATATAAAAGGTACATGTCACTCAATGTCTTACTTGTCAATACTTAGGAAACAATGTCAGTGGCTTTTGTCCTACCCTGAATGTGAATAGGGGGGCTTTTGTCCACCCTTGGGTTTTCTATGAGGGGGCTTTTGTCCTACCATGAATTTGAACGGGGGGGGGGGGCTTTTGTCCTCCCTTGGTTTTTCTATGGGGGGGCTTTTGTCCGCCCGTGTCAAAAATCATGGGAGGGCATTTGTCCGGAGTGGCTTATGTCCTACACTCACATCAAGCAACTACAATGCTAACATGGATCGACATTTTGTCGTTTAAATCTGAAATAAACCATTGTTTTTTAAACTTTATTTATTTTACAACGATTGGAAGCAGGTTTTAACAACTTATATTAATCACGCTCGTTGACACGGATGAAAGCGTATTATAAAGGTCATTCGTGTGGGAGGAAACCGGAGTACCCGGATAAAACCCACCTGTCCGATCTGGCGACCACCGTACCATCTCACATACTTCCCGGTCCGAGGATAGAACCCGGGTTGCATTGGTGAGAAGCGAGGGCGCTAATCACTGCGCTAATCGGACAGCCTAATCGTAAAAACGCATGTTCGTAGTTTTTTAACATCATTGGCGCACGCATTAGAAATAGCAATGACTATCTTTTCGCTCTTTAAATTAGTTTATACAAATTTATTTTAGCTCGATTGCGAAATAAGTTCTTTCAACCTATATTAATCACTCTCGAGACCTCATTCCTGATGGAATCCATCGCCACGAAGGAGAGAGAAGAGGCATGTGGAATTTGAATGCCTTGCCTAAGGGCACACTCGTAACGACTCCAGCAGGGCTCGAACTCCGGACCTTTCGCACCTGAAGCGAACGCGCATCCACTGCGCTATCACGACTTAAAATCACGACTTAAAAGCACGACTCTTTAAATATATCAGAATAGAACTAATATTTGTATTTGAGTTATTTATTGGCGAATAAAACATTGTGTTGAGTTCTGACGAATAGAAATTAACAACTCAGCCATACATACGCGCTTTATAGAGGCATGTTACATTCGGTAGAAAATTTGTATTTGAGTTATTTATAGTCGAATGAAACGTACTGTATTCGACAAGTAACTGATAGGCAAATATTATTTCTAAAATTCAGATTCAATCCATTCTACAATGAACCTGGAAATGCCCAGATAGCAACAGAAACATACGGCCTGCACACGTTTCACGATGCTTTCTGGTATATGTATGGGGTGCTACTTTCACAAGGTAACTTAATGTCATACTCATGCTGAACAATGTAGCTGGCACCATTTCTAACAACCCTACCTTTTTAATATTTGGATGTACTGCACACGTTTCACGATGCTTCCTGGTATATGTATGGGGTGCTACTCTCACAAGGTAACTTAATGTCATACTCATGCTGAACAATGTATCTGGCACCATTTCTAACAATTCTACCTTTTAAATATTTTGATGTACTTAAAGATTGTTAAAAAATAACTTATCTAATTTTGACTTTTTATGTACCCTACAGCTCTTTTCATTGCTCCATTTCTATAGAGACGGATATGTAGTCCAGTGGTAACACACCGGACTGGTAATCCAGTGATCGCAGGTTAACAGTCTTTCAGGTGGGACTCAGATTGCAAATATGAGCGACGCCTCCTGAAGAGATTAGTCATTTTAGATTGTTGAAGGATATTGCAATGATACAGACAGAGACCCATTCCAGAGTCTCCTCTGGTTCTTTTACGTGCACGAGGTAAAGCACCAACACAATACCTCGGTTTAAAGTCCCATATGAAAGACTGTTCATTTTATTAGGGTCAGACGTGGGATCGAACCTGCGCTCCATGCATATATAACTCCGCATGACATAACTATCACGTGCCGTAGTGATATTGTTAACCTACCAGAGTCGATCCCTGGATGTATATACTCAGATAGTGTTTATATGGTCGTCAACAGGTGGTGTTAACCTACCAGAGTCCATCCCTGGATGTATATGCTCAGATAGTGTTTATATGTTCGTCAACAGGTGGTGTTAACCTACCAGAGTCCATCCCTGGATGTATATGCTCAGATAGTGTTTATATGTTCGCCAACAGGTGGTGTTAACCTACCAGAGTCGATCGCCGGACGTACATTTGTCAGTTGTTGGTGGTTGTTCTCTATCGTGATAGTTGGCACATACTGTGGAAACCTAATTGCATTCCTCACCGTTACTAAGGATAAACCACCGTTTGAAACATTGAATGAAATGGCAGACATGAAAGGGACATACACATGGGGCTTACAAGAAGGCACTAATTGGGAACACGTGTTCAAAGTAACTACACATATCGTAGTGTATGCATGTTTGTATATGTTTTCTATTAGCTTTGTATATTTCCTTAGATTTTATATCAGTACCGTAGCCAGAGGCAAATTTCAACCGAGACAATATAGGTGGTCCGGAGACATGTTCCCCCTTAAATTGTTGGGGGATAGAAGCGATTTCCTGTGTTTTCCGATTTAATGAGTTTAGACGTATAACTATGTACTGACCTTCAGCTCTCTAGCAGTCAACATTTTATATATACAGCAAAGGGATATTTTTTTCATTTTATTTATTTAAAACAATTATTTTCATTTTTTAATCGAGGAAATTGTCTCGGTGTATCTCAGTGTGGCTACGGACCTGTATATCAACCCGAATCAACAGTTAATTCATCATTAGGCCTACTGTGTGAAGAGTTTAAATGTTTAGAAGTAATAGATATATTTGTCTTTCAGTTATTTATTGGCGAATAAAATATGGTTTGGAGTTATGACGCATAGGAATTAATTACGCTGGCCGTATAATTCCGGTGCTCAGAATGACAACGTTTTAATTTAATAAAATATTCGCCGCATATACAAATATTATTTCTCGTCTAACACGCAAAATTATTGTGTTAATTTTTAGAATGCTTACATGACGTCACAAATCTATAAATATGCTTGTAAAATGATGTCATGTCTGACGTCACCCTTAAGCACTGTAGCCTACATTCCTTCTAAATTGCGTATATATATACGGACAAACTGCCGAGACAAGTTGAATTTTGGGTTAGCTATGTGTATTGTATTGCAGTACAAGACAAGACACGCTAGGTTGCACGTCGGTTAACTTGAATCTGAAGAATTCATTGAAATATATATAGCTTGTATCAAATATTACACAATTGTTGTTTATTTACATACGGTCTAGACATGACCCAAACGTAATACGTGTAACCGTGGGCTGTTTTTGTATCGAATAATACGTGAGCACATTCGATTGAACCAGTGAACAATAACTTAATAGCTGTGTTGCTATACAAGAACGGTTCGCCAGCTAACCTAATTTACATATCATTGTAGCATAAGAACTATGCAATTTACTTGCACAATGTTCTATGGAAAAATAGGGCCTACTCCATCACTGGTACAATTTGTGTTTTGAAGTCAACAAGTCGTGTGCTGTAAACACAGTCATTATGAACATATAGTAGGACCAGATAGAACCACATACCTGCCTCAAGCCAAAATAGATACCGTCCTCACATGAAATAATTCGGCGTCCCCATTGGGACTCGAACCTACTGCGATGCGAGGCATATATAGTCAATGGCAATACCCATTCGATCACGTATGACCCTAAACGCACTCATTGGATTGGTGTACTTTCTATTGCCACAGACATCAACACGAAGTGAATTCCGACGAATTGGAGATGCTATTAAGGAGTTCAATGAAACAGACCCATCTGTGTATGCGAAAGACTTTAACGTACAACTGGCTAAGATTAAAGAAGGTGACTACGGATGGATAGGTGAGTTGCAACCGTTATCTCACCGTGTGTGTGTTTTACGCTTATTTATCGTCGCTACCGGTTTCCCATATGAGCGACGCCTCCTGAAGAGATTATTCATTTTAGATGTTTTGGAGGATAGTGCAATGATACAGAAAGAGACCCATTCCAGAGTCTCCTCTGGTTCTTTTACGTGCACGGTGTACAGCGATGACACGAGAAATCGGTTTAAAGTTCCATATGAAAGACTGTTACTTTTATTAGGGTCAGACAGAGGGCTCGAACCTGCGATCCCTGGATTACCAGTCTAGCGTGTTACTACTGGACTCACTACGACCTGTTTCTAGTAGGCTATATTTACATCGCTATTGCATTTCCTTCGATGAACGTATGTGCCCTGATTGTACACATTTTCGTACGAGGGTTCCCAACTAATGAAATGCAACTGTCATGCGCACTCGAAGCTACGGGCATGCGCATTCGCAGTGTTAGGCAGCGTTCGTCGCGATAAAAGGCGTGTCTTACAGATTACACTGTTCCAAGGATGGTCTATTTACTTGTTCTGGCACACGGTAAGTTGCAAATCTGGACTAAAAACATTCTAATTGCAAAGTATTCTATATTTTCTTTGTCTCATTGAAAAGAATAATCAATGTAAATATAAGGAATGAATCGCGGGTTAATAGTTTCCATCGGGGTATGAACTACATTGGGCGTGTTTAATGTTAGCGTGGATGCCTTCGGCCTCCACACACGTTAACCACGCCCAATGTAGATCATACCCCGATGAAAACTATTAACCCCCGATTCATTCCTCAAATAATTTACAAGCTTTCAGATAAGTGTTCTTTGTTTAAATGTGTGCTTCTAAAGTACAACATACTCATTAGCTGTTATTGGAGGAGGAACACCCCGGCTGATGATGATGATGATGGTGATGACCTTATTTACCCTCTCCGCCGGCATACCATGTGGGCTAGCGATCACCCCGGTTGATGATGATTAGTTAATTTACCGTTGCCGCCGGCGAATCATGTCGGCGAGCGAAAATCCAGGGTTCCATTTCGAGTAGTTCAGGTACGGGCGGGCACGCGTCTAGAACCACTGACCGGCCACACGCCATCTGGCAAAGTTCACTACACGAAATAATTCAATACCCACAGTAGGATTCGAACCAATGGTTGTAAATAATTGGCAATCGGAGGTATTGGTTTCCTTAAATTAACATGTTTAGGTTAAGCAATATTATTTGACTTTCAGTTAGTTATTGGCGAATAAAGCATGGTCTGGAGTTCTGACGTGTGTGAATTAACAACGTAGGACTTATGCCTATTATAGGCAGAGCAGCTGGCCCTGAATAATGCTAAACTGGGACATTTCTGGTACAGAAATGAAATTTATGTTTTCATATAGTTCAATGTCCATAGAATCCTGCACCATAAAGTTCCCAAAAGTTCCGACAAAAACAGAAAAATACCCAATTATCTAGATAAAGATTTAAATTCTTCTGGCATTTTGAAATGACTATATTTTATTATTCATAGTGACGCTAAATGCATGTAACTACATGAAAATAATGCATTTTCTTACCTTTTTTGTATATTTTCTGAAAAAGTTGACTTTATCCACAGAAAAAGAGGTAAAACATGCTGTATTTTGAAGACGCACCTAAAATCATTTCTTATAAAACTCACATATATTGACTTGAGTTGGAGAGACTGGACGTAAGTTTAAGTGGTTAGAGATAGATATGTACTGTTTTCTAAAAAATAACGGCCATAAAAGTGGGTGGGGTAAATTGACCCCTGAAAATGATAATAAAAAATATATTAAAACTCAATTTATTTAATAGTTTTTCATACTTCTATATTACAATTATTCATTTTATAAACGTGTACATCCACTTCCATTGTACACTGTTTAAGAACAGTTTATAAATAGTCCATATCCATCTATTAGAGTGATGTCTGCGGGAAGATCTCTGAGTGGAAAGGCCATCAGCAGAGCCATTCGTGGGCATTTACTGACAGAGTCAGCCCTGTGTTCGCTGTTAGCAGCGAATATATTCAATATTGAAATCCCTCATAATAGTAATAACCGAAAGGAGGATAATGATTCAGCTGTAGATGTATCTAGTGTTGAAATAGAAGAGAATGACATAACTGACAATGGATGTAACACTAATGTGGATGAAGAAATGAGTCAGAGTTGTGATGAAGGTGGTCTGGTGATTGTAAATGATGTAGTAGACATAAATAATAACAGTCCCAGTAAATCCCCAGGCGTAAATGGTGTTGAGCCAGACATGAATGCTGAGAATGCTGAAGATGATGAGCATGGGGACAATGAGCATGAGAACGACAATAGTTCACAGTTAGAAGAAGCGATGAAAGTTCTAGATGGCCTTTTAGCTGCGGAGGTAGACATTGAATTGGTTGTGAAATCTACATGTGTTGAAAAAATGAAATTCAAGATGCAGAAAGCCATTTCAAAAATGAAAGAAAGCCGAACAGCCCAGCTATGGCTCCAATACATAGAATTGCTAGACATCCTTAAGGCATTTATAAAAGCAGAACGCACAGGTGATTGGAACCTTCACCTTCAGTCATTGTTAGAAATGCTACCATTTTTCGCTGCCACTGGCCACAACGCATATGCAAAATCATCGTACATATATTTAAACAAAATGCTTGCCCTATCAATAACACACCCCAATGTTCACAGTATGTTCATGGAAGGTATGCATGTTGTACGAAGATCGGACCGATACTGGGCTGGACTGTCAACGGACCTCATCATCGAGCAGATGCTTATGCGTAGTGTGAAGACAGTTGGAGGCCTAACTCGGGGGCGAGGCATGGACGAAACGCAGAGAGCACAGTGGATCCTCTCAAGGCCAGCGTGTTCTGAAATTAACTACAAGATGCAACAGCTAAGCGGACACAGGTATGAGACTAGTGAACAACACAAGGAATGTGGGGAGACCAGGCAAAGCAGAGACAGAGATGATATCAAAAAGATGGTAGATTTTCTTATGGATAGAAATCCATTTGAATCCACAGAAGAGTCATTGAGAAGTATAGCCAGTGGTGTAGTAGCCGGGGACAAGGTAAATGTGGACAAAGGGCGGGTGGTGGGCATGAACATTCTGAAAGATATGGAGGGGAAGAAAGTGGGTGACTTCAAGTTCAGTAAGAAGGCCCAAGTAACCACTATGAGTGATAATGCTAGTGTCAGTATTGGTGGTGATGATGTGGAGATTGACCCACAGCTTCTTTTCCAGCGATTGGTTGCTGCTGCCCAGGGCGCTGTACCAATAGAAGATCTACAGAATTTCTTTGCATATGAGCTATGTACCTATCCGCCTTCCTTGTTCGAGAGCAAACAACTATTGAGACAGGCCAATAAAGCAACACTAGCACAGGAACTAACAAAACAGTTACTGACTGATGAAAGTGTCCCTGACCAACAACAGGAAATAATATATGTAATTGATGGCGGTTGCCTTATTCAAAGACTCAACTGGCCAAGAGGCAGAACATATAATGAGATATGTTCAATGTACATACAGTATGTAATAGATAGCTCAGTCATATTGTGTTTGATGGCTATATAGCTGGTCCATCTACTAAAGATAACACCCACATAAGACTTACTGGTGGACGTGTTGGCGCTGAGGTCAGGGTTCAAGAAGACTTAACCATGAATACAAAGAAGCAAAACTTCTTATTGAATTCTAAGAATAAACAAAGGTTTATAGACATGCTAGCTAGTAAGCTAGAAGATTCTGGCATTGAAGTCACTCAAGCAAACGCAGATGCAGACTATGATATCGTCATGACGGCCATAGACTGTTCGAAGTATATGAACACTGTGGTGGTTGGTGAAGATACTGATCTGTTAGTATTACTGTGCCATTATGCAAAGGACCATGGCTACTCCATTAATCTCAACAGTGAAGGACATAGTGGAAGTCGTGATAGCGCAGTGTATGCGCGTTCGCTTCAGGTGCGAAAGGTCCCGAGTTCGAGCCCCACTGGAGCCGTTACGATTGTGCCCTTAGGCAAGGCATTTAAATTCCACGTTGCCTCTTCTCTCTCCCTCATGGCGATGGATTCCATCAGGAATGAGGTCTCGAGAGTGATTTATGTAAGTTGAAATAACTTGTTTCGCAATCGAGCTAAAATAAATTCAGTGAAGGACGTAGAAAAGAGTCTGTAAACATACTAGAGTTAAAGAATAACCTAGGTGAGGTAGTATGTAAAAACATCTTGTTTATTCACGCATTACTGGGATGCGATACGGTATCAAGACCATACGGCATTGGTAAACTTGCAGCGTTAAGGCTAATAAAGAAGTCGGCAAGCTTCAGAGAATGTGCTGAACAATTTGATAAACTTTCCCATGAAGTATCACACAGCTAGATCCTGAAAACTGGAGAAAACGCACTCATTCTCACCTACACAGAAAATGAGGTTGAATCTATCAATGAACTCAGAATGAGATTATTCCTGGACAAAACAGCAAGAAACTCTGTATCAATTGACCCTAAAACATTACCACCAACACATAGTGCAACCATATATCATTCGTTGCGAGTATACCATCAAATACTGCAATGGAAAGGGTTGGAAGAAGATCCTTGTGATTATGGTTGGGTGTTATCACATGGCATATTGATTCCCAGATTGTCGGACATGCCCCCAGCACCTGCCAACATTCTAAAAGTTGTCCGATGTGGATGCAAGACAGGTTGTCGTAGTATGGCATGCAGCTGCAGAAAGCTTGGTCTGAATTGTACAACAGTGTGTCGCAACTGTGATGGACTTTGCTCCAATCAACCAGAAATAGCAGAGTACTGACAAAATCAAACACTGATCCAATGAGTAGAATATGACCCAAGATAATATTAACAGCATTGCTAAAATATTAATCAGCTGCTAGAAATCTTAATTACAGTGAAGATATTCTAGATTTGCTATAGAAATACATTGTGGATATTGGCATATTGAATGAGCATTTCTCCTAATTATATATACATATAATGTATATACGTGTATACTGTATACAATATACTTCTCTCTTGTAATATAATACACACTGAGTGGACATGTGATCAATGTATAAACTGCAATGTATCAATTGTATGTATTTTAATTCATGTGTTATACACTAAGTTTATAGAGTTAGGTATGCTTCCAACATTCAGATTATATATGTATACCCATTCATGACAAGATGTTATTTTATCTCATTTTATGGACATCTGACCTCAATTTGTAACCTTAACCTTAAATATACTTACCATATTGCTTATGTTTATAACTTCGTCTGGAGTTAACTTAAATACTAGAATGAAATATATGAGCTACCAATCATTAGAAGTGAAAGTATGGCGCATATCCATATTTTATTGAATTTTTGTAACTTTGACCTTGAAATGTGACCTTGACCTTTCATATACAGACAAAAAATAACATTATCATATTCTTCGTAAGGTGGTTAATATATGTGTGTAGTTTGTTCAAAATCCATTAAGCGGTTTTGGAGATATGATATTATTCCAGAAATTCCCAATGAAAATATCAAAAAAGTCAAAAATTGTCCCAATTTTTTTTCCCGGACCGGAACTTTTGGGAACTTTGTGATTTAGGATAGCCTATACTATTTCCAGCTTATATGCAAAACAATCATTTCTGTGCCACAAATGTCCCAGTCAAATCTCAGCTGCTCTGCCTTATACACATGTGTTTAAATCCGGCGGTCAGAACGACATGCCTTATTCGACTATAGGCCTAAATAACGCAAATACAAAATGATATTTTCATTTCGTAAATGACGTCATAAAACTACAAACGTGCCAGTAAATACACGTCACGTTTGACAACACTCGCTAAGCAATGTTCTAGATTATACTTTATGCCGAGTCATGTTAGAATTTTATTTAGCGTTTCACATGAATACACAACATGTGCTCGAGGCTATAAACTGTTCTCAGATCTCAATCTTCAACTCAAGTGGGTTGATTTCATTTGATTTACACTCAGCTGAACCAATCAGCAGCTTGCAACATAGATTGAGATTGGAGAACAGTTTTATAACCTCTGAAACATGTCAGCTTCTTCATATTGAGTTATCAAAGTTTATTTATTTGACAACGATTGCGAAGCAAGTTCTAACAACTTATATTAATCACTCTCGTTGAAATGTGGACATTCGTGTGGGAGGAAACTGGAGTAGCCGGAGAAAACCCAACTGTCTGATATGGCGACCACCGTACCATCTCACATACTCGAACCCGGGTTGCATTTGTGTGAAGCGAGCGTGCTAACCACTGCGCTAATCGGACAGCCATTGAGTTATTAATGAAATGATGTATATTTGAAGGTGACACAGTGGTAATGGAAGTGCAAATAGCCAAAGACTGCGACCTAATGATGATAAAGGAACGGTTTCTGCCATTGAAATATGCGTTTGGATTTACTAATAACTCCCCCCACGTTCAGATATTTACAAAACAGTAAGTAGTTATAAATCTTTCTTTTATGCTTTACAAAACTCTATCTTTAACTGTCTTGAAACAGTGAATGATGGCATTTTCTCTGCCACTGATTGCGTCACGTGATCACCGAAATATGTATTTCCACTTGTGACGTTAGCCCACGTGAACACAGTTCGGTGATCACTCGATGAAATAAAATCCTATATTACACTAATAAACACAAATGTCCCCTGTATCTTGTTTTACAAGTTTGAAATAAGATCTTACTTGTATATGGTTGTTTGTGCTAGGAATCATTCATCTTGGCGTGGATGATGGCGTGTACTTGTGTATGGTTGTTTGTGTTAGGATCCATTCATCTTGGCGTGGAAGAAGGCTTGTACTTGTATATGGTTGTTTGTGTTAGGAACCATTCATCTTGGCATGGATGATGGCGTGTACTTGTATATTGTTGTTTGTGTTAGGAACCATTCATCTTGGCATGGATGATGGCGTGTACTTGTATATGGTTGTTTGTGTTAGGAACCATTCATCGTGGCGTGGATGATGGCGTGTACTTGTGTATGGTTGTTTGTGTTAGGATCCATTCATCTTGGCGTGGAAGAAGGCTTGTACTTGTATATGGTTGTTTGTGTTAGGAACCATTCATCTTGGCGTGGATGATGGCGTGTACTTGTATATGGTTGTTTGTGTTAGGAACCATTAATCTTGGCGTGGATGATGGCGTGTACTTGTGTATGGTTGTTGTTTGTGTTAGGAACCATTAATCTTGGCGTGGATGATGGCGTGTACTTGTATATGGTTGTTTGTGTTAGGAACCATTCATCTTGGCGTGGATGATGGCGTGTACTTGTATATGGTTCTTTGTGTTAGGAACCGTTCATCTTGGCGTGGATGATGGCGTGTACTTGTATATGGTTCTTTGTGTTAGGAACCGTTCATCTTGGCGTGGATGATGGCGTGTACTTGTATATGGTTCTTTGTGTTAGGAACCGTTCATCTTGGCGTGGATGATGGCGTGTACTTGTATATGGTTCTTTGTGTTAGGAACCGTTCATCTTGGCGTGGATGATGGCGTGTACTTGTATATGGTTGTTTGTGTTAGGAACCATTCATCTAGGCGTGGATGATGGCGTGTACTTGTATATGGTTGTTTGTGTTAGGAACCATTCATCTTGGCGTGGATGATGTCGTGTACTTGTATATGGTTGTTTGTGTTAGGAACCATTCATCTTGGCGTGGATGATGGCGTGTACTTGTATATGGTTGGTTGTGTTAGGAACCATTCATCTTGGCGTGGATGATGGCGTGTACTTATATATGGTTGTTTGTGTTAGGAACAATTCATTTTGGCGTGGATGATGGCGTGTACTTGTATATGGTCGTTTGTGTTAGGAACCATTCATGTTGTCGTGGATGATGGCGTGTACTTCTATATAGTTGTTTGTGTTAGGAATCATTCATCTTGGCGTGGATGATGGCGTGTACTTGTATATGGTTGTTTGTGATAGGAACCATTCATCTTGGCATGGATGATGGCGTGTACTTGTATATTAATGTTTGTGTTAGGAACCATTCATCTTGGCATGGATGATGGCGTGTACTTGTATATGGTTGTTTGTGATAGGAACCATTCATCTTGGCGTGGATGATGGCGTGTACTTGTGTATGGTTGTTGTTTGTGTTAGGAACCATTAATCTTGGCGTGGATGATGGCGTGTACTTGTATATTGTTGTTTGTGTTAGGAACCATTCAGCTTGGCATGGATGATGGCGTGTACTTGTATATGGTTGTTTGTGTTAGGAACCATTAATCTTGGCGTGGATGATGGCGTGTACCTGTGTATGGTTGATGTTTGTGTTAGGAACCATTAATCTTGGCGTGGATGATGGCGTGTACTTGTATATGGTTGTTTGTGTTAGGAACCATTCATCTTGGCGTGGATGATGGCGTGTACTTGTATATGGTTCTTTGTGTTAGGAACCGTTCATCTTGGCGTGGATGATGGCGTGTACTTGTATATGGTTCTTTGTGTTAGGAACCGTTCATCTTGGCGTGGATGATGGCGTGTACTTGTATATGGTTCTTTGTGTTAGGAACCGTTCATCTTGGCGTGGATGATGGCGTGTACTTGTATATGGTTCTTTGTGTTAGGAACCATTCATGTTGTCGTGGGTGATGGCGTTTACTAGAATAATTATAGTTGTTTGTGTTAGGAATCATTCATCTTGGCGTGGATGATGGCGTGTACTTGTATATTGTTGTTTGTGTTAGGAACCATTCATCTTGGCGTGGATGATGGCGTGTACATGTATATGGTTCTTTGTGTTAGGAACCATTCATCTTGGCGTGGATGATGGCGTGTACTTGTATATTGTTGTTTGTGTTAGGAACCATTCATCTTGGCGTGGATGATGGCGTGTACTTGTAAATGGTTGTTTGCGTTAGGAACCATTCATCTTGGTGTGGATGATGGCGTGTACTTGTGTATGGTTGTTGTTTGTGTTAGAAACCATTAATCTTGGCGTGGATGATGGCGTGTACTTGTATATTGTTGTTTGTGTTAGGAACCATTCATCTTGGCGTGGATGATGGCGTGTACTTGTATATGGTTCTTTGTGTTAGGAACCGTTCATCTTGGCGTGGATGATGGCGTGTACTTGTATATGGTTGTTTGTGTTAGGAACCATTCATCTAGGCGTGGATGATGGCGTGTACTTGTATATGGTTGTTTGTGTTAGGAACCATTCATCTTGGCGTGGATGAAGTCGTGTACTTGTATATGGTTGTTTGTGTTAGGAACCATTCATCTTGGCGTGGATGATGGCGTGTACTTGTATATGGTTGGTTGTGTTAGGAACCATTCATCTTGGCGTGGATGATGGCGTGTACTTATATATGGTTGTTTGTGTTAGGAACCATTCATCTTGGCGTGGATGATGGCGTGTACTTGTGTATGGTTGTTGTTTGTGTTAGGAACCATTCATGTTGTCGTGGGTGATGGCGTTTACTTGTATAATTATAGTTGTTTGTGTTAGGAATCATTCATCTTGGCGTGGATGATGGCGTGTACTTGTATATTGTTGTTTGTGTTAGGAACCATTCATCTTGGCGTGGATGATGGCGTGTACATGTATATGGTTCTTTGTGTTAGGAACCATTCATCTTGGCGTGGATGATGGCGTGTACTTGTAAATGGTTGTTTGCGTTAGGAACCATTCATCTTGGTGTGGATGATGGCGTGTACTTGTGTATGGTTGTTGTTTGTGTTAGAAACCATTAATCTTGGCGTGGATGATGGCGTGTACTTGTATATTGTTGTTTGTGTTAGGAACCATTCATCTTGGCGTGGATGATGGCGTGTACTTGTATATGGTTGTTTGTGTTAGGAACCATTCATCTTGGCGTGGATGATGGCGTGTACTTGTGTATGGTTGTTGTTTGTGTTAGGAACCATTAATCTTGGCGTGGATGGTGGCGTGTACTTGTATATGGTTGTTTGTGTTAGGAACCATTCATCTTGGCGTGGATGATGGCGTGTACTTGTGTATGGTTGTTGTTTGTGTTAGGAACCATTAATCTTGGCGTGGATGGTGGCGTGTACTTGTATATGGTTGTTTGTGTTAGGAACCATTCATCTTGGCGTGGATGATGGCGTGTACTTGTATATGGTTCTTTGTGTTAGGAACCGTTCATCTTGGCGTGGATGAAGTCGTGTACTTGTATATGGTTGTTTGTGTTAGGAACCGTTCATCTTGGCATGGATGATGGCGTGTACTTCTATATGGTTCTTTGTGTTAGGAACCGTTCATCTTGGCGTAGATGATGGCGTGTACTTGTATATGGTTCTTTGTGTTAGGAACTATTCATCTTGGCGTGGATGATGGCGTGTACTTGTATATTGTTGTTTGTGTTAGGAACCATTCATCTTGGCGTGGATGATGGTGTGTACTTGTATATGGTTGTTTGCGTTAGGAACCATTCATCTTGGTGTGGATGATGGCGTGTACTTGTATATGGTTGTTTGTGTTAGGAACCATTCATCTTGGCGTGGATGATGGCGTGTACTTGTATATGGTTGTTTGTGTTAGGAACCATTCATCTTGGCGTGGATGATGGCGTGTACTTGTATATGGTTGGTTGTGTTAGGAACCATTCATCTTGGCGTGGATGATGGCGTGTAATTGTATAATTATAGTTGTTTGTGTTAGGAACCATTCATCTTGGCGTGGATGATGGCGTGTACTTATATATGGTTGTTTGTGTTAGGAACCATTCATCTTGGCATGGATGATGGCGTGTACTTGTATATGGTCGTTTGTGTTAGGAACCATTCATGTTGTCGTGGATGATGGCGTGTACTTCTATATAGTTGTTTGTGCTAGGAACCATTCATCTTGGCGTGGATGATGGCGTATACTTGTATATGGTTGTTTGTGTTAGGAACCATTCATGTTGTCGTGGGTGATGGCGTGTACTTGTATAATTATAGTTGTTTGTGTTAGGAATCATTCATCTTGGCGTGGATGATGGCGTGTACTTGTATATTGTTGTTTGTGTTAGGAATCATTCATCTTGGCGTGGATGATGGCGTGTACTTGTATATTGTTGTTTGTGTTAGGAACCATTCATCTTGGCGTGGATGATGGCGTGTACTTGTATATGGTTGTTTGTGTTAGGAACCATTCATCTTGGCGTGGATGATGGCGTGTTCTTGTATATGGTTGTTTGTGTTAGGAACCATTCATCTTGGCGTGGATGATGGCGTGTACTTGTATATGGTTCTTTGTGTTAGGAACCGTTCATCTTGGCGTGGATGAAGTCGTGTACTTGTATATGGTTGTTTGTGTTAGGAACCGTTCATCTTGGCATGGATGATGGCGTGTACTTCTATATGGTTCTTTGTGTTAGGAACCGTTCATCTTGGCGTAGATGATGGCGTGTACTTGTATATGGTTCTTTGTGTTAGGAACTATTCATCTTGGCGTGGATGATGGCGTGTACTTGTATATTGTTGTTTGTGTTAGGAACCATTCATCTTGGCGTGGATGATGGTGTGTACTTGTATATGGTTGTTTGCGTTAGGAACCATTCATCTTGGTGTGGATGATGGCGTGTACTTGTATATGGTTGTTTGTGTTAGGAACCATTCATCTTGGCGTGGATGATGGCGTGTACTTGTATATGGTTGTTTGTGTTAGGAACCATTCATCTTGGCGTGGATGATGGCGTGTACTTGTATATGGTTGGTTGTGTTAGGAACCATTCATCTTGGCGTGGATGATGGCGTGTAATTGTATAATTATAGTTGTTTGTGTTAGGAACCATTCATCTTGGCGTGGATGATGGCGTGTACTTATATATGGTTGTTTGTGTTAGGAACCATTCATCTTGGCATGGATGATGGCGTGTACTTGTATATGGTCGTTTGTGTTAGGAACCATTCATGTTGTCGTGGATGATGGCGTGTACTTCTATATAGTTGTTTGTGCTAGGAACCATTCATCTTGGCGTGGATGATGGCGTATACTTGTATATGGTTGTTTGTGTTAGGAACCATTCATGTTGTCGTGGGTGATGGCGTGTACTTGTATAATTATAGTTGTTTGTGTTAGGAATCATTCATCTTGGCGTGGATGATGGCGTGTACTTGTATATTGTTGTTTGTGTTAGGAATCATTCATCTTGGCGTGGATGATGGCGTGTACTTGTATATTGTTGTTTGTGTTAGGAACCATTCATCTTGGCGTGGATGATGGCGTGTACTTGTATATGGTTGTTTGTGTTAGGAACCATTCATCTTGGCGTGGATGATGGCGTGTTCTTGTATATGGTTGTTTGTGTTAGGAACCATTCATCTAGGCGTGGATGATGGCGTGTACATATATATGGTTGTTTGTGTTAGGAACCATTCATCTTGGCGTGGATGAAGTCGTGTACTTGTATATGGTTGTTTGTGTTAGGAACCATTCATCTTGGCGTGGATGATGGCGTGTACTTGTATATGGTTGGTTGTGTTAGGAACCATTCATCTTGGCGTGGATGATGGCGTGTACTTATATATGGTTGTTTGCGTTAGGAACCATTCATCTTGGCGTGGATGATGGCGTGTACTTGTATATGGTCGTTTGTGCTAGGAACCATTCATGTTGTCGTGGATGATGGCGTGTACTTCTATATAGTTGTTTGTGCTAGGAACCATTCATCTTGGCGTGGATGATGGCGTATACTTGTATATGGTTGTTTGTGTTAGGAACCATTCATCTTGGCGTGGGTGATGGCGTGTACTTGTATAATTATAGTTGTTTTTGTTAGGAATCATTCATCTTGGCGTGGATGATGGCGTGTACTTGTATATTGTTGTTTGTGTTAGGAACCATTCATCTTGGCGTGGATGATGGCGTGTACTTGTATATGGTTGTTTGTGTTAGGAACCATTCATCTTGGCGTGGATGATGGCGTGTACTTGTGTATGGTTGTTGTTTGTGTTAGGAATCATTCATCTTGGCGTGGATGATGGCGTGTACTTGTATATGGTTGTTTGTGTTAGGAACCATTCATCTTGGCGTGGATGATGGCGTGTACTTGTATATGGTTGTTTGTGTTAGGAACCATTCATCTTGGCGTGGATGATGGCGTGTACTTGTATATGGTTGTTTGTGTTAGGAACCATTCATCTTGGCGTGGATGATGGCGTGTACTTGTATATGGTTGTTTGCGTTAGGAACCATTCATCTTGGCGTGGATGATGGCGTGTACTTGTGTATGGTTGGTTGTGTTAGGAACCATTCATCTTGGCGTGGATGATGGCGTGTACTTGTATATGGTCGTTTGTGTTAGGAACCATTCATGTTGTCGTGGATGATGGCGTGTACTTGTATAATTATAGTTGTTTGTGTTAGGAATCATTCATCTTGGCGTGGATGATGGCGTGTACTTGTATATTGTTGTTTGTGTTAGGAACCGTTCATCTTGGCGTGGATGATGGCGTGTACTTGTATATGGTTCTTTGTGTTAGGAACCATACATCTTGGCGTGGATGATGGCGTGTACTTGTATATTGTTGTTTGTGTTAGGAACCATTCATCTTGGCGTGGATGATGGCGTGTTCTTGTATATTGTTGTTTGTGTTAGGAACCATTCATCTTGGTGTGGATGATGGCGTGTACTTGTATATGGTCGTTTGTGCTAGGAACCATTCATGTTGTCGTGGATGATGGCGTGTACTTCTATATAGTTGTTTGTGCTAGGAACCATTCATCTTGGCGTGGATGATGGCGTGTACTTGTGTATGGTTGTTGTTTGTGCTAGGAACCATTCATCTTGGCGTGGATGATGGCGTATACTTGTATATGGTTGTTTGTGTTAGGAACCATTCATGTTGTCGTGGGTGATGGCGTGTACTTGTATAATTATAGTTGTTTGTGTTAGGAATCATTCATCTTGGCGTGGATGATGGCGTGTACTTGTATATGGTTGTTTGTGTTAGGAACCATTCATCTTGGTGTGGATGATGGCGTGTATGGTTGTTGTTTGTGTTAGGAACTATAATCTTGGCGTGGATGATGGCGTGTACTTGTATATTGTTGTTTGTGTTAGGAACCATTCATCTTGGTGTGGATGATGGCGTGTACTTGTATAATTATAGTTGTTTGTGTTAGGAATCATTCATCTTGGCGTGGATGATGGCGTGTACTTGTATATTGTTGTTTGTGTTAGGAACCATTCATCTAGGCGTGGATGATGGCGTGTACTTGTATATGGTTGTTTGTGTTAGGAACCATTAATCTTGGCGTGGATGATGGCGTGTACTTGTATATGGTTGTTTGTGTTAGGAACCATTCATCTTGGCGTGGATGATGGCGTGTACTTGTATATGGTTCTTTGTGTTAGGAACCGTTCATCGTGGCGTGGATGATGGCGTGTACGTGTATATGGTTCTTTGTGTTAGGAACCGTTCATCGTGGCGTGGATGATGGCGTGTACTTGTATATGGTTCTTTGTGTTAGGAACCGTTCATCGTGGCGTGGATGATGGCGTGTACGTGTATATGGTTCTTTGTGTTAGGAACCATTCATCTTGGCGTGGATGATGGCGTGTACTTGTATATTGTTGTTTGTGTTAGGAACCATTCATCTTGGCGTGGGTGATGGCGTGTAATTGTATAATTTTAGTTGTTTGTGTTAGGAACCATTCATCTTGGCGTGGATGATGGCGTGTACTTGTATATGGTTCTTTGTGTTAGGAACCATTCATCTTGGCGTGGATGATTGCGTGTACCTGTATATGGTTGGTTGTGTTAGGAACCTTTCATCTTGGCGTGGATGATGGCGTGTACTTGTATATGGTTGTTTGTGTTAGGAACCATTCATCTTGGCGTGGATGATGGCGTTTACTTATATATGGTTGTTTGCGTTAGGAACCATTCATCTTGGTGTGGATGATGGCGTGTACTTGTATATGGTTGGTTGTTTTAGGAACCATTCATCTTGGCGTGGATGATGGCGTGTACTTATATATGGTTGTTTGTGTTAGGAACCATTCATCTTGGCGTGGATGATGGCGTGTACTTGTATATGGTCGTTTGTGTTAGGAACCATTCATGTTGTCGTGGATGATGGCGTGTACTCCTATATAGTTTTTTGTGCTAGGAACCATTCATCTTGGCGTGGATGATGGAATATACTTGTATATGGTTGTTTGTGTTAGGAACCATTCATGTTGTCGTGGGTGATGGCGTGTACTTGTATAATTATAGTTGTTTGTGCTAGGAATCATTCATCTTGGCGTATATACTTGTATATTGTTGTTTGTGTTAGGAAACATTCATCTTGGCGTGGATGATGGCGTGTACTTGTATATGGTTGTTTGTGTTAGGAACCATTCATCTTGGCGTGGATGATGGCGTGTACTTTTATATGGTTCTTTGTGTTAGGAACCGTTCATCTTGGCGTGGATGATGGCGTGTACTTGCATTTGGTTGTTTGTGTTAGGAACCATTCATCTTGGCGTGGATGATGTCGTGTATTTGTATATGGTTGTTTGCGTTAGGAACCATTCATCTTGGTGTGGATGATGGCGTGTACTTGTATATGGTTGGTTGTATTAGGAACCATTCATGTTGTCGTGGGTGATGGCGTGTACTTGTATAATTATAGTTTGTGTTAGGAATCATTCATCTTGGCGTGGATGATGGCGTGTACTTGTATATGGTTGTTTGCGTTAGGAACCATTCATCTTGGCGTGGATGATGGCGTGTACTTGTATATGGTTGTTTGCGTTAGGAATCATTCATCTTGGCGTGGATGAAGTCGTGTACTTGTATAAGGTTGTTTTTGTTAGGAACCATTAATCTAGGCGTGGATGATGGCGTGTACTTGTATATGGTTGTTTGTGTTAGGAACCATTCATGTTGTCGTGGGTGATGGCGTGTACTTGTATAATTATAGTTGTTTGTGTTAGGAATCATTCATCTTGGCGTGGATGATGGCGTGTACTTGTATATTGTTGTTTGTGTTTGGAACCATTCATCTTGGCGTGGATGATGGCGTGTACTTGTATATGGTTCTTTGTGTTAGGAACCATTCATCTTGGCGTGGATGATGGCGTGTACTTGTATATGGTTGGTTGTGCTAGGAACCATTCATCTTGGCGTGGATGATGGCGTGTACTTATATATGGTTGTTTGCGTTAGGAACCATTCATCTTGGTGTGGATGATGGCGTGTATTTCTATATAGTTGTTTGTGTTAGGAACCATTCATCTTGGCGTGGATGAAGTCCTGTACTTGTATATGGTTGTTTGTGTTAGGAACCATTCATCTTGGCGTGGGTGATGGCGTGTACTTGTATATTGTTGTTTGTGTTAGGAACAATTCATCTTGGCGTGGATGATGGCGTGTACTTATATATGGTTGTTTGTGTTAGGAACCATTCATGTTGGCGTGGATGATGGCGTGTACTTGTATATGGTCGTTTGTGTTAGGAACCATTCATGTTGTCGTGGATGATGGCGTGTACTTCTATATAGTTGTTTGTGCTAGGAACCATTCATCTTGGCGTGGATGATGGCGTATACTTGTATATTGTTGTTTGTGTTAGGAACCATTCATGTTGTCGTGGGTGATGGCGTGTACTTGTATAATTATAGTTGTTTGTGTTAGGAATCATTCATCTTGGCGTGGATGATGGCGTGTACTTGTATATTGTTGTTTGTGTTTGGAACCATTCATCTTGGCGTGGATGATGGCGTGTACTTGTATATGGTTCTTTGTGTTAGGAACCATTCATCTTGGCGTGGATGATGGCGTGTACTTGTATATGGTTGGTTGTGCTAGGAACCATTCATCTTGGCGTGGATGATGGCGTGTACTTATATATGGTTGTTTGCGTTAGGAACCATTCATCTTGGTGTGGATGATGGCGTGTATTTCTATATAGTTGTTTGTGTTAGGAACCATTCATCTTGGCGTGGATGAAGTCCTGTACTTGTATATGGTTGTTTGTGTTAGGAACCATTCATCTTGGCGTGGATGAAGTCGTGTACTTGTTTAAGGTTGTTTGTGTTAGGAACCATTCATCTAGGCGTGGATGATGGCGTGTACTTGTATATGGTTGTTTGTGTTAGGAACCATTCATGTTGTCGTGGGTGATGGCGTGTACTTGTATATGGTTCTTTGTGTTAGGAACCATTCATCTTGGCGTGGATGATGGCGTGTACTTGTATATTGTTGTTTGTGTTAGGAACCATTCATCTTGGCGTGGATGATGGCGTATACTTGTATATTGTTGTTTGTGTTAGGAACCATTCATGTTGTCGTGGGTGATGGCGTGCACTTGTATAATTATAGTTGTTTGTGTTAGGAATCATTCATCTTGGCGTGGATGATGGCGTGTACTTGTATATTGTTGTTTGTGTTTGGAACCATTCATCTTGGCGTGGATGATGGCGTGTACTTGTATATGGTTCTTTGTGTTAGGAACCATTCATCTTGGCGTGGATGATGGCGTGTACTTGTATATGGTTGGTTGTGCTAGGAACCATTCATCTTGGCGTGGATGATGGCGTGTACTTATATATGGTTGTTTGCGTTAGGAACCATTCATCTTGGTGTGGATGATGGCGTGTACTTGTATATGGTTGGTTGTGTTAGGAACCATTCATCTTGGCGTGGATGATGGCGTGTACTTATATATGGTTGTTTGTGCTAGGAACCATTCATCTTGGCGTGGATGATGGCGTATACTTGTATATGGTTGTTTGTGTTAGGAACCATTCATGTTGTCGTGGGTGATGGCGTGTACTTGTATAATTATAGTTGTTTGTGTTAGGAATCATTCATCTTGGCGTGGATGATGGCGTGTACTTGTATATTGTTGTTTGTGTTAGGAACCATTCATCTTGGCGTGGATGATGGCGTGTACTTGTATTTGGTTGTTTGTGCTAGGAACCATTCATGTTGTCGTGGGTGATGGCGTGTACTTGTATATGGTTCTTTTTGTTAGGAACCATTCATCTTGGTGTGGATGATGGCGTGTACTTGTATATTGTTGTTTGTGTTAGGAACCATTCATCTAGGCGTGGATGATGGCGTGTACTTGTATATGGTTGTTTGTGTTAGGAACCATTCATCTTGGCGTGGATGATGGCGTGTACTTGTATATGGTCCTTTTGTGTGGATTATCACTCATCTGGCGTGGATGAAGGCCTCTTGCTCAACTGAGTACTGTCAGAAAGATGACTGACCCATCCGATATGACGACAACCGTACCATCTCACATACCCGTACTTCCCAGGCATACCCATACTTCCCAGGCATACCCGTACTTCCCAGGCATACCCGTATGTCCCAGGCATACCCGTACTTCCCAGACAATATCCGTACTTCCCAGGTATACCCGTACTTCCCAGGCATACCCGTACTTACCAGACATACCCGTACTTCCCAGGCATACCCGTACTTCCCAGGCATACCCGTACTTCCCAGGCATACCCGTACTTCCCAGGCATTCCCGTACTTCCCAGGCATACCCGTACTTCCCAGGCATACCCGTACTTCCCAGGCATACCCGTACTTCCCAGGCATTCCCGTACTTCCCAGGCATACCCGTACTTCCCAGGCATACCCGTACTTCCCAGACAATACCCGTACTTCCCAGGCATACCCGTACTTCCCAGGCATACCCGTACTTACCAGACATACCCGTACTTCCCAGGCATACCCGTACTTCCCAGGCATACCCGTACTTCCCAGGCATACCCGTACTTCCCAGGCATACCCGTACTTCCCAGGCATACCCGTACTTCCCAGGCATACCCGTACTTCCCAGGCATACCCGTACTTCCCAGGCATACCCGTACTTCCCAGGCATACCCGTACTTCCCAGGTCTGAGATCCAACCTATCTTCCGCTCGTATGATCATGATGCGTGCTTATTATAGCCATTGTGTCCAATGAAACAACATCCATATACCCTATAAAACACTAAATACTAGATATACAGTCTACATCCTCTACGTCAAAGTCGGTTATGTCGAATTTTACGGTTAAAGTCGGGTCAAAGTCCCGTTTCAGAAACTATTATTTTATATATCACTGGCTCTGTTTATATCGAATTTCGTTAAGTCAAACTTCGGTTATGTCGACGTATTTTGTCCGGTCCGACGGAATTCGACATAACGGGTGTATACTATAGCTACATTACAAGTATGTCAAAACACGTCTGTTATTATGTATTCCTAATGATTTGTAAACTTCTTTGTTCTAGAATTATGATATAGAACTAAATATGGGCGACCATATTGCATGTGTCTTTTGTTGTACAGTCAAACCTGTCTTAAGCAGCCAGTCAAGGGAATCACAGAAAGTGGCTGCTTAGCACAGGTGGCTGCTTAATATAGGTCAAATGTATTATTAAAACAGCAAATTGGGAATCTGGAAACTGGCTGCTTAATACAGGTTGGCTGCTTAATCGAGGTGACCACTAACACAGGTTTTACTGTATACATAAACTGCTTTGTACTACGGTTTGTCAAGAATCGTCGGTTCTACTATTCTACTAGTATATAGAAGTTCCATGCATATTTGTGTATGGGTTTTAATGTCCTAATGTCACACAGACAGCTTAGGTCATACGGCCACTCTACATCTATTATTGGTGGTGGAAGACCAGGATGTCCCTTCGAACAGTTTGGCTGTCCGATTAGCGCAGTGGTTAGCGCGCTCGCTTCTCACCAATGCAACACGGGTTCTATCCTCAGACAGGGAAGTATGTGAGATGGCACGATGGTCGCCAGATCGGACAGGTGGGTTTTCTCCGGGTACTCCGGTTTCCTCCCACATGAATGACCACATGTACGCTTTCATCCGAACCAACGAGAGTGATTAATATAAGTTGTTCAAACTTGCTTCGCAATCGTTGTAAAATAAATAAAGTATAAAAAATAAATAAATTTTGCAGGCTTGGATGGCCACCCGGGTAGAGCCACCGATCTACCACACGCCATCTGGATCAGGAAGTTGTATGCGTATGTGATGTATTTCTCATCCTTCATCCGACAACCGAGATGCCTTAAATGCTAATATTTATGTTTCTGTTGTTTATTCTTAGAATTTTATCGATCCATGAATCTGGATTGTTTCAAGTATGGAAAAGACGTTGGTGGCCGAAGGCGATGGATATATGTGCTGGATCCATCATAGCCGAAGCAAAACCTATCAGGCTTATTGACGTTCAGAGTTCCTTTTACGTCGCTATGGGCGGGGCTTTCATTGGGTTCTGTGCCTTTATGCTGGAAGTCTGTGTAGGTCGATACCATCGTATCCGGCGGTCAGAGGTAATGGAGAGAACTGAAGAAGCATCGAATGAAGTTGAAGATGCACCAACTTCATGATTTCCTGATAAAGACAATACGTCAGCTAAGTCTGTATGCACTCCTGATAAAGACAACGAGTCAGCTAAGAATGTATGTACACACTACTATCAATGTGTTCTGTCTTGCTATAGTATGGTGAATGTTTGGATAGTTGTCAACTACCAGTATGGAGATGCATTGTGTTGGTATTCGTAATACTTGTTATCAAAAGAGGAAGCTAATGAGAGAATTGAACAAACAACAAATGAAAATGACATGACAAAATTGTCATTTCATTATAAGGAAACGATCTTCGAGATGCGTACTAGTATTTTGAATGCGTATGTTTTATTATTGGTTTCTATTGTACGACGACAATAATATGGATGACTGATAAATACTTATCATAGCCGGAAGTGGAAGTCATGATAGCGCCGTGGATGCGCGTTCGCTTCAGGTGCGAAAGGACCGGAGTTCGACCCCGCTGGAGCCGTTACGAGTGTGCCCTTAGACAAGGCATTTAAATTGCACGTTGCCTATTCTCTATCCCTCGTGGCGATGGATTCCATCAGGAATAAGGTCTCGAGAGTGATTAATATAAGTTGTAATAACTTGTTTCGCAATCGAGATAAATTTGTATAAACAATAGCCGGAAGTACCGTCATTGGATACGCTGTGATATCGTACGTACGCCTGATCATGACATCATATAGTGACGTATGTTCTCACTGGAGCTGGATAGTCGCCATATAACTGAGCTTTTGTTGCGACGTTATTGATGAAAACTACACAACACACTCTACTCTTCATTAACCACATGAAGCACAGACAAGTGTATAGTATTTTCTGCTAATATGTCACTTCTAACGAAGGTAGCATATCCGTTTCCACGACACCGCGGCTCTGTGCAATACATCATGACACCGCGACTATGTACGTTACACCACGACACCGCGACAATGTGCGTTACATCACAACACCGCGACTATGTGCACTACATCGCGACTATGTGGGTTACATCACGACACCGCGACTATGTGCACTACATCGCGACTATGTGCGTTACATCATGACACCGCGACTATGTGCGCTACATCACAACACCGCGACTATGTGCGTTACATCACGATACCGCGACTATGTGCGTTACATCACAACACCGCGACTATGTGCGTTACATCACGACACCGCGACTATGTGCGTTACATCACGACACCGCGACTATGTGCGTTGCATCACGACACCGCGACTATGTGCGTTACATCACGACACCGCGACAATGTGCGTTACATCACGACACCGCGACTATGTGCGTTACATCACAACACCGCGACTATGTGCGTTACATCACGACACCGCGACGATGTGCGTTACATCACGACACCGCGACTATGTGCGTTACATCACGACACCGCGACAATGTGCGTTACATCACGACACCGCGACTATGTGCGTTACATCACAACACCGCGACTATGTGCGTTACATCACGACACCGCGACTATGTGCGTTACATCACGACACCGCGACTATGTGCGTTGCATCACGACACCGCGACTATGTGCGTTACATCACGACACCGCGACAATGTGCGTTACATCACGACACCGCGACTATGTGCGTTACATCACAACACCGCGACTATGTGCGTTACATCACGACACCGCGACTATGTGCGTTACATCACGACACCGCGACTATGTGCGTTGCATCACGACACCGCGACTATGTGCGTTACATCACGACACCGCGACAATGTGCGTTACATCACGACACCGCGACTATGTGCGATACATCACGACACCGCGACTATGTGCGTTACATCACGACACCGCGACTATGTGCGTTACATCACGACACCGCGACTATGTGCGTTACATCACGACACCGCGACTATGTGCGTTACATCACGACACCGCGACAATGTGCGTTACATCACGACACCGTGACTATGTGCGTTACATCACGACACCGCGACTATGTGCGTTACATCACGACACCGCGACAATGTGCGTTACATCACGACACCGCGACTATGTGCGTTACATCACGACACCGCGGCTATGTGCGTTACACCACGACTCCATACGTTACGTTCAAGGATTTGGCTGCACACTGTTCTAAAGGCGAGTTGTGACCAAAAACCATATAACTAGTGGAAATGTTATTTTTGTTTATTAACTAGATAATAGATCATTTGATAACATCTCATATGCAGTAATAAAATACCACTTTATTTACATGATATATCGTTCATATTTACTCAAATCCTTTCATTAAATATATAAATATGCAAGAAATTGAGACTGACTAATGTCATAGTTGAATAACATAAAACACAACAGATGGCTTCATAAAGATGGCTCGCCGGAGGCGAGGGTAAATAAGCTCAATCATCATCATCGTAAAGTTAAAAAGTACAGTGACATGCTTACATTCGAATCAAAGTAATGTTTTTACAAACGATCGATGAAAAAATCATTCATACATCCCCACCTTGTTCTTCATTAAATGTTGTATATATATCTACGAGTTACGCATTTTAAAATGTTCCGCTAATGAGTAAGGGCAGTAACACGAAATATTGTAAACCATTTTTTGTTTGCAATGTGAATAGGCATCCTCACTCTAAAATAGAGTGGAAAGACAGATTTGAATTGTTTATCGAAAATATGTTCTATGAAGATAAAGAAATAATTTTATTAGGTGATTTTAATAGAAACCTCACTGATTGTTATACAAATGATGAATGGGCAAATATTTATATCCCACTAGGTCTTACACAGTTAGTAACGGAACCTACTAGGGTAACTAGATCATCTGCATCTTTGATTGATCACATATATACTAACATGGAAGAAAACATTGCCAATATGTATGTACCAAAGCTTTCTATCAGTGATCATTACCCAGTATTCTGTAATCGTAAAGTCAACTTTTCAAATAATAAAAGTATGCATGAAACAATATCATATAGATCATTTAAAAACTTCAATGAGGAGTCCTTTTGCGAAGATTTACGTAGTGCAAACTGGACCTTTGTTTATATATATGAGGATCCAAATGAAATATTAAATATGTGGTGTAAACTATTTTTAGAAATTGTACATAAGCATATTCCAATAAAAACTCAGCGAGTGAAACGGAAATATCAACCAGACTGGATAACAACAGAAATCTTAGATACTATGAAAGAACGCGATAAAATGAAGCAAGATAAATCAGAGCAAGGTGTTAATCAATATAAACTACTTAGAAACAAAGTGTCGGCAATGATTAATACAGCAAGGAAAGAGTCATGTGAAAGAAAAATAGAGTCTGGTAAAGATAACCCGCGTACTGTCTGGAAGATTTTTAAAGAGTTTGGTTCAGGAAAATCAACACAATCTGGAAACAATATTAACTCAATATACCATCAAGGATCTGATTACTCTCAAAATGTTGAAATGGCAAATATATTTAATGAATTCTTTGTCAATGTTGCATCTAATATCAAAGATCCAGTCCCTGATCACTTAAACTTTGACTATATAAAAGATTTTATTAATGAACATGTACCTGTTGATGTAGTGTTTGAAATACCAGAAGTTACACAGAGTAATGTCAGAAAGCAATTACTCGAACTTAATGTTTCAAAAGCTACTGGAATCGAGAATATTGGACCAAAGCTGTTAAAACTTTCAGCTGATATCATTGTACAACATTTAACTGTTATAATAAATAAGAGTTTGAAATCATCAACTTTCCCTGAAGCTTGGAAATTTGCAAAAGTCAAACCATTATTCAAAAGTGGAAAAACCAATGACGTCAATAACTATAGACCTATTTCAATTTTACCATCTTTGTCGAAACTTTTTGAAAGACACGTGCATAAATCGCTGCAGATTTTTTTGGATCACTTCAATTTACTTCACAAAACATAAAGTGGTTTCAGAACTGGCCACTCAACTGAATCAGCTTTACTTTATATGATAGATAAATGGATTCGAGCACTAAATGAGGGGAAATTGATTGGAATTGTAATGGTCGATTTTCGAAAAGCTTTTGATCTTGTCGATCATACTGTTTTGTTAAAGAAATTATCATTATACAAATGTAGCAACAATACTTTGAAGCTTTTTCAATCATATCTTTGTGATAGAAAGCAAACTGTTTCTATAAATGACGCTTTATCTGAAAATAGAACTGTTAATTGTGGAGTCCCGCAGGGCTCAATATTAGGACCTCTTTTATTCTTACTTTTTATCAATGACTTACCACTAATGTTTTCAAATAAAATCACCGGTAGCGATTTATATGCAGATGATACTACATTATATGATATCCATAATAAGAAAGACGTGTTAGAAACAAGATTACAACAAGCTTTGGAAGACTTGAAATACTGGTGTTTCCAAAATGGAATGAAGATTAATACAGACAAAACGAAAGTTCTATTTATGATGACAGCCCAGCAAAAATGTGCTTTCCCTAATCCTACACTCTCTCTTAAATATGAAAATATATTATTGAAAACCAGCAAATCAGAGAAGTTGCTTGGAGTACACATTCAGGATTCATTAAAATGGGACTCACATATCAAATATATTGTGAAAAAGATTTCAACTAACATTTGGCTATTAGGTAAAATACGGTATATTGTGAATTTGAACTACAGAATACTTTATTACAAGGCATATATCCAACCACATTTTGATTATTGTTGTATCATATGGGGAAACACCACACAACAAAATATTAACACACTATTAAGATTGCAGAGACGAGCTTGTAAATTCATTCTGGGCCAAGATTATATTTCTTTGCGTGAATCAATGTCTGAAATTAATATAATGACTTTTGACCAACGGATTATTTTTCAAAAAGTAGTAACAATGTACAAAATTATGAACAATCTTGTACCGAATTATTTGAATGAACATTTTCAATTAAGACATTGCAATTCAGTTACTTCAGATATGACATTGAGAAATGTTTCAAATATGGATCTCTATATTCCAAGACCTAGATGTGAAATGTATAAGAAATCATTAGAATACTCTGGTCCAAAGATATTGAATTGTCTACCATTTGAAATTAAGACGCCCAGATCTTTAAATATATTCAAGACAAAATGAAAAGTATGGATACAACGTTTTAATCGGTAGACACTAGACAGTTATATATATATATAATGATTGTAAATCAATATGCTTATGTCGTTTTGTATTTCTATCAAAGTACCTGATTTATTTAGGCTGTTGTTTAAGTTACATTGTACAGCATTATGCATGTATATTGTACGGCGTAACTATGTTATAATTATTTGTGTATGTACATTTATTCTATAGTGTTAACAAATTGAAGAGGGCCCTAAGGAGGATTAGTTCAAAACTAATTAGGTCACCCTCTATAAATAAAGAAATCTATCTATCTATCTCTTCTTTGCCTAAAATGACTAGTCCATTCATTTCAAGCTTGTCTTTAAATTAATGAAAATGTCACCAAGAGATACTACCCGTGAGTTTTGGTGTGGGCCAATCATAATTCAGAGTTTTGTCGATCATGATGACACGTCACAGTGATGACGTAGGGTGTTGCATCAACATTCCACAGGAAATGTTAGATATTTCAAAGTTGTGTCTAGATATATGTAAATATTCCATTTATTAATGAACACACTGGACTCGTTAACATATCCGAATTATCTGGTTTTCGAATATTTAATATAGCAGTTTACTATACCAGTCTACGAATATAGAAGATGTGTAAGTGTAGTTTCTGGTCATGTCGGAAGGAATGTCTTCACAACCAGGTGTAGAAGATGCGTAATACGTCATTGTGGAGTGTAGTTTCTGGTCATGTCGGAAGGAATATCTTCACAGCACGACGTAGAAGATGCGTAATACGTCATTGTGGAGTGTAGTTTCTGGTCATGTCCGAAGGAATATCTTCACAACTCGGTGTAGAAGATGCGTAAAACGTCATTGTGGAGTGTAGTTTCTGGTCCTGTCGGAAGGAATATCTTCACAACCCTGTGTAGAAGATGCGTAACACGTCATTGTGGAGTGGAGTTTCTGGTCATGTCGGAAGGAATATCTTCACAACCCGGTGTTAACTATTTTGAATGAAATATGACATAAATATTTAAACTGAATGGTACGAGTATTTAGCGTACATTTAATTGTGGTTTATCGTAGGAACCAGCATTATGCAGACTAATGAGGGACCAAATGCGAATTAGTGAAGAAATAAATAGGTCATCGTTTAATGTTGCACCTACAGTTTATGTAGTTCCAGCTACTGATACCAGGATAGAACAACCGATCTTCCGCAAGCCAGCTGACGATATATTTTCTCATATAAAGGAATTCGACTCCTATTTGGATTCGAACCTACATCGGTGTGGGACACCTCATTTGAAGTAAATGGCCTTAACAACTCGGTCACCGTGACCCACATAACAGGATTAGTATGTACAACTCATTACAATAGCTTGTACGTATAATGCCTATCATAATGTCAACATAAATGTTTGCCCAACATGTACGCTGGAAAATCTAAGGAAGACATTAAATAAAAACACTAAAATTAAGAAATAATAGTTGTCTAAGTTATCTAATGGCGAATAAAACATGGTTTGGAGTTCTGACGCACCGGAAGTAACCACACATGCCGGTATAACTGGTTAATTCCGATGCTCAGAATGACATACCATGTTTTATTCGACACTAAATAACGCAAATGCAAATATTATTTCGATTCTAACATGACAAAAATATCCAAAAGGCTCAACAGTTCATGTTATTGTTTAGAAAGCCTAAATGACGTCACACAACTATAAAAAAGCTTGAAAATGACGTCACATTTTTGACATCACACGTTAAACCATGGTTTATCGCAGATTTAAACACGCTCAATTCCATCTTTGCGTATACAGACAAATTGCCATGTCATGTTAGAATAATAAGTATTCAATGCTATGTACAGCAAACCCAGTATCAAATGCCAACCTGGTTATAGAGACCATTGTCGGAGATTAGAAACCTTTCTCAAATCTCAAACTCAAGTAATATGACTGGCTGAGTATGAGATGTGCTCTTGGCGCAACCAATAACCAATTACCTACAGGTGAACTGTCGGATTTCTGGACTATATTCTCGTAGAACGCGTCTTGAGAATGAATACAAGGCTTTCCATATCTATAGACATACACTTCAACAACATTCCTAATCGGACACCAGACTGTATCTGAGGTTATAACACTTTTCAGAGATCTCAAATTCAATCGATGTGATTGGTTGATTCCGAGTTAGCTGAACCAATCATATGCTTGAAGAAAAGAGTGATATGACCTCCAGGCCTGGTATTTTACAGTATTTGGAGCACATTAATAACACTATAATATCAAATATTCATATCAACGTATTTCATAACAAATATTTATGCAATGAATTGCTGCATACTCATTTGGAATAAAATGCATTAAATGACAGTATGAAACTATTTATATTTTACGATTATTATACTAGAGAACATAGAAAACGCACACCTACGTTATATGATATGATTATTATACTAGAGGACATAGAAAACGCACACCTACATTATATAATCATTATACTAGAGGACATAGAAAACGCACACCTACATTATATAATCATTATACTAGAGGACATAGAAAACGCACACCTACATTATATAATCATTATACTAGAGGACATAGAAAACGCACACCTACATTATATGATTATTATTACATGAAAACGAAATACGAAGGATTCCACCAAAGATATATCACATCTTTATTACAAAATACAAACTAAACAACTAAATATAATCAAACATGTTTAAAACTATGTATTTATATAGTTATTGTTTTTCATGTAAAACCACACGTATCCGAAGTGTGCGTTTTCTATGTCCTCTAGGATAGTTAGCTCCAAATATTATAAAACAATAAAACACCAGCTGAGGAATGTTGCTGATTGTAGACATTTTCCATTGACAAGGGTGGTCTTTGGACACAGGTTTGACTGTATATACAGCAGGACAGATCAACATATGTGTAGAAAAAAATCACAAACAGCATAACTATGACAGATGCATAACATATTAAATTTAAATAGTTTAACTATATGGCAATGGTAAAGTATTAAATATATAAATAATAGATGCCAAATGTGTGGGTACGTGTAAACATACTAGTATTGTAAACGACTATTATCCGACCTCATATATCTACATACATTGTAATTCGTCATGTTTGACTGTGTTCTTTAATTGTTACATTTAGGCCGTTTGAATATGAAACAGTTTCACACACAGGCAAGAGTACTTTGATTTCTTCACCCTATTAGCGATTGTTTTACGTTTATTTATCGTCGCTACCGGTTGCCCATATGAGCGACGCCTCCTGAAGTGATTAGTCATTTTCGATTTTTGGAGGATAGTGCAATGATACAGACAGAGACCCATTCCAGGGTCTCTTCTGGTTCTTTTACGTGCGTCGTGTAAACACCGACACGTGACCTCGGCTTAAAGACCCATATGAAAGACTGTTAATTTTATTAGAGTCAGACGGGGGATCGAACAACCTACTAATGACTTGTCATGTGTGATTTGCATCGGCTCGAATCACGTGATAAATCGAACCAATGAAAACGCGTTTGTTCACATCACGTGAATCGTCATTTCCGTTTCATGGAACGCATACAGATGTAAATATTGGTATTGTACCAATATTAGGTAGTTGTGGCTTACTAGCGTTTTAGAACGTTGTTGGGTAACTATTTTATTGATATTACCCTGCGACCTCGGGCAATAATTAATAGGATGGGCCACATCATCTCGGGGCAATAGTTTTGATTGTGGCAATGCAATAGTCGCATATTATCCGGGATACAAAATAAACGTATATGTATTGATTTTCTATTGTACTATAGGTTATTAGACCCGGTATATGTATAGGATATAAGCCTAAAACGATCCATTATGTAACATATTGGACTGTGTGAGGCGCGTCGCGCCGAAGACTACCAATATTTTACATATTGGATCCGTTTGAGGCTTATATCTTACTTAAAACACACCCTTATATAACAAGATCCTACTGAATAAAATTGTTAATTTCGTACATGTACGCTTAGGATTTAATATAATACTCTTGGCATTTTGACAGCAGTCCAATATTAATAATAATGGGCTGCAAGTGCAAAGGCATGACGACAATGTTTTAAAACTAATTATGTTGTAATGGTACTGAATATCAACTATATCGTTAAACAAACAATATATTTCGTAAATGTTAATACTATGCTTACTCAAACCTTATATAATATCATGCTTTTCTGTAACTTTGTATGTAACCGCCAAACATGTTTCTTGGCGATGGACATGTACATGTTTATGCCAATAAAAACTTTGACTTGACTTGTAATATGTGTAAATAGATTTGATATTATGTCTAATCAGTGACGTATGGAGCCACCGGGTCGGGTGCATGTTTATACTAAAGTCTTGTGATATGTTTTATATATGTGTAGTCATTAATAGCAGTACCGTAGTCAGAGGCAAATTTCAACCGAGGCAATCTATGGAGATCCGGGGACAATTGCTGGAGTATAGAAGCGATGTCCTGCGTTTTCTGATTTAATGAGATTAGACGTATAATTATGTACTGACCTTTCAGATTTCTATCAGTCAACATTTTATACAGCAAAGGGATATTTTTTGCATTTTATTAATTTTATTTTTCATATATATATTATTTTTTTGGGGAAATTTTAACCGAGGTAATAACCTCGGTGCTCCTCAGTGTGGCTACGGGCCTGTATAGCAAATGTCACTATATATATATTAAAAGAATTATCTATCTATCCGTTGCACATATAATAACTTAAACATTCGCAATTAGTGCTTCAGTTACTATATTCTACTAGGTTCTACTAATTAGGCCGGGTAATGTTGTTATTTCTAAACATCACAAATATAAAGTAAAAAGTTTGCAATCTATATTCTAGGCCAGGTAATTCCCAGTAACACATTTAGTATGTTGACAATATAAATAAATTAATATTTGCTATCAGCAGTTCAGCAGTAATCGCAATTATATGCAAAACATTTCGCAAATAGCAAAACGAAAACAATCCTGGTATACAACTTCATTGTGCGTGCGTGCGTGCGTGCGTGCGTGCGTGCGTGCGTGCGTGTGCGTGCGTCGTGTGTGCGTGCATGCATGCGTGTGTGTGTTGGAGATGGAAAACAGCATAATGCCGAGATATACTTCTGCTATGTTGTATCTTCATGAACTCATAAAGTTGCAACTATTTTCAGAACATTTCCGGAACTAAGCATGTACACCGCCATCTATAATAGACGTCGTTTAGATTGGCATCCTGTTTGTAGCAGATAGAGAATCTGAGAATAATAAATCGTACTTAATTTTTAAATATAAGTTGTTTCCCTTGCATCGTAGATATTTTTATTTTTTTTACATTTATTTATCGTCGCTACCGGTTGCCCATATGAGCGACGCCCCCTGAAGAGATTAGTCATTTTAGAGTTTTGGAGGATAGTGCAATGATACAGACAGAGACCCATTCCAGAGTAAAGGTTCGATCCCCCATCTGACCCTAATCAATTTAACAGTCTTTCAGATGGGACGTTAAACCGAGGTCCCGTGTCGTCTCGTGTAAAAGAACCAGAGGAGACTTTGGAATGGGTCTCTGTCTGTATCATTGCACTATCCTCCATAATCTAAAATGACTAATCTCTTCAGGAGGCGTCGCTCATATGGGCAACCGGTAGCGACGATAAATAAACGTAAAACACTCACACACACACTAATGTTGCAAAATAAAGGAAATTAGCACGTACGCAAACAAGGAAGGTGATGAGGAGGACGGGTTAAGTTGGTCACAGTGACTGTTGAACACATTTTTATCAATTAATTAACATTACTAATATATAGCTGGTGTTTACCCTGTTACGGTGGCTTAGTTCTTAAGTTAGATGTAGATTGTAAGTGTGTGTAACATGCTTTACTAGACTAAGTAGTAATATGTATATAGTAGACCGTCAATTCGACATAACAGTTTCCATAATGTGGCATAAATGGAACAAGAATTGCTATATTTTGCCTGGCCAGTCATATAAATATATTTATCACCGAGACCATTAATAATTGTGCCGTCGTATTGAGTTTCTGAAATATCAACGTGTTATTTTGCTAGAAGTAAAAAAGTGAAATATCGACAGACTGGAACCCAGACAAAATAAATGATCTCGTGAACGATACAGGATGGACCGCCTCCGTGGTCGAGTGGTTAAGGTTGATGACTTGCATACCACTCTACACTTTCACGGTTGTAAAGTGACATGCTTGTATCACTGTTGACGTCACAGAGATATTCCAGACGTTCAGAGCAGGTTAATATTGATGTTTGTGTGTTTGTTTTCCGGGTTAATAGACGCGCCAAGAGCTTAGGTGATATGGATCTCCGCCTCCGTGTTCGAGTGGTTAAGGTCGCTGACTTATACTACTGTAACCTATCATCACTGATGGTCAATATTCCGCTTCGAGCGCCGCGTGTCTCTTTATATGAAAAAGTAGGCAATTTCTTACAGAGGTTGGTGCACCAAGTACTGGTTAACCACTGGAGTCTGCCCAGGAAAGGTGTTGTCAGGTAAACTTCCCATCGCCCAAATGGACAACGGGTAGCGACGTTAAATAAACTTAAATAAATTAATATAACCAATACGGTGAGTATACATTTATGTGTCCAACAGTTGCTGCTTAATTCTCAACATATGTTCTAATTATTATTCACTTATGTTGTACTAGATTACCCGTATTAAAATAATTTCTGGCAAATATTAATTCTTTAAATTGAAAAAAGAATTTTTTTTATAATAATAAAATAATAAAACTGTAAACAACTTCTCTACACTAGTGTATATACATGAGACATAACGGTTATTCTTACCGGATTAATGTATAATATCACATGCTCCCATGACATTCCACCAGACCAGCACAATAGCTTATTTGCAAAAGAAATAGGTAATGCTGAAATATTTCCTAGAAATCATCCATCCAATACATTACTTGAATCGTTTGCAAATAATCTATGGGCAATTTTGCTAGGAAACTTTTGATTCCAATAGGTAGTGCTGAAATATTTCCTAGAAATCATCCATCCAATACATTACTTGAATCGTTTGCAAATAATATATGGGCAATTTTGCTAGGAAACTCTTAATTCCAATAGGTCAATATGACCCAAGAGACATTCAATATACATAAAGTGTCTGAATAGAGATACATGTACGTAATCGCTCTATATCATCGAATATATATACTTGTGGTTTAGATATTTCATTGCAAATACTAAAGACAATGTCGTGATTACATGTAGTTCTAAATGCTGCTTTCGATTTTAAATAATTGATTCTCTGCTAATGTTTTCAAATGGATTAGATGGCTCGTCGGTACTACCCGTGCTGGCCATGTCACTTGTACAAGTCATCTGCATTTCAAGTTCTGACAACCTGTGTTCAAGTTCCCATTGCTGTTGGTTAAGCTTAGCGGCCATCACTACATTCTCTGATTCTACTGTTTTAAGCCTTTCCCTGAGTCGGGTAATCTCGTCTACTAGCGTATCATGAGTGGCATCACAAAAAGTTCCCTGTTGTTGTCCATCAGTTGTTAACTGTGAAGACGATCGCCGAGTTGTTGTGTTTGAGTTCGGTTGAGTAGGACTCGCGGAAGGAATGCTAGTTCGAATGTGTCCAAAACTAGGAGACATTGGAGATACAAATCCAGCAGAGGCACAAAACGGAGACAAGAATGCCATAGGTTGCTGTGGATTTGCAGTGTTCATTCCAGTTGAAGGAATCGGTTGTGTATAATGAGTGAACGGGTAATATGCCTGTGGAAATTGAGCAGGTGCGCGAAGACCGTATTCATGCGTCATATCACGCGTCATGAATTCATTAAAGGGTGCAGTTCCTGGAGCACACATGTTATTGGCAACGTTTGGATTATGTTGGAATTGATATGGTGATGCGTATTGCATCGGCGGACCTGGCGTTAATGGTGGACTAAAATGAAACATTGGTGTCTGATTATCCATCTGTAGCGGGGATGTCACAAGAGGGGACCCGGTCATAAATGACGTCACACTTGAAGCAGTTCGAATTTGAGATGTTTCGTGAACCTGCTGTTCCGAGTGTTGGCCTGCTGGTTGGTTTATTTTACAGTCAGGTTCCGTAGTGGTTTGAGCTTCGTTCCCACTTTCCGAATAGACCTCATGCGACGGTAGATCTTGTTGATCGATGGAAGACCGGTGCGTTGGAAGACCAGCAGGAAGCGTGTGATGACGTGTTATTGAAGAAGTCAGCATCGGAATCTTTCCCGATGATTCTACAAGACCTGGTGTACTTTTGCTGCGTTTTAGGTCAACTGAAAATAGTATAATAATAATAATAATAATAATAATAATAATAATAAATACTTTATTTAACGAGAGAACTCATTTGAACAAATAAGTCAATCTACCATGAGGTCCTCAATAAATTAAAACATGAAATAGCATAATGAAACATGTAAACAGTCACCAGTAAAACATGCATAGGAAATAAGATATAAGCTGCAGTAACTAATACATATGTTCATGTATAATTGTATATTATCAGTTTATTAGGTTATTGGTCTGTTCTTTGCACCACCTGATATATAAAGCGTTGAAGTGTGGAACCGGGTGTGCTGTTTTGATATGATAAGGGAAGGGAGGGAATTGCACAAGTGTGACTCTGAATATAAGAAATAGTTCTAAAAAACTTCATACAGTGTTATAATGTGCATGGCTGGCTTATACAAATTTAGATTTAGCTCGATTGATAAATTAGTTTTTACAACATTAGTTTATTCTCTCTCGATGTAAGCCATGGCCATAAGGGAGTGAGAGGAGGCGATGTGGATATTAAAGAGTATTTCCAAAGAACATCGCCATAACCGTTCTGGTGGTGTTAGAACTCACACTCTCTGGAGTACGAGGCAGACACGTATCCAGTTCACCACGGAAGCCCCTCGCCTTCGATTGGAGGTTTGATTGAATTCTCTGATTCTACAAAATCATGAACTAGCTTTAGTATTAAAGTGATTATTTCTCTATTAAGAAACCATTTGTTATAAGAGACACCTTTTTCTGGTCCTGTTTGAGTCTTTACGAGTGTGTGTTTTACGTTTATTTATCGTCGCTACCGGTTGCCCATATAAGCGACGCCTCCTGAAGAGATTAGTCATCGTAGATTTTTGGAGGATAGTGCAATGTTACAGACAAAGACCCATTCCAGAGTCTCCTCTGGTTCTTTTACGTGCACGGTGTAAAGTACCGACATGAGACCTCGGCTTAAAGTCCCACCTGAAAGACTGCTAATTTAGGGTCAGACGGGGGATCGAACCTGTGATCCCTGGATTACGAGTCCAGCGTGCTACTCTTTACGACACAAATTAGTCTGTATTTAAAGACCATACCGCTTAGACAGCGATAGTTGCCTTTCCCTTGGTCGTTGCTTAATACAGGTTTCACTGTATGTTCTTGGTGTGAAGTTACAATATTCTGAAGCAGTCTTAATATGATAGATTGACAATAAAAATGACATGAATTTAGCTGACGAAATAAATAAAATAAGTAATGAGTACGTTAAAATTACTTATTTAGTCTACACAAAGTTGTTTGAGCTCGATTACGAAACATGTATTTTTAACATTATTTAAAAAATAACTCATTTCTGATGAGGGAGAGAGAAGAGGCAATGTGGAATCCATCGCCATGATGGAGAGAGAAGAGGCAATGTGGAATCCATCGCCATGAGTGAGAGAGAAGAGGCAATGTGGAATCCATCGCCATGAGGGAGAGAGAAGAGGTAATGTGTAATCCATCGCCATGAGGGAGAGAGAAGAGGCAATGTGGAATCCATCGCCATGAGGGAGAGAGAAGAGGCAATGTGGAATCCATCGCCATGAGGGAGAAAGAAGAGGAAATGTGGAATACATCGCCATGAGGGAGAGAGAAGAGGCAATGTGGAATCTAAGTGCCCTGCTTAAGGGCACACTCGCAACGGCAACAGCTGGGCACGAACTCCGGGCCTTTCACACCTGAAGCGAACGTGATACCACTGCGCTATCACGACTTCCAATTATTTAAAACCAATAATACACACACTATTCACATAAAATGTGTAAGTGTGTCCCGCAAACGAATTCTGTTGTGAATATAACTTTCAGAGCAAGTATATATAAGGGACGTGAGTGAATTATATCACAGAGAAAATGCATAACCGAGTTACTTCCCTTAGTTTGAAACAAAATAGTTCCAGACAATTGCATACACGTGATTACATACACAGTTATTTAACCGATACTGTGCATGTCACGTCATTTAATTTAGTTGTTCAAAGATACGAGACAGTGACTATCCACACATGTAAACTTTGACAGTTGTATATTTATTCAAACTTCAAATTTGGACATGTGTGTAAACAGTCTACAGTTTTCGGGTCTACATTTCCCCTACGCCAATAACTCACTCTACCAGGCACCCAGACGGATGCATTTTTACGGAGCATATCATCTGATCAGTAATGCTATTTAGTTTGTATATTCAGCAGGTCAATAATAATAGCTTGCTTCGGAATATTCTGATGGTGCGGTTTTGTCCACACATATTTCACTTCATAGACTGGCGTAGTTACTTTACCAGAACTCTCAATTGTATTCTATGGAATGTCAGATCGAACCAACATATCTGTTTGATTTCTGGAGCCTAATGTCTCACAGCTTAGGTCATATGACGCCTCTCCGGAATTTATTGGTTACAGAAGACCCCGGAGCGCCCCTTCGTACAGGTTTCAGGTTCGGACGGGTATACGGGTAGGCATAACAACATACCTACATAAATGACCAACTTAAAAATCAGCTGGATAGTTTCCCTCACTTGAAATAATTCGACAACCCCGGTGGGATTCGAGTGTGCAGCGGCGGGGGCAAGTGATTTGAAGTCAACGACAATAATAACTCGGCTACGGAGGCTCAATAACAGACTTATTAATCCGCCGATTCAACAATAATTTAAAACTACGACTAACTGCAAACAACCAGATTCAACAAGAAGCTAAACTCGTGAATTACGCGAAGCGCAACATGGCTGAGACATTATGACGTCATTTGGACGTCACTGTCATACAGTCGCCGATTGGCTTGGGGTTCTTGTTCGCGAATGGCGTCAACTTATGATTATCTGTAACGCTATTAATGCGTAATATTTACATTTGTTCTCTCGCCATGTTGATCCTCTTCCAGAATACAGCGCATACAACGCAGTTTTCACTGGAACGTTGTGTGTGTTTTACGTTTATTTATCGTCGCTACCGGTTGCCCATATGAGCGACGCCTCCTGAAGAGATTAGTCATTTTAGATTTTGGAGGATAGTGCAATGATACAGACAGAGACCCATTCCAGAGTCTCCTCTGGTTCTTTTACGTGTACGGTGTAAAGCACCGACACGAGACCTCGGTTTAACGTCCCATCTGAAAGACTGTTAATTTTATTAGGGTCAGACGGGGGTTCGAACCTGGATCCCTGGATTACCAGTCCAGCGTTTTACCACTGGGCTACATATCCGTCTGAAACGTTGCTCATTGGGTAAGGTTGTATATACGTAAAAAGGCAGAAGTGCATCCGCGGCCGATTGTAGTCCCAATATCTAATATAGTTCATTTTTGTTTTTGGTAAAAATGCATTTTCATGACAGGCTGTGTATAGTTTTTTGTGTTATTTTGAGAAATTATGTGACCTGAGAAGACTTCAGACTAGTTGATGTGTAGAAAAGATGTGGTATAAGAATCCAGGCCATTGCAAACTGAAGGTGGGGTATACTGTATAATTTGGTGGAGGAATAGTGTGTAAACACAATGGTGTTATTCACAGGTGAGCACTGTCTATTTCAAACATTAAATTTGAAATAGTCTTGGTGTGTTTCAGGCTGATTTGAATACCTCTTCACAGTGGATGTGGTATCAGAAGAAATGAAAGATTGGAAATATAAATGAACAGACTGTATGTTTTTACTTTTTACTATGTATTTAATAGTAACTTTATTTATTGTTTTACAACTTTAAAGTTGTTCCATTAATTGAAACAAAAACGAACTAAATATAGTCATCTACAGTCTTGACACGTTTGACCCCCGCCTCCCCCACACACACAAGTTGAATAGTACATCCGCATTGTATGTATAACACATGTTGATTATATTCAGCCTAAATCAAGAGTACAGAATGTACATGAATAACTCACATGGACATTACATAGATTTCGTACATTTCATTGCATACAAATACACTATGAATACAATTGTGTGCAAATACAGATGTTTCATGGTATATGAGCTGTTTCTGAACAATGCTGATACAATTATGTAGTTTTAATTGAAATGGCGCATTATACTATATTATACGCTACAATGCATTGGTCTACTAACCCGGTAAGTGATCTAGTTTATTACATACAACGGCTGATTTTCCAATATAACCCCGCTATTACGAATATATGCAAGCTGTGTGAAGAGTTCACTAGACCTGGGAGACGAAACAACAGCTGTACATCTGATAAGCCCTTACTTTAATTTGACTCGGATGAAATAGATCAGGAACACGAGTGAGGTGCCGATCGAAGAACATGAACATATGTGTATGCTAACTAGGATGAAATAGATCAGGAACACGAGTGAGGTGCCGATCGAAGAACATGAACATATGTGTATGCTGACTCGGATGAAATAGATCAAGAACATGAGTGAGGTGGCGATTGAAGAACATGAACATATGTGTATGCTGACTCGGATGAAATAGATCAGGAACACGAGTGAGGTGCCGATTGTGAAGAACATGAACATATGTGTATGCTGACTCGGATGAAATAGACCAGGAACACGAGTGAGGTGCCGATTGTGAAGAAAATGAACATATGTGTATGCTGCCTCGGATGAAATATATCAGGAACACGAGTGAGGTGCCGATTGAGAAGAACATGAACATATGTGTATGCTGACTCGGATGAAATAGACCAGGAACATGAGTGAGGTGCCGATTGAAAAACATGAACATATGTGTATGCTGACTCGGATGAAATAGATCAGGAACATGAGTGAGGTGCCGATTGAAGAACATGAACATATGTGTATGCTGACTCGGATGAAATAGATCAGGAACACGAGTGAGTTGCCGATCGTGAAGAATATGAACATATGTGTATGCTGACTCGGATGAAATAGATCAGGAACACGAGTGAGTTGCCGATCGTGAAGAATATGAACATATGTGTATGCTGACTCGGATGAAATAGACCAGGAACACGAGTGAGGTGCCGGTCGAAGAACATGAGCACATGTTTCCTTTCGATTATGCTTTCCACTGAATGATAAGAGTTTTCTCAGTGAAAGAACAAACTCCAATCTTACACCGGATGCAAACAGTGAAAGATGGCGTGTTCTCTATCACTGTTTGAGTTTCGTATTCCTCCGCGGTTGGGTGTACTTTTGTAATTTAGCGAGTTGCCGATCTTGACGAATATGAACATATGTGTATGCTGACTCGGATGAAATAGACCAGGAACACGAGTGAGGTGCCGATCGAAGAACATGAACATTTGTGTATGCTGACTCGGATGAAATAGATCAGGTACATGAGTGAGGTGCCGATTGAAGAACATGAACATGTGTATACTGACTCGGATGAAATAGACCAGGAACACGGGTGAGGTGCCGATTGTGAAGAAAATGAACATATGTGTATGCTGCCTCGGATGAAATAGACCAGGAACACGAGTGAGGAGCCGATTGTGAAGAAAATGAACATATGTGTATGCTGCCTCGGATGAAATAGACCAGGAAGTTGCAGGAACACGAGTGAGGTGCCGATTGTGAAGAACATGAACATATGTGTATGCTGACTCGGATGAAATAGACCAGGAACACGAGTGAGGTGCCGATTGTGAAGAACATGAACATATGTGTATGCTGACTCGGATGAAATAGACCAGGAACACGAGTGAGGTGCCGATTGTGAAGAACATGACCATATGTGTATGCTGACTCGGATGAAATAGACCAGGAACACGAGTGAGTTGCCGATCGTGAAGAATATGAACATATGTGTATGCTGCCTCGGATGAAATATATCAGGAACACGAGTGAGTTGCCGATCGTGAAGAATATGAACATATGTGTATGCTGACTCGGATGAAATAGATCAGGTACATGAGTGAGGTGCCGATTGAAGAACATGAACATATGTGTATACTGACTCGGATGAAATAGACAAGGAACACGAGTGAGGTGCCGATTGTGAAGAAAATGAACATATGTGTATGCTGCCTCGGATGAAATAGACCAGGAACACGAGTGAGGTGCCGATTGTGAAGAACATGAACATATGTGCATGCTGCCTCGCATGAAATATATCAGGAACACGAGTGAGTTGCCGATTGCGAAGAACATGAACATATGTGTATGCTGACTCAGATGAAATAGACCAGGAACACGAGTGAGGTGCCGATCGAAGAACATGAACATATGTGTATGCTGTCTCGGATGAAATATATCAGGAACACGAGTGAGGTGCCGATTGAGAAGAACATGAACATATGTGTATGCTGACTCGGATGAAATAGACCAGGAACATGAGTGAGGTGCCGATTGAAGAACATGAACATATGTGTATGCTGACACGGATGAAATAGACCAGGAACACGAGTGAGGTGCCGATTGTGAAGAACATGAACATATGTGTATGCTGACTCGGATGAAAAAACCAGGAACACGAGTGAGGTGCCGATTGTGAAGAACATGAACATATGTGTATGCTGACTCGGATGAAATAGACCAGGAACACGAGTGAGGTGCCGATTGAGAAGAACATGAACATATGTGTATGCTGCCTCGGATGAAATATATCAGGAACATGAGTGAGTTGCTGATCGAGAAGAATATGAACATATGTGTATGCTGACTCGGATGAAATAGATCAGGTACATGAGTGAGGTGCCGATTGAAGAACATGAACATATGTGTATACTGACTCGGATGAAATAGACCAGGAACACGAGTGAGGTGCCGATTGTGAAGAAAATGAACATATGTGTATGCTGCCTCGGATGAAATAGACCAGGAACACGAGTGAGGTGCCGATTGTGAAGAAAATGAACATATGTGTATGCTGACTCGGATGAAATAGACCAGGAACACGAGTGAGGTGCCGATTGTGAAGAACATGAACATATGTGTATGCTGACTCGGATGAAATAGACCAGGAACACGAGTGAGGTGCCGATTGTGAAGAACATGAACATATGTGTATGCTGACTCGGATGAAATAGACCAGGAACACGAGTGAGGTGCCGATTGTGAAGAACATGAACATATGTGTATGCTGCCTCGGATGAAATATATCAGGAACACGAGTGAGTTGCCGATCGTGAAGAATATGAACATATGTGTATGCTGACTCGGATGAAATAGACCAGGAACACGAGTGAGGTGCCGATTGTGAAGAACATGAACATATGTGTATGCTGACTCGGATGAAATAGACCAGGAACACGAGTGAGGTGCCGATTGTGAAGAGCATGAACATATGTGTATGCTGACTCGGATGAAATAGACCAGGAACACGAGTGAGGTGCCGATTGTGAAGAACATGAACATATGTGTATGCTGCCTCGGATGAAATATATCAGGAACATGAGTGAGTTGCTGATCGTGAAGAATATGAACATATGTGTATGCTGACTCGGATGAAATAGATCAGGTACATGAGTGAGGTGCCGATTGAAGAACATGAACATATGTGTATACTGACTCGGATGAAATAGACCAGGAACACGAGTGAGGTGCCGATGGTGAAGAAAATGAACATATGTGTATGCTGCCTCGGATGAAATAGACCAGGAACACGAGTGAGGTGCCGATTGTGAAGAACATGAACATATGTGTATGCTGCCTCGGATGAAATAGACCAGGAACACGAGTGAGGTGCCGATTGTGAAGAACATGAACATATGTGCATGCTGCCTCGCATGAATATATCAGGAACACGAGTGAGTTGCCGATTGCGAAGAACATGAACATATGTGTATGCTGACTCGGAAGAAATAGACCAGGAACACGAGTGAGGTGCCGATCGAAGAACATGAACATTTGTGTATGCTGACTCGGATGAAATAGATCAGGAACATGAGTGAGGTGCCGGTCGAAGAACATGAACATTTGTGTATGCTGACTCGGATGAAATAGACCAGGAACACGAGTGAGGTGCCGATTGTGAAGAAAATGAACATATGTGTATGCTGTCTCGGATGAAATATATCAGGAACACGAGTGAGGTGCCGATTGAGAAGAACATGAACATATGTGTATGCTGACTCGGATGAAATAGACCAGGAACATGAGTGAGGTGCCGATTGAAGAACATGAACATATGTGTATGCTGACTCGGATGAAATAGACCAGGAACACGAGTGAGGTGCCGATTGAGAAGAACATGAACATATATGTATGCTGCCTCGGATGAAATATATCAGGAACATGAGTGAGTTGCTGATCGTGAAGAATATGAACATATGTGTATGCTGACTCGGATGAAATAGATCAGGTACATGAGTGAGGTGCCGATTGAAGAACATGAACATATGTGTATACTGACTCGGATGAAATAGACCAGGAACACGAGTGAGGTGCCGATTGTGAAGAAAATGAACATATGTGTATGCTGCCTCGGATGAAATAGACCAGGAACACGAGTGAGGTGCCGATTGTGAAGAACATGAACATATGTGTATGCTGACTCGGATGAAATAGACCAGGAACACGAGTGAGGTGCCGATTGTGAAGAACATGAACATATGTGTATGCTGACTCGGATGAAATAGACCAGGAACACGAGTGAGGTGCCGATTGTGAAGAACATGAACATATGTGTATGCTGACTCGGATGAAATAGACCAGGAAAACGAGTGAGGTGCCGATTGTGAAGAACATGAACATATGTGTATGCTGACTCGGATGAAATAGACCAGGAACACGAGTGAGGTGCCGATTGTGAAGAACATGAACATATGTGTATGCTGCCTCGGATGAAATATATCAGGAACATGAGTGAGTTGCTGATCGTGAAGAATATGAACATATGTGTATGCTGACTCGGATGAAATAGATCAGGTACATGAGTGAGGTGCCGATTGAAGAACATGAACATATGTGTATACTGACTCGGATGAAATAGACCAGGAACACGAGTGAGGTGCCGATGGTGAAGAAAATGAACATATGTGTATGCTGCCTCGGATGAAATAGACCAGGAACACGAGTGAGGTGCCGATTGTGAAGAACATGAACATATGTGTATGCTGCCTCGGATGAAATAGACCAGGAACACGAGTGAGGTGCCGATTGTGAAGAACATGAACATATGTGCATGCTGCCTCGCATGAAATATATCAGGAACACGAGTGAGTTGCCGATTGCGAAGAACATGAACATATGTGTATGCTGACTCGGATGAAATAGACCAGGAACACGAGTGAGGTGCCGATCGAAGAACATGAACATTTGTGTATGCTGACTCGGATGAAATAGATCAGGAACATGAGTGAGGTGCCGGTCGAAGAACATGAACATTTGTGTATGCTGACTCGGATGAAATAGACCAGGAACACGAGTGAGGTGCCGATTGTGAAGAAAATGAACATATGTGTATGCTGTCTCGGATGAAATATATCAGGAACACGAGTGAGGTGCCGATTGAGAAGAACATGAACATATGTGTATGCTGACTCGGATGAAATAGACCAGGAACATGAGTGAGGTGCCGATTGAAGAACATGAACATATGTGTATGCTGACTCGGATGAAATAGATCAGGAACATGAGTGAGGTGCCGATTGAAGAACATGAACATATGTGTATGCTGACTCGGATGAAATAGATCAGGAACACGAGTGAGTTGCCGATCGTGAAGAATATGAACATATGTGTATGCTGACTCGGATGAAATAGACCAGGAACACGAGTGAGGTGCCGATCGAAGAACATGAACATTTGTGTATGCTGACTCGGATGAAATAGATCAGGTACATGAGTGAGGTGCCGATTGAAGGACATGAACATATGTGTATACTGACTCGGATGAAATAGACCAGGAACACGAGTGAGGTGCCGATTGTGAAGAAAATGAACATATGTGTATGCTGCCTCGGATAAAATAGACCAGGAACACGAGTGAGGTGCCGATTGTGAAGAAAATGAACATATGTGTATGCTGACTCGGATGAAATAGACCAGGAACACGAGTGAGGTGCCGATTGTGAAGAACATGAACATATGTGTATGCTGACTCGGATGAAATAGACCAGGAACACGAGTGATGTGCCGATTGTGAAGAACATGAACATATGTGTATGCTGACTCGGATGAAATAGACCAGGAACACGAGTGAGGTGCCGATTGTGAAGAACATGAACATATGTGTATGCTGCCTCGGATGAAATATATCAGGAACACGAGTGAGGTGCCGATTGTGAAGAACATGAACATATGTGTATGCTGACTCGGATGAAAAAACCAGGAACACGAGTGAGGTGCCGATTGTGAAGAACATGAACATATGTGTATGCTGACTCGGATGAAATATATCAGGAACATGAGTGAGTTGCTGATCGTGAAGAATATGAACATATGTGTATGCTGACTCGGATGAAATAGATCAGGTACATGAGTGAGGTGCCGATTGAAGAACATGAACATATGTGTATACTGACTCGGATGAAATAGACCAGGAACACGAGTGAGGTGCCGATTGTGAAGAAAATGAACATATGTGTATGCTGCCTCGGATGAAATAGACCAGGAACACGAGTGAGGTGCCGATTGTGAAGAACATGAACATATGTGTATGCTGCCTCGGATGAAATAGACCAGGAACACGAGTGAGGTGCCGATTTTGAAGAACATGAACATATGTGTATGCTGACTCGGATGAAATAGACCAGGAACACGAGTGAGTTGCCGATCTTGACGAATATGAACATATGTGTATGCTGACTCGGATGAAATAGACCAGGAACACGAGTGAGGTGCCGATCGAAGAACATGAACATTTGTGTATGCTGACTCGGATGAAATAGATCAGGTACATGAGTGAGGTGCCCATTGAAGAACATGAACATATGTGCATGCTGACTCGGATGAAATAGACCAGGAACACGAGTGAGGTGCCGATTGAGAAGAACATGAACATATATGTATGCTGCCTCGGATGAAATATATCAGGAACATGAGTGAGTTGCTGATCGTGAAGAATATGAACATATGTGTATGCTGACTCGGATGAAATAGATCAGGTACAGGAGTGAGGTGCCGATTGAAGAACATGAACATATGTGTATACTGACTCGGATGAAATAGACCAGGAACACGAGTGAGGTGCCGATTGTGAAGAAAATGAACATATGTGTATGCTGCCTCGGATGAAATAGACCAGGAACACGAGTGAGGTGCCGATTGTGAAGAACATGAACATATGCGTATGCTGACTCGGATGAAATAGACCAGGAACACGAGTGAGGTGCCGATTGTGAAGAACATGAACATATGTGTATGCTGACTCGGATGAAATAGACCAGGAACACGAGTGAGGTGCCGATTGTGAAGAACATGAACATATGTGTATGCTGCCTCGGATGAAATATATCAGGAACACGAGTGAGTTGCCGATCGTGAAGAATATGAACATATGTGTATGCTGACTCGGATGAAATAGACCAGGAACACGAGTGAGGTGCCGATTGTGAAGAACATGAACATATGTGTATGCTGACTCGGATGAAATAGACCAGGAACACGAGTGAGGTGCCGATTGTGAAGAACATGAACATATGTGTATGCTGCCTCGGATGAAATATATCAGGAACATGAGTGAGTTGCTGATCGTGAAGAATATGAACATATGTGTATGCTGACTCGGATGAAATAGATCAGGTACATGAGTGAGGTGCCGATTGAAGAACATGAACATATGTGTATACTGACTCGGATGAAATAGGCCAGGAACACGAGTGAGGTGCCGATTGTGAAGAACATGAACATTTGTGTATGCTGACTCGGATGAAATAGATCAGGAACATGAGTGAGGTGCCGGTCGAAGAACATGAACATTTGTGTATGCTGACTCGGATGAAATAGACCAGGAACACGAGTGAGGTGCCGATTGTGAAGAAAATGAACATATGTGTATGCTGTCTCGGATGACATATATCAGGAACACGAGTGAGGTGCCGATTGAGAAGAACATGAACATATGTGTATGCTGACTCGGATGAAATAGACCAGGAACATGAGTGAGGTGCCGATTGAAGAACATGAACATATGTGTATGCTGACTCGGATGAAATAGATCAGGAACATGAGTGAGGTGCCGATTGAAGAACATGAACATATGTGTATGCTGACTCGGATGAAATAGATCAGGAACACGAGTGAGTTGCCGATCGTGAAGAATATGAACATATGTGTATGCTGACTCGGATGAAATAGACCAGGAACACGAGTGAGGTGCCGATCGAAGAACATGAACATTTGTGTATGCTGACTCGGATGAAATAGATCAGGTACATGAGTGAGGTGCCGATTGAAGGACATGAACATATGTGTATACTGACTCGGATGAAATAGACCAGGAACACGAGTGAGGTGCCGATTGTGAAGAAAATGAACATATGTGTATGCTGCCTCGGATAAAATAGACCAGGAACACGAGTGAGGTGCCGATTGTGAAGAAATGAACATATGTGTATGCTGACTCGGATGAAATAGACCAGGAACACGAGTGAGGTGCCGATTGTGAAGAACATGAACATATGTGTATGCTGACTCGGATGAAATAGACCAGGAACACGAGTGAGGTGCCGATTGTGAAGAACATGAACATATGTGTATGCTGACTCGGATGAAATAGACCAGGAACACGAGTGAGGTGCCGATTGTGAAGAACATGAACATATGTGTATGCTGCCTCGGATGAAATATATCAGGAACACGAGTGAGTTGCCGATCGTGAAGAATATGAACATATGTGTATGCTGACTCGGATGAAATAGACCAGGAACACGAGTGAGGTGCCGATTGTGAAGAACATGAACATATGTGTATGCTGACTCGGATGAAAAAACCAGGAACACGAGTGAGGTGCCGATTGTGAAGAACATGAACATATGTGTATGCTGACTCGGATGAAATATATCAGGAACATGAGTGAGTTGCTGATCGTGAAGAATATGAACATATGTGTATGCTGACTCGGATGAAATAGATCAGGTACATGAGTGAGGTGCCGATTGAAGAACATGAACATATGTGTATACTGACTCGGATGAAATAGACCAGGAACACGAGTGAGGTGCCGATTGTGAAGAAAATGAACATATGTGTATGCTGCCTCGGATGAAATAGACCAGGAACACGAGTGAGGTGCCGATTGTGAAGAACATGAACATATGTGTATGCTGCCTCGGATGAAATAGACCAGGAACACGAGTGAGGTGCCGATTGTGAAGAACATGAACATATGTGTATGCTGACTCGGATGAAATAGACCAGGAACACAAGTGAGGTGCCGATTGTGAAGAACATGAACATATGTGTATGCTGCCTCGGATGAAATATATCAGGAACACGAGTGAGTTGCCGATTGCGAAGAACATGAACATATGTGTATGCTGACTCGGATGAAATAGACAAGGAACACGAGTGAGGTGCCGATTGTGAAGAAAATGAACATATGTGTATACTGCCTTGGATGAAATATATCAGGAACACGAGTGAGTTGCCGATCTTGACGAATATGAACATATGTGTATGCTGACTCGGATGAAATAGACCAGGAACACGAGTAAGGTGCCGATCGAAGAACATGAACATTTGTGTATGCTGACTCGGATGAAATAGATCAGGTACATGAGTGAGGTGCCCATTGAAGAACATGAACATATGTGTATACTGACTCGGATGAAATAGACCAGGAACACGAGTGAGGTGCCGATTGTGAAGAAAATGAACATATGTGTATGCTGCCTCGGATGAAATAGACCAGGAACACGAGTGAGGTGCCGATTGTGAAGAACCTGAACATATGTGTATGCTGACTCGGATGAAATAGAACAGGAACATGAGTGAGGTGCCGATTGTGAAGAACATGAACATATGTGTATGCTGCCTCGGATGAAATATATCAGGAACACGAGTGAGTTGCCGATTGCGAAGAACATGAACATATGTGTATGCTGACTCGGATGAAATAGACCAGGAACACGAGTGAGGTGCCGATCGAAGAACATGAACATTTTTGTATGCTGACTCGGATGAAATAGATCAGGAACATGAGTGAGGTGCCGGTCGAAGAACATGAACATTTGTGTATGCTGACTCGGATGAAATAGATCAGGAACAGGAGTGAGGTGCCGGTCGAAGAACATGAGCACATGTTTCCTTTCGATTATGCTTTCCACTGAATGATAAGAGTTTTCTCAGTGAAAGAACAAACTCCAATCTTACACCGGATGCAAACAGTGAAATATGGCGTGTTCTCTATCACTGTTTGAGTTTCGTATTCCTCCGCGGTTGGGTGTACTTTTGTAATTTAGCGATATTCTGAAAATCACGAACAGTTAATTATATAGTAATATATTCTAATGAATTTGTTTTGTCTATATGTTTTAATTTTGACAGCAAACAGAAACTAACTTGACGATTATACAGGAACTATTTCTTATTACGGACGTTCACACTAACATACGTGGTTGTGCGGTTGTGTCACGTAGTGCAATGATGCTCCATACATGGTAGTTAAAATGAATACAAATTTGAAAAAACAAATATTGCATTAACTAAAGTCATTGGAAATCATAAAAGAAAAAAAAGATTTGTGAGTTTATTAGTGTAAGATAGGATTTTATTCCATCTCGTGCTCAACGAAATATGTATTTCGTTGATCACTGTGTGTGTTGCCCATATGAGCGACGCCTCCTGAAGAGATTAGTCATTTCAGATCACGAGTGGAAATACATATGTCGTTGATCACGAGGTGAAATCAAATCCTATATTATACTAATACACACAAATAGTCTCGATAACAGGAAGCAGAATGAAATGGTCTTGATAGTTCTCATATTTGAATAACACCATCAGTGTAACCAGATACACCATTTGTCTTTCTATGTACCTAACCGCCTTGAGAAACACCATTTGTCTTTATATGTACCTAACCGCCTTGAGAAACACCATTTGTCTTTCTATGTACCTAACCGCCTTGAGAAACACCATTTGTCTTTCTATGTACCTAACCGCCTTGAGAAACACCATTTGTCTTTCTATGTACCTAACAGCCTTGAGAAACACCATTTGTCTTTCTATGTACCTAACCGCCTTGAGAAACACCATTTGTCTTTCTATGTACCTAACCGCCTTGAGAAACACCATTTGTCTTTCTATGTACCTAACCGCCTTTAGAAACACCATTTGTCTGTCTATGTACCTAACAGCCTTGAGAAACACCATTTGTCTTTCTATGTACCTAACAGCCTTGAGAAACACCATTTGTCTTTCTATGTACCTAACAGCCTTGAGAAACACCATTTGTCTTTATATGTACCAAACCGCCTTGAGAAACACCATTTGTCTTTCTATGTACCTAACAGCTTTGAGAAACACCATGTGTCTTTCTATGTACCTAACAGCTTTGAGAAACACCATTTGTCTTTCTATGTACCTAACCGCCTTGAGAAACACCATGTGTCTTCTATGTACCTAACCGCCTTGAGAAACACCATTTGTCTTTCTATGTACATAACCGACTTGAGAAACACCATTTGTCTTTATATGTACCTAACCGCCTTGAAAAACACCATTTGTCTTTCTATGTACCTAACCGCCTTGAGAAACACCATTTGTCTTTCTATGTACCTAACAGCCTTGAGAAACACCATTTGTCTTTCTATGTGCCTAAGCGCCTTGAGAAACACCATTTGTCTTTCTATGTACCTAACAGCCTTGAGAAACACCATTTGTCTTTATATGTACCTAACAGCCTTGAGAAACACCATTTGTCTGTCTATGTACCTAACAGCCTTGAGAAACACCATTTGTCTTTCTATGTAGCTAACAGCCTTGAGAAACACCATTTGTCTTTCTATGTACCTAACAGCCTTGAGAAACACCATTTGTCTTTCTATGTACCTAACCGCCTTGAGAAACACCATTTGTCTGCTATGTACCTAACAGCCTTGAGAAACACCATTTGTCTTTCTATGTACCTAACCGCCTTGAGAAACACCATTTGTCTTTCTATGTACCTAACAGCATTGAGAAACACCATTTGTCTTTATATGTACCTAACAGCTTTGAGAAACACCATATGTCTTTCTATGTACCTAACCGCTTTGAGAAACACCATTTGTCTTTCTATGTACCTAACCGCTTTGAGAAACACCATTTGTCTTTCTATGTACCTAACCGCTTTGAGAAACACCATTTGTCTTTCTATGTACCTAACCGCTTTGAGAAACACCATTTGTCTTTCTATGTACCTAACCGCTTTGAGAAACACCATTTGTCTTTCTATGTACCTAACCGCTTTGAGAAACACCATTTGTCTTTCTATGTACCTAACCGCTTTGAGAAACACCATTTGTCTTTCTATGTACCTAACCGCTTTGAGAAACACCATTTGTCTTTCTATGTACCTAACCGCTTTGAGAAACACCATTTGTCTTTCTATGTACCTAACCGCTTTGAGAAACACCATTTGTCTTTCTATGTACCTAACCGCTTTGAGAAACACCATTTGTCTTTCTATGTACCTAACCGCTTTGAGAAACACCATTTGTCTTTCTATGTACCTAACCGCTTTGAGAAACACCATTTGTCTTTCTATGTACCTAACCGCTTTGAGAAACACCATTTGTCTTTCTATGTACCTAACCGCTTTGAGAAACACCATTTGTCTTTCTATGTACCTAACAGCCTTGAGAAACACCATATGTCTTTCTATGTACATAACCGACTTGAGAAACACCATTTGTCTTTATATGTACCTAACAGCCTTGAGAAACACCATTTGTCTTTCTATGTACCTAACCGCCTTGAGAAACACCATTTGTCTGCTATGTACCTAACAGCCTTGAGAAACACCATTTGTCTTTCTATGTACCTAATCGCCTTGAGAAACACCATTTGTCTTTCTATGTACCTAACAGCCTTGAGAAACACCATTTGTCTTTATATGTACCTAACAGCTTTGAGAAACACCATATGTCTTTCTATGTACCTAACCGCTTTGAGAAACACCATTTGTCTTTCTATGTACCTAACCGCTTTGAGAAACACCATTTGTCTTTCTATGTACCTAACCGCTTTGAGAAACACCATTTGTCTTTCTATGTACCTAACCGCTTTGAGAAACACCATTTGTCTTTCTATGTACCTAACCGCTTTGAGAAACACCATTTGTATTTCTATGTACCTAACCGCTTTGAGAAACACCATTTGTCTTTCTATGTACCTAACCGCTTTGAGAAACACCATTTGTCTTTCTATGTACCTAACAGCCTTGAGAAACACCATATGTCTTTCTATGTACATAACCGACTTGAGAAACACCATTTTTCTTTATATGTACCTAACAGCCTTGAGAAACACCATTTGTCTTTCTATGTACCTAACAGCCTTGAGAAACACCATATGTCTTTCTATGTACATAACCGACTTGAGAAACACCATTTGTCTTTCTATGTACCTAACCGCTTTGAGAAACACCATTTGTCTTTCTATGTACCTAACCGCCTTGAGAAACACCATTTGTCTTTCTATGTACCTAACAGCCTTGAGAAACACCATATGTCTTTCTATGTACATAACCGACTTGAGAAACACCATTTGTCTTTCTATGTACCTAACCGCCTTGAGAAACACCATTTGTCTTATATGTACCTAACAGCCTTGAGAAACACCATTTGTCTTTCTATGTACCTAACTGCCTTGAGAAACACCATTTGTCTTTCTATGTACCTAACCGCCTTGAGAAACACCATTTGTCTTATATGTACCTAACAGTTTTGAGAAACACCATTTGTCTTTCTATGTACCTAACAGCCTTGAGAAACACCATTTGTCTTTCTATGTACCTAACCGCCTTGAGAAACACCATTTGTCTTTCTATGTACCTAACAGCTTTGAGAAACACCATTTGTCTTTATATATACCTAACAGCTTTGAGAAACACCATCCGTTTATATGTACCTAACCGCCTTGAGAAACACCATTTGTCTTTCTATGTACCTAACAGCCTTGAGAAACACCATTTGTCTTTCTATATACCTAACAGCCTTGAGAAACACCATTTGTCTTTCTATATACCTAACAGCCTTGAGAAACACCATTTGTCTTTCTATATACCTAACAGCCTTGAGAAACACCATTTGTCTTTCTATGTACCTAACCGCCTTTAGAAACACCATTTGTCTGTCTATGTACCTAACAGCCTTGAGAAACACCATTTGTCTTTCTATGTACCTAACAGCCTTGAGAAACACCATTTGTCTTTCTATGTACCTAACAGCCTTGAGAAACACCATTTGTCTTTCTATGTACCAAACAGCTTTGAGAAACATCATTTGTCTTTCTATATACCTAACCGCCTTGAGAAACACCATTTGTCTTTCTATGTACCTAACAGCCTTGAGAAACACCATTTGTCTTTCTATGTACCTAGCAACCTTGAGAAACACCATTTGTCTGTCTATGTACCTAACCGCCTTGAGAAACACCATTTGTCTTTCTATATACCTAACCGCCTTGAGAAACACCATTTGTCTTTCTATGTACATAACCGCCTTGAGAAACACCATTTGTCTGTCTATGTACCTAACCGCCTTGAGAAACACCATTTGTCTGTCTATGTACCTAACCGCCTTGAGAAACACCATTTGTCTTTCTATATACCTAACAGCCTTGAGAAACACCATTTGTCTTTCTATGTACCAAACAGCTTTGAGAAACTAAAATTATCCAATCTATAACTTGTCGTGTATAGTGTATGTAAATAATGCACGTTGTTTCAGAAATAATGATATCCAATCTGTAAATTGTACAATACATGTATATAGCATATAAATAATGCACGCAATGTCATGTAAATAATGCACGCAGTAGTCATGTAAATAATGCACGCAATGTTATGTAAATAATGCACGCAATGTCATGTAAATAATGCACGCAATGTCATGTAAATAATGCACGCAATGTCATGTAAATAATGCACGCAATGTCATGTAAATAATGCATGTAATGTCATGTAAATAATGCACGCAATGTCATGTAAATAATGCACGCAATGTCATGTAAATAATGCACGCAATGTCATGTAAATAATGCACGCAATGTCATGTAAATAATGCACGCAATGTCATGTAAATAATGCACGCAATATCATGTAAATAATGCACGCAATGTCATGTAAATAATGCACGCAATATCATGTAAATAATGCACGCAATGTCATGTAAATAATCCACGCAATGTCATGTAAATAATCCACGCAATGTCATGTAAATAATCCACGCAATGTCATGTAAATAATCCACGCAATGTCATGTAAATAATCCACGCAATGTCATGTAAATAATCCACGCAATGTCATGTAAATAATGCACGCAATGTCATGTAAATAATCCACGCAATGTCATGTAAATAATGCACGCAATGTCATGTAAATAATCCACGCAATGTCATGTAAATAATGCACGCAATGTCATGTAAATAATCCACGCAATGTCATGTAAATAATGCACGCAATGTCATGTAAATAATCCACGCAATGTCATGTAAATAATGCACGCAATGTCATGTAAATAATCCACGCAATGTCATGTAAATAATGCACGCAATGTCATGTAAATAATCCACGCAATGTCATGTAAATAATGCACGCAATGTCATGTAAATAATCCACGCAATGTCATATAAATAATCCACGCAATGTCATGTAAATAGGCTTTATTTCTATGACATCAGGTGCATTATATAGATATATTATACACGACAATTTATAGATTGGATTAGAAGACAGGTATTCAATGACGATTCATATTGATTGATATTGTGTAGACTAAGCTGACATATACTGACACCAAAATGAAACGGTGCTCTTGCCTTAGAAGTAAAATTTATATTGTTTTAGACAAAAATATACAGTCAAGCCTGTCTTAAGCAGCCAGGCAAGGGAATCACCGAAAGTGGCTGCTTAGCACAGGTGGCTGCTTAATAGAGGTTAAATGTATAATAAAGTAACATATTTGGGATCTGAAAACTGGCTGCTTACTGAAGGCTGGCTACTTAATAGAGGTGACTGTATAGCCACACAGGTGTGACTGTATATCCACATTTGGACTTCTACGCGCTTCAATATTGGGTAAATTAGTGCAATATGTAACACAATTTGTATCAATAATAATAATACTAAAGACTTTATTTTAGGAGGGAACTCAATTAACAAAAGTTAATCTACCATGAGGCTCTCAACATCACATGACAGGACTATAAGATATATGAAATATGCATATTGAAATTATATAGCAATGTTAAAGCTGAAAGGTAGAGCAATTATATATATTATATATGTTAGGAATATGATATATGAAATTGTCTAGTAGAGTAGAAAAGGGGGAATGAAACAATTAATGACAATAAATCTATATAACAATGTGCTGTAATGATCATTATAAAAGTGCACAGTTTTTATTGTGTCCGTATAGCTAAATTCTAACAACATACTGTTGTATATTTGAACATAGTGGAGTTTAAACATGTACCTGCATCAATGGGTTTCTTCTCGGTTTTCTTGAGCCGCATCACAGCAACCGCTTCTAGTTTTACTCGAGCTGCAGGATATTCTTTTAACACGTCCCAGAGATCCTGTTTCGACAATCGGAATAGATCGGAATAGCCGACAGATCGTACCGAAGCCGTTCGTCTGTTTCCGGAAGTGCCCATATTAAGAATACTAATTTCGCCGAAGTAACTTCCGGGTTTGAGAGTGGCAAGTACTTGCTTGCCGTTATCACCGACCACATGGAGCCGTCCTCGGTTTACTATATACATTTCCTTACCGACTTCACCTGAAAATAGTATTCAAATGAATTAAACTTCTTGTGTGTATTTCACGTTTATTTATAGTCGCTACCTGTTGCCCATATGAGCGAAGCCTCCTGAAGAGATTAGTCATTTTAGATGTTTGGAGGATAGTGTAATGATACAAACAGAGACCCATTCCAGAGTCTGCTCTGGTTCTTGTACGTGCACGGTGTACAACACCGACACGAGACCTCGGTTTAAAGTCCCATATGAAATACTGTTAATTTTATTTGGGTCAGGTGGGGGATCGAACCTGCGATCTCTGGATTACCAGTCCAGCGTGCTACCACTGGGCTACAGATCCGTCTGTAATTAAATCTCTATTAACAAGCGGCAGATACGTATGCCCTTGGAGTGTGGGCTCCGTGGCAGAGTTGTTACGGCCGTGGACTTAAAGCACTTGCTGCACACCGTTGGAGGTTCGAATCCTACTGGTGCCGACTTATTGCGTGTACTGAAGCTTTCCAGCTGGGTTGTGGTAAGTCCGTGGTTCGTCTGAAAAATTGCTCAAACTATGTTTTCAATGGGCAATACTTGCCAACGTGTATTCACTGTAATAACGAGGTTAATTACAAGTACAAAACAAATGTTTTCAAATCTGTGTTGTTGTACCACGTACATATAGTCGAATACATGAAACATAGCCTCGGCGCAGACCGAGATACACGGGACCAGGGTAAAAACCAGAGGTAAAAAATCATTAAAATATATGATAATGTATGTATGTATGTTCCATTCATCTTGCGGGGACGTAGACATGTTTTCCTGGGCAAGCAAGCTTAGCCGACCTAAGTGGTTAACCAGTACTAAGCAATGTGTGTGAGGTGCCTTGCTCAATGACACTACATACGTGGCCTGACCGAGTATCGAACCCGGGACTATAGATTCCAGATCCTACGCTCTACCACTGAACCACGGATGCCACACAGAATGTAAACAACTCTGGAAAACTGTATCCAATGTACCTCACGAATGTTTCATATATTGTACTAACAATAGAAAACTGTACACATTATGTACCACACGGATATGTCATATATTTTAATAAGAGCATATCTTAGCCAGCGAAATCCGATAAGCCAATCAGCGATCGATAAAGTGACACACCTTCAGCAACCCTAAGCGTTATCAAACAGCCGCCATTTTCCGCGACAACTTGTCGCGATTATCGGTGTCTAGAACAAATTCTGATCACGTGACTATAGTCTCATGTTAATTGAATGGACACACTTGGAACCTGTGTTGTGCACATCATCATGATATGGCTAACATCTGTAAAGGGTGATTTTGAATTCCTCGTGCAATTCAAGAGTTATGGAGCGCAAGGGAACGGTAGCCAACTCCCAATTGATTTCGTTCGAAATGACGGAGTGACGAATACAATTCCTATTTCCACCCTCTCTATGCATGGCTGGGATATAATAAATGCGATAGCGATGCGTTATTATTCATTCGCCATTGTCTGCAGTAAATGTGTGTCTATTTTAAGAAACCATTATAGCGTTATGAATCCTCGCGAAAATAAATATTTAATTCGAAAGTGGAAATTCAGTTAATATATTATATAAATCGGTATAGATTATAATTATGGCTTTTTATAGTTGTTCACTTGGAGAAAACAACAATCCTTAAGCATAGAGGCTTTTATGAATATTTCCTCAAAATCAAAAAGAAAACAGTATAGTTAAGAATAACAGAACAGAATTTATACTAGAGGACATAGAAAACGCACACCTACATTATATACTAGAGGACATAGAAAACGCACACCTACATTATATACTAGAGGACATAGAAAACGCACACCTACATTATATACTAGAGGACATTAAGAACGCACACCTACATTATATACTAGAGGACATAGAAAACGCACACCTACATTATATACTAGAGGACATAGAAAACGCACACCTACATTATATACTAGAGGACATAGAAAACACACACCTACATTATATACTAGAGGACATAGAAAACGCACACCTACATTATATACTAGAGGACATAGAAAACGCACACCTATATTATATACTAGAGGACATAGAAACCGCACACCTACATTATATACTAGAGGACATAGAAAACGTACACCTACATTATATACTAGAGGACATAGAAAACGCACGCTTACATTATATACTAGAGGACATAGAAAACACACACCTACATTATATACTAGAGGACATAGAAAACGCACAACTACATTATATACTATACTAGAGGACATAGAAAACGCACACATACATTATATACTAGAGGACATAGAAAACGCACACCTACATTATATACTATTGAGGACATAGAAAACGCACACCTACATTATATACTAGAGGACATAGAAAATACACACCTACATTATATACTAGAGGACATAGAAAATACACACCTACATTATATACTAGAGGACATAGAAAACGCACACCTACATTATATACTAGAGGACATAGAAAATACACACCTACATTATATACTAGAGGACATAGAAAACGCACACCTACATTATATACTAGAGGACATAGAAAACGCACACCTACATTATATACTAGAGGACATAGAAAATACACACCTACATTATATACTAGAGGACATAGAAAACGCACACCTACATTATATACTAGAGGACATAGAAAATACACACCTACATTATATACTAGAGGACATAGAAAACGCACACCTACATTATATACTAGAGGACATAGAAAACGCACACCTATATTATATACTAGAGGACATAGAAACCGCACACCTACATTATATACTAGAGGACATAGAAAACGTACACCTACATTTTATACTAAGAGGACATAGAAAACGCACGCCTACATTATATACTAGAGGACATAGAAAACACACACCTACATTATATACTAGAGGATATAGAAAACGCACACCTACATTATATACTAGAGGACATAGAAAACGCACACCTATATTATATACTAGAGGACATAGAAACCGCACACCTACATTATATACTAGAGGACATAGAAAACGTACACCTACATTATATACTAGAGGACATAGAAAACGCACGCCTACATTATATACTAGAGGACATAGAAAACACACACCTACATTATATACTAGAGGACATAGAAAAGCACACCTACATTATATACTAGAGGAGATAGAAAACATACACCTACATTATATACTAGAGGACATAGAAAACGCACACCTACATTATATACTATACTAGAGGACATAGAAAACGCACACCTACATTATATACTAGAGGACATAGAAAACGCACATCTACATTATATACTAGAGGACATAGAAAACGCACACCTACATAATATACTAGAGGACATAGAAAACGCACACCTACATGATATACTAGAGGACATAGAAAACGCACACCTACAGTATATTCTCGAGGACATAGAAAACGCACACCTACATAATATATTAGAGGACATAGAAAACGCACACCTACATTATATACTAGAGAACATAGAAAACGCACACCTACATTATATACTAGAGGACATAGAAAACGCACACCTACATTATATACCATAGCACATAAAAAACGCACACCTACATTATATACTAGAGGACATAGAAAACGCACACATACATTATATACTAGAGGACATAGAAAACGCACACCTACATTATATACTAGAGGACATAGAAAACGCACACCTACATTATATACTAGAGAATATAGAAAACGCACACATACATTATATGATCATTATTACATAAAAACGAAAAACGAATGATTCCTTCAAAGATATATGTCATCTATAATACAAAGCGCAAACTGAACATCTAATACTATTCCTAATTGTTTAAAACTATGTATTTATATAGTTATTGTTTTTCATGTAAAAACACACTTATCGGAAGTGTGCGTTTTCTATGTCCTCTAGTATATTTATATAACGTACATGTATCTTGTTAGCCTATATTAATATACATTTTGAAATACACATGACACGCGATGGAGTTTATGTTTCCATTTTCTAAGCAGAAAGTTAATTTCTATTTTCTTGTATAATAATACCATGAGGTGAAACAATACGTGCTATAATGCCCTGTAACAAGAACTGTGTCGGTCGCCGTAAAACATGACATGTTGGAACACATTAAGGTAGAATAAACAATTATTACAAGTGACTGAACGTAGCCAAAATGCTCATAAAACACTTTCTATCGTATTCATCGAGGACTCTTCTAAGCTTGTGGAGGTCATTGGACTTTTAAGGGGAAATAACTTCTAAGCCAGATATCGACCCAAAACAAATACTTTGAAAATAAATAACTACGGCACTCTCAGTACGCTACGTATTGTATTAAATTAAAAAGTGACATATATAGAGAATATTAGGTTACTGTCTTATAAATTTTAATTTATTAGGCGAGTCGGAGAAAAAATACAAGGCGAGGCTCTGCCGACCGAGCCTTGTATTTTTTCGGAGACGAGCCTAATAAATTAAAATTTATAAGACAGTAACCTAATATTCTATTTATCCTACATTCTGAGTGTGCACCCGACACAAAAACAAACACACTAGCCATGACAGCTTACAAACTCGCTACGCACTTGGTAATATGTTGCGCATTGATATTTCTATTTATAGATACATGATAAATGACATTTCTCTGACAACAGTAGTTTCCAGAGGGGTCTCATCGAGTGCTGTTAATTCATCCCAAACAACCTGAAAGTTTGCCTGTACACGACTTTATTCTTGGGACATTTTCCAAACTCAGCAGACAACACAATGTGACGACAGACGCTTTGTTTATTTACAAACCGTAATCTGGGTCATAAAAGTAGTCCGTCACGAAAGCTTTATTAGGCACTGACTAATAAAGCAAAATTTATTAGGCAGGCCGTTTTTGTACGTTATTTCGCATGAAGGTAGGATCAATATATATATACACGATGCCTGGAAACATAGGCTGTATGTTTTTACGTTTATTCATCGTCGCTACCGGTTGCCCATATGAGCGACGCCTCCTGAAGAGATTATTCATTTTAGATTTTGGAGGATAGTGCAATGATACAGACAGAGACACATTCCAGAATATCCCCTGGTTCTTTTACGTACACGGTGTAAAGCACCGAAACGAGACCTCCGTTTAACGTCCCATCTGAAAGAATGTTAATTTTATTAGGGTCAGACGGGGGATCGAATCTGCCACTTCAGCCTGGTACCACTTGACTACAGATCCGTCCTATTGTATTGCATTAACACGTGACCTATATATATATATATATATATACACGATGCTTGGAAATAGAAGCTGATATTAGAAGTGCATGGTTAAATTAAGCGTCGGTAGATACATCATAGAGTATGCTATGTAACACTAACACATATCGGCCACTATTAACACGACGCAAGCTGTCAATTAACACAGACAGCGATAATCCGATAAACCAATCAATGATTGATAAAGGTACACACATTCAGAAACCGTAAACGTTATCAAACAGTCGCCATTTTCCTCGACATCTTGTCGCGATGATCGGTGTTTAGAACATTCTAATCATGTGACTAATAGTAGGAGGAGCTATAATCTCATCGGCGTCATGTTAATTAACAGACGAACGTATCGCTGTGTGCGATTGTCCCGTGTTCTATGCCAGCAATTTGATTAAACCATGCTAAACGTGTTTTGTGCACATTCAGTTTTGCTATTATAGATTCTTACGGAGAAACACAGCTATTGAGAGTTCCTATAAAAAGAGGGCTGTCCTAGTCCTAGTATAGTTTTCAAGTACATTGGAATTGTTAGAAAAGTTTGTAATTAGGAATTCATTGTCCTGTCGTTGTTTATCGGTGAATAACAACACGGTTTGGAATTATGATGTGGAGGAATTAACCACACAGGCACAATTCCAAACCTTGATATAGTAGCCCATAAACAATGTCAATATATTTCAATTCTAACATGACCCTGTGTAATGCTACGAACGAATAAATGTGTGTTATATGTTGTCAATGGAGTAAAATTCAACAGCCGTAACATAGACAGGCTCTAGCCGTTGTTCAACCGTGTATTTGTTCTTTGTTTATGGGAACAAAATATAAAGTACTTTTAGAATGCTGGTTTCTGGTAACTACGTTATAATAACCGTCTTAGAAATGGTAGCAGGACTATCACTTTAACGCGCATTCAACACCAATAGCGTAGGTACATACTTTCCTAAGAAACGGGTTCGAGCTCCGTGTGTGTGTGTGTTTTACGTTTATTTATCGACGCTACCGGTTGCCCATATGAGCGACGCCTCCTGAAGAGATTAGTCATTTTAGATTTTGGAGGATAGTGCATGATACAGACAGAGATCCATTCAAGAGTATCCTCTGGTTATTTTACTTGCACGGTGTAAAGCAACGACACGAGACCTCGGTTTAACGTCCTATCTGAAAGACTGTTAATTTTATTAGGGTCAGACGGGGGATCGAACCTGCTCAGACAATGTCTCTTTATATGAAAACGTTGGCAGTTTCTTACGGAGGTTGGTGCATCAAGTATTGGCTAACCGCTGGAGCCTGTCTATGATATGTGTTGTTAGGTAATCTGCCCGTCGTGCATATGAACAACCGGTAGCGACGTTAACTAAACTTAAATTAAATGTTTAAGAAACACTTGGCTCAAAACATATCTGTTATACTGCTCAATTCTTACGCATTAAATAGTATGAAACTGTTGCTTAGACATTGGAGAGGTTCTAATTACAAGTATTGACACATATAGCTATATTTCATTATTTCGCTAATTGAATTTTCAGAATTCAGCGAAAAATGGCTGTCATGATATCAAACCGATAGAGTATTTATGATGCCAATATATTCCTGAACAGAACAGAATTATTATCTTCTCAAAACATCTCAATGTAATATTAGGTTGCTCACATTCTACCAATATCACATATATACATGACATTGTTCCATATGCGTGCAGCCATGCTGCTTGGTACAACAGACCAGCCTTGCCGCATGGATGCCAGTAAACCAAAGTACGAACACCGACTAAAACAAGCGCAATTCATGTTAAGTTGTTTCAAGCGAATGTATTGCTCCATTTTACCAAACTCCGCAGCAAGAACCGCCCGCATGTTAAGTTGCTTCAAGTGAATGTATTGCTCCGTTTCACCAAACTCCGCTGCAAGAACCGCCCGCATGTTAAGTTGCTTCAAGCGAATGTATTGCTCCGTTTCACCAAACTCCGCAGCAAGAACCGCCCGCATGTTAAGTCACTTTAAGTGAATGTATTGCTCCGTTTCACCAAACTCCGCTGCAAGAACCGCCCGCAAGTTAAGTTGCTTCAAGCGAATGTATTGCTCCATTTTACCAAACTCCGCAGCAAGAACCGCCCGCATGTTAAGTTGCTTCAAGCGAATGTATTGCTTCGTTTCACCAAACTCGGCAGCAAGAACAGCCCGCAAGTTAAGTTGCATGTTAAGTTGCTTCAAGCGAATGTATTGCTCCGTTTCACCAATCTCCGCAGCAAGAACCGCCCGCAAGTTAAGTTGCTTCAAGCGAGTGTATTGCTCCGTTTCACCAAACACCGCAACAAGAACCACCCGCAAGTTAAGTTGCTTCAAGCGAGTGTATTGCTCCGTTTCACCAAACTCCGCAGCAAGAACCGCCCGCAAGTTAAGTTGCTTCAAGCGAGTGTACTGCTCCGTTTCACAAAACTCCGCAGCAAGAACCGCCCGCAAGATAAGTTGCTTCAAGCGAGTGTATTGCTCCATTTCACCAAACACCACAGCAAGAACAGCCCGACCACTGCATCGAGCCGCATTTGTTGTAACTCTATTTTTTCCTCCAATGATTCGTGACTGTCATACGAATGTGTGTTGGTGGGGATGGGAGTGTGATAACAAAACGTCCAGTGTGAATATCATTGAAGTTATTTGACCTGAGCGTAGCGTATGTAAGTAAGCAATGGATAGTTCCACATTGTGAATATCATTGAAGTTATTTGGCCTGCGTGTAGCGTATGTAAGTAAGCAATGGATAGTTCCACATTGTGAATATCATTGAAGTTATTTGACCTGCGTGTAGCGTATGTAAGTAAGCAATGGAGAGTTCCACATTGTGAATATCATTGAAGTTATTTGACCTGCGTGTAGCGTATGTAAGTAAGCAATGGATAGTTCCACATTGTGAATATCATTGCAGTTATTTGACCTGCGTGTAGCGTATGTAAGTAAGCAATGGATAGTTCCACATTGTGAATATCATTGGCGTTATTTGACCTGCGTGTAGCGTATGTAAGTAAGCAATGGAGAGTTCCACATTGTGAATATCATTGAAGTTATTTGACCTGCGTGTAGTGTATGTAAGTAAGCAATGGATAGTTCCACATTGTGAATATCATTGCAGTTATTTGACCTCCGTGTAGCGTATGTAAGTAAGCAATGGATAGTTCCACATTGTGAATATCATTGAAGTTATTTGACCTGCGTGTAGCGTATGTAAGTAAGCAATGGAGAGTTCCACAGTGTGAATATCATTGGCGTTATTTGACCTGCGTGTAGCGTATGTAAATAAGCAATGGAGAGTTCCACATTGTGAATATCATTGAAGTTATTTGACCTGCGTGTAGCGTATGTAAGTAAGCAATGGGGAGTTCCACAGTGTGAATATCATTGGCGTTATTTGACCTGCGTGTAGCGTATGTAAGTAAGCAATGGAGAGTTCCACATTGTGAATATCATTGAAGTTATTTGACCTGCGTGTAGCGTATGTAAGTAAACAATGGAGAGTTCCACAGGGTGAATATCATTGGCGTTATTTGACCTGCGTGTAGCGTATGTAAGTAAGCAATGGGGAGTTCCACAGTGTGAATATCATTGAAGTTATTTGACCTGCGTGTAGCGTATGTAAGTAAGCAATGGAGAGTTCCACATTGTGAATATCATTGAAGTTATTTGACCTGCGTGTAGCGTATGTAAGTAAGCAATTTATATAGACTAAAGGGTGTACAATTCTCCCATGTGAGGCAGCTATCCAGCAGAGAAAGATCGTTGGTTATTACCTAGTGTCAGTACTTGAAACATGGGGGATTCCAAACCAACTAAAAGTTAAAACTGTTGCTATGTAAACTTAGATGTTGGTGCGGCCGAGAATCCAAATCCAATTTACGAAAATATAAAGAATGTCGAGTACTGTTTTAGGAAATTGACCAATAAGGAACATAATTGAAACACATTTTAACATATCGAATACCATAGTCATATCCTCATTTACCTATTACATACTGCCTGGTATTAGATGCTATATGTTCTATATGCGTAACTAGGCGGATGTGCACCCGATAACAGTCCTGATAACTATTATAGTTCATTTTGCATTCTGATAAAAAATGCACTTTTGTTTTTAATTTTTTTTTTTTAAATTAAAAAAAAAAGGAAAAAAAGAAAAAATGCACTTTCATGATAGACAGTGTATTTGTATTGTTTTGAGAAATTATGTGACTTGAGAATACTTCAGACTAATTGATATGTAGAAAATATGTGATATAAGAGGGCAGGCAATGGCAAACTGAGGATGGGTACACTATAATAGTTGGTGGAAGAATAGAGTGTGTAAACACAGTGATGTCACAGGTAAACGGTGTCAATGTTAGCCATTACATTTGTAATATTTCTGCTGTTTTTCAGTTTCATTTGAGTACCTCTACAAAGTGGATGTGGTATCAGAAGAAATGAAAGATTGGGAATATAAATGAACAGACTGTATGTTTTTACTATGTATTTAATATGCAATTTATTTGTTGTTTTACAACATATAGGAAAAAGCAAACAAAGCGCTAGGGTAGTGGCAGGGTATGTCATTGCTGGTGCAGCATTTATCCATTTATATAAGCAGGCAAATCGAAATGTCATTAATATGTGACCCATAAGTACGGATAATTTAACATTTAATGCCTTTCACATACATTCACCATTGGTGAACTATAAAGTGTTCCTAATCTGTGAAGGAGTTATAGTCATGTACTTATTTCGTGGTGGAAGAACCAGTTCAACTGAAATTCAACCTGAAGTTCACAGTCCTATACATGCAATGATCTTGTTACTATAACTGGTGAAATGTAGGCCCACATTGGCCGGGTGCTTGTTTGTACAAGTGTAAATGTACTTCCTTGCTTACTTTATACTACTTTATTTTAGCTCGATTGCGAAACAAGTTCTTACAATTTATATTAATCACTCTCGAGACCTCATTCCTTATGGGATCCATCGCCACGAGGGTTGATAAGAGACAATGTGGAATTTAAATGCCTTGCCGAAGGACACACTCGTAACTGCTTGCTTGCTTACTTACTTTCTTACGTACTTACTTACCTAAGTGTATTTCAGTGTATGATCGCTTTAGTTTTCACCGAATGGACATTGAAAGCAATATTAATTATTATAGCGAGTGGTGATAATAATAGGTTTCTTGTAGAACACTTGTTCGGTGATATATATGTATATGTTATATACATAGAGGATATTTGTTTGTTGTGAGTGAATATGGAATATATCTCACTTCTCAGTGAGAAAATATGAAAATGTTCTCACTTCGTCGTGAGATATAGTCCATATTCACTTAAAACAAACAAATGTTCTATTTATTTTATGCTAATTGGTGAAGAAACAAACACAAAATGAAGAAATTAAAATAACTGGCCGCCTTGTTTTTGCGCGGATGAATACATTAATACATTGACGACTATACGGCGTGAGTCGATAGACAAATCTGCCGCCATCTTGAATTTAAAGTTGAATCGAGGAAAAATACATGAAAACATTTATTGAATTTATTGTTGCAATTTGCAGTGTCCGGCAAAATACAGTGAGCGATATGCAGTGAGTGATATGGATTATATCTCACTAATAGAACACTGTATTTCATCAATTATCATAAAATAAAACGCAGACTATTTATTACCTATATATATACGCACGCGAAATCAAGCATACCATACTCGTAATTTGGGCACACTAAGTCGCTATGGACGTCATGAACTAAACGCAAAAGAAGCGCAACATTTTAGATTTTTTCTTTCTGTGTTTATTATGCAACTCAAATGGCATAGAAGACGAATTTCACTTCATGCCTAAATAGTCTGCGTTTACTGCCTTAAGGCAAACGTATCTGAAACGATTTTATGAAATCCGCCCGTGTATGCGTAAACTGATTGTGTTGCTTCAATCTACAAATTACCACAACTTACTAAATATTTGTATGTTTATCCAAGAGGCTCTATCATTATGGAGTATGATTACGCACGCGTAATCATCCAATATCTATAATTATATTTAAAATGTATTAAGACGTTTTTGAAGGCATTGCCCTCATCTTTGTTCCATATTGCATTTGCATGATTGTATAAATTCGTAAGTTCATCCTCATCTCACCATCGCATCATTGTAATTGGTTATAGAATGTAATATTGTATGTTTGTATATAGCGAAACAATGTAAGGCAGTGTTTTTCTTTTTCCATGTATTTGCTATGATCTATATTGCAACTTATTTTAGTTTTCTAGTGATGCACATTCACTGCAGATTATTAATTATATGTGAATGGTAGCCTATTTATTGATGTTATTTACAATACTGTTTACAACACAGGTTGAGACGCTGTGTTTTCCTGTCTGATATTGTGGTTAATGGTTTGATACGGTCACTATCCCGTATCAAACCAGAACAAATTATCAGAACTAGTTCCTGAGAAAATAACGCATGCGCACTCGGTGCTAGTATGCTATATGTTTATCAACAAGAAAGGCTGAGGAATGAACTCGTGATGTTGTAAGTACAAGTGCATGGCACTGGTCACCCGAGAGTACTTTGGAAATAGATGTAAAATATTTGATTCATAATTTGTTGTGAACGTTGCGAAAAGTTGAATTAAAATTACTGATTTATTGGAGTTTTGTAACAAAATCAGCTATCGGTCTACCATACATGACAGTGATATTTACGAAATATATTCCGGTCAGGGACGTGTCCATTCAATAGTTGCCGGGGTATTTCAAAATGATATCTCGGGTGGTAGATGAATATAATACTGGCGTGAAATGCATTGTCAGTACGGGACATTGTGAAACACCATGTTTAATATGTATTTGCTATGTTGTTAGGGAACGTTGACGTTCAGTGGATTACTGAGTTAGATACACGAACATGATTGAAATATTACCAGGAAACAACAAACATATGTTATATGTCAGATTTGACACACTGGGACGCTACGTAAGTAAGCAAACTAGCATCGAATGCGCATGTGTGATTTCTAAGGAACTAGTTATGATACGGCATTTTCTGGTTTGATACGGATTCGTGACCGTATCAAACCAGCATATGAAAAATCAGACTGGAAAACATAGCGCATCGACCTGAGTGATATACAGAATTGTACCAATAACGGCAAAGCTAGACTAAAATTGATATCTAAGTAATATTCCATATTATCACATTACTAAAGTGTCGGTCTCCCCAGCAGCATGATCAACAGACAGAAAGTATTACAAATATATCAGGTAGCGATTCTGCAGAAAACAGTGAATTCCAGTTACTTAACAAACCACTTAGGCATTTGTCCAATGACAACACAGTCTTCAATATCCTTAGCTATTGACCAGACAGCCATCAGTTCCACTGCATCAGTACATACGGTTTAATCCAATCTGAAGTAGGTCGTATGCTTAGGTGTATCATAGACTTCATAGTAAAGTCCAAGGAGTACTGACGCAATTTCGGAAATGGCTGTAACCAATGTTGCTAGAACTTGTGGCCCGACAAGTTTACTTTTCTTTAATGTTTTGTATTTTTTTAATACAAATTTATATTAGCTCGATTGCGAAATAAGTTCTTGCAACTTATATTAATCACTATCGATACCTCATTCCTGATGAAATCCATCGCCACGAGGGAGAGAGAAGAGGCAACGAAGCAATTAAATGCCTTGCCTAAGGGCACAATCGTAACGGCTCCAGCGGGGCTCGAACTCCGGTCCTTTCGCACCTGAAGTGAACACGCATCCACTGCGCTATCACGACTTTTGTATTCACGTGTATATGTAGAATGAATCGAGCAATACAATATGATTTAACAAGAAGTAATGGTGGGTAATCAGTTACAGACAAACAACTTGTAAATGGAAAATGACAAGGTGGATATGGCGTAATAGAGTTGAATTCATCAAGGTTATAGCAAAGGTGTCAGGGCAATACAACTGACATGACAATATGTGGATTTCGGGATGTGTCGGCAACGAGGACGATAATATGGATCAACATGTGTTGGATATGTCAAACGCAATCTCGTTATCTGTATCCGTAAGATATATGATATACTGCCGTATTCCCTCGAATTGGAAAACAGAAGATTGCCAGAAACTAGGACTATTCTGGATAAGGTTAATTATCCGCGATTGTGATGCGTTTTACAAGAATATGGCACTATCTACTGGTATTGGAAACCGATGCAAGGAACGTATAAGAACGAGTTCTCACCCAATATGGACCATGGTTGAGAAATGAGGTAAGGCAGATGGTAAGGTGTAAGAAAACGAACACAATATACAGAATTGTATCATTACAGTAAGTCCATTAGAACTACAGTGGATGCCTACTAACATCAGAACACCACAAACGCACGCGAGCACGGTCATAATGGAACACCAAATCGACATGTCTATTTCCCACTGGCAGTAATTCAAACAGTTCCGAAGTGAAGCGGTCCCTCATATTCGTTACACCAAAGCGTCACACTTCTCAAAACTAGCTACTAAGCTAATGTAAAGAATGGTTAACTTCTATTCCTGAACTGGTGGGAAACTCTCAAATAATTCATATCTAAACAATCTAGCAACACGATACCAACTACCCAACATCAACTCTATGTTGTTGACTTTGTTGTTAGCTTAATCCAATTGTATTGCATTCATTCTATATATACAATGTACAATTCAAGACAAATGACCACATTATATAAGTAAGCATAATAATACGATTCGTGACATTGTTTGTACAAGGATTGTCAATATATGTTGAAGCAAATGGGTTGGGCCACAAGTTTTAACAACATTAGTTGTTGAAACAACAACCTTCTTAAAGAGAGTTTACTGTTCCAGATAGCCGAGACACAACCACCCGATACACAGATATATGATATGCTTGCAGGACTGGAGACACATGAACCTCCAGACACAGCAAGCGAAACACTTATGATAATATGTGTTAGGGCATTCTGGCAAATGCTCCAAACTTAAGGTGGTGGTAAATCAGTAATCTAAACATGTTTGCTTCTTTTTACATACTATTGTGTTGCTTTTAGGTACCTGAACCGTTTTCTCTACTGAAGAATGGTGTTCCGGTTATAAATACTGTATCAGCTTTTGTGTGCGCATCCATCATCTCCTTCCCTTGCATTTCGTTTCGGCAAGTTATGATGATCGGTATACACTAATTAATAGCTGCATGGTTATGTCAGTTCTTATGACCATTATTGTACACTTGTACTACATTGTATATATGTATGTTTATATGTGTCAATGTAAAACGTGTAATTGTATATTATGTATGTTCACTTGTGCTCTTCACAATGGAGGTAATAAAAGGATTATTATTATGTCATAATTTATACAATGATTGCTATCTTGTACATTTCTGATATGACCAGTACTACCCAACATGTTTCAATAAAGAAGTCCTGTCCATTGTACACAGCTCACAGAACTACATTCAATTACAAGATCAGCAACATTACTACACAAACACTTGGCACATCAATATTAGGACATCCACAACTCAGCTCTGAATAAAACATACCACTTTTCACTCACGTTCACACATATCTTATAGACGCACATTCACAAGTACATTAAAGACACAACATGTTTTGCGTAACACTATAAACAATCACAATACGGAACGCCTACTAAGTGTCCGTACATGCACGAGACAGTGGTATCTATATCTGATTGGCTATCCTCCTAATATTTCTTTTATTTGCTTTCTCCAATTCAATATACGCTCGCCCACATGGTTCGCCGGAGGCGAGGGTAAATAAGCTCAATCATCCTCAATTCAATATACGCTCGCCCACAAGTGTGGTTGTGCAGTTTGACGATAAAGTGTATTTGGTCGTCCTGTTGCACAACCACAATCATATTTTAATATATTTTTCAAAATTATTATAAATAATTTCTCATATACTAAACTGAATGAGTTACTCAATATTAGACAGTAATTCTGTTGCCTAATATAAGTTTAAACTTTATTTATTTTAACGAAGCAAGTTCTAACAACTTATATTAATCACTCTCGTTGGCGCGGATGAAAGCGTATATGTGGTCATTCGTGTGGGAGGAAACCGGAGTACCTGGAGAAAACCCACCTGTCCGATCTGGCGACCACCGTACCATCTCACATACTTCCCGGTCCGAGAATCGAACCCGGGTTGCATTGGTGAGAAGTGAGCGCGCTAACCACTGCGCTAATCGGATAGCCCAATATAAACGATATGTTTTGTAAATGATTCATAGCATAGAGGTTTCTCCTTTCTCCTCAATCCTACATACATGTACATACTTATGAATACTAAGACTATCTGTGTTCAAAGAAAGAAACCAACACTACTTAAAGCGACATTACCGTAAAGTCTTAATTGGCTTGTTGTTACCTTAAAGCGACATTACCTTAAAGTCTTAATTGGCTTGTTGTTACCTTAAAGCGACATTACCTTAAAGTCTTAATTGGCTTGTTGTTACCTTAAAGCGACATTACCGTAAAGTCTTAATTGGCTTGTTGTTACCTTAAAGCGACATTACCGTAAAGTCTTAATTGGCTTGTTGTTACCTTAAAGCGACATTACCTTAAAGTCTTAATTGGCTTGTTGTTACCTTAAAGCGACATTACCGTAAAGTCTTAATTGGCTTGTTGTTACCTTAAAGCGACATTACCGTAAAGTCTTAATTGGCTTGTTGTTACCTTAAAGCGACATTACCTTAAAGTCTTAATTGGCTTGTTGTTACCTTAAAGCGACATTACCGTAAAGTCTTAATTGGCTTGTTGTTACCTTAAAGCGACATTACCGTAAAGTCTTAATTGGCTTGTTGTTACCTTAAAGCGACATTACATCGCATAAAGCAAATAAAATGCATTTGTTCACGTATAAATGCATTGCTACTACTACATTCGAACACTAGAATTGAATAAACAGTGTTTTTGTGGTCTACAAACTTTCAAAATTGAAGGTAGGATTTCATATAGCGGTCATCCACTCTCCTGAAATGACGTTTGCTTGTCATTGGAGTCAATACTAAACGCGCGATACTTTCGATTAGAGATAATTTAACTAAGATTAATCTACAAATAAATATGCATAGGCACACATATGCGATATAACGGTAAATCTGTATCATAAATAGTGTTATTCAGGATACATGAGTTGTATTACGCATGAATGTCGACCCTATTTATATTATTTTGTTATATCACCAAACCGCGTATACGATGCTTGTTTATTTGTTGAAATACTCAGTTTTTGAGGCAAATGTTGGAAAAACAAATATACCATATAATAGGAAATTACATTCTGCAGGCATTTGTGTTTTTACCGATGTAGTGTTGCTTTAAACTAAACTAAAGAAATCGTAGCTAACTCAAGAAATTGCTAATGCACTTCAAATGTCAAAGTCGGATATGTCGAATTATCCGGTTATCTCGAAGTCCCGTTTCAGACACTATCATTTTACACATAACTGGATCTGTTTATATCGAATTTTGTTAAGTCAAACTTCGGTTATGTCGAAGTATTTTGTTCGATCTGACGGAATTCGACATAACGGATGTAGATTATAGTTCAATTTCTCCGTAACAATGCATAATAGCAAAGCAATTAGAGTGCGCAAATCACTTTTATAATGTTTTATTTAATTGATGGCATATATTATAAAGCGGTACACTCGAATACAGCTGAAAATAGTATTGCAAGCAGAACTATTGCAAACAGAAATATTGCAAGCAGAAATATTGCAAGCAGAAATATTGCAAACAGAAATATTGCAAACAGAAATATTGCAAACAAACAGAAATATTGCAAACAGAAATATTGCAAATAGAACTATTGCAAACAAACAGAAATATTGCAAACAGAAATATTGCAAACAAACAGAAATATTGCAAACAAACAGAAATATTGCAAACAACAGAAATATTGCAAACAGAAATATTGCAAACAGAAATATTGCAAACAAACAGAAATATTGCAAACAGAAATATTGCAAATAGAACTATTGCAAACAAACAGAAATATTGCAAACAGAAATATTGCAAACAAACACAAACAAACAGAAATATTGCAAACAGATATAATTGCAAACAAAAATAGTGCAAACAGAAATATTACATTTACAATTACGTCCAGGAACATACAATCATTGATGATAAAAACATACAAGTACAAGAGTTCGGTCCTTACATCTTAATGAACTAATTCTCTAAAGAGCAGACTCATGTCTCTCCGAATCAATGCCGTATATATATATTTTTTTTCTCTTCTATTTCCAATTTTAGTTAGAACAGAGCATACATATCCATCCTATTGACATGCATAGATTAAGTTAATAATTTTAACGTAATTTGATGTCAATGACGCCACATTACAATTATCAGGTCGACTAGGCCGTATATACTGGTGGAATAAGCGAAATTGGCTCAGTTGAAGCCTCTACAGAACTATGTCATCACACAGTGATCTTAGCTCCTCCCTACCGTATAGACAGAGGCGTATCAACCATTTGCAAAGAGACCCACATACAAGCAGTCTTCAAAACACGAGTCCATAATTATGAGATTCGGAGTTCAACAGGGATGCTATGCTTTTCATCATTTCATTAATGTTTAAGATTTTGTTCACACACATTAGAAATTGAATTTGGTAGATATAATGCTATTGAAAGAGAACATCGATTATGTGAACTATGTCACCAAAATCGGCTGAATCGGAGTATCACTTTTTGCTATGTTGTACGAGATACACACGTTTAAGAACTAAATACCTTGGTAATATATCGTGGCCGTGTGTACAGAAATTCAATACTATCATGTCTTCTAAGAATAAAATAGAATTATTAAAACTATCTAAGTATATAAAGGAATCTATGTTACTAAGAAAAAATACCCTAGATAATATCACTGTTTCTTAACATGTGTATGTATGTATGTATGTATGTATGTATGTATGTATGTATGTATGTATGTATGTATGTATGTAT
>CM026389.1:35565952-35669845 GCA_014843695.1 Archivesica marissinica | reverse complement strand
TGGAAGTTCAGCACAAGGCTGCTTCCATATATATATATATTATACATTTTAATTGTTAATTGAATTGTATGTATTAATTGATTGTACATGGAAGTTCAGCACAAGGCTGCTTTCATGTATATGTCATTGTATTGTATTAATTGACCGTACATGGAAGTTCAGCACATGGCTGCTTTCTTTTATATGTCATTGTATGTATTAATTGATGGTACAGGGAAGTTCAGCACAAGGCTGCTTTCATGTATATGTCATTGTATGTATTAATTGATTGTACATGGAAGTTCAGCACAAGGCTGCTTTCATGTATATGTCATTGTATCTATTAATTGATTGTACATGGAAGTTCAGCACAAGGCTGCTTTCATGTATATGTCATTGTATCTATTAATTGATTGTACATGGGAGTTCAGCACAAGGCTGCTTTTATGTATATACATGTATTATATGTGTTAATTGATTTAACTTCAGCACAAGGCTGCTTTCATATCATATATATATCTTTAATATATGTAGTACGTGATTGTAAGTTCAGCACAAGACTGCTTACTACGGGTACATGTATGTGAATTTTCACGTGGGTTTTCATTTTCCGGTGTTCGGGTGGGTACGCAATATGATTGCTAGTGGCGGATTATGTAGCCCACCTATGTGTTTGCAACTCATTAATTGGGCGTGTTTAATAGTTTTGCTATCTTGCATGATAGCACTAGTTAAATTTAGTAAATCTAGAATTGTGTTGTTTCATTTGCGTCATTTATAATTTAAATAAATGACATCTTCAACATAATTTGTTTTATTTGCGTCATTTATAAATTAAATAAATGACATTTTCAACATAATAATTCTTGGTGTTCTTTGTAGAAGTAGTAACAATATAAAAAGTTGATGCAAGTACAGATGCAACACATATGAACTCACATCCGAAATGATAACCCATCTAAGTTGTATGTTCCTTCGATTGTGTTCGAACAGATGGGTCCGAGTTGGAAGTCGATTCAATGTATTGAAATCACAGCTCATATACAATCCTATATGTATACACTTTTATCATAAATGTAGCTATAGATTGGGCAACGTTGTTGTATGGCACACTAACGTTAATTTATATATAATATAAGAGGCATTGTCAACCCATTGAATAGCATGGGTTCCAGTCTGTCGATATTTCACTAATTCATTTCTGGCAACATGACACATATTAGATTTTCTCTTATAACTCAAACATGAGTGGTTGTGTACACTGTTTTAATATTACTGTTTTAATCTGTTGTGTATACTATAATGCTTGTACAAAAATGAGACGTTAATAAACATTTATCTATCTGTCTGATCAGAAACTCAATACGGCCAATTAATGATCTCGGTAATAAAATATATGTATATGACTGACCAGGCAACATATATCAACGCCTGTTCTGTGTGTTTTACGTTTATTTATCGTCGCTACCGGTTGCCCATATGAGCGACGCCTCCTGAAGAGATTAGTAATTCTAGATTTTGGAGGATAGTGCAATGATACAGACAGAGACCCATTACAGAGTCTCCTCTGGTTCTTTTACGTGCACGGTGTAAAGCACCGACACGAGACCTCGGCACATTGCCCGAGGTTATAACGCTTTTCTCAGATCTCAAACTCAAGCTCAAGTGATTTGATTGGTTGATTCTGAGTTTACTGTCAGCTGAACCAATCAGAAGCTTGTATGGTCTCATGTAGCTAAAATACAAGAGCTTGATGCCTGGGGTACGATCGTGTTGTATGTATGTATTACCTCCGCCAAGGTGGGTATGTGTATGCCTCCGTGGCAGAGTGTAGAGTGGTCGTTGATTTCAAATTAATTGCCTCTCATCGCTGTATGTTCAAATCCCATTGGGTGTGTGGAATTATTTCATGAAAGGAAACTATCCAATTGGCTTGTGGAAAGTCGGCGGTTCTACTCGGGTGTACTTCCGTGTCTGAAATACTACTCAGGGGGGCTCACCAATAATAGCTGGCGAATCGCCATGTCACCTGATGATGATGATGATGATGATGATTGAGCTTATTTACCCTCGCCTCCGGCGAACCATATAGGCGAGCAGCCATGTCACCTGATGATGATGATGATTGAGCTTATTTACCCTCGCCTCCGGCGAACCATATGGGCGAGCAGCCATGTCACCTGATGATGATGATGATTGCGCTTATTTACCCTCGCCTCCGGCGAACCATATGAGCGAGCGGCCATGTCACCGAAGCTCTTGACACGTCTTTATACCCAGAGAACAAAGAAACAAAAACAAACGTCAATATTAACCTGCTCTGAACGTCTTGAATATCTCTGTGGTGTCCACGGTGTACCACAAGTATGTAACGTTACAACCGTGGATTCTTTCCAGTTCAGTAGTGAATCCCGTGTCTCCGTGTTTCACGATTCCTGTAGGAATACGGGTAGATTAATTAAACAAGCAATTCAATCAGCTATCCGCAAAAATCGATTACTAATAAGCGTTGAAGCAAGTGTTGACATTGATATAAGGTAAATGATTTGCATTCAATTTAAGCCGCTATACAGCTGGCTCAATAATTAATTTGAAAGTATAGTCTAGTAACTACATCACATTCACAATTACAGACGGATCTGTAGTCCAGTGGTAGCACGCTGGACTGGTAATCCAGGGATCGCAGGTTCAATCCCCCGTCTGACCCTAATAAAATTAACAGTCTTTCAGATTGGACGTTAAATTGAGGTCTCGTGCCGGTGCTTTACATCATGCACATAAAAGAACCAGAGGAGACTCTGGAATGAGTCTCTGTCCAGGAGGCGTCGCTCATATGGGAAACCGGTAGCGACGATAAATAAACGTAAAACACACACTCACAATCACAACACAAAGGATTATGAATGTAGAAGCTTCGTTTTGTGACGAACACTTCATATTTGTCAATGGTCTTTTGGCGTTCAGTGTGAGATTGCGATGTGTTCCTTGGGCATGCTCTCCCTCCCTGAAAAATCTCCCTTAGATTGTCTGTGATGCATTCTGGGTTGGTTTTCACATACTATGGCAATAAATTATTTTACCCGAATTTTCGTTCATTGTGCATTAATTTGTTTGTTTTTAATTAATTTAAGGTCAACGTTTAGCAAACGTGTTCCATGCTCCAAGCAGGTGGACCGTATAGAAGCAGGTGGACGGTGTGGAAGCAGGTGTACGGTATTCAAGCAGGTGGACGGTGTGGAAGAGTTTAGAGCTACCATAGTACAATGGGCTCGTGAGTTCGAGTCGCAAGAGGACCGTCAAGTTTTCCTTGAGTAGACGAATCCATTTTGCTTAGATTGACACCGGGTTAACTGTTTGCGTTATTGTCTTGTCGTTGATGCTTACTCTTTTCGGTGGCAGTCCCAAACACAACTAATGTAAGCATATACTGTGTGTTCACATACAAAGTCATAAAATGACAATTTTAATTTGTGTAATGCTTGAGAAATTTGAAAATCACCACGAGACCGTAGGCCTACTTGCTTTGGAAATTTCGTGAATATCATGGCTTCGAAACCGTGAATCTTGACTTGCGTGATATTTGCTTGAAACGATGGCATCCGACCCTGGGGAAGGTGTGATGATAATTAACGAATGATTCGAGATTTATGTGTTCAACTTGTGTAGAGAACATGAGCATTATTTCGGAGGATACACATTTCGGACAAACCTCATGCTTAAATTGTTTTCAAATACTTATCTATTCTTAATAAATGCTGTGCATCAAACTAAGAATATTTTACTTTCGCAATAATAGCTTAGTTTAGTCCAAGCTATATGAACTGCTTTGCGAAACAAGTTGTTTCAACGTTATATTAATGGCTCTCGATACCACAATACTGGTGACACCCATCGCCACGAGGGAGAGAGTTTCAACGTTATATTAATCGATCTCTCGATACCACAATACTGGTGACACCCATCGCCACGAGGGAGAGAGTTTCAACGTTATATTAATCGATCTCTCGATACCACAGTACTGGTGAAACCCATCGCCACGAGGGAGAGAGTTTCAACGTTATATTAATCGATCTCGATACCACAATACTGGTGAAACCCCTCGCCACGAGGGAGAGAGTTTCAACGTTATATTAATCGATCTCGATACCACAATACTGGTGAAATCCCTCGCCACGAGGGAGAGAGTGTCAACGTTATATTAATCATTCTCGATACCACAATACTGGTGAAACCCATCGCCACGAGGGAGAGAGTTTCAACGTTTTATTAATCGATCTCGATACCACAATACTGGTGAAACCCATCGACACGAGGGAGAGAGTTTCAACGTTATATTAATCGATCTCGATACCACATTACTAGTGAAATCCCTCGCCACGAGGGAGAGTTAAGAGACAAATGTGGAATCCTGCCTAAGGACACATTCGTAATGGCTATAGTTGGGCGTGAACCCCGGGCCTCTCTCTCACGGCTATTCAAAACGAACAGGCTACCACTGTGCTATCACGACTTCCGCGGTGCAAGGGTAGTTAGCAGCACCGTCAAGTCACAACAAGAAACAATATATCACAGTTAATCGAAATGCTTCCAAATATCGTGTGGTCAATTTCCAATCAACAACTAATATAAGTTAATGTTTCGTTGTGTTTGGGGGGGGGGGGGAGTATGGGGTACAATTAATAAACCACCTTAGTTCAATAATACTTAAACATACACTTTTGATTTAACTGTATACCTCTAAATCCTCTATAGCACATCAAAACTGATACCCACATGTAGGAAGAATAATTCACTTCACTGAGACAATTTGTATGATGATTTGTACGATGATGTGTACGATGATGTGTACGATGATTTGTACGATGATGTGTACGATGATGTGTACGATGATGTGTACGATGATGTGTACGATGATGTGTACGATGATTTGTATGATGATTGGACGTTTTAATCAAGAGTTATGTTGAAAATAGTGTGTGCTGGTCAAACCGGCGACCAATTTGGACGCCATCTTGGATTTAGTGGTGACCCCAACAAATGCACAATTAAATATTGTGTCTTATCATTTGTGTGTTTTACATTTATTCATCGTCGCTACCGGTTGCCCATATGAGCGACGCCTCCTGAAGAGATTAGTTATTTGACTCATTTTAGATTTTGGAGGACAGTGCCATGATACAGACAGAGACCCATTCCAGAGTCTCCTCTGGTTCTTTTACATGCACGGTGTAAAGCACCGACACGAGACCTCGGTTTAACATCCCATCGGCAAGTCTGTTAATTGTATTAGGGTCAGACGGGGGATCGAACCTGTGATCCCTGGATTACCATTCCAGCGTGTTAGCACTGGACTACAGATCCGTCTGTGTCTTATCATACGGGCATTTTGTCTTATTATACGAGCTAGCTAACACATAGTGTGCTTCGTTTGTATGGCCAGTTGAGCATTCGCATATTATAATAATAATAATAATAATAATAATAATAATAATAATAATAAAGACTTTATTTAACGAGAGTATTACCTATAATAACGATATTAACGTTAATATAATACATGAATAAGGAATAATACGATAAAAACACAAGATTACCTATCCTTAGTGGTATGAGATCAAATGCTATTTTCCCAAATGTACAGTAACATCCAAACTGAAACTGTCCAACAATATCCATCACCACAGCCAGCCAGGCGATATACATGTCACTATATCTAATAGTGTCAGTATTGTTTTAATAGTCCAGGCCGACTCATGGAGTAAAGCACACCCATTGTCTTGTCCTAATTCAAAAGTGTGGACTACACATGTATAGCGCTCTGAGAGATGCAAACACTCACTCTGGTATTTGAATCATGAATCCTTTGCTGGCCGCCCTGATCACACGCGGTGTGCGATTTCTCCCAAAATCCGACCACTTCCTCATGGACATTCCCTCAATATATATCCAAAGTTCCATAAACATTCATCAACATCTGATCCTATCAACAGACATATACACACAACACACACACTCATACAAAACCAATACGCACCGTTACTACCACGGGAGTTAAGCATATCATTTATTTAGTATGGTCTATTAAATCGTACCGAATCAATGGAAATCCAGGGTAGCTGGTTCACTCAACCGCTTTACTGAAATACCTCGTGTGATAGTCTTTCTCGTGAGAACTTAAACTGAAGTCTCGTGTCAGTGGTTCATTCCGTGCACGTAAAAGAACCAGAGGAGACTCTGGAATGGGTATATCTCCGTAAAACTGCACTTTGCTCCAAATTCTAAAATGACTAATCTCTTCAGGTAGGCTTCGCTAAAATGAGCAACCGGTAGCGACGATAAACAAACGAATAATACACTCTCCAATCCAATAGTTGTGTTTATACTCGCCACCGCCGAGGCATTTGGGCGAGTGAATCTTCAAAGTAGTCTATGTCCAATCTGTGTTGCTTAGTTGACATCAGGACGAGGCATCGTCTCTCTCTCTCTCTCTCTCTCTCTCTCTCTCTCTCTCTCTCTCTCTCTCTCTCTCTCTCTCTCAGCAGGGTGACAAATCCTGTGGTACTTCTTTCGAAACGGTCCTCTATCCACTCTATTAAATTCTCTTTATATATATATATTTAGCCTAACTCTATAATTCCAATGTGCAGTTCTATAGTCCTATCTTTTGGTTGCATTTGATTTGTATATATGTTTAGTGTCTCGTGGTAGATTAACTTTTTTAACGAGTTCTCTCGTAAAATAAAGTCTTTATTATTATTATTAGCCGTTACGATTGTGTCCTTAGGCAAGGCATTTAAATTCCACGTTGCCTCTTCTCTCTACCTCGTGGCGATGGATTTCATTAGGAATGAGGTCTCGAGAGTGATTAATATAAGTTGCAAGAACTTGTTGCGCAATCAAGCTAAAATACATTTGTATACACTATTATTATTATTATTATTATTATTATTATTAACAAATAATTTAGTTGCTCTACAATTGTTCTTTAGTGCAACGCGCCGTACGTCCGGTCCGAATGTTTCACACTATCTAATGATCCATCTCGTGGTGTCTCCATGTACTACGTGAATATATACGCACTATCCGAATGCCAGCATATCATGCACACATCATATCCAGGTTTAATATATACCTACGTAAGTTATATTTTATTTAATTTCATGACTTGGAATTACACTAACACGTTACAGAAGCTTCAATAACGTTTGAGACAAATTATTTTACTATTTTACATTTGATTTATCCGCCATCTTGACCATAATGTCATTAGATATCAGCATTGCTGTTAGCTTCTCTATTCCTCTAGTAAATCCTCACCATTGTATTTTATCAAAGATATAAAAAAAAAACACCAATGATCGATGGAAAGTGGAAGAATCGAAGAATAATTGTTCTAACAATGGAACACATTCAATTGTTATTCATGCACTTGGAAATAATGCCCAATGTAGAGTACTGACAAGCATATGAGATTATGCGAACCACTTATATGGACATATAGCTTCGTACCCTACCGTATACTTGGATATACTGGTTTCGTACCCTACCGTATACTTGGATATACATGTTTCGTACACTACCGTATACTTGGATATACTGGTTTCGTACACTACCGTATTCTTGGATATACTGGTTTCGTACACTACCGTATACTTGGATATACTGGTTTCGTACACTACCGTATACTTGGATATACTGGTTTCGTACACTACCGTATACTTGGATATACTGGCTTCGTATCCTACCGTATACTTGGATATACTGGTTTCGTACCCTACCGTATACTTGGATATACTGGTTTCGTACCCTACCGTATACTTGGATATACTGGTTTCGTACCCTAACGTATACTTGGATATACTGGTTTCGTACCCTACCGTATACTTGGATATACTGGTTTCGTACCCTACCGTATACTTGGATATACTGGTTTCGTACACTACCGTATAGTTGGATATACTGGTTTCGTACCCTACCGTATACTTGGATATATTGGTTTCGTACACTACCGTATACTTGGATATAATGGCTTCGTACACTACCGTATAGTTGGATATACTGGTTTCGTACCCTACCGTATACTTGGATATATTGGTTTCGTACCCTACCGTATACTTGGATATACTGGTTTCGTACCCTAACGTATACTTGGATATACTGGTTTCGTACACTACCGTATAGTTGGATATACTGGTTTCGTACCCTACCGTATTCTTGGATATACTGGCTTCGTACACTACCGTATACTTGGATATAATGGCTTCGTAAGCTCCCGTATACTTGGATATACTGGGTCGTACCCTAGCGTATACTTGGATATACTGGCTTCGTACCCTAGCGTATACTTCGAAATACGTGCTGCGTACCCTACCGTATACTTGGATATACTGGCTTCGTATCCTACCGTATACTTGGATGTACGTGCTTCGTACCCTACCGTATACTTGGATATACTGGCGCGGTACCCTACCGTATACTTGGATATACTGGCGAGGTACCCTACCGTAGACTTGGATATACTGGCGCGGTACCCTACCGTATACTTGGATATACTGGCGCGGTACCCTACCGTATACTTGGATATACTGGCGCGGTACCCTACCGTATACTTGGATATACTGGCGCGGTACGCTACCGTATACTTGGATATACTGGCGCGTACGCTACCATATTAATTTCAAATGACGTCTTCTCTCCAGGGCGCCGGAGTGAGGTCCCTAGAGCGATTAAGTTATTGCTATAAGAACTTGTATAATTGTAATAAATAGACGCTTACAAATAAAAGACGAGAGCGTACGTCACGACATCCGTCACCGGCGGCTGTTGATCATCGTTCGATGGCGTAATGTTTCCTATGCGCAATATGTAACACCTTTAAATCAACATGGCTGGCATGCTGTCACGCTAACAATAGATACACTATCATGTTGCATTGTCACGCTGGTTTTATTCAATGATGGTTTATTCGCATATTATGATCAACAACGAGTTATATACAGTGTACAATATGCACGTATACTGATGAATTTCTCTGCAACATTCCCGTATTAGTATTTCAAAGCAACGTACATGTATATGGAAACGAGCTAGTGCAAATGTCACTCTCCAATGAATCTTCGCGATAGCGCAGGTTTGGTCCCCCGTCTGACCCTAATAAAATTAACAGTCTTTCAGATGAGACTTTAAACCGAGGTCTCGTATTGGTGCTTTACACCGTGCACGTAAAAGAACCAGAGGAGACTCTGGAACGGGTCTCTGTCTGTATCATTGCACTATCCTCCAAACATCCAAACTGACTAATATCTTCAGGAGGCGTCGCTCATATGGGCAACCGGTAGCGACGATACATAAACGTAAAATAACAAAACTAAAGCGCTCGGAGTTCATAACCGTTGTATTGTTATGATTGTGCCCTTAGACAAGACACTTAAATTCCACAGTGTCACTCACGGCGACGGATTCCATCAGAAATAAGGTCTAGAGAGCGATTAAACTAATGTTGCAAGAACTTGTTTCGCAATCGAGCTAACATAAATTTGTATATTTATATCGCGATTGCAGTTCATTTAATGAACGTATGTGCCCTGATTGTGCCCATTTCCTATGAATATCCTTACTAATGATATGCAGCTGACATGCGCACTAGAGGTTACGAGCATGCGCATTCGCAGTGTTGGACAGTTTAGTTTAGTTTAGTTTATACAAATTTATTTTAGCTCGATTGCGAAACAAGTTCTTATAACTTATATTAATCACTCTCGATACCTCAGTCCTGATGGAATCCATCGCCACGAGGGAGAGAGAAGAGGCAACGTGGAAATTAAATACCTTGCCATAAGGGCACAATCGTAACGGCTCCAGCGGGGCTCGAAATCCGGACCTTTCGCACCTGAAGCGAACGCGCATCCACTGCGCTATCACGCAGTGTTGGACAGCGTTCCTCGCAACAAAGTGCGTGTCAAAATGCAGTGATTTCCTGTTGACAAGGATGATTGATGTAAGCACTAGCTACACCACACACAGTACATCGACAAGCTGGTCTAAATACATTTACAAAAAGGCTGTATTTCTATTTAGAAAGCAACGGATCCCGTGCAGATGAACAGAATGGATTCCGGGCAATGATCACCTATTCGTTTTAACTCTTTCACCGCCATTGTCGCATAAAAGCGACTTTGTAAACAAGTAGAGAACCCGATCGGACAGAACAGAACATGCCGTCTGATCAGGCTATATGCTGATTGCTCTTCAGACAGTGGAGCTGAAGCACATGTCCGAATAGCAAACAACATAGATCCTGATCAGACGCGGCGTTACGCCGCGGCTGATCTGGATCTATGTTTGTTTGCACATGCTCTGAATTTATTCGGCGCTGAAAGAGTTAATAAACGTACGCAAGAACCGTTTATACAGCTTGCACTGATTTGAAGGAATGTTTTCACTTCATCGACCGAGACATGTTATTATAGAATTTGCTACTGAACAACATTGACAGGAAATTGTATCACTCCATTACAAGCATATACACCAGTTCAGTATCGTGTATTAGAATAAATAACAAGCTGCCAGATTGGTTCGATTGCTCAACTGGTGTGAAACAGGGCTGTAATCTACCACCAACGTTGTTTTACATTTTCGCAAATGACCTCGTACAAGAAATCAATAACCTTGACATTGGAATATCAATGGGTGATAAAAAAGATATCGATACTTAGGTATGCTGATGACAGTGTTCTAATATCTGATTCAGAAGACGAAGTGTAGTAATTACTAAGCATACATCATGAATGTTGCAAGCGATGGAGAGTAATAATAAATCCAGAATAATCAAAGTGCATGCACTTCCGAAAGGGTAGAACACAACGTACCGAGTCCGTCTATAAGATATCAGGTGGTACAAAGAACAGACCTATAACCTAATAAACTGATAATATACAATTATTCATAAATATAAGTATTAGTTCTTGCAGCTTATATCTTATTTCGTATGAAAGTTTTACTGGTTACTGTTTACATGTTTCATCGTGCTATTTCATGTTTTAATTTGTTGAGGGCCTCATGGTAGATTGACTTAATTGTTGAAATGAGTTCTCTCGTTAAATAAAGTCTTTATTATTATTATTATTATAATAGGGGAGAACATCTTAGAGACTGTAGATCGACTTTAAGGACTTTAGTTTATAGTTTATACAAATTTATTTTAGCTCGATTGCGAAACAAGTTCTTATAACTTATACTAATCACTCTCGAGACCTCATTCCTGATGGAATCCATCGCCACGAGGGAGAGAGAAGAGGCATGTGGAATTTAAATGCCTTGCCTAAGGACACAATCGTAACGGCTCCAGCGGGGCTCGAACTCCGGGCCTTTCGCACGTGAAGCGAACGCGCAACCACTGCGCTATCACGACTTCCTCTTAAAAGACTTTGGATTCGGTGCATATGACAAGCTGTTCAATTACGGAGCATCGGTCTGTGGAACCAAGGAGTTCCAGTCGATTTACAACATACAACACTATGCGTGCATCGTTTCGTTTTGTTTTGTTTTGACGTTATACGGAGATACTGGATGGGTACCTAGTATATACAGATATGAATTACACTTGGCGTGTTGAATGTTAGCGCAGATGAATTCGGCCTCCACACACATTACACACGTCCAATGTTGTTCCTACCCCCAATGGAAAATAATAACCCACGATTCATTCCTTAAATGTAAATACATTTGTAGGCAAATATGTAAATATGTACACCCAAATCTGTATCATAGTAAATGGTTAACTTTCCAGTAGAGCGTTTTAGTCCAGTAATTACACAATGTGTGCATGATGGTTAATTTTGGATAATCTGAAATTAATTCTGGTCAGTGTGTTTTGTTCTATGTGCTGTTGCTTTTGGAGTTTGGGTCTCACCAACAGCTACGGGGTTATACATGCATAACCACTTTCCAGATTTCAGATGTGGAATAACACACAATGCGCCCATGCGAGCAGTGTCTGACAGGAGCAAACACCCAGCTAGAAACACCGACCTTCTGCAAGCCAACTGGATAACTTCCTCACATAAAACAATACGATACATTTCCAGATTATGGTCACGTTTCTGAAATTGCAGATAACTTGCGTTATTTCTCGGATTAAGTTATCCCCGAATCAATGAGAGCCTCTCCCTGACTACTCCCTAAAAGTAGATCGGTCCTCTTAATTGGTTTCCTCTGTAGTTATCGTTATTTCCTTTGCACAACACACACTCATTTTCCATCCACTTTCTAATCTTATAACTATTAAATTACAATATCTCGACATATATGCTATTTACAGAGAAAGGCATACAATTTACGATGCAAATAAAGTACATGCCTTCACAATGATATTACACTGGTACGTACACAGCAGTGGGCATAACGTGCTCCATTATTCGTTATACCCGTTTTACGTTTATTTATCGTCGCTACCGGTTGCCCATATGAGCGACGCCTCCTGAAGAGATTAATCATTTTAGATGTTTGGAGGATAGTGCAATGATATATACAAATACCCTTTCCAGAGTCTCCGCTGGTTATGTTACGTGCACGGTGTAAATCACCGACACGAGACCTCGGTCTAATGTCCCATCTGAAAGACTTAATACTTTTATTAGGGTCAGACGGGGGATCGAACCTGCGATCCCAGGATTACCAGTCCAGAGTGTTACCACTGGACTACAGATCCGTCTGTAATGAATATGTAACCCATTAGCAATGGTATCATTAATGTTACAGTTACTGCTGCTAACCATTGAAACGTAAATATATCGATGCTACCTGAAAGCTTCTCTATTCAAGCTTTGATTGATTCATAGTTAAATATTTCAAATCAATGCAATTTTAATTGTTTGTTATCGACGAGTATTTGCATTCCATTGAATCAGATACATCGGCGTGAAGCGGGTTATATTAGATTACACAGTCGAAGCCGTTTCAAAGTAAGATTATACTCGCATTAATACCCGCTTTGACCGACCACTTTATTCTATATTACAGCTGAATTATGGTTGACAAAACTCATCAAATAATTGTTCTATAACAGCACTGCAGATAATGTGGAGCAGTTAATACAGAATGTCCCACTGTTCCTGGGGTTGTGAAGTGCCAGTTGTCCATTAAAATGTACATCTATGTATAGGATATAAGCCTCAAACGGATCCAATATGTACATTATTGGACTGTATGAGGCGCGTATCGCCGGAGACGGTACCAATAGTTTACACATTGGATTCGTTTGAGGTTTATATCTTACTTAAGACACACACAAGATATATAACAAGATCCTACTAATTAAAATTGTTAATTTCCTGCATTTACGCGTATAGGATTTAATATAACGGTGGCGTCCGTGGTCCATTGGTAGAGCGTCGGATTTGGAATCGAACGGTCCCGGGTTCGATACTCGACCAGGCCACGTATGTAGTGCCATTGAGCAAGGCATCTCACACACATTGCTTAGTACTGGTTAATCGCTTAGGTCGGCTAAGCCTGCCCAGGAAGACATGTCTAAGTCCCCGCGAGGGGTTTGACATTAAAGGAACATACATACATAATACTCTGGCCTTTTGACGATGATTGAGCGTAATTACCCTCGCCTCCGGCGAACCATATGGGCGAGCGGTGGCCTTATGACACAAGTCCAATATTAATAATCATGGACTGCAAGTACATGTACTAAGGTATGACGTCACGACAGTGTTTTAAGTGTAGTTTCACGCGATGTATATTTGGCTTTCTACGTTTCGTTGCTCCGGAACTGCATATGTACTATACTAAAGGTAATGTGTTTGTTTATTGAGAGGGCCAGCCATTACTGACTTATGAAACACCTGGGTTTTTTTTCGGAAATCAGGTAACCAGGTTAACCATTATGTAACTAGCCGGTGGCTCACTCACAAACCGGCAATATTAGAGCGAACTCCTGGCGAGGTTCGAACCGTCGACCTCCCGCTCCGTAGGTGGACGACTTTAAACCACTAGGCAACGGAGACTATATATTATACTACGGAAAGTTTTGTACACAAAATAAGGCACTCGACCTTTCTGTTAAGCACATTATTTTATTTTGCAATGAATGTGAAACTCGCTCTGCATACAAGTTCACACGTCACTCTAACAAGACAACATAGTAGTTTAACATAATAACACGCTCTGCAGACAAGTTCACACGTAACTTTAACAAGACAACATAGCAGTTTAACATAATAACACGCTCTGTAGACAAGCTCACTCGCCACTCTAACAAGACAGCATAGCAGTTTAACATAATAACACGCTCTGTAGACAAGCTCACTCGCCACTCTAACAAGACAACATAGTAGTTTAACATAATAACACGCTCTGTAGACAAGCTCACACGCCACTCTAACAAGACAACATAGCAGTTTAACATAATAACACGCTCTGTAGACAAGCTCACACGCCACTCTAACAAGACAACATAGTAGTTTAACATAATAACACGCTCTGTAGACAAGTTCACACATAACTTTAACAAGACAACATAGTAGTTTAACATAATAACACGCTCTGTAGACAAGCTCACTCGACACTCTAACAAGACAACATAGCAGTTTAACATAATAACACGCTCTGTAGACAAGCTCACTCGCCACTCTAACAAGACAACATAGTAGTTTAACATAATAACACGCTCTGTAGACAAGCTCACTCGCCACTCTAACAAGACAACATAGTAGTTTAACATAATAACACGCTCTGTAGACAAGTGCACACGTAACTGTAACAAGACAACATAGCAGTTTAACATAATAACACGCTCTGTAGACAAGTGCACACGTAACTGTAACAAGACAACATAGCAGTTTAACATAATAACACGCTCTGTAGACAAGTGCACACGTAACTGTAACAAGACAACATAGCAGTTTAACATAATAACACGCTCTGTAGACAAGTGCACACGTAACTGTAACAAGACAACATAGCAGTTTAACATAATAACACGCTCTGTAGACAAGTGCACACGTAACTGTAACAAGACAACATAGCAGTTTAACATAATAACACGCTCTGTAGACAAGTGCACACGTAACTGTAACAAGACAACATAGCAGTTTAACATAATAACACGCTCTGTAGACAAGTGCACACGTAACTGTAACAAGACAACATAGCAGTTTAACATAATAACACGCTCTGTAGACAAGTGCACACGTAACTGTAACAAGACAACATAGCAGTTTAACATAATAACACGCTCTGTAGACAAGCTCACACGCCACTCTAACAAGACAACATAGCAGTTTAACATAATAACACGCTCTGTAGGCAAGTGCACACGTAACTGTAACAAGACAACATAGCAGTTTAACATAATAACACGCTCTGTAGACAAGTTCACACGTTACTTTATCAAAGGCAGCAGAGCAATCAACAATCGCAGACAACTACGGCGCTCCATATTTATCTATCATAAAGTGCTTGTATTGTTTCCACTTTGCTAACTCATTCAGATTGTTGCATTGTATCATTGCGTTTATTGTGGATCAATACGCCATTAATGTACGTTCCGTTTTATGTACAGTCCCGCTTGTAACATAAAACAGTTTCCGAATTAAAAAGATCAGATTAAATGTAGTTTTTTTATGTCCTATAAAAAACGTATCACATAATAGCTGCCATCGTAAAGTGCTAACACCCTCAGGCATTTGTTATTTTCTATTTCTATGTTCTAGATGTTAACAATATTCATTTTCAAAGTGCGTAAGTTCCGATTAGAATTATTTAACAGTTTATAAATGTTTCTCTTATTCTCAGCATTAATCACAGTAATGGTTAATGTCTGATTATCTGATAGCATGTAGCGATGCATCAATAACGATAGCAGTACACTAAATAAAAAAATAACACTAACAAGTGTTTGTGTGGTTTACGTTTATTTATCGTCGCTACCGGTTGCCCATATGAGCGACGCCTCCTGAAGAGATTAGTCATTTTAGATTTTGGGGGATAGTGCAATGATACAGACACAGACCCATTCCAGTGTCTCCTCTGGTTTCTTTTACGTGCACGGTGTACAGCACCGACACGAGACCTCGGTTTATCGTCCCATCTGAAAGACTGTTAATTTTATTAGGGTCAGACGGTTCGCAGGTTCGATCCCTGGATTACCAGTCCAGCGTGTTACCACTGGACTACAGATTCGTCTGTGGACTATGGTTAAAGTTATATAATATTGGTATTCAGGGTAAAATGTTATGGGTCATTAGAGACATGTATCAAAAGGTAACATTTTGTGTACGGCACTGTGGCAATTATTCTGAGTAGTTTCAGTATGTAGTGGGGTTAAGACAAGGGCAGCTAATGGCACCTGTCTTGTTTTCACTGTTCGTGGAGGACCTGACCTGACTCAGATGTTTATAAAACTTGTTCTCCAATCTCAAACTCGGTCTCAAGTTTCTGATTGGTTCAGCTGACAGTAAAACTCAGTATCAACCAATCAAATCACGTGAGCTCGAGTTTGAGATCTGAGAACAGTTTTATAACCTCAGGCCCTGGAGTTGTTTATACAGCACGACAGTAACACAGGGATATGCATTGAGGATATCGTACTTATTTTATTATTATTTGCAGATGACATGTTCATTTTATATCTCGGTAGAACCTGGCAAGAGCTTCAGCATAGTTTTAATTTATTGTACGATTATTGCAGTGCGTGAGGATTAGAAGTTAATACTAGTAAAACTAGAGCAATGGCCTGGGAAACCGGGGTAGCGTATTGTAAAACAATCAATCAATATATTTTATTTGGCATAAACATATAACATCTTCATCGCCATAAATCAAATAACATGGCGGTTATAATAAAACTAACATACATGATTGTTCTATATGTTGAGAAAGGTGTATGTATTATTAATTACATGTAATTAGAATATATTGTATTAATTGCAATATATTCTAATTACATATTACATTGTATTAGTTGCATATATATATAATTATATGCAACTAATACAATATATTCTAATTACATGATTTGTTTTAAACATAGTAACAATTATTTATCATTAAACTATGTAACTATAGATCAATACACCCTACTGTTGACAATTGTGCTTTATACTATGTACATACTTTTTCAAAACTAAATCTGGTCTTTTAATGGCGAGCATATCGAGGTTGTTAACGATTTTAATTATCTTGGCACCGTTGTACACAGAACAGAACAGAAATTTTATTAAGACTTGTATATGGTACATCGTCAAATACATATATACAAATATATATGATGTAAATATATACAACAATTTTATCGTGGTCATGTGGCATATAGAATCTGATAATAATAAGAAAATGCATCTAATTATGAGGATGAACAATAATTAGTGCTGATATTGGATTTATGTCATACTATTTAAAAGTGTTATTTTAATGTCAACTGCTTTATTATAGAATAAAGCTAAATTATATAGGATATTTCTTTTATTAGATTGCAACAATTCAATAAACTTAAGCATATTTGGTCTTACAAAATAATATTTCTTTATGTAAAGTTTTCTCAAATCTGAATAGCAGGCAATTTAATTTAAATAGACAATATAAATACGGGAAAGCTCTAATAGCACTGACTTATTGAAACTCTAATTGTTGGAAATACAAACTTAAACTGAAACTATTATGTCAGCTGTTCGATGCTTTTGTAGGTTCACTATTAAACTATTCATCAGCAATGTGGGGCTTTACCAAATCTAAAGAAATAGAGCGAATACATTTAAAGTTCTGTAAATTTATTAAATATTGGCTTAAAGATTTTAGCTCGGATAATATACTTCAAAGATTAATTACCAAATTGCTGTCTGATTTTAATAATGGTAGTGGAAATTGGTTGTCACGTGTTAAACAATTACTAGACGGATATGGGTTTTCACATATCTGGAATAACAATGGAAATATCAATGCCAATCATTTCCTATGTATATTTAAGCAACGTGTTATTGATAGTTTTATACAGACGAATCTGGTAATCCAGGGATCGCAGGTTCGATCCCCCGTCTGGCCATAATAAAATTAACAGTCTTTCAGATGGGACGTTAGACCGAGGTCTCGTGTCGGTGCTGTACACCAAGCACGTAAAAGAACCAGAGGAGACTCTGTAATGGGTCTCTTTCTGTATCATTGCACTATCCTCCAAACTATAAAATGACTAATCTCTTCAGGAGGCGTCGCTCAAATGGGTATCCGGTAGAGACGATAAATAAACGTAAATCAAACACAATAATTTTAGACAAACTTGGCTTACTAGTAAGGTATCTAGTAACGTGCTCGACATGTATAATAACTGTAAACATAATTTTAGCTATGAAGCATGCTTGGATATATTACCGTCTACCTTGAAACTATTTCGTTTAGAATCCATACAGGTATTTTCGATAATAATAGAGTACAGGGAAATTAGAGTTATTGTCAATGTTGCAATGCTAGAGGCATTGAAGATGAGTATCAGTTAGTTTTAATTCGTCCATGTTACTCAGATTTGAGTAAAGAACTCGTTAATAATTAAGTACTACTACATGAGACCACAGGAACTTGAAATTGTATCCATAAGCCACCAAAGGTCTCGTACCTCAATCCTAGGACACCCCCTCTATTAAAAAATTCTTTTTTTTAATAGAGGGGGGTGTCCTAGGATAGAGGTACGAGACCTTTGGTGGCTTATGTGTCCTAGGATAGAGGTACGAGACCTTTGGTGGCTTATGGATACAATTTCAAGTTCCTGTGATGAGACCAAACATGTATACTTTTTGTATTTTAATGATCAGTGCTGACAGAAAGGTGTTATTAAGCTTGCCTCGTTTTCTTAAGAATTCTTTGAACCATAGGAACTCCATACTGAATGTTGTGTATTCTTATTTACACAAAAACACCAACTAGAATGTTCATCCTCTATATAGTTAAGTCGATTCATTTCAAGCTTGTCTTTAAATTAATGAAATTGTCACCAAGGGATACTACCCGTGAGGCATACATAGTGTAGAACTAATATAAATCAGAGTTGTCGAGCGTGAATGCCTCGTCATAGTCATGATTAGGATGTTATTCTCTTGCATCCAAATTCCAACAGGGAAGGTTAGATATTTGAAATGTGTTTACTTTATTTAAAACTCGGACTATAAGTTTATATTTTCATAAAATTTTATGTACAGTAGTTTACACATCATGTATCTAATATGTGTTGAGGGGAAGATGTGCATAGATAATTATCGATGCGGAGGATTAAACCTGAGTTAATACATTGCGCATTTGTTATTTGACCAACCATCGTGGTGCCATCTTGTTCATGAAAGAGTATTATATCGCAAAGAAACCATTCTAAATAGTCTAAAATCTAGATATTATATGACAAAAAAATGAAAATATTTTTTTTAAAAATCAATAAATAAGTCTAAAACAATTAAAAATAAAAAATTAAAAATATGACCTTCGGTTAGACCTTTATCTATTTACTGGTGATATATAAGCAAATAATGTTCACTCTCTATCAAGCATAATAATATTTACTTTATTTATTGTATGCATTCATTATGATATATCTGTCAGTAAGGCCGTTTCACACTTACACCGAACCGAAACCGAAACCGGAACGAAAAAATATAAGTACGTTGGACCCTATGGAGGCTTTCACATCTACGCCGAAACCGAACGCCGAAACGAAAACATGCACGAATTGGATTTTATATTTTTCGGTTTCGGCGGCCAAATATAGCATCTATGCCAGGTCTGTCCAGCATCACACAACATATAATTAAATTACACAACTGCATATAAATGACCACGTGCGTTGCATATAATTTAATTAGTAATCATGGAAGCCATGAAGGGATTGTCAAGCGAGACAATAGAGGCGATTATTTTAGAAGTGCAAGACTACAGATGTTTGTGGGACAAGGCTCAGGCCGACTATAAAGACCATGACTTGAAGGAAGTGACATGGAACAACATCGGGAAGTCTGTAGAATTATCAGGTCTGTGCTAAATTATACATACATGTGCATGTTATTGTACTATACGTGTTAGCTTTTCTAAAACGCTTGTCATGTGTATTATTATCATTATTGTTCTGTGATGGACAATCAATTGGTGACACTTTCTTCATCATGTGCGTGTGCTTATTCAGGAATCACATTGCTAGTGTCCGGTTTTCCATGTGTCCGTTTTCGTGTGCTTATGCGGGAAAGCCAATTTTTTCTATATAAACAATGATTACCACCTATAATAATTACCAACAACACTGCACACATACGCAGACGTGCACATTGACGGTTCTCCATGTGCGCGTGTGCGTGAAAAATAGTTTGCTATATGAGCGATTATTACCTATGTTGTATGTGAATACAGGTAGTCATTGCTCATACAGCAGACTTTTTTTCACGCATGAGCACATGCGCACCTAGGAACTGTCTGTCCGCTAGTATATTGAATGACCATTTCAAGGCGGCATCACTATCATCAACCTGTATGTGGCTGTGCCTCGTCTTATACATTGCTATGTGGCTGTGAATGAAGCAAAATGGCTGTGACCTATGCAACCAATGTAATTCCAGATCAGCCTATTCATCCGCACGAAATATACGCTCCCAGTTGTAATTTTAATTCTTATATTTTTTATATTTATATTTGTTATTTATAGGGTGGAATTGGCTCGATGGCCTTCCATCCCTGGGGTTGTAATTTTAAGGACATTTATCTTTTATATCAGGTGAGCGTGTGAAAAAGGTATGGAGCAACCTGAGAGATACCCGTACGAGGTACATGAGGGAGGACGCGAAGATACTTTCCAGTGGCTCTGCCTCAAAACGCGGAAAGATGGAGTCTTGGAAGTGGGCGAAAATACTGGCTTTTCTGTCAACTGCAGAGTATCCGAAAAGGTGAGTGTTATATCCGCTAACAAATGGGTGTTGTTACAACGTGCTTTAGACGTTGCGCGAATGTTGTGGCGCCACTGCATTACACCGTTGTAAGGCCCTAAAATGGCAAGTTAATGTTCAGAGGACATTCTCGTCATTACAAAATAGCTTTGAGACAACGTTTCTACAACGTTGACACAGTAATTTATTTTTCGCAACATAATAAAATTATGCCAGCGTAGCAGCAACATTGTGTCAGCATTGCCACAACGTTGTATTGACACGGTGTGTTTGCTGGGATGGCAATTACCACCATAATTTTTATTATATAACAATATGTCTAGTACAGTTTCGAATATGCAATACAAGTCAACACGGTTGTGTGATCCATGGAACCCGCTGAGCATGGCTACTAGAAAAAAAATGCAACAAATTAAATTTGACAAAGGAATACACCATAATTGTCCACATAATGTGGGCAATTATGGTGTATTCCGTTTTCAGTCTTAATGTGTTGCACTATTCTAGTTCTTTGTATCATAGGTACGTGTCTTTCACATGTGGAAGGGTCTACATCGACCATCTTTAACTCATCGGCTCATCGTTTTTAGAACGTTGTTCTACATGTGGGTGAACACCGCGGATGCACTGGTGAAAGACGCGTCTGAGAACTGAATACACCATAATTGCCCCCCTATAATGTGGAAAATTATGGTGTATTTCGTTTCCACGTAGGTCTTTCACCTGTGCGGGGTGTTGGATTGTGCTAATACAATATATTCTGTGTTTCAGTACAGTCAGCAACATTCCAGAGATGGAACCAGGAGGACAAGATGATGAGTCACAGTCAGATAATGATGCGTCCATTGAAGACGAAAGTGGAACTTCATCTCGACCACCTTCGAGAGCGTCTACACAGCAAGAAGTGGTCGGTCCGAAGTTAACTCCAGGTAGAAGGCAGAAGAAACGTATGCCTAATGATGAGCTGGAATCATTGTACATGTCATATTTAAAGAAAAAGCAAGAGAAGCAAGAACCAGAAGCTGATAAGGATGCTGAGGCTGATAAGCTTTGGCTGTTGAATTTGCTTCCGAATTTTAAGGGAATGCCGCTGAACAAAAAGAATCGCATAAAGTATGCAATTCAAGGGTTGTTCCTTGAATCGGATGACCTGTCGCCTACACGAGGAGAGATGCCTCGGCAACAGCAACTTCGTATGCAAGTGCCATATCAACAACCGGCGTCACAGCAGCAGGGATATGTCTTCAACCAACAACCACCAATCAGTAATAATAGAGGCACAGGCAGCGATACTGATAGTGTTCAACAATCATATGATAATGATGGTGGTGTATACCAAACGTATACCAATCTCTAAGATAAAGTTGATGTTTATATGAGACGCTGTTGTAAGTGTTAATTACAGTTTCTGATGAAGACATCACTATGAATCTATTGACTGCCATATCACCGATTCATATATATGCTATCAAATAATGGAATATGTTCTATCACAAACGCAATGTTTGATATCACACATTCAGTTACTTGATATCACTAACTTGATTGAGGTTCCTATTTCAGTAGCATTTGTGCACCTGAATATACACATCATTATTCACTTATGTTTTCGTCTTTATACGAACGTCCATTTAACGTTCCCCTCGAATTATTGAATACTGCCATGGTACAGCTCCTTCCTCTGAACCGAAGTAATCTTTGTACCGATTCCTAACTTGGACAGAATGTGCCTTTGGTCTGTTACGTGTAGGCACTTGTGGTATGCTGTGAAGCCCAGCATTTTCTTGATTCCCTTCGCAAACTGCTTGTGGCATTCCACTGTCATCCATCCCATGTTGTCCAATAGAATCCTTTTGGATAAAGTTATGTAACGCTATTGTACCTTTAACTACTTTAGTGGCATTGTCAGGATGCAAACGTAATCTCCTGTTGTATATCCTCCAGCGTTGAGTTAACAAACCAAAGGCATTTTCTGATATTCGTCGAGCGCGCGACAACCTGTAGTTAAAGATACGTTTGTCCTCTGATAAGTTTTTTCCAGGGTATGGTCGTAGCATGTAATCTTTCAGCGGAAATCCTTCATCTCCAACAATCACATACGGTAACGGGCCGTGTTCCTCAGCAGTTCGTAATGGCTCTGCAGGTGGTATGTTAAACTGTTGTTGCTCAAGGGCTATCCCCATGGGACATTTGTTTAAAATTCCACTGTCACTGCTGCTGCCAAAACTCCCTATATCTACGGCTGTGAATAGGTAGTCTTGCGTCTACTATAGCTAACAACACTATAGAGAATGTCTTCTTATAATTGAAATATAAGGATCCGGAATTTGGAGGTGCTTCAATTGTCACATGTTTTCCGTCGATAGCACCGATGCAGTGAGGGAAGTTCCATCTTTCTTCAAATCTTCTAGCGCCTTCCAACCATGATTCTTCAGTTGGAACAGGGAGTAAAGTGTCACTGAGAGACTCCCATAATGCATCGCAAACTTCATAGACAGCATCACTTACTGTACTAATGCCACATCGAAAACTGTATGCGATGGTTGTAAATGCATCACCAGTACTTAAAAAGCGCAAACATATCGCAAGTTGTTCAGGTACACCAATAGGTTTTCTAAAACGTGTCGTCTGACGGTGGAGCCTAGGTGTTAATATTTCAACAAGTTCGTCAAATTTTTCCGGGCTCATACGAAAGTATGTGTAAAATTTGTCTGGATGTGCTCTTAGTTCCTGAATTAGCTTATGGTATTCACCCAATTCTTCACGTCTAGTGTTGATTTCATGTACCCATTTTCTTCTTTGCCTACGTCTTCTTAAAATATGATAGCCCATCAGTAGCATTTCATCATCACTGTCATCTGTGGCTACATGTACATCCATATTGAATTGTTAACTTAAATATCACTGAATTGAATCACATACAGTATAGTTCTATGCAATGCATCTGTGATACACAAAGAATTTCACAACGTGTAAAGTAGACATAGATTTCGTCCACGGAATCGGCTCAAATGTGAAAGGCCTCCCGAAAACGAAACGATGGAAATCGGTTTCGTTTCCGTTACGGTTTCGTTTCGGTGTAAGTGTGAAACGGCCTTTAAGAAATAACTCATTGACAGTGGAAGCAGAGCAGCACTGCCCTCCATCATTTTAGTTTCGGGCGGATACCAATTATTGGTGGCGACATAGTTTTCACTACTTAACTTGTGTATTTTGGCAGAATGTCAATTTTTGTAAAAAGAACTTAGAAAACGAGTGCAAAGTCCTCAATAATGCAACGACCTTTGGTGTTGAACCATTCAGACACAGAGCATTGGTATGGATATGCTCCATTGACAGCGCTGTCTCCCATATGTTTTCTGGTTTGTTTCTTAGAACATGATTGTCCAGAGAGTGTGGCTTCTTTGGACACAGATTTGGGTATATCCTTGCTCTATTCACATGGAGCAAGGATTGTTTAGTGTTATAAATATCGTTTTAAGCTTAAACGTTATTAATTTTTACAACGATTGCGAAACAAGTTTTAACGGCTTATATTAATCACTCTCGTTGGCGCCGATGAAAGCGTAACTACTGTCATTCATGTGGGAGGAAACCGGGGTGCCCGAAGAAAGCCCACCTGGCAACCACCGTACCGTATCGCATACTTCCCGGTCTGGGGAGCATGCCTGGGTTGCATTAGTGAGAAGTGAGCACACTAACAACGGCGATAATATGACGTACTGTTTTAGATTTACCAATTCAAACTGCAAGAAGAAAGCAGAAAATATAGACAATGAGTAAATTTTACTTTGCATAAATGTATTTGTTTAATAGCAGTAGCAAGCAAGAGGTGTCGTGTGACATCACATGACGGGCTGGCTGGTACTTGACAAATGTCAATGCACGATATTTAACATAGTAATTGAAATTCACCTTAATATTGACTACATGAATGAAAACTTATAAGAGTAATGAAAAAAGAACCAGTTTGAATAAATGAAGTAGGAAACGAAATTTCAGATTGTTTGTGTTTTCCCACACAAATAGAATGTGCGTGTTTCATTTGGATTTGTGTTGATATTACCGCTAATTACCGGTAGTATTTAAATAATCCTTGAGTCACTGGGAATAAGATGGATATGTAGTCCAATGGTTAACACGCTGGACTGGTAATCCAGGGATCGCAGGTTCGATCCCCCGTCTAACCCTAATAAAATTAACAGTCTTTCAGTTGGGACTTTAAGCCGAGGTCTCGTGTCAGAGCTTTACACCGTGCACGTAAAAGAACAAGAGGAGATTCTGGAATGGGTCTCTGTCTGTATCAATGCATTATCCTTCAAATAAAATTGAAAATGACTAATCTCTTCAGGAGGCGTCGCTCATATGGGCAACTGGTAGCGACGATAAATAAACGTAAAACACACTGGGAATAAGTCCTGTTTTGTTCAAGATTTGACTAAGTCACTAATATATGTACTTTATCTTTTCATGGGCTTGTACAACTGACGAAAACGGCCCAGGAGGATTAAACCACTGACAAACAAGATGTGCCCCACGTTTCCACAGAAAGGAAAACGAGTGTTGCCATTACTGGTGCCACCAATATCGTATGCAGACAACCTATAGAGGTACAGATTCAATATACGATTGAACCGTCTACGAACAGTAACCATGGTAACACATACAGTTACACAAACCATGCGTGCATACCCCTGTACGACTATAACAGGGTGAACAATATATGGCCTATAACCATGGCATGAATCACACAGTATCTGTCCCTATTCATGACCTCAACCATGGACACGTGGAAAAACAAACAGACAGTGCACGCCTACAATAAATCGTGTCCAAGCGCAATATTTCAACCCCACGTATACAGTCTCGGGGAATTCGGAGTAACAATCCAGATTACCACCAGCAGCAGTTGACGTACCCACAGTCTTCCATAGGACGCTATAGCCGACAAGTGCAGCTGCCTATTGGCCATGAACCAAATTCTAGCTTCTGGTAATGTATATAGATGTACATGTAAATGAAGTAATACACACACACTCCATCAAATGTTACCACCCGCTTGCCGTTAGCATCAGATATGTCACTAGCGACATGTCCCACATAAAATGAAAGAACCTATTTGGAAAGGATAATATATTGATCCTCTGTCATTAATTCAAAAGTATGATGAATCAGTCTCCAAATCACAAATATTCAAACTTGTTGACGACAGGCTGGTGGTTGGACGCAGGCTTGCCTAATACCAACCAACTAAAGAGTCCAGCTTTGCCACAAAGTTGTAGTTAAATATATATGACGCCAACTAATTCCCATGCTAATAACATTTATGGGATTTAGGCCGAACACCGGTCGGCCCGCAACAATTATACACTTGACTTAAATATTATGATGCATGCACAGCCATGTTCTTAATGAAAGGATTTAGAGAGGGATTTAAGTTCAATACATTGGCCGCGCAACCCATTCTCTTAAGTCTGCTATTATTCACCCAGACACTTTAAAACTAAAATTAGACACTGCGGTTAACTGGATCCTTTAACATCTTTGACCACTCAGTAGCATCATATACAGACCTCTAGATAAGGTGCGTATACGATTAATTACGCATTGGTTTTTCCACAAAAAAATGTATTAAAATACATCGCCGTGCGTAAAATACGTTCTGAAGATTGAGACCTGTGCGTAATAAAACGCATGATTCTCATGTGACCTTATAATCGATTAGAGGAACATTGTTCCGCTCAACCAAGCGCGCCATTCACAAAAAATGGCCGTTTGGCATTTGAAAGTTTACACGAGGGCCGTTGTCACTCACATATTGTGACATGATCGATTTCTATGAAACTTTAATGTACATCTACAGTCATGGTTTATATGATATAGGTGCTACAGAAGTATGGATATTGGATAATCGATTCATCTATAATAAGATGTTTCCACCACACCAGACAAACAGATGTACATCATCATTTAAATTGGATAACTGTCTAAATGTGACATTTGATTTTAGGCCTGGCATGATATTGGAACATCTCACATATTTGTGACAATGGTAGCCCACCGCAATTACTGATTATACATTGTTGCGTAAATAGTATTTGCCAAAAGCCTCTGGTCTACACTGAATGGCTATTGAAAACTACCTGAAAACATATAATGACAACTTATACCGAAACTAAAATCTCTAACTGAAATCATAACACGAAAACAATATCGTTATAAGTTAGAAAAGGCACGGACAATGTTTCCGATTTCCGGAGTAATTTAGGATATGTCTATGGGGCTTATCCTTCCGACATCCGGATATACATGTTTGTCCGTACACGAAAACAATATTGTGGAGAATGAAACCATAAGTCAGAAAAAGTACCATCGGAAAATTTAACACCCAGAAGAGAAGGGGGTTACATTCGTTAACCCGGAATACGTTCATCAACTATTTAGAAATTATGTTCACTTTGTGTGCAAAAGAATGACTGATACATTGAGGGATGGTAATTAACAAATTAGATATGCAAACGTAAAATGCTATCCATAGTTGTTTAAGCGCAATTCATACAAGAAATAGACGCTATCTCCCTCCATAATATAGGTTCTCGTATATGGCGGGACTTGGTCCCCCGGAAAAAGATGCTCTTTTACCGTAGTACCTGCGCCTTGGCGTAATAGCGTCTCTCTTGTATAATCTATAACTTTTATGTAGGTAATAGCAATGCCACTGCAGTGTACAAGAATGTTTTTATCTACTATTAGATGAGTAAGTTAACATATCAAGTAAGTATTGTATTTTTATAGCAAAGTACTTCCGAAAAGTCGGAGTTAATTGTTTTATGTTTCCGATATCCGGAGTAAGGGCTCCCTATCTGGAGTGATATATGATATGCCTATGGGCTTTTCTATGCTTCCGATATCAGGAGTGATATGATTTTGCCATATTGTCCCACCGGGGATGTGCATTTCACACTATTGATCTATATTTTCCGATCTTCCGGAGTGATATATGATAATTATGCCTATGGGCTTTTTTATGCTTCCGATATCAGGAGTGATGTGATGTTGCCATATTGTCCCACCGGGGATGTGCATTTCACACTATTGTTATCTATAGTTTCCGATCTTCCGGAGAGATAATAACATTCAAATTGAAAAAGAATCAAGACCAAGTATTGTACACTGCTTTGGGGTGGTTCAATCATTGCCAGCCATGGCCATAATTAATGCCAATCATTCAATATTAAACATAATAACTATATCTTAGTATTGTTGATCTCTTTGGTGACAATTAGAATACAGTAGCAATACGACAGCTTTATTGATCACTTGTTAATTTGTATATAATAATAATTGTATGTATATATTATGATTATGTACTTATGTATACGTCATGAATAAACTTATGTTCTGTTCTGTAACCACTCTATGGCAGGAGCTTTATGTAAACCCCATATTCCACATCCATAATTTAATATTGAACATATCATTGCATCAAACAACTTACTATTTTAAGACAGTTCTAACAATACAACATCAAACAACGAGTAAAGAGAAAATAACGCTTTCATTGATTGCTGTATAATAGTGACTTAATAATGTACACTCGTGCTTGCGTGCGTGCGACGTTTATTTATCGTTGCTACCGGTTGCTTATATGAGTGACGCCTGCTGAAGAGATTAGTTATTTTAGATGTTTGTTTGGAGGCTAGTTCTGTGATACAGACAGAGACCAATTCCAGAGTCCCCTCTTGTTCTATTACGTGCAAGGTGTAAAGCACCGAAACGAGACCTCGGTTTAAAGTCCCATCTGAAAGACTGGTAATCCATGGATCGCAGGTTCGATCCACGTCTGACCCTAATAAAATTAACAGTATTAACCACTGTACTACAGATACGTCTGTATGTGTTTGGTTGATAAATATATATAATATGCATGAGATCGTCATGGCTAAATCTATGTTGTAGTTTCATTTCATATTTATGATTTACCGATAGCACACAGTCACGGTAAACTGCTGTATTCTGTTGATGAAACGATAATTGGAAATTTGCTTCACAGTTGTCACATCCTCAAGTACATTGTAACAAGAAACTAATTTACATTGCTGATGGTAACATGAGCAAGAGGAAGTAGCATGGCTTATTTCACACAGCAAATTGCTCCATCTTTAATTACGCTAGGAAATTGGGTAATACAAGTATTTAATACTGAATTGTTCATTAATTTGAGGCTACACCCTAATTCGTCATGTAGGCATAGTCTAACTCATTCAGTGTGTAGGTTAACTCGCCGTTTTACTGACAAATCCCAACATACACATGAACGACATCGCTGGTTTTGTATTACCTCCCTTGGCAGATAAAGTCCGAAATGTGTATATTGGTCCTTTTAGTTGGAACCCTTTGTTTTTACTGTTGTTCCCTAGCCATATGTTGAGGCATGATGAACGGTAGTTTATCAACATCATGTTAATTAATTGCTAACAAATATCCATTGGATAACATATGTACTGTAGAATTGATAAGTTAATGATCATAAGATGAGAAGACGGATGAAAATAATAGCATTTGGTGCAAAGGAAACAGCCATAAAAGCTGAGGAGAGCAAATTAAGAGGATCTATCCTCCGTTGAGGGTATTCAGGAGGCAGTAACTGACGAATGTTTCTCATTGGATAATACCGCATGTTTCTCATTGGACAATACAGCATGTTTCCCATTGGACAATACAGCATGTTTCCCATTGGACAATACGGCATGTTTCTCATTGGACAATACAGCATGTTTCCCATTGGACAATACAGCATGTTTCTCATTGGACAATACAACATGTTTCCCATTGGACAATACAGCATGTTTCTCATTGGACAATACAGCATGTTTCCCATTGGACAATACAGCATGTTTCTCATTGGACAATACAGCATGTTTCCCATTGGACAATACAGCATGTTTCTCATTGGACAATACAGCATGTTTCTCATTGGACAATACAGCATGTTTCTCATTGGACAATACAGCATGTTTCCCATTGGACAATACGGCATGTTTCTCATTGGACAATACAGCATGTTTCCCATTGGACAATACAGCATGTTTCTCATTGGACAATACAACATGTTTCCCATTGGACAATACAGCATGTTTCTCATTGGACAATACAGCATGTTTCCCATTGGACAATACAGCATGTTTCTCATTGGACAATACAGCATGTTTCCCATTGGACAATACAGCATGTTTCCTATTGGACAATACAGCATGTTCCCCATTGGACAATACAGCATGTTTCCCATTGGACAATACAGCATGTTTCCCATTGGACAATACAGCATGTTTCTCATTGGACAATACAGCATGTTTCTCATTGGACAATACAGCATGTTTCTCATTGGACAATACGGCATGTTTCTCATTGGACAATACAGCATGTTTCCCATTGGACAATACAGCATGTTTCTCATTGGACAATACAACATGTTTCCCATTGGACAATACAGCATGTTTCTCATTGGACAATACGGCATGTTTCTCATTGGACAATACGGCATGTTTCTCATTGGACAATACAGCATGTTTCCCATTGGACAATACAGCATGTTTCCCATTGGACAATACAGCATGTTTCTCATTGGACAATACAACATGTTTCCCATTGGACAATACAGCATGTTTCCCATTGGACAATACAGCATGTTTCTCATTGGACAATACGGCATGTTTCCCATTGGACAATACAGCATGTTTCTCATTGGACAATACAGCATGTTTCCAATTGGACAATACAGCATGTTTCTCATTGGACAATACGGCATGTTTCTCATTGGACAATACAGCATGTTTCTCATTGGACAATACGGCATGTTTCTCATTGGACAATACAGCATGTTTCTCATTGGACAATACAGCATGTTTCCCATTGGACAATACAGCATGTTTCCCATTGGACAATACAGCATGTTTCTCATTGGACAATACAGCATGTTTCCCATTGGACAATACAGCATGTTTCTCATTGGACAATACGGCCTGTTTCTCATTGGACAATATAGCATGTTTCCCATTGGACAATACAGCATGTTTCCCATTGGACAATATAGCATGTTTCTCATTGGACAATAGGGCATGTTTCTCATTGGACAATACAGCATGTTTCTCATTGGACAATACAGCATGTTTCCCATTGGACAATACAGCATGTTTCTCATTGGACAATACAGCATGTTTCTCATTGGACAATACGGCATGTTTCTCATTGGACAATACGGCCTGTTTCTCATTGGACAATATAGCATGTTTCTCATTGGACAATACAGCATGTTTCTCATTGGACAATACAGCATGTTTCTCATTGGACAATACAGCATGTTTCCCATTGGACAATACAGCATGTTTCCTATTGGACAATACAGCATGTTCCCCATTGGACAATACAGCATGTTTCCAATTGGACAATACAGCATGTTTCTCATTGGACAATACGGCATGTTTCTCATTGGACAATACAGCATGTTTCTCATTAGACAATACAGCATGTTTCCCATTGGACAATACAGCATGTTTCCTATTGGACAATACAGCATGTTCCCCATTGGACAATACAGCATGTTTCCAATTGGACAATACAGCATGTTTCTCATTGGACAATACGGCATGTTTCTCATTGGACAATACAGCATGTTTCTCATTAGACAATACAGCATGTTTCCCATTGGACAATACAGCATGTTTCCTATTGGACAATACAGCATGTTCCCCATTGGACAATACAGCATGTTTCCAATTGGACAATACAGCATGTTTCTCATTGGACAATACGGCATGTTTCTCATTGGACAATACAGCATGTTTCTCATTGGACAATACAGCATGTTTCCCATTGGACAATACAGCATGTTTCCCATTGGACAATACAGCATGTTTCCCATTGGACAATACAGCATGTTTCTCATTGGACAATACGGCATGTTTCTCATTGGACAATACAGCATGTTTCCCATTGGACAATACAGCATGTTTCCCATTGGACAATACGGCCTGTTTCTCATTGGACAATACAGCATGTTTCTCATTGGACAATACAGCATGTTTCTCATTGGACAATACAGCATGTTTCTCATTGGACAATACGGCCTGTTTCTCATTGGACAATATAGCATGTTTCCCATTGGACAATACGGCATGTTTCTCATTGGACAATACGGCCTGTTTCTCATTGGACAATATAGCATGTTTCCCATTGGACAATACAGCATGTTTCCTATTGGACAATACAGCATGTTTCCCATTGGAAAATATAGCATGTTTCTCATTGGACAATAGGGCATGTTTCTCATTGGACAATGCAACATGTTTCTCATTGGACAATGCAGGATGTTTTGTCCACATTCATATGTGTTTGTTCGGCATATGAAGGGAGGCTGGGTGCACTATACAAGGTAAACGGGCACCTGCCATATCTCATTTTCGTTCGCGCGAACGTAAAATTTGAATTGTTTGTTTACATTTGCAGAGGTCATTCAGTGCACATTCCTGAGCGCTCGTTTTTCTTTGCTCAGGGGCACCTGCTATTTTTCACACCGGTTCATGCGACTAGTTAACTATTCGCCATTAGGTCTTACTTTTAATTTTCGTAGTAATATCTTTATTGATATTTATTAGTACATCCCTTAGCGGGCAACGCAGTCTATATGTTGCAGGTTTGACTAGGTATTATTAGGGATCTTGGGATATATGAAGGACACACCTATGAGCTGTTGACTTTCTTCTGACAGACAGTGTCCTTCTTACTACTGTAATTTAAGCTATCTCTCTACCTTATGCAACCCATTATAAATCACCTACTCTAAATACATTTTGGTGATGGGGTATGCTGATATAAAAATATACCCGAAGATCCCTAATTAAGGTCAAACCTGTCTCTATATTATTTATCTGCTGTTATGGTTAAACTAGTTTATTATTTTTATTTTTGAGATCAATCAGAGTTCCATGCATATATCTCATTGGTCCACTCCTAATTTCTTGTTCATTTTGTTTAGGACACACATTTCAAAAATCTAGTGTGTGTCCTTGTTATCTTCTACACGGGTTTGAATGCTACTTAGAATCAAATATTTGCACGGTTTTTATCTCACCAAGGACATACGGTATAAATCTGCTATAGAACGGACTAACAAACAATTTACTAACCAACTTATGTCTAAATCTTCTTAGAATTAGTAATTGCACCGGGTAATTTGTTCACCCGGTCTACCTCCGACCCCCGTTGGTACACAATCGTGTGCGAGCGGGGGTGGGAGATATGAAAACCGAACACACTCTGAGATTAATGCAACCCACTTAGCCCTCTAAACATCATAGTATTGAAATTCAGAATACTGACTGTGTTGAAGATGAAACTCATGTGTTATTACATTGTCCTCTGTACAATAGTTTACGAACAGAATTGTTAAATGAAGCTTCTACACTGAATGCCAAAACCTGTTTTAATATTTTAAATAGAAGAAAAACATTGTTGTATAACTGAAGATTTTAACATATTGTATATATAGTAATGTTGTAAATACATCACTGAGTATTAAGATGTTATATAATTGTTCAGTATTTTACTAGTGCTGTGCGAAGGCTTTTACTGTACTTATTGTGTCTTAGAAAATTGTCTTCATTATATTGCAAAGTTTTAAGTCTCTCATGTTTCTTCTTAGAGAGGTTTGCATGATGAAAGTTTCTATATTATGTAATTATATGTATCATGTAAAGTGAGACTATAATATGTTATCTTACGTGTTGGTACAGTGTGACTCATGTACTGCCTCTATATATGTTGGTGCTTGTAGCATAATCTATGGCCGGGTTGAGCATGCAAATAATATTATACATCAAATATATTCACACATCAACGACTATGAGATGTGGGACAGTATAGAGTCATTTCTGTACTGACACTATACATTTAGTGCTTGTAGCCGGGCTGAGCATTCAAATCGTATTACTAACGCACACAACTTAATCACATAAGCGTCTTAATACGCTCGCCCACATTGTTCGCCGGCGACGAGGGTAAATAATCTCAATCATCACCATCAAGGGAGGTTTTGAACATGTGATCGTCTATATATTTCCTTATCAATGTTTGTTTAAATATGATTTTCGATTATGACATGACACACCCGGTCGATCTCCTCACGACGTGCACGCCGTGACCGGGGCACATCCCGCAGCAGCAGCGTAGGATTCTGGGATCTTCTGGTCGTCGATCTTGCGAAGGGGGAAGCTCGCCAGCATGTGGATCCACGGCTATGGCACATCAGGACAGATCTGCCGTCTCTTCTAGATAGTGTTTGAGGTGAACACTGTCTTCACTGGCTTTTTCGATCTTTCTCCACCGGCGGATAGACGAGATGGCAGACCTGAGGGAGCGGCAACGATCGTGGCATCCACACTCCCCCGATTTACATTTGAGTGAGTGGCCCCAACGTGGATTCGTTTGCGACAATCCACGACCAGATGTCTAACTCAGATCCGTATAAATGCTGCTGCGGGGTGACTAACCGTGAGGAGGGTGGCCCTACAAAGGACCCATTCGAAAGAGGAAACAGGACTTGTCACCCTGCTAAGAAAGAAGATGCCTTCCCAGCTGTCTACATAAACGACTTAGATATCTTCATAAACATCTTAGAGAAACCAGTCGCCCATGTGCCTCGGCGGAGGCGATTATAAAGAAAACTACTACAACGACATGACACAAACGTATGTATCAAACGAAGGCATGGTGATAATCTCAATAAGTTTTAAGCTTTCCATTAAATCCATTTTCATTCTGTATTCAGTAGACATGTACTGTACATTATGAATAAATAAATACATGTATGTTTCAAGTTAGTGAGTGTTTTACGTTTATTTATCGTCGCTATCGGTTGCTCCTATGAGCGAAGCCCCATGAAGAGATTAGTCATTTTAGATTGTTGGAAGATAATGCAATGATACAGACAGAGACACATTCCAGAGTCTCCTCTGGTTCTTTTACGTGCACGGTGTAAAGCACCGACACAAGACCTCGGTTTAACGCCCCATCTGAAAGACTTAATTTTATAGGGTCAGACGGAGGATCGAACCTGCGACCCCTGGATTACCAGTACAGCATATATGTTTAAAGTTTAAACCAACTAAGGCGTATGCATGTATATCGTACTTGTAGGCACTTCCATATCGATACATGCCATTCATTACTGCTTTTAATACCGCATCAAGTGTGGGACAGCTGTGCTCTTTGGCCACAACACACGTTTATCAAATCAATGCATATTATATTGTATGTGTATAATGCACAAAGGTGTAACACATCAATGCATATAGTACATACACTTTGTACTATACGCATGCATATATGCATCAATTCAGAAGATGTAGATAAAGGTATGGTCTCTGAATATTTCTGTAGCAAATCAAGATGTTGTGAGATGGTCGCCAGATCGGACAGGTGGGTTTTCTCCGGGTACTCCGGTTTCCTCCCACACGAATTACGCTTTCATCCGCGCCAACGAGAGTTGTTAAAACTTGCTTTGCAATCGTTGTAAAATAAATAAACTTAAAAAAGAGAATATGTTGTATATTATTTTTTAAACATTTATGTTTTAAGCAAATAAATGATTTATTAGAACACGTTACACCATTGCCGTCACCATAAAGCGACGTCCCATGTATCGATATTATACCGGGTATCTAATAGGGTTTAACCCTTTTATTCCCACTTGCTGCTGTCCAGTAGTACTCTTATTCCCACTTCATAGGTAAATGACCATTCCAAATATTTGGCGAATGCACAAGTTCAAATTGAGTTTGTCCGCAACAAACGCGGTGGACAAAGTCTTGTTGTTTGTGGTTACAGGTTCATGGTATGTATATATATATAGTTGCTGTCTGTCTGCGTGTCTGTCCGTCCGTTTGATTGTATTTTATCTTAAACACACTGCAACACAAATCCTCTTATTCCCACACCCGTATTTACCTAATTTTATATAAGTGGGAACAATAGGACTACACCTCTAATAGAACCAGGCAATAGGGAACATTCTGTATGTTGAAACTCTGAAGACATAAAAGTTTAATCATACCAAATATTCGAATGTTCGAACACCTTACTGACCGGGTATTCGGATAGTGAACTCGCTATTCGTTGACACCCCTACATAAAACTGACCAATACGCTTCGATAGACAACGCACGGCATACCTATGTGGTGACGTTAAATATATACTTAAATATATAGTCCTGTTTAAACTGATTGTTGCAAATTCTAAACATGTTGCTATCACACAATTGTATGTGTTGCAAACTCTGTATTACACACGTTTTGCAGTAAAGAAATTCATCCTTTTTAACATTTTAATTTATGGAAGTTGTGATAGTGTAGTAGTAGCCATTCGCCTCAGGTACAAAAGGCCCGGAGTTCGAGCCCCAGCTGATCTAAATGTGTATAAACTAACAATTTAATATTTGTTCTCATCGTCCATTTGTTTGTTTTCCTTCGGTTATTATTTCGCAGCGTCTGAAATTCTCACCCTCTGTACTCTTATGTTTTGCAAACTTATTATGATTCATGTTTAGGAATGTTGATCTACAAGTATGTATGACGTCATTTACGTGCATTACATCTTACAAAACAGGATTATTGCACGTGTATAGTCATGTCATGAAATGTTTGTGTAAATTATTTCGGAAGAAGAAGAAAGTAAACTTAGTTGTGTGTGTTTACGTTTATTTATCGTCGCTACCGGTTGCCCATATTAGCGACGCCTCCTGCAGAGATTAATAATTTTAGATTGTGGAGGATAGTGCAATAATACAGACAGAGACCCATTCTAGAGTCTCCTCTGGTTCTGTTACGTGCACGGTGTAAAGCACCGACACGGGACCTCGGTTTAACGTCCCATCTGAAAGACTGTTAATTTTGTTAGGGTCAGACGGGGGATGAAACCTGGGATCCCTGGATTACCAGTCCAGCGTTTTACCACTGGGGTACAGATCAGGTTTATTAAGACACAAACTTATACAGTTTATGGTCTACAAACAAATGAAATAATAATAATAATTACAAATCAAGCAATCTTGTATTACATTTACACTTCTCCCACATACATTCCTCCTATAAGGCATTATTAACGAGGTTCGATCCCCCCGTCTGACCCTAATAAAAGTATCAGTCTTTCAGATGGGACGGTAAACCGAGGTCTCGTGTCGGTGCTTTACACCGTGCACGTAAAAGAACCAGAGGAGACTCTGGAAAGGGTCGCTATCTGTATCATTGCACTATCCTCCAAAAATCTAAAATAACTAATATCTTCAGGAGGCGTCGCTCATATGGGCAACCGGTAGCGCCGATAAATAAATGTAAAATACACACTTGTTGGAGGATAAATAATTGTGTAAATTGTTTAGGAAGGAGAGGACAACCGTAAGCTGTATAGCTTTCTGTTCAATTTCTTAATGTAATTGTAAATAACCATGTACATATATAGAATATACATATGTTTAAAGCAACATTTTAATGTAATTGAATGTTGTTGACGGAACGCCTACGGGGCGGGGCTCGAAAGTCGAACCTCGCCAGGGGTTCATTCTAATATGGCCGGTTGGTGAGCCGTCATATAGTTAAATATAACGATTACCTTCAAGAATATGGTTCGGGAGGTACTGATGTCCATAAGAGGTGTCTCATAAGTCATAGATTAAATGACTGGCCCTTTCAATAGGGTGACACTATAATAAACAAACACTTTACTTTTATAATTATAATAACATCAATGAAATTATTGACATGTTTTATTCTTATTGCTGGCATTAAAAACTGGACCCTCGCATACAAGAAATGTCGGTTTTAACAGGAATACAGTCAAACCTGTCTTAAGCAGCCAGTCAAGGGAGTCAGAGAAATTGGCTGCTTAGCACAGGTGGCTGCTTAATAGAGGTCAAATATATAATAAAACAACCGATTGGGAATCTAGAAACTGGCTGCTTAATACAAGTTGGCTGCTTAATGGAGGTGACCACTAGCACAGGTTTAACTGTATGTCTTTAATAAATAACTAAAATGATTTACCATATTACTATTCAAACTGAGTTTCAAACTCTCTAAAAATATTAGTTACAAAACAAGCATTACCAAACGTACATCTTGATTTACGTTTATTTATCGTCGTTACCGGTTACCCATATGAGCGACGCCTCCTGAAGAGATTATATATTTTAAATTTCTGGAGGATAGTGCAATGATACAGACAGAGACCCATTCCAGAGTCTGTATCTGGTTCTCTTACGTGCACAGTGTAAAGCACCAACAAGTCCAATCTGAAAGACTGTTAATTTTACTGGAATTACCAGTCCAACGTGTTAACCACTGGACCACAGACCCATCTTGGGTTGATGATATGTTATTGCTATATATATATGTACTAATTACAATCAAATTACAAATACATAATTAACAAATTCTAACAACATTAGTGATATGCCCTCTCTCCCCATATAAGATAGTTGAACACTGCATAATGTAAATGGCTTAATTAAAGCTGGAAACGTGTACATAACGCAGTTTACAAGATATGATATACAGTCAAACCTGTCTTAAGCAGCCAGTCAATGGAGTCAGAGAAAGTGGCTGCTTAGCACAGGTGGCTGCTTAATAGAGGTCAAATATATAATAAAACAACCGATTGGGAATCTAGAAACTGGCTGCTTAATACAGGTTGGCTGCTTAATGGAGGTGACCACTAACACAGGTTTGACTGTATGTATATGTTGGTGAAGTACTGTTCTCTGCTAGTATTAGCCTCAAAGTTCTACATGAAAGACATCCACCAGTTATAACGTTTTAAATAAGTATTAATGTACATGATACTTGCTGAAAAATATACAGTCAAACCTGTGTTGGTGGTCACCTCCATTAAGCAGCTAACCTGTATTATGCAGCCAGTTTCCAGATTCCCATTCGGTTGTTTTATTATACAGTCAAACCTATCTTAAGCAGCCAATCAAGGGAGTCAGAGAAAGTGGCTGCTTAGCACAGGTGGCTACTTAATAGAGGTCAGATATATAATAAAACAACCGATTGGTAATCTAGAAACTGACTGCTTAATACAGGTTGGCTGCTTAATGGAGGTGACCACTAACACAGGTTTGACTGTATATTTGACCTCTATTAAGCAGCCACCTATGCTAAACAGCCACTTTCTTGGACTCCCTTGCATGGCTGCTTAAGACAGGTTTGACTGTACAATCGTGTGTGGCTAGTATAGTCATATTTTCGTTAGATTTCGTAGCTCCATTTCATCACACATAATCATAACAAAGAAAGCAGTGTGCTTAAATCATTTTAGCAGGTTTTATTAATATTGATGTTATAAAAAAACGGCCACTTTGCAAGTTCACTACTTAGTTATAGTATCACTTTAAACAAACGTGTTAAACGGACGGATCTGTAGTCCAGTGGTAACACGCTGGACTGGTAATCCAGGGATCGCAGGTTCGATCCCCTGTCTGATCCTAATAAAATTAACAGTCTTTCTGATTGGACTTTAAACCGAGGTCTCGTGTCGGTGCTTTACACCGTGCACGTAACAGAACCAGGGAAGACTATGGAATGGGTATCTCGCTCTCTCTCTCTCTCTCTCTCTCTCTCTCTCTCTCTCTCTCTCTCTCTCTCTCTCTCTCTCTCTCTCTCTGTGTGTATCATTGCACTATCCTCCAAAAATCTAAAATGGCTAATCTCTTCAGGAGGCGTCGCTCATATGGGCAACCGGTAGCGACGATAAATAAACGTAAAACACACGTATTAAACGGAGGTCGTGATAGCTCAGTGGTAGACCGTTCATTTCAGGTGTGAACGGTCTGGTGTTCGCGCCCGATTGTGCACTAAGGCAAGAGGAGGCACATCATTTAAATTCCACATAGCCTCATCTCTCCCAGTCATGGATGCGATCTCGAGAGCGATTAAACTAATGTTGTAACAACGTGTTTCGCAATCGAGCTAACATTAATTTGTATACACTAAATACATATATGAAATTAATTTACCTATGCTCCAGTGTCCTATCGTTGTATACAGTTGAAAACATAACACAAGCAAGTGCGAGACGATCGTCATAACTCCAGCATGTAGTCACTACGTACGTATTGTATTCGGGTAATATCTAACTACGTTGAGCAATTGATGGTTCTGCCGTCAATTATAACAATCAAACTCTATAGATATTGGAACAAATATGCAGGGTCAATATTTACAATACTCCCATTATAGACATGAAATATAAATAGTGCACAGTGTCCAATGCTTTGTTCACAGACGGGTCTGTAGTCCAGTGGTAACACGCTGGACTGGTAATCCAGGGATCGCAGGTTCGATCCCGTCTGACCCTAATAAAATTAACAGTCTTTCAGATGAGACATTAAACCGAGGTCTCGTGTCGGTGATGTACACCGTGCACGTAAAAGAACCAGAGGAGACTACGGAAAGGGCCTCTGTCTGTATCATTGCACTATCCTCCAAAAATAAAAAATGACTAATCTCTTCAGGAGGCGTCGCTCATATGGGCAATCGGTAGCGACGATAAATAAACGTAAAACACACACACATGCTTTGCTCATACCACATTGAACTGTATATTTAAGATGTCATACAAGTTGGCATACATTTCTCTCTTTCACCCGTTGGAAATATTTGCACAGGGACGAATCTGGAGCATGGTCGTACAAAGGCAGTACGTTGTGGTGGAGAATACCGCCAATACGCAAATAGCCAACTTTCGCAATCGACTGACAACTGTTTCACATAGCATTTCGATGGTTTAACACAACACTATGCTAACTCACTTTTTTACAAATCTTTCAAGAGAGGCATAACTCTGAATTGATTTTGTATTTTTTTAAGGATGGCAACGAATAGCGATTATACTATTAGAATATTCGGTCTGGACGGTATTCGAATATTCGGTCGGCACGGTATTCGAATATTCGATAGTTTTCTATCAAAAACTCAAAATCACTCAAACTCTTATAAAGATTGCCAAACCAGCAGTATTTCATGCACGGACCCAGGGTGCCTCTCCGGGCAGTATTTCATGCATGGACCCAGGGTGCCTCTCCGAGCAGTATTTCATGCACGGACCCAGGGTGCCTCTCCGGGCAGTATTTCATGCACGGACCCAGGGTGCCTCTCCGGGCAGTATTTCATGCACGGACCCAGGGTACCTCTCCGAGCAGTATTTCATGCATGGACCCAGGGTGCCCCTCCGAGCAGTATTTCATGCATGGACCCAGGGTGCCTCTCCGAGCAGTATTTCATGCACGGGCCCAGGGTGTCTCTCTGAGAAGTATTTCATGCACGGACCCAGGGTGCCTCTCCGAGTAGTATTTCAGGCATGGACCCAGGGTGCCCCTCCGAGCAGTATTTCAGTCATTCGACCACGAAAGATCTACAAAAAAGCATATCTAATATATATTTAATTAATTCATCAGAACAATTCCTTATTATTAATAGAAGGATTGTAAACGCTGAAATAATTGGAAGGCGCGATAACGCAGTGGTAGAGTGTTCGCCTCATGTGTGAGAGGTGACCCGACGTTCGTGCCAACATGAAGGCGTTACGAATGTGCCCTTATGCAAGACACGTACATTCCACATGGTCCCTTCTCTCTTCCTGTTGGCGATGGATTCCAGCAGGAATGAGATCTCCTGGGCTATAAATATAATGTTGTAAGAAATTGGTTCGCAATCCAGCTTAGATAAATGTTTATAAACTAAGCTAAAAACTATAATATAGGCCACTGTGGATTTGGTAAAAACAGCAAAATAATTATATTGACGATTGTTTACAATCTAGTCTAATATACATGACCAGCTTAACATCGACATAGTAAATATTTTTCAATACAAGAGTCACAACCCAATAAACAACAATTGATTTACAGAGATGAAGTTATTTTATAGTTTTGTCTGTTTAAAGCGACATAACATCAGTGAAAACACAAATTGCTGCAGAATGTATTTTCCTAATAACCAAACGTCGTATACGCGGTTTGTTGACATAACAAAATAATGTAAACATACATGCATAATACAACTAGTGTATCCTGAATAACACGATTGATGGTACAGATTTACCATTATATCTCACATGTGTGCCTAATTATTTGTAGACTATTCTTAGTTAAATTATCTCTAAACGACATGATCTCGCGTTTAGTATTGACGCCGATGACAAACAAACGTCAATTCAGCAGCGTGGATGACCGTTATATGAAATCATACGTTCAATCCACAAAAATACTGTTTATTGATTCAATGTTAGAATTCGAATGTATTCGGATGAATTTGTAGTAATAATACGTGGAGAAAAAATTTGCTTTTTGCGATGTAATTGTCGCTTTAAAGCAATATAGTTCTATGTATATTGCATGTACCGACAATTTAATGTGTTTTATTGCTGCTGTTCAATCGATTGCATACACTTTGTTGCACGGTCTATATGTTTATTATAATAATAATTAAAACGTGTATATACATGTAGACCCACAATTCAATGTAATACCCAGTCCTCTTCCACAAACTGTCACACAAGAGTTAATCAAGCATTTAATGGTGTACTGTTGTGTTCACAGACGGGTCAGTAGTCCAGAGGTTACCACGTTGGACTGCGAATCTAGGGATCGCAGGTTCGGTCCCCCGTCTGACCCTTAATAATATTGACAGTCTTTCAGATGGGGACTTTAAACCGAGGTCTATGTCGATGCTTTGCACAATGCACGCACCAGAACTGAAAGGAGATTATGGAATGGGTCTCTGTCTGTATCATTGCATTATCCTCCAAATATCTAAAATTACAAATCTCGTCCAGAGGCGTCGTTAGTTTAAACATATTTTATTCAGTTCATTCAATATATATACGGTATATAAATACAACAGGATATCTGAAATGGATTGGAAAACAAGCTGAGAGCTTATGTAAATTCCTTTCCATGAGGATGTTACAATATAAAGTTGCTAGCATTGAGAGCGGTTAGTGAGACATGACGGGCATTGTCTTGAGTTCTTTAGCCCCGATTGGTCCTGGGTGCTTGTATGCGTACTTGTGTTTTTACGTTTATTTATCGTCGCTAGCGGTTGCCCATATGAGAGACGCCTCCTGAAGAGATTAGTCATTTTAGATGTTGGAGGATAGTGCATGATACAGACAGAAATCCATTCCAGAATCTCATCTGGTTCTTTTACGTGCACAGTGTAAAGCACCGACACGAAACCTCGGTTTAACGTCCCATCTGAAAGACTGTTAATTTTATTAGGGTCATACGGGGGATCGAACCTGCGATCCCTGGATTACCAGTCCAGCGTGTTACCACTGGACTACATATCCGTCTGTTCTTGTGATTAGTGGGGCAATTTGTAACAAGTTGTGTCATCATGCGTGCACTAATTGGTGGTGAACTGAATTGGAAGGTATGGAAAATTAGTAATTGGGATGAAATGAAATGGGTTGCTGTGACACACAGGAAAGGAAGGATGGACCTGGAATACCCACCAGGTAGTCGGATCATGCATCAAACCTCTTTGTAGCTGCAATGTAAGCCTGGACAGATAGAAAGATGGATTTGTTGTTTTTGAATGGTAAACAATCGTCGCCATACAGAAGATTATTTGTTGTCAGTGCGCAAGGGATATTGAACAAAAGTAGGCGACGAGCATTGTTGTATCGTAGGCACTGCTTAAGGTAATGCATCGTTGTTTCCAGGCACAGTTAGGCGATTCAACAATTCTCGAAATTCAAAGAACTACATCCTAGTCGTAGATGAGCATGGACAATCTGAAGCCTCCTGGTTCCCACGTCGTATAGAGGAGAATATTTCTTAGGCTTGCTAAGTTTGGATTTAAATTCGGATACATTTATGGAGTTACGGGTGTCATAGGGGAGAGAGTTCCAATCGCGGATGGTTGCTGGAAGAAATGAATGGGCATACGCTTGCGTTTTAGTGTGTATTAAAGGGACGTCAGGAACGGAACGTAGGGAGTAGGTTTGAATGGGTTGTTGTGGTATGATGTGTGGGAGTTAGATTGTTCCTCATTTTAAAGAAGATAATACATCTATGGTCTGTACGTCTCGATGCAAGGGTTTCCCAGTTGGGATCGTTCCGGAGAAGGTTGAGGTTACAACGCTTAGTAGCACAACTGACTATGCGGGCTGCTTCGTTTTGCACTGTCTCGATGTCATTGCTTAATGTGTTGGAACAGTTGTCCCAGACAACATCAGCATATTCTAGGAGAGGTCTAATGAAAGAGACGTACATACGCTGGAGACTCGGGCGGGAGAGAATGTATGTGAGGGATCGTATGATTTCAAATCGTTGCCATGCCTTGTATTAACGATGAGGTTATGTGGGATGACCACGATCCGTCGTCAGAGAAGGTAAGGCCGAGGTGCTTGTGATTTTTCACTTGTTTTATATGATTTTGATCCATAGATATGATTGGGTGAGGAAGTTTGCGACGCTTTCTAGTAAACAGAACTGACTCTGTTTTGTTTGGGTTGAATGTAACTAACCATAATTCGGACCAGGAGTGTATACGTGCCAGATCTCTATTTAGGAGTGTTGCCGAGGGTACTGGATCGTCGACTATGACATATAGGCTTGTGTCGTCAGCAAACAAACGTATTTTGGCTTCAACATCTGTGACTATGTCATTTATATAGATTAGAAACAGTAGAGGGCCTAGAATCGATCCTTGTGGGACGCCGGCGTTTACAGGAGCCCAAGAAGAGGTGGTATTTGCGAATACTGTTTCCTATTAGAGAGATGGACTCGAACCAAGAAAGAAGAGAACCAGCTATGCCAATGGAACCAAGTTTATGGAGGAGACCTTTGTGCCACACTCTGTCAAAAAGTTAGAAAGCTTTAGAAATGTCACAGAAGACGGCTCGAACTTCTTTACCTTCGTCAAGAGCTTTGCAGACATCGTTGTACATATATGTCAGCTGGTTGACGGTCGAATCGCCTTTTATGAATCCATATTGGAATGAAGTGAGAAGGTTGTTAGATGTAACATGATTGAAGAGTTGTTTGTGTATACATCGCTCCATTACTTTCCCTAGACAATTAAATAGGGATATAGGCCTATAGTTGGACGGTGTGGAGGCATCAGACTTTTTAAAGATGGGAGTCACATTTGCCTGTTTCCAAGAAAGAGGGAAGGTAGAGTTAGAGAGAGGTAAGTTAAAAAGGTGCGATAAGGGACCAGCGAGTTCCCCTGAGCCCTCCTTGATTAGAGGCGTCGTTCATATGGGCAACCGGTAGCGACGATAAATAAACGTAAGCACACACGCACAACATAACCGAAGTTTCACTTATCGAAATTCGATATAAACAGAGCCAGTTATATGTAAAATGATAGTGTCTGGAAACGGGACTTTGATCCGACTTCGAGATAACCGGATCATTCGACATAACCGACTTTGACATAGTGGATGTAGACTGTATATGTGATTCTTTATCATCCAAGTTTTTGTTTGGCGCTTGTTATCATAAGTATCATAGTGTTGGAGAATTGTAGGGAGTTTTCAGAGACTTACAGCGGATTAAAACTTTTGATTTTTAGTGTGAAATATTGTACTATGCTGCATAAACTAGTGTTTGTGTTGTAATCTTAGCCTGGGTTCCAGTCTGTCGATCTTTCACTTTTTTATTTCTGGCAAAATGATATATCAGAAACTCGATACGGCTCAATTAATTGTGTGTGTTTTACGTTTATTTATCGTCGCTACCGGTTGCCCATATGAGCGACAGTTTAGATGTTTGGAGGATAGTGCAATGATACAGACAGAGACCCATTCCAGAGTCTCCTCTGGTTCTTTTACGTGCACGGTGTAAAGCACCGACACGAGACTACGGTTTAACGTCACATCTGAAAGACTGTTATTTTTATTAGGGTCAGACGGGGGCTCGAACCTGCGATCCCTGGATTACCAGTCCAGCGTGTTACCACTGGACTACAGATCCGTCTGTGGGTATGTGACCATCAATGGGAAGGTTATTGTCTGGTGTCTATAATCAATGGCCGTTCCGATTGATTGTGCTTCGGGAAGGGCCGTAACTAATGTTGCTAGAACCTGTGTGTATGCTCGACTGCTTGTTTACATCAGCCTGCCCCACTAGTGCACTGTACCCCAGGAATGTACTGTATGTCCCCACGAATGTACTGTATGTCCCCACGAATGCACTATATGTCCCCAGGAATGCACTGTATGTCCCCACGAATGTACTGTATGTCCCCACGAATGCACTGTATGTCCCCACGAATGTACTGTATGTCCCCAGGAATGCACTGTATGTCCCCACGAATGTACTGTATGTCCCCAGGAATGCACTGTATGTCCCCACGAATGTACTGTATGTCACCAGGAATGCACTGTATGTCCCCACGAATGCACTGTATGTCCCCCAGGAATGTACTGTATGTCCCCACGAATGCACTGTATGTCCCCACGAATGTACTGTATGTCCCCACGAATGTACTGTATGTCCCCAGGAATGCACTGTATGTCCCCACGAATGCACTGTACCCCAGGAATGCACTGTATCTCCCCACGAATGCACTGTACCCCAGGAATGTACTGTATGTCCCCACGAATGTACTGTATGTCCCCAGGAATGCACTGTACCCCAGGAATATACTGTATGTCCCCTCGAATGCACTGTATGTCCCCACGAATGCACTGTATGTCCCATCGAATGCACTGTATGTCCCCTCGAATGCACTGTATGTCCCCACGAATGCACTGTATGTCCAATCGAATGCACTGTATGTACCCTCGAAAGCACTGTATGTCCGCTCGAATGCACTGAATGTCCGCTCGAATGTACTGTATGTCCTCTCGAATGCACTGTGAGTCCCCCTCGAATGCACTGTATGTCCCCTCGAATGCACTGTATGTCCCCTCGAATGCACTGTATGTCCCCTCGAATACACTGTATGTCCCCTCGAATGTACTGTATGTCCCCTCGAATGCACTGTATGTCCTCTCTAATGCACTGTATGTCCCCTCGAATACACTGTAAGTCCCCACGAGTTGCCCATACAATTATTAGCGACGCCTCCTTAGGGGATTAGTAATTTTAGATTTTGGATTTTCCTGGGCAGGCTGCAGCGGTTCACAACTACTTGGTGCACCAACCTCCGTAAGAAACTACCACCTTTTTCATATAAACAGACACTGTATGAGGGGTAGGGCTCGAACCCGTGAATATCAGTGATGATAGGTAACAGTTGTATACAAGTCAGCGACCTCGAATGTGGAACTCTATATTTAATTAATGTTGATATCAGTTTATACTGCATTATTGATTAATGAAACTAATTATATTGTTCTTCCATTATTCTTGTAAATCTCCCCAGCTGCATCCACTTCCGTTTATTATTATTATTATTAATATGAAAGCACATGGGGATGTTCTCTTTATATGTACAGTCAAACCTGTCTTAAGCAACCAGGAATGCAGCCAACGCTGTATTAAACACACATAAATACAGCCAAACCTGTCTTAATTAAGCACACATCAATACAGCCAAACCTGTCTTAATTAAACACACATCAATATCAATACAGCCAAACCTATCTTAATTAAGCACACAGCAATACAGTCAAACCTGTCTTAATTAAGCACACAGCAATACAGCCAAACATGTATTAATTAAGCACACATCAATATCAATACAGTCAAACCTGTCTTAATTAAGCACACATCAATATCAATACAGCCAAACCTGTCTTAATTAAACACACATCAATACAGCCAAACCTGTCTTAATTAAGCACACATCAATAGAGTCAAACCTGTCTTAATTAAGCACACAGCAATACAACCAAACATGTATTAATTAAGCACACATCAATATCAATACAGCCAAACCTGTCTTAATTAAGCACACATCAATACAGCCAAACCTGTCTTAAGTAAGCACACATCAATATAAATACAGCCAAGCCTGTCTTAAATAAACACACATCAATATCAATACAGCCAAACCCGTCTTAGCTAAGCACACATCAATATCAATACAGCCAAACCTGTCTTAATTAAGCACACAACCATACAGCCAAACCTGTCTTAATTAAGCACACAGCAATATAGCCAAACCTGTCTTAATTAAGCACACATCAATATCAATACAGCCAAACCTGTCTTAATTAAGCACACATCAATATCAATACAGCCAAACCTGTCTTAATTAACCACACAGCAATACAGCCAAACCTGTCTTAATTAAGCACACATCAATATCAATACAGTCAAACCGGTCTTAATTAAACACGCCTCAATATCAATACAGCCAGACATGTCTTAATTAAGCACACATCAATATCAATACAGCCAAACCTGTCTTAATTAAGCACACATCAATATCAGTACAGCCAAACCTGTCTTAGTTAAGCAAACATCAATATCAATATAGCCAAACCTGTCGTAATTAAACACACATCAATATCAATACAGCCAAACCTCTCTACATTAAGCACACATCAATACCAATGCAGCCAAACCTGTCTTAATTAAACATTCATCAATACAGCCAAACCTGTCTTAATTAAGCACACATCAATATCAATACAGCCAAACCTGTCTTAATTAAGCACACATCAATATCAATACAGTCAAACCTGTCTTAATTAAGCACACATCAATATCAATACAGCCAAACCTGTCTTAATTAAGCACACAGCAATATCAATACAGCCAAACCTGTCTTAATTAAGCACACATCAATACAGCCAAACATGTCTTAATTAAGCACACATCAATATCAATACAGCCAAACCTGTCTTAATTAAGCACACATCAATATCAATACAGCCAAACCTGTCTTAATTAAGCACACATCAATATCAATACAGCCAAACCTGTCTAAATTAAGCACACATCAATACCAATGCAGCCAAACCTGTCTTAATTAAACATTCATCAATACCAATACAGCCAAACCTGTCTTAATTAAGCACACATCAATATCAATACAGTCAAACCTGTCTTAATTAAGCACACATCAATATCAATACAGCCAAACCTGTCTTAATTAAGCACACATCAATATCAATACAGCCAAACCTGTCTTAATTAAGCACACATCAATATCAATACAGCCAAACCTGTCTTAATTAAGCACACATCAATATCAATACAGCCAAACCTGTCTTAATTAAGCACACATCAATATTAATACAGTCAAACCTGCCTTAATTAAGTACACATCACTATCAATACAGCCAAACCTGTCTTAATTAAGCACACATCAATATCAATACAGTCAAACCTGCCTTAATTAAGTACACATCAATATCAATACAGACAAACCTGTCTTAATTAAGCACACATCAATATCAATACAGCCAAATCTGTCTTAATTAAACATTCATCAATACAGCCAAACCTGTCTTAATTAAGCACACATCAATATTAATACAGTCAAACCTGCCTTATTTAAGTACACATCAATATCAATACAGCCAAACCTGTCTTAGTTAAGCACACATCAATACAGCCAAACCTGTCTTAATTAAGTACACATCAATATCAATACAGCCAAACCTGTCTTAATTAATCACACATCAATACAGCCAAACCTGTCTTAGTTAAGCACACATCAATATCAATACAGTCAAACCTGTCTTAATTAAGCACACATCAATATCAATACAGCCAAACCTGTCTTAATTAAGCACACATCAATATCAATACAGCCAAACCTGTCTTATTTAAGCACACATCAATATCAATACAGCCAAACCTCTCTTAATTAAGCACACATCAATATTAATACAGTCAAACCTGCCTTAGTTAAGTACACATCACTATCAATACAGCCAAACCTGTCTTAATTAAGCACACATCAATACAGCCAAACCTGTCTTAAGTAAGCACACATCAATATAAATACAGCCAAGCCTGTCTTAATTAAATACACATCAATATCAATACAGCCAAACCTGTCTTAGATAAGCACACATCAATATCAATACAGCCAAACTTGTCTTAATTAAGCACACAACCATACAGCCAAACCTGTCTTAATTAAGCACACAGCAATATAGCCAAACCTGTCTTAATTAAGCACACAGCAATATAGCCAAACCTGTCTTAATTAAGCACACATCAATATCAATACAGCCAACCTGTCTTAATTAAGCACACATCAATATCAATACAGCCAAACATGTCTTATTTAAGCACACATCAATATCAATACAGCCAAACCTGTCTTAATTAAGCACACATCAATATCAATACAGCCAAACCTGTCTTAATTAAGCACACATCAATATCAATACAGTCAAACCGGTCTTAATTAAACACACATCAATATCAATACAGCCAGACATGTCTTAATTAAGCACACATCAATATCAATACAGCCAAACCTGTCTTAATTAAGCACACATCAATATCAGTACAGCCAAACCTGTCTTAGATAAGCACACATCAATATCAATACAGCCAAACCTGTCTTAATTAAACACACATCAATATCAATACCGCCAAACATGTTTTAATTAAGCACACATAAATATCAATACAGCCAACCCTGTCTTAATTAGAAACACATCAGTATAAATACAGCCAAACCTGTCTTAATTAAACACACATCAATACAGCCAAACATATCTTAATTAAGCACACATCAATATAAATACAGCCAAACCTGTCTTAATTAAGTACACATCAATATCAATACAGCCAAACCTGTCTTAATTAAGCACAAATCAATACAGCCAAACATGTCTTAATTAAGCACACATCAATATCAATACAGCCAAACCTGTCTTAATTAAGCACACATCAATATCAATACAGCCAAACCTGTCTTAATTAAGCACACATCAATATAAATACAGCCAAACCTCTCTAAATTAAGCACACATCAATACCAATGCAGCCAAACCTGTCTTAATTAAACATTCATCAATACAGCCAAACCTGTCTTAATTAAGCACACATCAATATCAATACAGCCAAACCTGTCTTAATTAAGCACACATCAATATCAATACAGTCAAACCTGTCTTAATTAAGCACACATCAATATCAATACAGCCAAACCTGTCTTAATTAAGCACACATCAATATCAATACAGCCAAACCTGTCTTAATTAAGCACACATCAATATCAATACAGCCAAACCTGTCTAAATTAAGCACACATCAATACCAATGCAGCCAAACCTGTCTTAATTAAACAGTCATCAATACCAATACAGCCAAACCTGTCTTAATTAAGCACACATCAATATCAATACAGCCAAACCTGTCTTAATTAAGCACACATCAATATCAATACAGCCAAACCTGTCTTAATTAAACATTCATCAATACAGCCAAACCTGTCTTAATTAAGCACACATCAATATCAATACAGCCAAACCTGTCATAATTAAGCACACATCAATATCAATACAGCCAAACCTGTCTTAATTAAGCACACATCAATATTAATACAGTCAAACCTGCCTTAATTAAGTACACATCACTATCAATACAGCCAAACCTGTCTTAATTAAGCACACATCAATATCAATACAGTCAAACCTGCCTTAATTAAGTACACATCAATATCAATACAGCCAAACCTGTCTTAGCTAAGCACACATCAATATTAATACAGTCAAACCTGCCTTATTTAAGTACACATCACTATCAATACAGCCAAACCTGTCTTAATTAAGCACACATCAATATCAATACAGTCAAACCTGTCTTAATTAAGCACACATCAATATCAATACAGCCAAACCTGTCTTAGTTAAGCACACATCAATACAGCCAAACCTGTCTTAATTAAGTACACATCAATATCAATACAGCCAAACCTGTCTTAATTAATCACACATCAATACAGCCAAACCTGTCTTAGTTAAGCACACATCAATATCAATACAGTCAAACCTGTCTTAATTAAGCACACATCAATATCAATACAGCCAAACCTGTCTTAATTAAGCACACATCAATATCAATACAGCCAAACCTGTCTTATTTAAGCATACATCAATATCAATACAGCCAAACCTGTCTTAATTAAGCACACATCAATATCAATACAGCCAAACCTCTCTTAATTAAGCACACATCAATATTAATACAGTCAAACCTGCCTTAGTTAAGTACACATCACTATCAATACAGCCAAACCTGTCTTAATTAAGCACACATCAATATTAATACAGTCAAACCTGCCTTAGTTAAGTACACATCACTATCAATACAGCCAAACCTGTCTTAATTAAGCACACATCAATACAGCCAAACCTGTCTTAAGTAAGCACACATCAATATAAATACAGCCAAGCCTGTCTTAATTAAATACACATCAATATCAATACAGCCAAACCTGTCTTAGCTAAGCACACATCAATATCAATACAGCCAAACCTGTCTTAATTAAGCACACAACCATACAGCCAAACCTGTCTTAATTAAGCACACAGCAATATAGCCAAACCTGTCTTAATTAAGCACACATCAATATCAATACAGCCAAACCTGTCTCAATTAAGCACACATCAATATCAATACAGCCAAACCTGTCTTATTTAAGAACACATCTATATCAATACAGCCAAACCTGTCTTAATTAAGCACACATCAATATCAATACAGCCAAACCTGTCTTAATTAAACATTCATCAATACAGCCAAACCTGTCTTAATTAAGCACACATCAATATCAATACAGTCAAACCTGTCTTAATTAAGCACACATCAATATCAATACAGCCAAACCTGTCTTAATTAAGCACACATCAATATTAATACAGTCAAACCTGCCTTAATTAAGTACACATCACTATCAATACAGCCAAACCTGTCTTAATTAAGCACACATCAATATCAATACAGTCAAACCTGTCTTAATTAAGCACACATCAATATCAATACAGCCAAACCTGTCTTAGTTAAGCACACATCAATACAGCCAAACCTGTCTTAATTAAGTACACATCAATATCAATACAGCCAAACCTGTCTTAATTAAGCACACATCAATACAGCCAAACCTGTCTTAATTAAGCACACATCAATATCAATACAGCCAAACCTGTCTTAATTAAGCACACATCAATATCAATACAGCCAAACCTGTCTTAATTAAGTACACATCAATATCAATACAGCCAAACCTGTCTTAATTAATCACACATCAATACAGCCAAACCTGTCTTAGTTAAGCACACATCAATATCAATACAGTCAAACCTGTCTTAATTAAGCACACATCAATATCAATACAGCCAAACCTGTCTTAATTAAGCACACATCAATATCAATACAGCCAAACCTGTCTTATTTAAGCATACATCAATATCAATACAGCCAAACCTGTCTTAATTAAGCACACATCAATATCAATACAGCCAAACCTGTCTTAATTAAGCACACATCAATATTAATACAGTCAAACCTGCCTTAGTTAAGTACACATCACTATCAATACAGCCAAACCTGTCTTAATTAAGCACACATCAATATAGCAAACCTGCTTATTAAGACACATCATATCAATACAGCCAAACCTGTCTTAATTAAGCACACATCAATACAGCCAAACCTGTCTTAAGTAAGCACACATCAATATAAATACAGCCAAGCCTGTCTTAATTAAATACACATCAATATCAATACAGCCAAACCTGTCTTAGCTAAGCACACATCAATATCAATACAGCCAAACCTGTCTTAATTAAGCACACAACCATACAGCCAAACCTGTCTTAATTAAGCACACAGCAATATAGCCAAACCTGTCTTAATTAAGCACACATCAATATCAATACAGCCAAACCTGTCTTAATTAAGCACACATCAATATCAATACAGCCAAACCTGTCTTAATTAAGCACACATCTATATCAATACAGCCAAACCTGTCTTAATTAAGCACACATCAATATAAATACAGCCAAACCTGTCTTAATTAAGCACACATCAATATCAATACAGTCAAACCGGTCTTAATTAAACACACATCAATATCAATACAGCCAGACATGTCTTAATTAAGCACACATCAATATCAATACAGCCAAACCTGTCTTAATTAAGCACACATCAATATCAGTACAGCCAAACCTGTCTTAGTTAAGCACACATCAATATCAATATAGCCAAACCTGTCTTAATTAAACACACATCAATATCAATACCGCCAAACATGTTTTAATTAAGCACACATCAATATCAATACAGCCAAACCTGTCTTAATTAGACACACATCAGTATAAATACAGCCAAACCTGTCTTAATTAAACACACATCAATACAGCCAAACATATCTTAATTAAGCACACATCAATATAAATACAGCCAAACCTGTCTTAATTAAGTACACATCAATATCAATACAGCCAAACCTGTCTTAATTAAGCACACATCAATACAGCCAAACATGTCTTAATTAAGCACACATCAATATCAATACAGCCAAACCTGTCTTAATTAAGCACACATCAATATCAATACAGCCAAACCTGTCTTAATTAAGCACACATCAATACAATCAGCCAAACTGTCTTAATTAAACATCATCAATACAGCCAAACCTGTCTTAATTAAGCACACATCAATATCAATACAGCCAAACCTGTCTTAATTAAGCACACATCAATATCAATACAGTCAAACCTGTCTTAATTAAGCACACATCAATATCAATACAGCCAAACCTGTCTTAATTAAGCACACATCAATATCAATACAGCCAAACCTGTCTTAATTAAGCACACATCAATACAGCCAAACCTGTCTTAATTAAGCACACATCAATATCAATACAGCCAAACCTGTCTTAATTAAGCACACATCAATATCAATACAGCCAAACCTGTCTTAATTAAGCACACATCAATATCAATACAGCCAAACCTGTCTTAATTAAGCACACATCAATACCAATCAGCCAAACCTGTCTTAATTAAACACACATCAATATCAATACAGCCAAACCTGTCTTAATTAAGCACACATCAATATCAATACAGTCAAACCTGTCTTAATTAAGCACACATCAATATCAATACAGCCAAACCTGTCTTAATTAAGCACACATCAATATCAATACAGCCAAACCTGTCTTAATTAAACATTCATCAATACAGCCAAACCTGTCTTAATTAAGCACACATCAATATCAATACAGCCAAACCTGTCTTAATTAAGCACACATCAATATCAATACAGCCAAACCTGTCTTAATTAAGCACACATCAATATTAATACAGTCAAACCTGCCTTAATTAAGTACACATCACTATCAATACAGCCAAACCTGTCTTAATTAAGCACACATCAATATCAATACAGTCAAACCTGTCTTAATTAAGTACACATCAATATCAATACAGCCAAACCTGTCTTAATTAAGCACACATCAATATCAATACAGCCAAACCTGTCTTAATTAAACATTCATCAATACAGCCAAACCTGTCTTAATTAAGCACACATCAATATGTACACATCAATATCAATACAGCCAAACCTGTCTTAATTAAGCACACATCAATACAGCCAAACCTGTCTTAATTAAGTACACATCAATATCAATACAGCCAAACCTGTCTTAATTAACACACATCAATACAGCCAAACCTGTCTTAATTAAGCACACATCAATATCAATACAGTCAAACCTGTCTTAATTAAGCACACATCAATATCAATACAGCCAAACCTGTCTTAATTAAGCACACATCAATATCAATACAGCCAAACCTGTCTTAATTAAGCACACATCAATATCAATACAGCCAAACCTGTCTTAATTAAGCACACATCAATATTAATACAGTCAAACCTGCCTTAATTAAGTACACATCACTATCAATACAGCCAAACCTGTCTTAATTAAGCACACATCAATACAGCCAACCTGTCTTAATAACAACATCAATATCAATACAGCCAAACCTGTCTTAATTAAGCACACATCAATATCAATACAGCCAAACCTGTCTTAATTAAGCACACATCCATACAGCCAAACCTGTCTTAATTAAGCACACATCCATACAGCCAAACCTGTCTTAATTAAGCACACATCAATACAGCCAAACCTGTCTTAATTAAGCACACATCAATATCAATACAGCCAAACCTGTCTTAATTAAGCACACATCAATATCAATACAGCCAAACCTGTCTTAATTAAGCACACATCAATATCAATACAGCCAAACCTGTCTTAATTAAGCACACATCAATATCAATACAGCCAAACCTGTCTTAATTAAGCACACATCAATATCAATACAGCCAAACCTGTCTTAATTAAGCACACATCAATATCAATACAGCCAAACCTGTCTTAATTAAGCACACATCAATATCAATACAGCCAAACCTGTCTTAATTAAGCACACATCAATATCATCGCCAAACTGTTTATTAAACATCATCAATACAGCCAAACCTGTCTTAATTAAGCACACATCAATATCAATACAGCCAAACCTGTCTTAATTAAACATTCATCAATACAGCCAAACCTGTCTTAATTAAGCACACATCAATATCAATACAGCCAAACCTGTCTTAATTAAACACTCATCAATACAGCCAAACCTGTCTTAATTAAGCACACATCAATATCAATACAGCCAAACCTGTCTTAATTAAACACTCATCAATACAGCCAAACCTGTCTTAATTAAGCACACATCAATATCAATACAGCCAAACCTGTCTTAATTAAACATTCATCAATACAGCCAAACCTGTCTTAATTAAGCACACATCAATATCAATACAGCCAAACCTGTCTTAATTAAACATCATCAATACAGCCAAACCTGTCTTAATTAAGCACACATCAATACAGCCAAACCTGTCTTAGTTAAGCACACATCAATATCAATACAGTCAAACCTGTCTTAATTAAGCACACATCAATATCAATACAGCCAAACCTGTCTTAATTAAGCACACATCAATATCAATACAGCCAAACCTGTCTTAATTAAGCACACATCAATATCAATACAGCCAAACCTGTCTTAATTAAGCACACGTCAATATCAATACAGCCAAACCTGTCTTAATTATATATATATAATAGGAGATTTGCATTGTCTGGTTCCCGATGTTGCCTCCTGATGTTGTAATTGTAATTGTGGTACAAGAGTTGATATATTGCCATTGATAATGGGGGAAACTGTAATGCATTTTTAGAAGATAAAATTGTTAGATTCCAAAAACGAGCTGCAAGACTAATTCTTGACAAAGATCACTCCTTCTTCCGAACTTTTCTCAACTCTCAATTGGATGACTTTCCCAGAAAGGGTTAGCTTTCAAAAAGCAGTCTTAATGTCCAAGCACTCAATGGCCTAGCACCTGTCTATCTGCAAGAGTCGTTCAAATTTACTTCCGATGTTCGAACTCAAAACTTGCGATCATCCCCCAATCTCCAACTTTACCCTCCTAAGTCAACTACTGAAGTTTTTAGAAATTATTTCTTATATCCAGGGTCACACTTGTGGAATTGCCTCCCTTATCACATCAAAACAGCACACTCTGTTCCGCACTTCAAAGCTTTATATATCAGGTGGTGCAAAGAACTGACCAATAACCTAATAAACTGATACTTTACAATTATACACGAATATAAGTATTAGTTCTTGCAGCTTATATCTTATTTCCTATGAAAGTTTTACTGGTTACTGTTTACATGTATATGTTTCATTATGCTATTTCATGTTTTAATTTGTTGAGAGCCTCATTGTAGATTGACTTAATTGTTCAAATGAGTGCTCTCGTTAAATAAAGTCCTTAGTATTATTATTATTATTATTGATCAAACATTTTACCAGTATAAACCAGTTTGCTTGCAGTTATTGAGTTGTCATTTAGCTGTTCAGTACTAATGTGTATGTACTCCAGTGTTGCCGTTCTTATTTCTTTTGTGAGTTGGTTTTGTTTTTCCTGGAAAGTTTACATAGTAATTTCAGAGTTTGTTGACTGTGCATGTCTAGCGATTCTATTTCGTTGTATTCGGATATTACTTTTGAACCAAGGGACGTCATTTGGTCTAATTGTTACTGTTTTGTTTCTCATTGATAGTGAAGCTGCAAAAAGTATGTTTGCATTAACTGTGTGGGCAATGTTGTCTAGATGTTCTTCATAGAGGATATATAGTAGCCTGGGAACAGGCGATGATATATGTTGCCTGGTCAGTCAAATAAATATATGTTAACACCGAGACCATCAATTGGTATTGAGTTTCTGATCATATCATGTCATTTTGCAAGAAATTGAAAAGTGAAAAATCGACACAGACTGGAAACCAGGCTAGATATATAGTCCAAGTTAACTGTATGCAATATGCCACTATATTTCTCATAACCACCTTGATATATTTACATATATTACGATATCCACCTTAGTTAAAAACTTAAAATGTGTGTTAACACTAATAGTCCGCGTATCTAATATGTATTTACCTCTACACATCGAAGTCATACACTGTATTATTATATCATATTTGCTCTTCGGAAAATAAACGCAACACCTTTGTAGGTTTAGACTTGATTTAGTTCAGTATTTTTACATGTAATCAAGAAATGAACATCTTACATACATGTATATTTTAACAACAGTAGACTGAAAGGGATTAGAACGAAAGAAACATTATATAGTTATTCTCCCTATCAGTTGGTTGATATACAATAGGCAGGAGAATAATATATATAACAATGAAAATACGTGAAATCTATTCTGGGTATGTTCTACTTATTAAAAGTTAATTATGGTAAAAAGAAAATGGTTAACATTTAAATGAATATTTGAAGAAAGTTCAACGTGAAACATAAAATCGGAGCACGAAAAGAAGACAAGATTAGTTTAAGGAAAGTGATTGAATAGGATATGTTGTTATGTCAAGAACGACAACATTCAGATTGGAATCCGTCATGTGAACAGTTTACAATTCATCTATCTCAGAACCTTTTAGCTGCCAATAATGCATTCGTGTACAGCAAGGACAATTACGGTGTTGGTTGCAAAATCGTTACAAGTGTCATCGAGATGGAGTGTGCTTAAGTTGACGTTACAAATTCTGAAAAGCGTATTGAAGAGAGTTGTACGGAGTTGATCGTAGCAATGACATTGAAATAAGAAGTGGAAGTTATCTTCTATAACACCACATCTGCATAATGGTGATTATACAATGTTCATTAGGAAATGATTGTGGTTCAGGGGATTAGTAGTAAAATAGTTTTCCAATTTTAGTGTTGTTATAGTGTTAATAAATGTCTTGAAAGAATCCAGTGGAGCGACAGAGACGACCAGGTGTCTAACTGCCAGATCTGTTTATATGCTGCTGCGGGATGACCAACAGTGAGGAGGGTGGCCCTAAAAATGACCGTTTTGGAAAGAAACTACACATACCTCATGATTTGGCACCCTGAAGGGAAGAAGAAGATAAATAAATTGAAACATCATAATCGTATTAATACATATTGCTGGTATACACTTATATCCCCCCCCCCCCACTATGTATACACTGAACAAGTGAGGGCATGTCACGTTTCGATGCCATCGAATAATGACCCCTCTATGTGTAGACTATATTAGAGAGAGGGTCACTTTTCGATGCCATGGAATAATGACCCCCCTATGATTTAGTGTGACAGACGTATATGTAGTCCAGTGGTTAACACGTTGGATTGGTAATCCATGGATCGCAGGTTCGTCTCCCGTCTGACCTAATAAAATTAACAGTAATTCATATGCTGTACACGAATGCATTATTGGCAGCTAAAATGTTTTCATGCTGGTCAATTGAGATATATATCTCACCACATTATAGTGTGCCTGTGGGTCACTTTAGATAGGTCCCCCAACGTGACTTTCAATTCTCACAGCTTCAGAATTTTTCCCCAAGCCGTGAGAATTGAAAGTCACCTCAGAAAATGCATAATACCGAGCTAATATTAGTAAATTTAGACTTGACATAATGTTTTCATGCTGATCAAGTGAGACAGTTATCTCACCACTTCATATGATGCCTGTGGGTCACTTTAGATAGGTCCTTCACTGGAATTTTCAATTCTTACAGGTTCAACATTTCCCCCAAGCCGTTTTAATTGAAAGTCATTTCAGAATATGCATAATACAAAGCTAATATTAGTGAATTTAGACTTGACATACTGTTTTCATGCTGATCAATTGAGATACACATGTATGGGTATCTGTCATAGAAGAGGAAGGAACAGCTACCGTACATATACAGATAAGAGAGCATTGCTTGCAATACAATAATAATACACACTATAACTTATCTATATAACATATAAATAAGGCATGGGCTACACTTATATTACAGGTTGATTACAGCAACTACAGACTATTACAGACTAGTACACGTTTTCCTTTCCCCCAAGAACAATCTATCATTGGAGCCATCTCCCCTGACATTGTCCATCTCTCTACCATAGAGCATTTCAATACAGCAGTTTGTTATATTGATAGTGCAAGACCCTAGTTGTTCTGCCCAGCTGCTTTTAAACTCTTAACCCAACTTATTTTTCATTACTTTCTAATAGTTATGCTTTCAACGACGCGCACCATGTCTACATCCCCGCGATGGGTTTGACATTACAGGAAGATAGATATAAATAAAATGTGCCCTTGAACATTCTGTAGAACCTCGTAGACTGAAATGTGCCATTGAAGACTTAACTGGACACCCGTATACTAAAAGGAATAATAGGCCTATAGTCTACAATAGAATACTGTTTTGCACTGTACATAGTCTTACACTGGCGTAGTCATACCAAAATTAGTGTACGTACATTTTTATATGGGAGCACCAAAAGTGCGACCATACTATATGGTGACGGGGGCGGGGGGGGGGATAGGACTATAAAACACAAATCCCTTTAGTTTTAATTCCATTATTGGACTTTCGATTTTTCCAAAACGATGCATACGCAACAAATGTTTTGCGTAGCTACGCGCTTGATAGGCTATTGCAGACTATTTTATATGCATACAAATTATAGGACTTGCTGTAGACAAGTCTATAAACTGTCCATAGGAAAATGCTATGAGTTCTTGCCATATCTACAACAAGCACATGCAGCTACAGCCTTCTTCAATTTGTTTACCTTTCCATGTGTACTGTTTACGGTGTGTTGTCGAGGTAAAAGGGGTCAGGATGTCTGATTTAGTGTCATGCAACCTCATCTAATGAATAGATGTAAACGAACTTGGGTTCTTATACCCTGTTGATCTCCAAAGACTACTATCAATAGCGCATGAATACTCAAGGCAGGAAAGGTACAACATTCACCCTGGAAAAACAAGAATCATTGTATACAATGACAATTCAGGAAATACATCACACTCATGGGTATTAGGAGAAACAGAAGTAGTACCAGCCAAAGTTCTAACACACTTGGGGATAAACAGATATGCATCCTGTACCACAAGCCCAGACACGATACAAGACCGCATTACTGAGGCACGAAGAACATCCTACAGTCTCATGAAAGCAGGTTTCCATGGCACCACCGGACTCACCAATGCCTGTTTGAAACGCATGATTGATCTATACAGTATACCCAGATTACTATACGGTCTTGAGTCCCTAATAGTAACTGAAAAACAGAAGACTCTACTTGAAACTGCATACAGAGACCTCCTGAAAAGATTACAAGCTCTTCCTCAAAGAACTGCAAACGAGGCACCTTATCTTCTATTCCACTCAACGACAGCAGAAGGCACACTTGATATCCGAACATTAACATTCTTTGGGAAAATCATCAACGATAGCTCATCAATTTTACACCAAATATGCATTCGTCAACTAGCCACTAAAGAATTATCATCCAACTCATGGTTCATCTCAATTGTAAAGCTGACATTCAAGTATGGTTTACCATCTCCCCATGATGTTATACAAAATCCGATGAAATACAATACATGGAAAAGACTCATGGGAACATGTTGAAATGAACCCATATGCTGTTGACAGAGCAAGACTTCAAGCCAGAATCCTAACAGAAACATTCACACTGCAGAAACATAGAGCTAACTTCTACAAAGAAAGCCCAAACTGCCGCCTTTGCCTACTTGAGCCTGAAGATTCTGCACATATGCTACTCAGATGCCCAGCCCTACAACTAACAAGATGCTCGGCACTTCTACCAGTCTACCAGAGAATACAAGACATAGGGAACCAACCCCCCAGATCGGAAAATGAACTCTTAGAAATTCTACTAGGATTTTCAAGAGATGCTGGAATATATAAACTGGCCAGCAATGCTTGCTATGCAATTACGCATCTACGCCAATCACTCTATTCAAATCAAGTCTAGTCTATCACATTGCTAATGTGTGCATTGTCTACTTCATATGTATATGCATATATATATAATTTTGTGTTTTTCTATACAAATGGTTACTGTTACAAGCTTACAAGTTTATAAGTATTTATTGTCAGAATATACAACATATTCCTATGTGCTCTTATGAGAGGTGCCTATAAGAGGCAGATTATACAAAGTCAAGTCAATAACGTCTGGTAGAAACGAAGCCGTGTCGCGTAATAAACGAAATATGCATAGATTTGCTCCCATCTGAAAATGTGGTGAAAATAAATTGATACCCAAATACACATGTGTGTGTATCTTCCAGGACACCCGTTGTTTGTTATTCATATACTAAGCTGTATAATAAACTCATTTTCCAGCGTTCATTTGTATTAATATATCGATATATGAGTAATTGGTGAGTTTGCATGCACAGTTAGTTCAACAGTTGGGTTACAGTTGCCGAGTGGGTGGGGAATGATTTCTTCACACTGAATTCAAGAGAAAAGTTTTCTATTATACGACTACATAATAAGTTCATTTACTTTCCAATTTGAAACTTGTATTCTGTCTTTGTGAATGATTTACTCTGGCAAAAATGTAGGGAGTAACTTTATCAGTTTGTGTTCTATTCAGACTATTGACCCGACTACCAGGGAAGTGACTACTGACTATCGGCACGAGTCGTGCGTATAATTTTCTTTATCCGCATCACTGTCGCGCGGATAGAATAGCTTATCAGCATGATGGGTACACAATCCCAGGTAGGTACCTGTTAATTACCAGGTAGCGAACTTGCATGGCTAAAATTAGAAAATGTGTTGCGATTCCACTTTTTTCCAGGTGGCGATTTACATCAGTTTATAAATAATTCATAAATTTGAGTCTAGAATTCGATAATAATGTCCTAGCAAATATGAAGGAAATACACTGTATTCAGTTTACAACATGTTGTGCATAAAGATGGACAGATGAAACAATAGGAAGCTAAAACATATTTTCTGTCATGCCGGTATGCATGACAATAGTGCCGATCCAATGGTGCGGATACGCACGACGGTCGTGCCGATCTGCATGACAATAGTGCCGATCCAATGGTGCGGATACGCACGACGGTCGTGCGGATATCCTTGGCCCAAATTCTTACACGATTATCCTCCAATTCTTTTTAATCAATGCACTAGAATGCAGCCAAACATCGTCAATTTAAATTGTAAATCCCCCATGGGGAAAGATTGCCCTCCGGCGTCTACACCTTTCGCCACAAAGCTTTGGAAGCTCGGTAATTTCAGCTTTTAGAGTGTTTTCCAGGACAGTGGGAAGTATGGAAAGCATGTTCTTACCTTGTTGTTTAACGCTTGATGCTATGACAATTAATGTAGTTAATTGGTCGTATGAACAAGCTGAACTAATCTTAAAATGGATTAGGCAGTACTATTGTTCTTGCGGAATCCTTCTTGCTCTGCGATGACCTTCAACATACGACTCGAGCCGATGCATTGCTATCCGTTGCATCGCTGACTTGTATACCACTGTAACCTATCATCACTGATGGTCACGGGTTCGAGCCCCGCTCAGGCCGTGTCACATTTATATGAAAAAGTTGGCAGTTTCTTATGGAGGTTGGTGCACCCAAGTACTGGTTAGCCGCTGGAGCCTGCCCTGGAAAGGTGTTGTTAGGTAAACTGCCCGCCTGCGATATAGCCCGAAATGGTGCTGATGCATGCGTGAAACCCGAAATATAAATAAATATATAAATACGTTTGCAGAGAATGGAAATAAGGCTCTGGGATTAGTATAATTATGGTCTGTATGAAGACAGGAAGTAGTATTTGGTCTGTATGAAGTCGGCATTCATGGCGCTCTGGAATATATTCTGTGAGCGTAGTGCTTGTTTCATAAGTGTTTTTGTACATATACGGTAATCGTGCTTAATCCGTTTTTCATAACTTGAGCCGAATGTAATTTGACCAGTTAAGCTGCGAATCTCAAGGAATCAAGAGAATAGTGCGGCTGTGCCTATGCATAAAGTAGGAAAATAAGATTGTAATATGTGTCTTGTTAGTGGCATTATAATGAACAATGAAGCACATACATCGTGTATTTGCATGATTTTTTAAAACAAATTTGCGGCATGTGTACGGCAGCACTGGAAGCAGTAATGGGCCCGTTGTTGTGAAATGGACAACCAAAACAGGTACCAGTCATACTCGCATTTTAATACAATCAATCATCTTAAATATCCGTAAATTCTTCTTGAACAGTTGAGTATATAGAAATTCTTATTTTATGTAAGGTAGAATTCAATTTGTGTGGTTAGTAGTCATGTGAAACACGTGAAATCATAATGCCCCTCACCGTTCCGATGTACACGTAGCCTTGTAGGTTTGAATCCCGATAGGGGTGTCGAATTTCTTTCTTGTGAGAAAGCTATGCAGCTGGTCTCTGGAGGTCAGTTGTTCTACCCGGGTGCCCGTCTGTTCCGAAATACTGATTAAAGGAGCACCCGGGATCTTCCGGACTTCCTCCACCAATAATAGCTGGAGAGTCACCGTATGATCTAAGGGACGTAATCCCCACAACCGACTAAACAAATAAAAATGCTGTGATAATTAATGCATTTATTATTTTAAAACTGATTCAACTCTTATTTCTTTTCAGTGAGAGCCTGATTCAGCAATCTATTGCCCTTACTCGTCAAATACTGTACCAGTGAATGGATAATATCGCATGTTGTATTATAATAATTATTAAATGCAATCGCTGTCTATTAATGGTCATTTTCCTGTATCTGTCGGTTTTAATTTCCAGAATTGTGTAGAAGGGGTGTAACTTGATAGAGGCACCAACGTTGGTTCACATGCCTTTTTTCACATATATGTCGGAAGATCGGTCCGTTTTATAAATCCCGTTTTTATGCCCATTTGATATGTTTGAAATGGCTGTACATCATGCAATTTCTAAACCCTGTATCATTCAGAATTTTCATCTTACAATATACATGAAACAGGGCGTTCATTTGACCTGAGCTCCCGGGGTTTGACGCATGAAAATCGGTAAAGACGCTTGTTTGACTCCTGTTGAAAATGCGTAGTGGGTCAACTTTGACCCGCAACGATGAGTGGTCAAGCGTCGTCGAACATATTCTCAACATTGTAGCTGTAGTAGTATTCGGATAGGTAAATATTTCGAACACATCTATTTATCTGAATTACTGCTGCATTTGTTATCAACTTTGTCACCAACTTACCATTGACATTCTACATGCTATGCTTTTTGGATACATTTGATAAGGATAGAAGGGAGAGGGGGGGGGTAAACTCAAAAGATTGAGTACGGCTATAAATATGATAAAACTGAGTTATGTGATCTAAACGTAAATTGTAACCTGAACTCAATTATTTTGACTGGTATCAAGAAGAGGAGTCGCAAAAACGAAAATATAAAATTAAAGTAAACACTGAGGTGAAATGAAAACTTCCCCCTCATTTCCCCCCCCCCACATCTACCTAAATTGGATGAACTTCCCACTTGTGACTAAATATTGGACCAAAGTTGAACCCTGCTAATATGTGTATGGAAATTACCAACATGCATATTGACTTGCAAAATACAGCTTCACACTCATGATTTTTCATGGGTCATTGATGATTGACTCTTTCACATTCAAAGTCTAGTGAATGCCCGGCAGCTTTTCTACATACAAAATTGGATTGCCTAATAAACTTTGCTTTATTAGTCAGTGCATAATAAACCTTCAGGTGCGAAAGGTCCGGAGTTCGCACCCCGCTGGAGCCGTTACGATTGTGCCCTTAGGCAAGGCATTTAAATTCCACGTTGCCTCTTCTCTCTCCCTCGTGGCGATGGATTCCATCAGGAATGAGTTCTCGAGAGTGATTAATATAAGTTGTAAGAACTTGTTTCGCAATCGAGCTAAAATAAATTTGTATAAACCAATAAACCTTTCTTGACTTAGCTTGTCATATGTTCATGATAAACTTCAACAGGTCATAAATATTCCGTAATCTTTCCTCTAAAATATCGTTATTAGCAGAAGATAGGATAAATATATTAGGTCATATCAATTTTAATTTATATATATATATACCGGTATTTTTTTTTTAAACTTTATTTTACAAGGGTTGCGAAGCAAGTTTTAACAACTTATATTAATTACTCTCGTTGGCTCGGATGAAAGCGTATATGTGTTCATTCGTGTGGGAGGAAACCGGAGTACCCGGTGAAAACCCACCTGTCCGATCTGGCGACCATCGTTAATTTAGATGACAGTAACATAGGTTTCTCTATGTATTGCCCACTTGTGAGGGTAAAAATGAGAATGAGAGTTGTCCCCTTTGGGATCTAGTAGAATCTAATATAGATTGGTATGGTGTTCACCTTATTGTTTCGACTTAAGAGATCAGGTCGAAATTCTCCCCATGTAGGCTATGTAACCATTCAGAGGCCAATTGTCGTATGTGCAATGAGAGACATCGGTCAGTTACTGCCCCTGGATACTACCTAAAAGTAGATAGATCCTATTAAGTGTTTTCCTCTGTTTTTATCGTTGTTTCTTTTGCCCAGCATGCTAGCAATTTTAATCCACTATCGCTTTATATGATTATTAAATTACTACCGTATATCTCGACATATCTCGTACAGTATATGCAATAGGTACTTATTTGTAAAACAATGCTATCAGTTAATTAACACGATTTTGATACAATCACAATTATCATACCGCAACATCTGGTCAGCGACCAACAGTAAAAACAAATCTATCTGTCAAGGGAGGTAATAGACAATTAAAGATGTCTCTCATTCCTAGCTCCACACTTTATTAATCTGCTTGAGAGATTTTGAACTACAACTTGTGTAGATTTTCAACATATCGAGACGATGTTCAGAACACACCTTTCAGACATGTTTGTTCAAGGTCGCACATAAAAGAGGTCAGAGGTAATGTGCTCAATATTTTGTGTTCACTACCTGCGGCTTTTAGCCTATTGACAGGGATTTTGGAATACCGTCCACGCTTGCCTATAAGACGAATTTTGTACCACCAGATTATGGTTGCAAAGTGGCTTCCCGTCTTATAAGTGAGTGCTAAAAACTTTTTTTTAATGTGATCAACTCTGTTACTGAACATTTCTTCAACTTGCACTGGCTAAACATGCAATTTACGGTATACATGGTCTGGTGTCCATTTTATCAACCCCGTCTTATATGCAAGTGCATGCCAAAATCCACAGATTTCATGACCAAAATATGGGGTTCGTCTTATAGGTGAGATAGTCTTATATGCGAGTATGAACGGTAAATATGAACATGGTTTCAAGATATAATCATGCGCTTTCAACCGCGTTGGTTGAAGGGTCACGGTTTACCCATAAAGAGTATTGACAACTTATATTAATCATTGTTGTTGTGTTGGATGAAAGTGTGTATGTGGTTATTAGTGTGGGAGGGTACCGGAGTACCCCGAGGAAGTTTTATATACTATAGTTTATGTCTGCTCTATATGTATATCTAATAACCCTTTCCCTCATAGAAGCACCTCTTGATGCCATTACCAATATGACATACATTGACAATGTAGTAGCCAAACCAATGTTCATAAACCCTTTCTCTCATAGAATCACCACTTGAAGCCATTACCAATACGATATACATTGACAATGTTCATAATAAATGCCATTATCTCATATAGTCCCAGTAATATCTATGGAGGTGGGATATATATTGCGAGTACTTATCCACTGCATGATAGCTAAATGGCTGTTGTTTGTATGGAGATATGATAGTATATTAACCTAAATCTCTATGAGGGAAAGGGTTAAGAGCGCTTGAGGGATATGAAAATATATCTGTATTAAATTCAGGGTTCATTTTAGGTCAGAATGTTTGGGAGAAGTGAGAAAGTGCGCGATCACGTCCTTAAGTGGTGTTATTTAATAAACTTCAACAAAATATGGTTAAAATGCACAGTATCACCGTTAAATGCGACATTGGAATCGGAGTGGGTTATAAATATCAATCAACCAGCCTGAAAGTAAATACGCTGTAAATCACCTCGTAATGGTGAACATTTCTCGCTAGTTCAGGGTTCATCCTCGTTCAAAATGTTTGGGAGAAGTGAGAATTGAGCCCTTCAGTTGTATTATTTCATAAATGCAACACAATAAGGTTTCAATAAGAGTGCTTTCAAATGGCCAGTGTAGATTGCTGGAAAAGATTTTGCATGAAAAATGTAAAAAAAAAAATACAGGGGTCGAAGTCACGGTCCCTAGAGCGATTATTTCGGCCATTTTGCCTTCTCGGATGAGCCCTGAAGTTATCTTAGAATCCTTCAGTCGGTTTAAGCAATAAGGGGCAGATATAAAATAGTCCTTGTATAACCTTTGACCTGATATACATATCAGAGTTAGAGCTCTAAACTGAATGATGAACATCTTTAGAAGTCTCTAGTGTGTCTTAACCCATTCAACACCAAGTAACTGACATGGACTGGTCCATGATATTCATAAACTAATAAATGAATCAGAAAATCACATTTGGACAAGTTCATTTATCGAAATGGGTACTTATGTCTAAAAATAGTCATATCACTGGCAAACAGTGCAGATCCTGATGAGACGGCTCGTCACGAGCCGGCTCATCTGGATCTACTCTTTTTGTAAGACTATTTAGAGGTCTGTGGTGTTGAAAGGGTTAAGAGATACATGTATAGTGCAAGCAAATACATGTATGCATATGACCTTTGACCTGTTAATCAGTCTTCACCATAAACCAAATCGCCCAAATTCCGGGGCTGTTTGATTTCGGGCTAGTAGAAATTTGTGAATGTTTAGTCTATGGACTGTTTCATGTAGATATATGGGTCGCTGTATCCTCCTCACCTCTCTTTATGATGGCTCTGTTACAGGGCTCATTTGGGCGAAATAGTCTACAGTAGTTGATTGTACATGTAGTACTAGGCTGTTAAATCAACAATTCAATCGGGTAATTTCTAAATTGAGAACAATTAAATGGTGTAATTTCCAAATTAAGAACAATTAAATAGTGTAATTTCCAAATCAAGAACAATTAAATCGTGTAATTTCCAAATCAAGAACAATTAAATCGTGTAATTTCCAAATTAAGAACAATTAAATTTGTAATTTCCAGCTAAACAAAATCACGCAGCACAGTCAAGCTAACTCCCGACTATTTTCTTTGCAGATGCTGTGTAAGTTGTAGATGAAGTTGATGAGAATTCAGTGACAATACATTGAGTGTATGATAATTGAGTGTTAAAATGGACGAGAATCTGTTAGGTCGTGCAGTTGAGCATCATGGTCCAGATTTTCTGCGACAGTTGCAGCTGGAACAAGAGAAGATACCTCCAAATATTTTCTTGCATCTGCAGAAACATCGGGCGCAAGTTCCTGAAATTAAGTATGTCTTTCCCGTTTTAGTATCGTGTAATATTTCTATATTTGTATGTTGTTCAGCTTAAATTCTGATCCAGACAGACATGGCCCCAAGCGTATGCCACATTCTCAGAGCTCGGGTGATTTGATTTGTTAAATTTAATATCAGGCTCGATGTCGTTTGCTATTCAGATAGTGGAGCTAAAACACTTGGCTGAATAGCAAACAACATAGATCCTGATCAGACGCGGTGTTACTACCGTGGCTGATCTGGATCTATTGAGTTTGCACATGTGATTTTAATTACTCGGTAGGTAAAGGGTTAATACAGTAAAAACCTGTCTGTAATGACATACCACAGGAAAGACAACAACGTGGTCTTGTGTTGACAAATGGTGTGTGTGTGTGACTGGTGTTTCATAGCAGGTTAAAATAATGCTGGTAATGGCTTTGATATGCATATGCAAACTTAATTGTTTATCTATATACATTCAAACCTGTCTTAAGCAGCCAGCCATGGGAATCACAGACAGTTGCTGCTTAACACAGGTGGCTGCTTAATAGGAGTCAACTGTATAATCAAACAATGTATTGGGAATCTGGAAACTGGCTGCTTAATGGAGGTGACCACTAACACAGGTTTGACTGTAGACATAGTTTATATGTGGATTGTATTCAGCACAGGTTGGATTGTATTTTAAGTTGCTTCAGTCAGTTACTGCCCCTGAATACTCCTAATAGTATATTGGTCCTCTTAATTGGTTTCCTCTGTTTTTATCGTTGTTTCCTTTGTACCGCATGTTTTCCATTTACATCCGTATTCTCGTCTTATAATTATGAAATTATTAAATCTCGACAGATATCCTTTAGCATATCCAATGGATACCTTACTGTAAAAATTGGTTCAATTAATTAACATGATTTTGATAAAATTACATTTATCCTAGCTCAACATCTGTTTAGACGACAACAGTAAAAACAAAGGATTCCAACTAAAGGGACCAATATACATTTAGGGATAAATCTGACTTTATCCATCAAGGGAGGTAATAAAAAAACCCAGTAATGTCTCTCGTAGTCGGAATATTTAATATAACACAATACCTATCCATCAAGGGAGGTAATAGAAAAACCAGTAATGTCTCTCGTAGTCGGAATATTTAATATAACACAATTACCCATCAGCTACCTGTCGTCGATCGCTTCATTTATTGAAAGTTTTGTTTCAGTGACCCTCAGTTTATACTGAACATGAGACGGTTTGTTTGCAAGAAAGCAGATGTCTTATTCCAACCTGTAGAGAAGACCAGCCAACAGAAGCCGAACCAAACCGCCGACGAAGGTCAACACACAGTAGTCTCACACATGCTTTTTTCACATTTTGTTCCGTTAAATATTTGCTCTAAATTTAATTTTAAACTCTATAAATCAGCATGGAGCAATTTCAACAGGGAGCAGAGATATCATCAGGGCTCAAGCTAGACCCTAGCCTGGGAACCGGCATTGATATATTTTGCCTGGTCAGTCATATAAATATATTTTAATACCGAGATCATTAATTGGGCCGTATTGAGTTTCTGATAATATCAACGTCATTTTGCCAGAAGTAAATTGGTGGAAAAAATCGACAGGCTGGAACCCAGGCTAGCTAGACCCAAACTATTGGGAGAAGTGAGAAAGCATTTTTCTGAAATTCAACATAATAGGGTTAAAATACACAATATGACCATTAAATACAAAATTTTGTCTGAAAATTGGCGACACAAATTATTTTTTCTTACGGAGAAGTGGTCCCCTCACATGGCGACGTCAGGGTGCCAAAGGCGATTACTTCACCCATGTGCCCTCTATAATGAGCCCTGATCATTGTCTGTTGCATGTCACTAAATCATTTTCCAAGTTAAAATTTAGAATTCAATCCATTTCTCCTCTATGCTACTAAATTATAATCATTTCAGATATTGATTATTTTGTATCAGTACACATAGCATACTGGGTAAATGCGGACTGGTATGCACCCTTATCTCCCATCGTACTGAATTAGTATATTTTTTGTTTTAGATTCTTATGCAAAGATGCCGCCACTCGAGACATTCATGGGTATTGATCCACATTCCGCCAGGAAACATCTGTACCATGTAAGTTATTGTAAACCTTGATCATGTATAAAATCCACATTCTGTCACGTAACATCTGTACCATGTAAGTTAATGTAAACCTTGATCATGTATAAAATCCACATTCCGCCAGGAAACATCTGTACCATGTAAGTTAATGTAAACCTTGATCATGTATAAAATCCACATTCCGCCAGGAAACATCTGTACCATGTAAGTTAATGTAAACCTTGATCATGTATAAAATCCACATTCCACCAGGAAACATCTGTACCATGTAAGTTAATGTAAACCTTGATCATGTATAAAATCCACATTCTGTCGTGTAACATCCGTACCATGTAAGTTAATATTTAACCTTGATCATGTATAAAATCCGCATTCCGTCGTGCAATCATGTAAGTTAATGTAAATTGACGTTGTATTATTGTAGAGTTTGCAGAGATTTGATATAGCTATTGGTGTGATTACATCCATCATGGACACGGGCCTAGTGCTACAGGTACTATGTCTAGATGAGGGCAAAAGTAGGAACCTCGATGATCTACGGGTTAATGTAAGTACATACGTGTCGGGTACCAGGGATTCCTAATTTCACTGCATTGCTATTTTTGAGTAGTAAGTCTAATTCAGGCCAATTAGATGTGTTTTGAAATGTTTTTTTTAACCCGTGTGTGCTCCAGTAGTATTTATTCATGAAGGAAAGTTTAATGAAGTCGCCTCATTCCAATCTTGTTAACAGGATTGAACTTTATCAACGTCATTATCATTATCAACATCAGAATCACTAACGTCATCACCAACAGTGTCATCAAAAACACCAACATCATCATCATTCCCAACATCATAAATACATAAAGTATATCATTAACCTCATCCACATCACCACTGTCGACTTCAACATCATTATCATCACCAGTATTATCATCAATAATACTAACCTCATCGCCAACATCACCAGCATCATAGATACATAAATCATTATCTCCATCCACACCACCATCACTGCATGACAACATTATCATCACCAATGTCATAAGCGTTAGTGTCACCAACGTCATCACCATCACCATATTCAAGCAGATTTCATATGTTAGTTTAAACATTTATTTATTATTATTTCATGCAAATAAATACATTTAAATTTTATTTATTTTACAACTTATATTAATCACTCTCGTTGGCGCGGATGAAAGCGTATATGAGGTCATTCGTGTGGTAGGAAACCGGAGTACTTGGAGAAAACCCACCTATCCGATCTGGCGACCACCGTACAATCTCACATACTTCCCGGTCCGAGGATCAAACCCGGGTTGCATTGGTGAGAAGCGAGCGCGCTAACCACTGCGCTAATCGGAAGTACATTAACAGATGAGCATCATGTCCGTGTATAACATGTAGAAAACTGAATAAGATCTGAATTCTGAGACTGATAGATGTCTTCTATAAATGGCAATAATGTGTTGGAAAAGATGACAATATATTTGAATGCGTCTAAAGTATTAGTTTGTTTGAAGGAGGCATTGGAACAAACTGAAATATGTATTTTGTATGTTGTAGGGATTTGTTCGCTGCACGGAGATACCCAAGATGTTTCCCACTCAGAATCCAGTGGAAGGCTATCAGGTCAAGGACTATATCAGAGGTAGAACTTCTCTTTGCTCATTTTTAAAAGTGCTGTTTCGAAATCACTTTAGCCCATAACCGATGTGTGTTTGGGCCTGATTGATGTGTGTTTGGGCCTGACTGATGTGTGTTTGAGCCCGACAGATGTGTGTTTGAGCCCGACAGATGTGTGTTTGGGCCCGACCGATGTGTTTCACCGACAGATGTGTGTTTGGGCCTGACCGATGTGTTTCACCGACAGATTTGTGTTTGGGCCCGACTGATGTGTGTTTGGGCCTGACTGATGTGTGTTTGGGCTCTACTGGTGTTCAACACTTTCTAGTGATGAAGTTATCTAACCTAGAAATGTCGGTGTTTCTATCTGGATGTCTGCTGTCCCTGAAATAATGATATGTGGAATGCATGCTTTGTTCATTCATCACTTCAGGACTTTAAACCGAGGTCTTGTGTCGGTGCTTTGCACTGTGCACATAAACGAACCAGAGGAGACTCTGGAATGGGTCTGTATCATTGCACTATCCTCCAAAAATCTAAAATGACTAATCTGTTCAGGAGGCGTCGCTCATATGGGCAATGGTAAATAAATGTAAAACACACACACTTCCGGTTCAAATATCACTCTCTGACCATTGATGTTAGTGCAACTCTAAATCCATAATTAACCCTCCTCAAATATTTATATACAATCGATTAATTGTATAGCAATCTATATTGATAATTATCAGCTGATTGGTACAAGAAAATAAATAATTTAAACAATCGATAGAAAATGTACAAAATGATACAAATTGAAATGCTAATACAGTCAACCCTGTGTTAGTGGTCACCTCTATTAAGCAGCCAATCTGTATTAAGCAGCCAGTTTCCAGACTCCCAATTGTTTTACTATATATTTGACCTTTATTAAGCAGCCACCTGTGTTAAGCAGCCACTTTCTGTGATTCCCTTGGCTGGCTGGCTGGCTGGCTGGCTGGCTGGCTGCTTAGCACAGGTTTGACTGTAATTGGCAATTTAAACTCTTTTTGTTTCAGGAGTGATTGTGAATGTGAACCCAGATTCAGAGAGTATCTTGCTGTCTCTCATGGACACGTCCCTAGAAGGGACAGACGGACCCAAACCCACACTTGTAAGATCACATTTATGTTGCTTTTATTATGAAAATCGGGGCCTAACTTTACTCTATAGAAACAGACATGGCAAATATGTAGGCTATTTCGCCCAAATCACCTTGCCTTAAACATAAAGAGTTATATTTAAGTTGTTTGTTATGTTATGTTATATTTCGTGTTTTATGCCTGCATCAGCACCATTTTGGGCTATATCGCCGGCGGGCAGTTTACCTAACAACACCTTTCCTGGGCAGGCTCCAGCGTTTAACCAGTACTTTGGTGCACCAACCTCCGTAAGAAACTGCCAACTTTTTCATATAAATGAGACACGGTCTGAGCGGTGCTCGAACCCGTGACCATCAGTGATGATAGGTTACAGTGGTATACAAGTCAGCGACCGTAACCACTCGACCACGGAGGCGGACTTAAGTTGTTTGTGTGCTGTGAGTTTTAGACAAGTGTGAAGGAAATATCATTTACATACATGTGCTAATTCCATGTCAAATCTGAAACTGGATGCCGTTTCCACTACCGTGTACATTGACAAATATGGTCGTTGACTTCAAATCGGTGGCCCCCTCATCGATGCAGGTTCGAATACCACTGAGTGTGTTTAATTATGTCATGGGGGAAGCTATCCAGCTTGTTTACAGATGGTCAGTGGTTCCACCCAGGTGCCCGTCCGTGCATGCAATACTGCTTGGGAGGAGCACTTCCTCCATCTGTAATAACTGGAGATTCGTCGGTGCGACTCTAGACCCCCATTATAAACAAACAAACAAACAAACATTGACAAAGAAGAACACTACTAATTAAATGTAGAATGACGTAGTGGGACATCCACTGTACAACCCTAAACATTCCAAGTATTCCAACGGGGCTCGAACTTGCAATCTCTCGGGTTGTATGGCGGACAGTGTTTCCAATCCGCCATGTAGGATCTGTTCATGAGAAGTTAAGCCATTCAACACGGTCACCTCTGTTTGGGTGTTTTGAGAAGTTAAGCCATTCAACACGTTCACCTCTGTTTGAGTGTTCATGAGAAGTTAAGCCATTCAACACGTTCACTGTGTATAAATGATGCAATAATGTACTATCTATGTATCAGTATATCGTTGCACTTTTTCTTGTAGGGTTTGATACACGAAGGAGACTTCCCTGTGCAGTATAGGTATAAATCTCAAATATTTTGAGCATACTTTAAAGAGTGTTTCATGTTAGTTATACAACTTACAAGATGACTTTGTAACGGATTGTGAGACCATGGCCTGGAGGTTATAAAGCTTTTCTCCAATCTCGGAACTCAATTCTCAAGCTTCTCATTGATTCAGCCTAGTCAAATCAATGGAGCTCGAGTTCAGCCTAGTGTAAAACTCAGAATCAACCAATCAAATCACTGGAGCTCGAGTTCAGCCTAGTGTAAAACTCAGAATCAACCAATCAAATCACTGGAGCTCGAGTTCAGCCTAGTGTAAAACTCAGAATCAACCAGTCAAATCAATGGAGCTCGAGTTTGAGATTTGAGATACGTTTTATAACCTCCTACCCACGTCTGGTAATAAATCCCGTTACAAATAATGCATGGTTTTGTGAGGAAGCTATCCAGCTGGCTTGCGGAAGCTATGTGGTTCTACCCAGGTTCTCGTCTGTGCCTGAAATACTCCTCGGTGGGACATCCTGGGATCTCCTCCACCAGTAGTATCTGGAAAGACACCATATAGCCGTTGGTGCAACTTTAAAAACCCAAAATACAAACGAAGATCTCCAATATATTACACTGATTACAGATTTATTATGAAAACTGCACTTCATTCACTATGAGCACTATAAGCCGAGGGAGACTGTATCCCCCCGCTACCCTCCTCTCTCCCTGCCCCCGTCCTCTCCCACTGCCTCCCCTCTGCCACTGCCCTCACCCTCTCCCCCGCCCTACCCCTCTCCCTGCCTCCGCCCTCCCCCTCTAACCCCGCCCTCCCCTGCCTCTGCTCTCCCCCACTCTCTCCCTACCTCCCCTCTCCACGGAACCAGTTTGTAGGCTTAATATTCAGTTATTGTCAAGAATAATAAATTATAATTAACTAGCTGAACAAATCCTAAGCCAAATATTCTCAATAGGAAAGAGGTAACCATATAAGCAAGTTGCTTTCTCCGCAATCCTACATGTATTTTCTTATTGTGATCATTATATTATGTATATTCATTGAAATAAAATATTGTTTAAACTAAATATTCTCATTTCAGGAGGAAGCTGCATATCCGAGGCTTGACGTTTGATGAATTGCTCAATTCTATTTTGGGGTTCACGAACCCCGGCAACGTGCAGTTTTTACTGGATACGCTGCAGCAAAAGGAAGAGGCCTCGATGATGAGGGGCTTGTATCGGTAATATATAGTGTTCAATGAGTGAAAAAGCAAGCGGTTATGTGTTGTGCTTCAGTTGGAGGGAGGAAATTGGCAAAGAGAAGTAGTTTGGTTTGGTTTGGTATGCAAGTAAGAAGAAAGGAAAAAATTGGAATCCAGATTCTTTTTTGTAGCTTTTAGATAAGGTAATATTTTATCTTTAGTTTATAATTGTTCCCCCCCCCCCCCGCCATGTACCTTGAATGAGATGAACAGTATGGTGGATGCAGAATTTTACACTAACTGGATAGTCGTTTGTTTTATTTAGACATGTACAGTCGAACCTGTCTTGGCTGTCCGATTAGCGCAGTGGTTAGCGCACTCGCTTCTCATCAATGCAGCTTGTTTGGGCTTGTGGCTGCTGTATAGAGGTCAAGCTCATAATGGAATCCATGTTTGGAAGCTGGCTGTTTTATAAAGGTGACCGCTAACATAGTTTAGGGATTTACATATCTGCTTGGACATAGAGGTGTCTAGAGGTGAACACTTAACACATCGGTTTAGTTTAAACTTGATTGCGAAGCAAGTTCTATCAACCTATATTAATCACTCTCGTTGGCGCGGATGAAAGCGTATATGTGGTCATTCGTGTGGGAGGAAACCAGAGTACCCGGAGAAAAAACCCATCTGTCCAATCTGGCGACCACCATACCATCTCGCATACTTCCCTGTCTGAGGATCGAACACGGGTTGCATTGGTGAGAAGCGAGCACGCTAACCACTGCGCTAATCGGACAGCCCACACTGGTTTGACTGTACATGTAGTAGATTCCTTTGTCCATTTTTATCAAAATGGCTGTTAATCAATTACATTGTCAATTAGCAGTATTTTAATGAATATATGTCCTCGTCTCATGAATCCTGCATGTCATAAATTTTAATTAAAGATATTGGTTTTATCATTCTTGCCCTATTAGTCGCTGTACTTGCCTTGTACCATAAACTAATACCATCCTGTATTTCTTCATGTTTTTGCAGATTAAAAGTTACGGAGAAAGATTACGCTGACAGCTTACGAAAATCACAGTCACAGAAATGGGCGTATCAGTGGTACGTTTAATCTATATGTATCGTATCATTTAAAGGCCCTAATTAACGATTCTTTCATGAAGTGGAATATAGTGTTATAAATATATGGCAGTGTTAACCACCATTTACAGCATTATTGATGGAATAAATAAATCGAAAAAGCACGTTTATTTACATTTATGATAAAAATTCTCAGTTTATTTTTGGACAAATTTTCAAATGTTTCAATTGAAATCTGCATACATCATTGAAAAATGGAAATATAAGAGTTTCTAATCATCTGTTTTGCATAGAACACTGTATGAAACAAGATTAATACAATATATATAAATGACCGGCTTGTCTAAATGTAACCGCGGGTGAAGACAATGCAGGTGAAAAGAATATACCCAAGGAATAAATGACTGGAAGCAAGTCGTCTCAAATTAATACAATTATGTCTAATACAGTTGATGGAGTGGTTGCAGTCTGTGAATTACAGACGGATCTGTTGTCCAGTGGTAACACGCTGGACTGGTAATCCAGGGGTCGCAGGTTCGATCTCACGTCAGACCCTAATAAAATCAATTCAGATGGGACTTTAAACCGAGGTCTTGTGTTGGTGCTGTACACCGTGCACGTAAAAGAACCAGAGGAGACTCTAGAATGGGTCTCTGTCTATATCATTGCACTATCCTCTAAAAATCTAAAATGACTAATCTCTTCAGGAGGCGTCGCTCATATGGGCAACCGGTAGCGACGATAAATAAACGTAAATCACAGTCTGTGACTTGAAATCACTTGCCAGTCACGTTTGTAGTTTCAAATCTCAATGGGGGTATGCAATTCCATAATGCAATGAGTAACATCCAGTTGGACTGCAGAGAAAAGGTTGTTTGTTCTACCCCCGAGTACCCCACATAAGACTTACATACTGATTGGACATGTATTGCATACATTATACATAAACAAATGCATACTTCTGCACTATAGCAGAGATAATGCAAATCAAAATTTTGCTTCCTATGTTGTTTACAAAAAGCATTAACTTCAAATGATGTTAAAGGTCTGGAGTTCGAGCCCCGCTGAAGCCGTTACGATTGTCCCCTTATGCAAGGCATTTAAATTCCACGTTGCCTCTTCTCTCTCCCTCGTGGCGATGGATTCCATCAGGAATGAGGTCTCGAGAGTGATTAATATAAGTTGTAAGAACTTGTTTCGCAATCGAGCTAAAATAAATTTGTATAAACTAAGTGATGTTGTGTCATTATAGGACTTTTTCAAATGGGGGACTTTAATTCTATACGTTGCTAAGATGTATTTTTGTTTGTTGTAGTGTTGCCCAGGGAATCAATGACTTCAAGGCGGGACGGCAGACTGAAGCCATGCAGTCGTTCAACAAGGCTTTGCAGATAGATACGTCTAATGTAGAAGCCCTGGTCGCCAGGGGAGCTCTGTAAGTTATTACTCTATTGCTATACTCCCCCTCCCCCAAATAGCTAGACGGTGGGTGATGTACAGCTTTTCCTTTGAAACATATTTGTGTGGGATTCCAAAATGACTTGGCCCAAATGTTAACAATTTGGAGTCGGAGAACATATACATGTACAAGGCTAGGCTCTGTCGGTCTAACTTTGGTGTACGTGGAATAATATGGTAGTTGTGGTAATGTGTTCGCTTCAGGTGCGAAATGCCAGGAAGTCGGAACCCGCTGGAGCCGTTATGATTGTGCCATTAGGCAATGCAATTAAATTTCACATTGCCTCTTCTTTCTCCCTCGTGGCGATGGATTCCATCAGGAATGAGGTCTCGAGAGTGATTAATGCAAGTTGTATGAACTTGTTTCGCAATCGAGGTAAAATAAATGTGTATGAACTAACTGGGATAGATTAAAATTGTTGGGACTTTCTCTGTAGGTCCAATTTCTCTCCACAGCAAATCATTATAGGATATAAATTAATGTGCATAAATCACTTAGTGCATATTTTGTTGATATAAAACAAATGGACGGACACTTGCATACATCAGGGTTCATTTTTTCTAGGTCAGAATTTTTGGGAGAAGTGAGAAAGTGTGGGATTGCTTCCTTAAAAGGTGTTCCTTAATATACTTCTGCAAAATAGGGTTAAAATGCGCAGTACAAACCATTAAATACAACATTTGAATAGGAGTGCTTTAGTCAGGGTCCCTAGGGCCCTCTAAACTGATCCCTGATACATTGCAATTTAAATTTTCTGTAATTCAAATGTATGCAAGTGTCATGTTTATTATGCCAGCACTTTTAATAAGACATACTAAATGCGATGTACGCACATTAATTTCATTGCTGTTTTTATTTGTAACTGGGGAAAACTAACTAAGCTAACTTTCGATTTGGAGACGCACCGTATCTGTTAACCCGTTGCACGCTGGCGGCAGTTAACCCATTCAACACCAAGTAACTGACCTGGACTGGTCCATGATATTTTTAGACCAATAAATTAATAACAAAATTACATTTGGATCAGTTCATTTATCAAAATGGGTAATTTTTGTTCTAAAAATAGTTATATTACTTGAAAAAAGTGCAGATCCTGATGAGACGGCTCGTCACGAGCCGCCTCATCTGGATCTACACTTTTTTGTAAGCCAATTTAGAGGTCTGTGGTGTTGAAAGGGTTAAAATCACTTTTTCAAACAGCATAGAGCCAGATCAGATGGCACAGAATGTGCTGTCTGAAGTGATCTCAGGCTCTATGCTGTTCGCTATTTGGATAGTGGAGCTAAAACACTTGGCTGAGTAGCAAACAACAGAGATCCTGATCAGTTGCGTTGTTAAGCCGCAACTGATCTGGTTCTATGTTATTTGCAAATGTGATTTTATTTACTCAGCAGGCAAAGGGTTAATTAATATTTCCTGTATTTTAAGAAGAATGTAATATATACATGTAGGTATATATATAGTAAATTAAAATGTTACCAATATTATATGTACAGGGTTCATTCTAGGTCAGAATTTTTGGGAGAAGTGAGAAAGTGCGTGATCGCTTCCTTAAATGGTGTTCTTTAATATACTTCTGCAAAATAGGGTTAAAATGTACAGTACAACCATTAAATATAACATTTGAATAGGAGTGCTTTATAATGGGCCAGTGTATCTTACTAGACAGAATTTTGTTTGAAAATCGTAAAAACCCCAAACAAAATTTTTTATGGACATGTGGGGCCCCCAGAGGGCGAAGTCAGGGTCCCTAGGGCGACAATTTCACCCACATAGCCCTCTAGAATGATCCCTGCATGTACTGCAGCAATTGCTTCCATTTGTTAAGTTGTTGTTTTACTGTTGCAGGTATGCCAACAGTGAGAGTTACACGCGAGCCTTGACCGACTTTGAAATGGCCATTGGGATCAATCCTAAACATCCAAATGCTATAAAATACATGCATGAGACGTTACTGGCCAAAGGAAAATGGCAAGTAGTCGTTCATTTCTGCTTCATTGAGTATAGTTGCTGGAATCACAGGAAGTAGCACGCTTCATTGAGTACAGTCACCGGAAGTAGGTGCCTAGCACGCTTCATTGAGTACAGTCACCGGAAGTAGGTGCCTAGCACGCTTCATTGAGTACAGTCACCGGAAGTAGGTGCCTAGCACGCTTCATTGAGTACAGTCACAGGAAGTAGGTGCCTAGCACGCTTCATTGAGTACAGTCACCGGAAGTAGGTGCCTAGCACGCTTCATTGAGTACAGTCACCGGAAGTAGGTGCCTAGCACGCTTCATTGAGTACAGTCACCGGAAGTAGGTGCCTAGCACGCTTCATTGAGTACAGTCACAGGAAGTAGGTGCCTAGCACGCTTCATTGAGTACAGTCACCGGAAGTAGGTGCCTAGCACGCTTCATTGAGTACAGTCACAGGAAGTAGGTGCCTAGCACGCTTCATTGAGTAGTCACAGGAAGTAGGTGCCTAGCACGCTTCATTGGGTACAGGAAGTAGGTGCCTAGCACGCTTCATTGGGTACAGTCACGGGAAGTAGGTGCCTAGCACGCTTCATTGAGTACAGTCACCGGAAGTAGGTGCCTAGCACGCTTCATTGAGTACAGTCACAGGAAGTAGGTGCCTAGCACGCTTCATTGAGTAGTCACAGGAAGTAGGTGCCTAGCACGCTTCATTGGGTACAGGAAGTAGGTGCCTAGCACGCTTCATTGGGTACAGTCACGGGAAGTAGGTGCCTAGCACGCTTCATTGAGTACAGTCACAGGAAGTAGGTGCCTAGCACGCTTCATTGGGTACAGTCACAGGAAGTAGGTGCCTAGCACGCTTCATTGGGTACAGTCACAGGAAGTAGGTGCCTAGCACGCTTCATTGAGTACAGTCACAGGAAGTAGGTGCCTAGCAGGCTTCATTGAGTACAGTCACAGGAAGTAGGTGCCTAGCACGCTTCATTGGGTACAGTCACAGGAAGTAGCTGCCTAGCACGCTTCATTGGGTACAGTCACAGGAAGTAGGTGCCTAGCACGCTTCATTGGGTACAGTCACAGGAAGTAGGTGCCTAGCACGCTTCATTGGGTACAGTCACAGGAAGTAGGTGCCTAGCACGCTTCATTGAGTACAGTCATAGGAAGTAGGTGCCTAGCACGCTTCATTGAGTACAGTCACAGGAAGTAGGTGCCTAGCACGCTTCATTGGGTACAGTCACAGGAAGTAGGTGCCTAGTCCGCTTCATTGGGTACAGTCACAGGAAGTAGGTGCCTAGCCCGCTTCATTGGGTACAGTCACAGGAAGTAGGTGCCTAGCACGCTTCATTGGGTACAGGAAGTAGGTGCCTAGCACGCTTCATTGGGTACAGTCACGGGAAGTAGGTGCCTAGCACGCTTCATTGGGTACAGTCACGGGAAGTAGCTGCCTAGCACGCTTCATTGGGTACAGTCACAGGAAGTAGCTGCCTAGCACGCTTCATTGGGTACAGTCACAGGAAGTAGCTGCCTAGCACGCTTCATTGGGTACAGTCACAGGAAGTAGCTGCCTAGCACGCTTCATTGAGTACAGTCACAGGAAGTAGGTGCCTAGCACGCTTCATTGAGTACAGTCACAGGAAGTAGGTGCCTAGCACGCTTCATTGGGTACAGTCACAGGAAGTAGGTGCCTAGCACGCTTCATTGAGTACAGTCACAGGAAGTAGGTGCCTAGCATGCTTCATTGGATACAGTCACAGGAAGTAGGTGCCTAGCAGGCTTCATTGAGTACAGTCACAGGAAGTAGGTGCCTAGCACGCTTCATTGGGTACAGTCACAGGAAGTAGCTGCCTAGCACGCTTCATTGGGTACAGTCACAGGAAGTAGGTGCCTAGCACGCTTCATTGGGTACAGTCACAGGAAGTAGGTGCCTAGCACGCTTCATTGGGTACAGTCACAGGAAGTAGGTGCCTAGCACGCTTCATTGAGTACAGTCATAGGAAGTAGGTGCCTAGCACGCTTCATTGAGTACAGTCACAGGAAGTAGGTGCCTAGCACGCTTCATTGGGTACAGTCACAGGAAGTAGGTGCCTAGTCCGCTTCATTGGGTACAGTCACAGGAAGTAGGTGCCTAGCCCGCTTCATTGGGTACAGTCACAGGAAGTAGGTGCCTAGCATGCTTCATTGGGTACAGTCACAGGAAATAGGTGCCTAGCACGCTTCATTGAGTACAGTCACAGGAAGTAACTGCCTAGCATGCTTCATTGGGTACAGTCACGGGAAGTAGGTGCCTAGCACGCTTCATTGGGTACAGTCACAGGAAGTAGCTGCCTAGCACGCTTCATTGGGTACAGTCACAGGAAATAGCTGCCTAGCACGCTTCATTGGGTACAGTCACGGGAAGTAGCTGCCTAGCACGCTTCATTGGGTACAGTCACAGGAAGTAGCTGCCTAGCACGCTTCATTGGGTACAGTGGAGGAATTAACTGCTTAGCACAGGTTCCTGATTATCTGAGGACTAATGTATAATGAATAGGGATTGCAATTGTGATACTCGGATGGGGTACAGTTCCGATCGAGTACTCAGAACCGAAGTGGAAGTCGTGATTGCGCAGTGGTAGCACCTTCACTTCAGATGCGAAAGGCTAGGAGTTTGCGCCCAGCAGTAGCCGTTAAGATTGTGCCCTTGGGCAAGGCATTTAAATTCCACATTGCCTCCTCTCTCCCTCGTGGCGATGGATTCCACATGTGTGACTGTATATAAATTTGCAGTGTATTTTATCAATCAGTATATTTACAAAGAGATTGTTTGGACTGAAAATGCGAAATGAATGTTGACTGTAGTACAATGGAGTACAGTGTACGATGTGTTTAACTCTTTCAACACCAAGTAACTGACATGGACTGGTCCATGATATTCTTAGACCAATAAATGAATAAGAAAATTACATTCGGACCAGTTCATTTATCAAGATGGGTAATTTTGTCTAAAATTAGTAATACTACTTGCAAAAAGTGCAGATCCTGATGAGACGGCTCGTGACGAGCCGGCTCATCTGGATCTACACTTTTTGTAAGCCTATATAGAGGTCTGTGGTGTTGAAAGGGTTAATAGTATATTTCGTTATTGGTTTATTTTAGCCATGAAGACGATAAGCAGCTTGCGGATGCCAAGGTGTGCTATTGCCGAGCCATAGAAATTGTGCCAAACTCTGACGAGGCCAAGGAGTACCTGAGATATATAGAGTATAAGGAGGTGATGTACAGTTTGTCGTGAACTATTGAATACTACAGTGTTTCCCATCTACCTTTGTAACCTCATTTTTGAAGTTCTTATATAATATACGTCAATGTCATACAAATTTATATATTGTGATAAAACGAAAAATATCGAAATGCAATTTTTTTTTTAAATATCTAAATGCAATATTTTTTAAAAATATCTAAATGCAATATTTTTTTCTCTCGATTGATCTCATTTTGAACGTCAAAGTTCACAATTTTGTTGTTTTCCCTATATGTCCGCCTCCGTGGTCGAGTGGTTAAGGTCGCTGACTTGTATACCACTGTAACCTACCATCACTGATGGTCACGGGTTCGAGCCCCGCTCAGGCCGTGTCTCATTTATATGAAAAAGTTGGAAGTTTCTTACGGAGGTTGGTGCACCCAAGTACTGGTTAGCCGCTGGAGCCTGCCCAGGAAAGGTGTTGTTAAGTAAACTGCCCGCCGGCGATATAGCCCAAAAATGGTGCTGATGCAGGCGTAAAACCCGAAATATAACATATAATATAACCTAATATGTTTTCCCTATATGACATACTGGTAATATAAAGTGATGCAAGTTCAACATTGTTCTTAGCCCTCCGCAGGATTGGGGTTATTCGGTGTTCCCTCTGAATGTTTTGTCTGCTTGTGCCACTTCTGTCGCCAATTGAAAAGACCTGGAGCCAATTTGAAACATTTTACGTATATATACACACAATGCAGCCAAATAAAAAATAAAATAGGTAGTTGGGAACTTGGGGACTAACTTTCGTAGTAGTTAATGGCCAGCTCTCGTCAAAACACCATGTTTTCAATCCCTGGTCTACATCCCTGTGACCTTGAAATGTCCACATTCATGCGACCTTGAAATGTCTACATCCTGTGACCTTGAAATGTCTACATCCTGCGACCTTGAAATGTCTACATCCCCGAGACCTTGAAATTTCTACATCCATGAGACCTTGAAATTTCTACATCCCAGCGACCTTTAAAAGTCTACATCCCAGCGACCATGAAAATGTCTACAACCTCGCGAAGGGTTTGACGTTAAAGGAAGCTAGATAGATAGATAAATATTTAACGCCCGTCTAGTTGGTTTAAACATATTTATTTTCTATCATATACATGATTATTTACAACAATTGAAATAAGGAAATGGACAGAAAGCTATACACATGTGTAGCATTGTCCTTGGTTAGTTAAAACCCTTGTGGTTTTCTTTCTTGCATGAACTAGCTGAGTAGCATTGACTTTTAAATAGTTGGCACCCTTTTGTAGTTTTCTTTCTAATTTGCATTGGCATTGTTCTGTAAATCATAATTCTGTGTTTTAAGGAGCGCGATGGCGGAAGAGGTCGGGTGAAAAAGGACCGTACACCATCTCCCGTACCATTCAAGGATACCACAGATACCCTGAAGAAACTGATCAAGGAGGACAAGAAAGTTGTCAGGTAAATGCGAGTCTCCGTGGCGCCGAGTGGTTCTAGCTCTCCATTCACCTCGCTTATCATCAGTACGAGTGATAAATGATGATTTGCGAAGAAATTTGTAATGTGTGAGAGTTGACTACTTGCTTGTACCTACCAGGTAATACTGTGAATAAGTGAAATTGATCTACCCAAATGCTCACAAATATAGGTATTGTCGTCATATAAATATAGAGCGGACACTACCATTAATATCATAATATTTTATTGCATTTTTTTCATACATTACATTGCAATTATAAATGCAATGAAATACGTGGAAAACGATTACAAATTAAGTTAGGATTAATTAGTATTTCTATATATGATTTTAACTTGGGGAAAAAAGCAAATGGGTTGGGCTACAAGTTATGACAACATTATTTACAGCCCTCCCCAATCCACTATCAGTGGTTTGTCTACTAATGAGTGCAGTGTCTTGGCCCAAACGTTTGCTCCATTTTGAGAAAATAACAACTAATGTTGCTGAAATGTTTGTCATGTGAGATGATGATATTGGGGTTGTTCATGAAATATGAAAATGATTTTCTTACAGATCGAAAAAGAGAGACTCGTCGGAAGAGAGGCCGAGAAGAAGGAGATCACCGTTGCCACAGACACGAGGTCGAAGGTCGAGTTCATCAAGCAGTTCTTCATCTTCAAGTAGTAGTTCATCATCATCTAGGTCAAGGTCAACAAGGTCTAGTCATGCTAAAACGTCGAGACGCTCCAAGGAGAAAAAATATATAAAGAAAGCTCCCTACTTGAAATCAAAGTCATTTGAAAACCGGTCACGGTCAAGAGAAAGATTTGATGAGAGACAAGGTAAAAGAGAACAGGATCATGTCAAAGAACCATTCAAGCATGCTCACAAGCATGATGTTCAGTCGTCCACTTTCTATAGTTTCAGTCGGAGCAATGATAAGATACCTGGCTTAGGGGACAGCCCACCTGTTGAGGAAGACACACATGTAAGGCGTTCGTCAGAGGAGAGAGCACCGGCCAGGCAAACTTTTCCGCTTGAGGAGCGACCTTATGCCAGGCAACCAGTTACATCAGATGAGAAGCATAATAGAAAGCCATATACACATGTGAAGATACCTGCTACCGGGCAACCTTTAGTCCTTGGGGAGAGATCTACCGGACAGCCATTACCCCATGTGGACAGAACTACTGGACAACCTTTCCCCCCTGGGGAATGTCCCCTTCTTAGACAGCCTTTTGAAGACGGGCCTCAAGCTATACAGACTATTGGTACTGCATCTAGATACCCTACTAATGAGAAACCTCCACTTCATTCTTTTGAAGAAAAGCCTCCATTGAGGCTTATGCGCGAGAACAGGTCACCTTCTTGGGGCCAAGAAAGAAAAGCTCGTTCCAAGAGTCCCAAAAGACCCAGAGGAGATTATAGAAGAAGTATTGAAAACGATTACAGAAGAAATGAAGATAGACCTATGGATAGTGATATTTCTAGAAATAAGAATAGGAGAAATAGTGAAAAAGACTACCGACGAAATGATGATAGAAGTGTTGAAAAAGATTTCAGAAGAAGTATTGAAAAAGACTATCGAAGAAATGAGGGCAGGAGAAGTGTTGAGGAAGATTTCAGAAGAATTGAAGAGCGAAGAAGTATTGAAAGAGATTATCGAAGAAATGACGACAGGAGAAGTGTTGAGAAAGATTTCAGAAGAAATAAAGGTAGAAGAAGTGTTGAAAGAGATTATGGAAGAAATGTGGACAGGAGAAGTATTGAAAGAGATTTCAAAAGAAATGAAGATAAAGGAATCTATGACAGAAGAAGAGAAGATGATAAATTGTATGTACAAAGACTTGGTCATGAACAGGGAGATAGAGTGAGAGAACCGTACCCTACATATGAATCGCACCGAAACAGAAGTAGATCACCTGGAAGACAAATTAGAATTGAAAGTAGTGATCAACGTGTGGTAGTAGAACGACATGAAAGTGTTACTCCAACCAAAGATGAAGTTAGTGATCGACTCGGTTTAGAAGACATCTCGTCTCCTGAGGACCATGATCATCGTGGTGATGATTACCGTCTGAGAGCATATGGAAAGGACGATGATCGGTACAGAAAATACAAAAACCGTGACGACGATTTTAAGTATGGAGATTCTAGAACGATAGATCTAACTGATAGACTGGATAGAGAACGGGGATGGTGTTCTCCAGACAGACTGGATTCACCGGCCAGACAGCACAAAGAAAGATTCCTAGAATCACACGATAACCATGGACCTAGGGAGCATCAAGGTCCCAGAGACATTGAGGAACGAAGGATTATCTCTATATCCAAGAAGGACAAGAAGTTACCACCAGTGAAAGATTACGGAGCGGAACGGCGTGACTATACTGGTCGTAGAGAATCTTCACCAAGAGAGGATGACAGATACTCATTGGGCAGTCGGGAGAGAAGAAGTATTGTCATTGAAAAGATGGATAAGAAAGTTGCGAAAAGAACTTCTCCAGGATCTGATAGATATGAAGAACATGGTAGGCGAGAAATCTTGAACCAGAAAGAGGGCAAGTGGAAAAAAACGTTCAGAAATTCTAGGTCACGGTCACGAGAATACAGTCTCAACAGAGATGATCAACATTCCCAGAGGTCAAAGAAAGATGTAAGAGATGAACATGATGAGAGAAGGCAAGTTTGTGTGAATAAAAGACGAGAGGATTTCAGAAGTAGGTCACGGTCACCTCAAGTTAAGCAGAAGTGGGATGATAGACATAAAGTAAGCTTGAGAGATAGAGAAGACACTACTTACAAGCGAGTTATTGCAGTAAAGCCAATGATGGTAGATTCTAAAGAAAATCTGGCAGCAGGGAATAGAGTTCGAGACTATGATAGAGGTCAAAAGGAAAATAATGCGTCATCTCGTCAAGGTCAGACCGAACTCCAGTCAGACATATTTGCTGACCTACCACCACCTAAAGCAAGTAAGAGTTCAGAGGTGTTTTCTACTTATGTACCCAGAGCAGTTAAATTGAAGCAACAAAACCCAGCTGGCATCAATCCAGAAAGTAGACCACCTGAAATAGAGCAAAAGGTACAACTTGTTCATCGCAGAGAAGGCAGGAATATAGATGTGCAAGCTGTAGAAGACATTAAATATTCTGTCGCCATGAAGGATCATGATTCTAACATTCACAATGATCCACGATTCAAGTTCCGACCGAAATCTCCTCCAGGTAAAGGTAGTTCATCCAAACATAGGTCAAGGTCTAAGTCACATGGTAAATCCAATAAGAGAAAGAGATCGAGGAGCCGATCAAGGTCACATAAGAGAAGTCAATCTCGGTCACGTAGAAGGAGCCGATCTCGATCACGTAGAAGGAGCCAATCTCGATCGCGTAGAAGGAGCCGATCTCGATCGCGTAAAAGAAACCGATCTCGATCGCGTAAAAGGAGCCAATCTCGAACGCGTAGGAGCCAATCACGTTCACGTAGAAGTAGATCACGTTCACGTAGGTCAAGGTCACGTGACAGGTACAGGAAAAAGGATGCTAAGCATAGGAAAAGGTCTTACAGTTCATCAAAGTCTCGGTCAAGGTCACATGAAATGTCCTCCAGTTCAAAGAAAACTAAGACTGATCCTGAGTCTGATAAAAAGCCTGTAAAAGTCGTAATACCTAAAGCCGACCTTCCAAATATCAGTAGTCGTTGGGACAGTCCTGAAGAAAAGAAGAGCCGTTGGGGTCAACTTGACTTAATTACTAAATTTGTGCCACAGGAATCTGTTACTCTGGCACAGGAAAAGATTGCAAACATGTTGGCGGCTCATTTGATATGCAAGTCGCCACCTCCACACCGTAGAATGAAACCCGAGGAAAAAGCTGCTTTAGCAAAGAAATGGAAAGAGCTGAGTCCGTCTCCACTACAAGAGGAAAGTGGTGATGAAGTCGCAAATATCGTGAAATTTAGAGCTCAAGATGTGTTAAAAAGATTGTTTCCAGTGAAAACAGATACCCCAAAAAGATCAGAAGTAGAGAAAGAAAGCGCTGCAGACGAAGCTGCAGTAGCTATAGACACTAAAGGATTGAATCAATATCAGAAATATGTGCAACTACAAAGTTTAAGATCGAAATGGGACTCGGATAGTGACAGTAGATCTAAAGCAAAAAGGTCAAAGTCCAGATCTAGGTCATCCGAACGGAAGTCTAGTTCTAAAAGCAAGAAAAAAGAAAAAGAAAAGAGAGATACCTCAGAGTCTGGTGGTGATAGAAGTAAAAGTAGAAGTAAGAAATCGAAGAAAAAGGCAAAAAGCGAGCAATCAGTGTCTAGGAGCATAGATAAATCAAGAAGTAGAAGTCGAGATGGGAAAGCTCGATCCCGGAGCAAGGAGAGACGGTCGATGCGAGATGACGTGAAAGATCTGGACCAAAGATCAAGCAAGAGAAGTAGAAGAGATAGCAGTAAAGGCTTGCAAGATGTGGCAAGCTCTAAGAAGGAATCTGAGCAGAAGGATGTTTTGTTTCACAAGGAACATGGTAAATATGATAGAAATCAAAATGGAGGAAGTGCTTCAAAAAATCATGGTAGAACTGGAAGAAAAGCCAAGTCGCGATCTCCAAAGTCCAAGAAGTCACATGCTGCAGTGAAAGGAAAACTTCGACCAACAGTTAAATCTAAATGGTCTAATGAATCAGATTCGTCCGATGATGCGAAACAGAAATCCAAAAGAGATTCGATATCCGCCCCCCTTATACCAAAAGATTCCCTGACTCAGCTGGAGGATTTCTACAATAAACTCAAACATCAAGACAAGTTGAAAAAAATGTCTGGAATCAAGAAATAAATGTGAACTATGATGATTTGACTCAGAATATGTTCCACCTAGTTGTTATTGAGTGTAGTACAAAATGTTCAATGTGGAATATATTTATAATAGTGATGGGACCGGAATTTCGAAAGTTGTATTTGAATAGTATTTGAATATTCGATGAATGTCAGAAATCAGAAATTTTTCGAACCAGTCAGAAGTGTGTTTGTTTACTTTAAAATTGTTGACGAGTATATATAAATTACAACACAATATTTTATCGTCTTGTCGTAAACACGACTTGTGGATGTCTATTGCAAATATATATGTATATGCTTTATATTTACAATATTGATGTTATTAATTAATTAAAGTACCTATCTGTGTTCATGTGTAATTGCCCCGTTCAAAATTGCATGAAGCCATGAACAGCTTGTACAAGGTGTCAATGGGCCAGAGAGTACCTTAGATTAGAGATAAATTTTCGCACTTTTAACAAACTCAAGAGGACGTGTGAATCATGGCAGTTTGGAGTAGATTTACGGTTTTTAAATGTTTTTTTTATATACCGGAATTCGAAAGAAGATTTGAATATTTGGTCAGGTATTCGAATGTTCGGTCCCATATTTCTTTATCATTCGGATGGTTGGTACCACATAATGTGTCTAATGATAACACAAAATCGTTTATGGCCATATGTGGAGTATGACTTGTTGGAGGGTGGATCTATTTGTGAAAAATGTACAATGTATTAAACTTCATCTGCTAGTGTCATATGTTAATGTTTTACTTGCCCTCTGTCACAAATTCATAACTATCAGAAAACCGCATGTAATGTGTTTAGACGTTTAGGTACAATTCAATATCGCTGGTAGTAGCAGAGAAACTCAATGTAGCACAAAGGTAGATGAATGTCTTAATATATATGTACATGATCTACCAATGACAAACACAAATTACATCTGACTTACCCTGGTATATTGTTTATGTAATATGGTATTTTGTAAATACATGCATGCATCTAAAGCTAGATGCATCGGAGGTAATGTGCAACTATATGATCTTGCAATTGCATCTGAAGTATTTGTATGCAATGAGAGACATCTGTCAGTTACTGCCCCCGAATACTCCCTAAAGGTAGATAGGTCCTATTAAGTTTTTCCTGTTTTTATCGTTGTTTCCTTTGCACAACATGCTAGCAATTTTATTCCACTATCGCTTCATATGAGTTTTAAATTACTTTATCTTTACAGATTTCATACAGTATATGCAATGGCTACTTATTTGTAAAAGAATGTTACCAGTTAATTTGGATAAAATCACAATTATCATACCGCAACATCTGGTTAGGGAACAACAGTAAAAACAAAGGATTCTAACTAAAAAGACCTATTTACATTTTGGAATAAATCAGACTTTATCTGCCAAGGGAGGTAATAGAAAAGTAGAGATGTCTCTCATTTCTTAGTTTAGAACATTTTGCTAAGTCAGAGTTTCTAAACTGTGCTTGAGTGTCATTTCTAATAAGTAACCATCCAGAACACACTAATAAAGAATAACAAATCTGTGTATACATGGTTGTAAGAAGCTTGAGCTCCATATTTAATGTATTTTAGCGGCATGGTTTTTACTCTTTTGACCCCTTCCTTCATAGAGATTTAGGTTAATATACTATTATATCTCCATACAAACGACAGCCATTTAGCTATCATGCAGTGGATAAGTAGTCATCATATCTATCCCACATTTATAGATATTACTGGGACTTCATATAGATTTAGGTTAATATACTATTATATCTCCATACAAATGACAACCATTTAGCTATCATGCAGTGGATAAGTAGTCGTCATATCTACATGTATCTCGCCGCCATGGATATTACTGGGACTACATAGAGATTTAGGTTAATATACTATTATATCTCCATACAAATGACAACCATTTAGCTATCATGCAGTGGATAAGTAGTCGTCACATCTACATGTATCTCACCACCATAGATATTACTGGGACTACATAGAGATTTAGGTTAATATACTATTATATCTCCATACAAATGACAACCATTTAGCTATCATGCAGTGGATAAGTAGTCGGCCATATCTATCCCACATCTATAGATATTACTGGGACTTCATATAGATTTAGGTTAATATACCGTTATATCTCCATACAAACGACAGCCATTTAGCTATCATGCAGTAGATAAGTAGTCGCCATATCTATCCTACCTCCATAGATATTACTGGGACTACATGAGATTCTGGCAATTATTATGAACATTGTTTTGGCTAAAACGTTGTCGATGTGTCGTATTGGTAATGGCATCAAGATGTGCTTCTATGAGGGAAAGAGTTAAAGATGTAACTGTCGCTGGTCTACTAGCGAGATAGGCGTGGCTAATCTAATCTGTATCTGCCTGTGTTGTTAAATATAGCTAAACTTGATCTGCTTTCTATAAAGATAACACCTCCAGCAATTGACTATATCGCTCTGTGATATGTAAACATAACCACGTGGCAGGGTGTTTACAAACATTGTGCAGCATAACTTCATTCAGTTTCAACCATACTGTTTTTAACTGCTATTAAATAGCAATCTGGGTTATTTGGATCTTGTATTTAAATCATTGTATCACTTCATACATGTACATTTAGCTGTGCTTTTGTTACTGTGTACATAAAATGTGAATAAATTTGCGGAAATTGAAATTTGTTTAATTCAAATTTTTAGCTTCATTTTGGAGACTATGCAAAGATAATGCATTCACCATTGGCTTCATAAGCGCTATTGCGTTTTATGACTCTAAGGACAGATGGATATGTAGCCCAGTGGTAAAACGCTGGACTGGTAATCCAGGGATCGCAGGTTTGATCCCCCGTCTGACCCTAATAAAATTAACAGTCTTTCAGATGGGACGTTAAACCGAGGTCTCGTGTCTGTGCTTTACACCGTGCATGTAAAAGAACCAGAGGAGACTCTGGAATGGGTCTCTGTCTGTACCATTGCACTATCCTCTAAAATGACTAATCTCTTCAGGAGGCGTCCCTCATATTTATGTATCAACCTATTTAAGACTTGTATTGTACATGGCTGTCCAAATGTGTATATTTTCTGAAAAATAGTGGGTGGGTTTGGATGGATTTGTGACAAAATGAGTATGTGTTTTATCGTCGCTGCCTCCTGAACATGAAAATAATATAAAAAGCAAATGGTGTTTTCAATAAAGGGGAAGTAATGCACTAAACTTCAAATGGCATTTTTCAATAAAAGGAAGGTAACTTGATTACAATGCAGATGACAATTTAATAAAAGCTTGTATCTGCAAACTGTCTCGTTTCATACAGCATACGGTATTTAATTATTGATACACGCATTATAATCGTATTGATCAATCAATACGTAAATCAATATCCATGCATGCTGCAGCTTTGTAACATGACTGGGCGAAGGAGGAATCTACCGTGTTTAAATAAACCATGGTTTAACGCATGATGTCAAATGTGACATCATTTTACTAGTATTGTTTACGTTGTTGTGGCATCGTTCACTCTTTCTAAAATGTAGCACAAACTATTGGTTTGCGCTTTTTAGATATTTTGGTCATGTTGGAATCAAAAGTAATATTTGTACAATATATTTGTGTTATATATTGTCGAATAAAACATGGTTTGTCGTTCTGAGTGCCGGAACTTGCCACTTGGGCATACAGCCTAACTCCTACCCGACAGAACTCTTAATATAAAACATCATGTTTTATTCATAGCTAAATAACTGAAAGACCAAATATTATTTTTGAATTAACATCACCTTTTCGTTCCTTTTGATAGATGGATACTACTGGTTTACTTCCCCCTATGCGACCCGATACAATTTGCCTTTACTGTGTAACAGTTCTACAACTCGGGGCTCATTCTAGGTCTAGTGCATCTTGCTGGACAATATTTTGTACGAAAATTGTAAAAATTGTAGGGAGAAGTGGAGTACCTAGGAATGAGCCCTGCTTGAACCAATTAATTAATTGAAACAACTGCAACTCCTTCAGTTATTGCAATCAATTTTCGCATTTGGTTGTATCAGCTTTTCCTTGTTTGACAATTTATTGTATCACGTTTGTAGTGTCTCGTTTGTACAGTGTGTGCCGGTGTCTACCTAGCCAGCTCGAAATGTAACATGTTCCAGTAGAGAAACTAAAGATCATTTGGCGTCGTTTGAAGACAAATCGGGCCGAGGAAATGAAGACTATAATACTTTGTGTGTGGACACATGTGTAATTTATTTGTCATACAGATCAACAATGAATTCATACACAACAATTTTCACCTATATAGCGGAAACAATTTGTAAAAATCTATGAACATTCCAACTGTGGAATGGTATCAATATATACTTCCAGCATAAAAAAACCAACTTTCACACCTATGTACTTCCAGCATGAAGAACCAACTTTCACACTTATGTCCTTCGAGAATGAAGAACAAACTTTCACACCTATATACTTCCAGCATGAAGAACCAACTTTCACACCTACCGGTATATACTTCCAGCATGAAGAACCAACTTTCACACCTATGTACTTCGAGAATGAAGAACCAACTTTCACACCTACCGGTATATACTTCCAGCATGAAAAACCAACTTTCACACATATACTTCCAGCATGAAGAACCAACTTTCACACCTATGCTGGTATTGCAGAGTTGTAGACCCCTACCACACACCCAGTATTCAGGCCCTCATTGCATCCTGCTAGATTGTGGTTTTATATCTGTAACCAGGGTGATCTTGTATCGCACATGTTGTACCATAGTCCTATCGACCAGGTAGTCATTTGGATTCATCCCTATGAATTTGTAGTCCAGTGATTAACGCGCTGGACTGGTAATCCAGGCATTGCAGGTTCAACCCTAATAAAATTAACAGTCTTTCAGACGGGACTTTAAACCGAGGTCTCGTGTTGGTGCTGTAAACCGAGCACGTAAAAGAACCAGAGGAGATTCTGGAATGGGTCTCTGTCTGAATCATTGCACTGTCCTCCATCTGCCACGACATATGTTTGCATGTATCGAGAGAGTATAAAATCTGGTACATAATAATTATATGAAGCAATGTGACGATTCTGATTACCATATGAACCACATAAGTATCCAAGGTGATTATTAATGAGTGACTGTGCCAACACTATAGGAGCGCATACAGTTGTGGAAATGTCATACAAATCAGAAAACTTGTTTACATGAACAGTCAAACCTGTGTTAGTGGTCAACCTCTATTAAGCAGCCAGAATCAGATTTCCAATATGTTGTTTATTATATATTTGCCCTCTATTAAGCAGCCACTTTCTGCAATTGCCTTGGCTGGCTGCCTAAGGCAGGTTTGACTGTATAACACATTTAACAATTGAAATTGTTTTTCTGCATTTCATCCAAGGTATGAACGGTCAATTATATTACACCTAATTTGCAGATGTTTATTCAACCTGAAACTGACATTTCATATTATATGTTATATTTCGGGTTTTACGCCTGCATCAGCACCATTTCGGGCTATATCGCTGGCGGGCAGTTTACTTAACAACACCTTTCCTGGGCAGGCTCCAGCGGTTAACCAGTACTTGGGGTGCACCAACCTCCATAAGAAACTGCCAACTTTTTCATATAAATGAGACACGACCTGAGCGGGGCTCGAACCCGTGACCATCAGTGATGATAGGTTACAGTGGTATACAAGTCAGCGACCTTAACCACTCGACCACAGAGGCGGACACTGACTTGATGAAACGTGGAAAAAGATAATTTCATTAGCGTGAAAAACACTGTAAATCTATTTATTTAATCCTTATCAAGCTTTTAAACAGGAAGTGTCCACATTGGTTAGAACTGTCTGTGTGGGCCCAGGAAGTGTCCACAGTGGTTAGAACTGTCTGTGTGGCCCCAGGAAGTGTCCACATTGGTTAGAACTGTCTGTGTGGCCCCAGGAAGTGTACACATTGGTTAGAACTGTGTGGGCCCAGGAAGCGGACTAGATTTATGAAAGAAATTGATCGGGATATTATGATAAAACAGTTGTTTCATAATCCCTCTAGAATTACAGTGGTTAGCACGCTTGCTTCTCACCAATGCAACCCAGGTTCGATCCTCGGACTGGAAAGTATGTGAGATGGTACAATGGTGGGTTTTCTCCCACGCGAATGAATGCCCACGAGAACGATATATTAAATATAAGTTGTAAATTGTTGTAAAATAAAAATAAATTAGACACATATTAAAACCTTCAAAGAATGATCAAATGAACAACTGTAAATATCCACCTAGCGAACTGTGAAGAATATATGCATAATGGGCTTGGTACCGATCATTGCTGGATAATTCCGTAACAATGCAGTTATGGACCGTGTGGATAAGGTGTGTAAGCAAAGACGGATTGCACAACCAGTCTTGATACCGAATACTAGTTTATAAGTTTCAGCAGAATTCGGACATGCCAATGGTGGACAGATGGACGACACTGCCAAAAACAATTGTTATATATAAAAATGGTTCTTGACAATATTGATACGATATAAATATGGTCACGTGACCAAGCATATTCAGACAGATATGTAGTCCAGGGATCGCAGGTTCGATCCTCCATCTGACCCTAATAAAATTAACAGTCTTTCAGATGGGACGTTAAACCAAGGTCTCGTGCACAAAAGAACCAGAGGAGTCTCTTCAGGAGGCGTCGCTCATATGGGCAAGTGGTAGCGACGATAAATAAACGTAAAACACACACACACGCATATTCAGTAAATTTTCCCCACGAAAGAGTGTTCTTGTTCATGCAGTCAACAAACACCTCACGTGTATACATGGGACTTCCTAAGTTTAAATAAAACCATATGAAGTTGTTGGTGTGGAAATTGTAGTGATCTGTATGTGCAACTAGACTTCATACAGAGATGCACAACATATCACTCACTTATTTACCCTTCATGCTTGTTAGATTCACCCTTCCCCTTCAAGTATGTTAGATTTCCCCTTCTTGCTTGTTAGCTTTACCCTTCATGCTCGTTAGATCTAGTTAGCTTTACCCTTCATGCTCGTTAGATCTTGTTAGCTTTACCCTTCCCCTTCTTGCTTGTTAGCTTTACCCTCCCCTTCATGCTCGTTAAATCTTGTTAGCTTTACCCTTCCCCTTCATGCTCGTTAGATCTTGCTAGCTTTACCCTTCCCCTTCTTGCTCGTTAGATCTTGTTAGCTTTACCCTTCCCCTTCATGCTCGTTAGATCTTGTTAGCTTTCCCCTTCATGCTAGTTAGCGTTACCCTTCCCCTTCTTGCTCGTTAGCTTTACCCTTCCCCTTCATGCTAGTTAGATCTTGTTAGCTTTACCCTTCCCCTTCATGCTAGTTAGATCTCGTTAGCTTTACCCTTCCCCTTCATGCTAGTTAGATCTTGTTAGCTTTACCCTTCCCCTTCATGCTAGTTAGATCTCGTTAGCTTTACCCTTCCCCTTCTTGCTAGTTAGATCTTGTTAGCTTTACCCTTCCCCTTCTTGCTCGTTAGATCTTGTTAGCTTTACCCTTCCCCTTCATGCTCGTTAGATCTTGTTAGCTTTACCCTTCCCCTTCTTGCTAGTTAGATCTTGTTAGCTTTACCCTTCCCCTTCATGCTAGTTAGATCTTGTTAGCTTAACCCTTCCCCTTCTTGCTCGTTAGATCTTGTTAGCTTTACCCTTCCCCTTCATGCTAGTTAGATCTTGTTAGCTTTACCCTTCCCCTTCATGCTCGTTAGATCTTGTTAGCTTTACCCTTCCCCTTCTTGCTAGTTAGATCTTGTTAGCTTTACCCTTCCCCTTCATGCTCGTTAGATCTTGTTAGCTTAACCCTTCCCCTTCATGCTCGTTAGATCTTGTTAGCTTTACCCTTCATGCTCGTTAGATCTTGTTAGCTTTACCCTTCCCCTTCATGCTCGTTAGATCTTGTTAGCTTTACCCTTCCCCTTCATGCTCGTTAGATCTTGTTAGCTTTACCCTTCCCCTTCATGCTCATTAGATCTTGTTAGCTTAACCCTTCCCCTTCATGCTCGTTAGATCTTGTTAGCTTTACCCTTCATGCTCGTTAGATCTTGTTAGCTTTACCCTTCATGCTCGTTAGATCTTGTTAGCTTAACCCTTCCCCTTCTTGCTAGTTAGATCTTGTTAGCTTTACCCTTCATGCTCGTTAGATCTTGTTAGCTTTACCCTTCATGCTCGTTAGATCTTGCTAGCTTTACCCTTCCCCTTCATGCTCGTTAGATCTTGTTAGCTTAACCCTTCCCCTTCTTGCTAGTTAGATCTTGTTAGCTTTACCCTTCTTGCTCGTTAGATCTTGCTAGCTTTACCCTTCATGCTCGTTAGATCTTGCTAGCTTTACCCTTCTTGCTCGTTAGATCTTGTTAGCTTAACCCTTCCCCTTCATGCTAGTTAGATCTTGTTAGCTTTACCCTTCCCCTTCATGCTAGTTAGATCTCGTTAGCTTTACCCTTCCCCTTCATGCTCGTTAGATCTTGTTAGCTTTACCCTTCCCCTTCTTGCTCGTTAGATCTTGTTAGCTTTACCCTTCCCCTTCATGCTCGTTAGATCTTGTTAGCTTTACCCTTCCCCTTCTTGCTCGTTAGATCTTGTTAGCTTTACCCTTCCCCTTCATGCTCGTTAGATCTTGTTAGCTTAACCCTTCCCCTTCTTGCTCGTTAGATCTTGTTAGCTTTACCCTTCCCCTTCTTGCTCGTTAGATCTTGCTAGCTTTACCCTTCATGCTCGTTAGATCTTGTTAGCTTTACCCTTCCCCTTCTTGCTCGTTAGATCTTGCTAGCTTTACCCTTCATGCTCGTTAGATCTTGTTAGCTTTACCCTTCCCCTTCTTGCTCGTTAGATCTTGCTAGCTTTACCCTTCATGCTCGTTAGATCTTGTTAGCTTTACCCTTCCCCTTCTTGCTCGTTAGATCTTGTTAGCTTTACCCTTCCCCTTCATGCTCGTTAGATCTTGTTAGCTTTACCCTTCATGCATGCTAGATTTACAAGAGTGCAATAATTGTATATAAAACATCCGATACTGTTGATCACAAATGACGAAGCTGTAAAAATAACTGTTTCAATAAATGGCCAGAGCTTAAAATTATTATTTTAAAAATTTAATTTTTATTCGATGGATTATATTTAGCAGCTTTTCTTTACCAGTTCTGAGTGGCCAATCATTTGGGTATAGGGCAGGGAGAATACTGTGATCAGTGGTTTCCACTAGCATTTGTAACCTGAACATATTCTCGATAAAAACAATAAATATCGTGACGGCTTACAGCTAACTAAACTGGTCCATGCTCGATCACCTTACGCAACCCGATTGAATTCTCAATATCTACAAAATACCCTAGTGACGTGCCTACAGTACAGGAAGCTATACCACTGCGTATCTATGCTATAGACCAAATTTGGAACCATTGGTTCATGAGGATCAGTCGTATTGAATACGATTGATATAAGATACTGTAAAGTACATCTGTCTTGGGTCAGGCGAGCTAATAATACATTCATTGTATATTACGATTCAAATCAGTATATTGTGCTGCACTATTCATATGGTAAGTATAAGTATATTGTGCTGCACTATTCACACGGTAAGTATAAGTATATTGCGCTGCACTATTCACACGGTAAGTATAAGTATATTGCGCTGCACTATTCATATGGTAAGTATATTGTGCTGCACTATTCACATGGTAAGTATATTGTGCTGCACTATTCACATGGTAAGTATATTGTGCTGCACTATTCATATGGTAAGTATAAGTATATTGTGCTGCACTATTCACATGGTAAGTATATTGCGCTGCACTATTCACATGGTAAGTATAAGTATATTGTGCTGCACTATTCACATGGTAAGTATATTGTGCTGCACTATTCACATGGTAAGTATATTGTGCTGCACTATTCACATGGTAAGTATAAGTATATTGTGCTGCACTATTCACATGGTAAGTATATTGTGCTGCACTATTCACATGGTAAGTATAAGTATATTGTGCTGCACTATTCACACGGTAAGTATATTGGGCTGCACTATTCATATGGTAAGTATAAGTATATTGTGCTGCACTATTCACATGGTAAGTATAAGTATATTGCGCTGCACTATTCACATGGTAAATATATTGCGCTGCACTATTCACATGGTAAGTATATCGGGCTGCACTATTCACATGGTAAGTATATTGGGCTGCACTATTCACACGGTAAGTATAAGTATATCAGGCTGCACTATTCACACGGTAAGTATATTGGGCTGCACTATTCACATGGTAAGTATATTGGGCTGCACTATTCACATGGTAAGTATATTGTGCTGCACTATTCACATGGTAAGTATATTGTGCTGCACTATTCACATGGTAAGTATAAGTATATTGCGCTGCACTATTCACCATATATTGTGCTGCACTATTCACATGGTAAGTATAAGTATATTGCGCTGCACTATTCACATGGTAAGTATATTGCGCTGCACTATTCACCATATATTGTATATTGGGCTGCACTATTCACATGGTAAGTATATTGTGCTGCACTATTCACACGGTAAGTATAAGTATATTGTGCTGCACTATTCACATGGTAAGTATATTGCGCTGCACTATTCACACGGTAAGTATAAGTATATTGTGCTGCACTATTCACATGGTAAGTATATTGCGCTGCACTATTCATATGGTAAGTATATTGCGCTGCACTATTCACACGGTAAGAATAAGTATATTGCGCTGCACTATTCACACGGTAAGTATATCAGGCTGCACTATTCACATGGTAAGTATAAGTATATTGTGCTGCACTATTCACATGGTAAGTATATTGCGCTGCACTATTCACACGGTAAGTATAAGTATATTGGGCTGCACTATTCACATGGTAAGTATATTGCGCTGCACTATTCACATTGTATATTGCGCTGCACTATTCACATTGTGTATTGCGCTGCACTATTCACATTGTATATTGCGCTGCACTATTCACATTGTGTATTGCGCTGCACTATTCACATTGTGTATTGCGCTGCACTATTCACATTGTATATTGCGCTGCACTATTCACATTGTATAGTGCGCTGCACTATTCACATTGTATAGTGCGCTGCACTATTCACATTGTATATTGCGCTGCACTATTCACATTGTATATTGCGCTGCACTATTCGCATTGTATAGTGCGCTGCACTATTCACATTTTATATTGCGCTGCACTATTCACATTGTATATTGCGCTGCACTATTCACATTGTATATTGCACTGCACTATTCACATTGTATATTGCGCTGCACTATTCACATTGTATATTGCGCTGCACTATTCACATGGTATATTGTGCTGCACTATATTGTATATTGTGCTGCACTATTCACATTGTATATTGTGCTGCACTATTCACATGGTATATTGTGCTGCACTATATTGTATATTGCGCTGCACTATTCACATGGTATATTTCGCTGCACTATTCACATTGTATATTGTGCTGCACTATATTGTATATTGCGCTGCACTATTCACATTGTATATTGTGCTGCACTATTCACATGGTATATTGTGCTGCACTATTCACATGGTATATTGTGCTGCACTATTCACATGGTATATTGTGCTGCACTATATTGTATATTTCGCTGCACTATTCACATTGTATATTGTGCTGCATTATTTTGTATATTGTGCTGCACTATTCACATGGTATATTGTATATTTTTCACATGGTATATTGTATATTTGACTCCGAATACAACTAAATAATTACATGTTCGGCGATATAAAAAAGTTCATATAAATATATAGTAACACAATGATCAATAAAAACTGGACAGATCTAGATCTCCCTGCTTCAAGGAAAAGATTTCCTTCAGCTCAAAGTAGGGTGGTAATTTCTCCCAAATCACCCTCCAGCAGTGGAATTAAAGCTAACATGGGGTACCAGCCCAAATATGATAACAACCTACACATGGTACCAGCATATAACAAATGGTACCAACCTACACATGGTACCAGCATATAACAAATGGTACCAACCTACACATGGTACCAGCATATAACAAATGGTACCAACCTACACATGGTACCAGCATATAACAAATGGTACCAACCTACACATGGTACCAGCATATAACAAATGGTACCAACCTACACATGGTACCAGCATATAACAAATGGTACCAACCTACACATGGTACCAGCATATAACAAATGGTACAACCTACACATGGTACCAGCATATAACAAATGGTACCAACCTACACATGGTACCAGCATATAACAAATGGTACCAACCTACACATGGTACCAGCATATAACAAATGGTACCAACCTACACATGGTACCAGCATATAACAAATGGTACCAACCTACACATGGTACCAGCATATAACAAATGGTACCAACCTACACATGGTACCAGCATATAACAAATGGTACCAACCTACACATGGTACCAGCATATAACAAATGGTACCAACCTACACATGGTACCAGCATATAACAAATGGTACCAACCTACACATGGTACCAGCATATACAAATGGTACCAACCTACACATGGTACCAGCATATAACAAATGGTACCAACCTACACATGGTACCAGCATATAACAAATGGTACCAACCTACACATGGTACCAGCATATAACAAATGGTACAACCTACACATGGTACCAGCATATAACAAATGGTACCAACCTACACATGGTACCAGCATATAACAAATGGTACCAACCTACACATGGTACCAGCATATAACAAATGGTACCAACCTACACATGGTACCAGCATATAACAAATGGTACAACCTACACATGGTACCAGCATATAACAAATGGTACAACCTACACATGGTACCAGCATATAACAAATGGTACCAACCTACACATGGTACCAGCATATAACAAATGGTACCAACCTACACATGGTACCAGCATATAACAAATGGT